>OX384549.1:6525948-7125948 GCA_947538895.1 Neoitamus cyanurus
TTTGAGTCAAGTGTAGAATCATTTCACATGGGGCTAGGCGCATCATAGCCGAATTCTACCGGGTCGCTTTTTTTCTGTAGCCCAATACGTTATGAAGTGCTGGGAATCTGCCCAGCTGGGACTCCTAGCGAATTCAAGGCAGACTGCAATCTCAAATCCCGAACATTTTCATGGCAGCCCTGTCTTCTGTGACTTGTGCCGGCGTGCATACTTGGCGAATACAAAAATAGCCGTGATGCTGCGCCGACTATTGACGTCACTCTTTTTCTTCCCTGTTAGAACAAATTAGTGCAATTTTTACTGGTTTTCTTGGGAGTTAGATTTTATTTAGCGGAATGGCAGATCGTTGCATGGGCACGATTTTTTTTTTCTTTGGAATCTTCTTCAAATTCGTCACTAGCGTAAATTTAAACGGGTGGAACGAATGAGTCTTATAGTGCTAGGCAGATTCAATCGTACCAGGGCCATGTGCGAATAGATTATTTTTGTACATTTTTTGCTTAGGATGGGGGAGTGGCAGTGGGAGGGGGAATTTTATGGTGGGGATTTATAAGGGGGTATGAGGTGTATGCCGGCGCACATCTTCAGCGAAGAAGAGTACAGTTTTCTTTGTAATGATTTGGGGGATTTGGAGATTAATTTCAAAATTTTTGTTTTTGTTGTTGTTGTAATAGTGGCAATTGTGATGATCGTTTAGTGCGTCATTATATGGGATTTTGATGGTCATGATGTACTAGAATTACGGAATGATTGGATGGAGGTAAAAATACGTTGATGATGCGATCAGGATTACAGTGCGGATGATCGTCACTGCTCACTTGGACGGCTTTATATATATGGGCGGGAATTTTGTCGTTCTCTTCATTGCTTGTATCTATTGTCGTCACAAAAATTGTCTTTAGTGTCGTCTCAGCGCCTGTGGTGCGGCATAAGATGGACGAAAGCGAGAAGACGACACTGAAGGCGATGATTTCGATCATGACGACGACGAAATACACAGATTTTGAGTTTGAGACAAAAAAAAAAACAAAAAACCAAAAAAAAAAAATCAGAAAGCCAATTTATACATGTGAATCTGAGAAATAGACAGTGTGATGGACACGGCTGTGCCAATGCTAGACATTTAAACTTAGCCTTAGACTGTGTTACTTCCCACCCTCGTCCGCACCCTCCCCCCCCACTCAGCTCGGGTGGTATTCATATGGTCTAGATCATCTTTACTGAATTTACTTAGTGTGTACATATTTTTTAGCCTTTTCGCCTCCTACTCTTGTCCTTTTGTCAATTTATTTTTTATCTTCAGCGGTCGTTGTTGTTGTCGTTTGTCGTTTGGTTTTTTTTTTCCACCCCCAAAAAACAATTCCCTATTTAATTTTTCTTGTATTATTTCTTAGTTTTTATAATTTCTTTCTTATTGCGACTGCCCAATTAATTTATTTTTTGTGATTTTATGGAGCACAAATGGTGTGATTCAAGAGTACGTCAAAACTACCATAAAATCGTTTTCCCGCTTAGTTTGTCACTTCTATTTTTTTTTTTTGTATTTCACGAATTTTTTTTATAATTTTTTTTTTTTTACTTATTTTTTGCGGTTTAATGGCAGACCGATCGGAACGTATCATGTGCTCCTTCAGTCGAATAACGCGGAATCGAGCCGAGGACAATGAAAGTGGAGAACAAAGCGCGCACGCGTGTGTAAAAATTGCGAAAAGTAACAAAAGTTATGGTAGAAATTGTTAAAAGAGGAAAAGTAAAGAGAAAAAAGAAAACAGTGAACAAGAAGGTAACTGATTATATTTGTGTGATTGTGAATTTGTTTTCTAAGCTCATGTAGCATATTCGTGCGGGTTTGCTAGTTCCGTTATGTATTTTCTAAAGTAAAACACCATCACCAGAGGTACTATACGTTTTGTACCTGTTGCTCCTCACCTTTGTGTTTAAAAAAAAAAACAAAAAAACAAAAAAACAAAAAGTGTTATGTGCAAAATTTTAATGCACAAATGAGATCAAAAAGGACGGCAAACAAGTTAATAAAAAAATTTAGAACGATAAAGACCGAAAGCAGAACTCATTTTTAAACTGAATTCCAGTAATCCTAGCAGATTCTTTAGACACCCCTCCCTTTCACCCACAAAATACTGGCCGAACCCCCAAAATCCCATTCATTTGGCATTTCCTTCCTCTATTTGCGGCAGCATGATTGTGTCGCGAAAAAATTTATTCAAATGACAAATTTTTTTGTTTGTCATTTTATGACTCCCCAAACCAAGAAGGTGAGCAGAGGCAACAATTTAAAAATTATTTGCCGGTTAATGCCTCAGTGAACAATTTTTAAAATTTCCGAAAACAAGTTAATTCCTTCTCTTGGACAGTGGGAAGCTGAAATAAAAAGCAGGAAAAAAACAACAACACATTGAGGAATTATTTGAGGAATTACTTCTTAATTATCAAAATTAATTTCCAATTTAATTAAAATATCACAACAGTACGGCCCCGCCTACCTTCCCCTTAACCCTGACCAATTTGATGGATATGTAATAAAATATCTACATTTTTGCATCGCCAGCGTATTCTACGGATGTTTGAAGAAAACTTGGTGATAAATCTAAGAGATGGCGTTTTCGCACAAAATTTTCACCTTCCGGTGCTTTCGGTTAACTTGCTTTGCTTTAAGGGGAGATACGTATATACACCTAGCATTGTCGAAATAATCGATTGTTTTATTTTACATTTTCTTGAAGGTTGAGGTTATATTTTTGATGTTTTTAAATAAAAAAAATTAAACATATTTCTGAATGTGTATCCTTTTAGATAGTCAAACTCCGAATCCGAAATTTCAAATAGTTTTCCTAGAAAAAATGACCTCTTTTCCGGCTGCTAGGTGTATATTGTTTTATTTTAATTTTTTTGTCTTAGATACTTGTTGACTTCCCTACCCCCTCCAAATAAATCGCTCAGGATTTGCGCAGTTTTAAGTTTTTCTCCGAAACTCTGTGACATTGTGCCAACATTCTTTCCGAAATAAAAAAAAAATATTAGGACAACAATTTCGGCGAGGTTGCTTCAATTTTTGAAGGAGCAGACCATATTTCGAAAACCACAATTTTAATTTCCAGGAGCTATAGAAGCCAATACACTATGGCTACACGTTCAATAGAATTAGCACTATTTAGCAAAAACATTTTATATGCATGTTATGTCCAAAATTGTTTTGAAATTAAAAAATTCTTTACAAAACGTTCACAGCTGTGATACCTACGTACCTACATTTGATAGGAAACAAAAGTGATATGTGTGCCTTAGTAATGCCATCGATGGCTTTCTTGTAAAAAAAATATAATAAAAGTCAAACAAAAACATCACCGTAGTGATTTCCCTGAAATCATAAAAAAGTGCACCAAGCATCGAATAAAAAAAAAACAAACAAAAGCACAGAAAATTTAAATAATGTGATAAAACAGACAGCGAATATGAATAAGAAATGTAGTGAAGTGAATGAGATATCAACGGATAAGTAACCGGAACACCTCTCTCGAGTCAAAGAAAAAAAAAGAAATAAATTTAAAATAAGAGCACAGAGCTGGTGACCATGCTCTACGTACCAACAAGAGGACAATATCTCTAAAGACGGTAAGTGTAAGCATTTCTCCTGTTTTTAATTATAAGCCAAAAAATTAAAGCAAATGAAGCGTCAAATAATTTTAATTAAAACAAAAATATCGGCCAAGTGCGAGTCGCACACGCATCAACTTGTGATTCCGTAGCATGTATTATATAATATAATATTCATATAAATACTAGCTTGCCCGGGATACTATTATACTCCTAAACGTCCCAGCGAGGTGGGGGTGGTCTCACTAAATAAAGCATACATTCACACACAACTCCCCCCCCCTCCCCCCCCCCCCCCTCTACATCACTTCCACCTATTATTAATACTTTTTTTACTGAAAATAAATCAATGTTGTCATTTATTTCTAATCGCCAAGGGCTCTCACAAATTTCCCACTTTGAACACCCACAGTTTCTAATTTCATCCCAAAATTCGCACACCTTGCCTCACATGTTTTTTATTTTCTAAAATTATTTTCACATCCTTAACCTATCCCTCTTCACGCACTACCATTGAGCTCATCCAAAATTTACTACGTCCATTAATTACCGAGATATTTCAATTAATTCCAAATCAGCGACCCTAAAAACCCACTAGTGCGAATTTTAATGGCATCCCTTGAAGTTTGATATTTTCGGTAGCCATATTGGATCCGATGGAGTACTTCAATTTTATAATAAAGGCTTTTGATGGTATACGACGTGGTAATCTATCAAAACTCACCAAAAATCGGTATTGAATTAAACTTTTAATAAAAGGCGTGATTGCTGTAATGTTTAGAGTTACTTCAAACGCGCTAAGGTTGATGAAACCGGTAAAGTCGTTCTAAAGTTATGGCGTGATCAACGGAAATAGGGATTCAATTTTAAACCTTTTTGAAACACATACATCCGTATGATGCAATATCAAAGTCCTGTATAAAATTAAGACACATCCCGTAAGCTAGATATTTCATTCATTAAAATCACGCCCGCGACCTCTCTGTGTTAGGAAAGGGACCACATGGCGCATATCTAAGAGTTTTAATCTCTCTTCGTAAGGAGCCGCAATTAAGGGATCCTGCCTTATCAGTTAGACTACACTTACGTTATGGCCTGTCCGAATCCAAAGTCTTCATTATATAAGTCATCTTATTATACCAGTTCAAGACGTCACACCAAGCTAAGCTCTGCTCGAATTCATGTCTACCATTATGTCAGTGAGCTTAGCTAGGCAGTATAATAGTTAAGGCTGATTAAGCATGATGAGCGAGTTAAGGTTTTGGTAGATTTAATAGGTTTCTGTCTTTGCTTTATATGTTATAATAACTTAGCTTGAATGCTGACGGCATTAACAGTCATAATGAGACAAAGGCGAAGACGATGATTTGGATTCGGACAGGCCCTTAGAAATATTTAAGATCATATGGTTTCTAGAGGACCAATCAAAAAATAATAATAAAATCGTCCTGAGGGTCTTGAGCATCTTTTACAGATTCAATCGACATAAAAATCTTCAAATCATCAGTATGTGAACAGCAACGGTCCAAGGTGGTTCCCCAGCGGGACGCCAGAAAAAATATCAACTGCTTCAGAAAAAGACGACCCGAATTTTATTTTAGTGGAACGATTTGGAAAATATGACTCAATCCAATGTACGAGTTTATTAGGGAAATCAAATCGTAATAATTTAAAAATTAGCACTTTGTGGGAAAGTTTGTCAAATGCTTTACTCGACAAGGTTAGTTACAGTCGATTTACCTTTTATAAAGCCGTGCTGCTTATCAGACAAGACCGATCTGCAATTAAAAATTAAATGCTCGTTCACTATGGACTCAAATAGTTATCAATTAAATTAATTTTACCCTTCTTGACCTGTTAAGTGCGTTCGACGTGTATACTCGTTGAGACAAATATAAATACAATAAGAATATTATTTGGTGGGATGTATCCTTTATCTTAGTAATAGAACTGCTAAGTATTTTATATGGAGGGGGTGGTGGGAGTTAGCCAAATGATAAGTGGTTTGGTCTTCGCATTAGAGATTGGGAATTACCGGCCACTTCATCAAAAGCAAATCTCTTCCGAAGATGTGCCGTTTGTTCGAAAAATGGAATCCGTAAGGAGTCAAGATACTGGTGTAAGACCTGCGAAGTGCCACTTTGTGTGGTACCATGTAGTCTTCCTCGATTTTCATAAAAATTATAATAGGACCATTATGCCCTGCGTTCGACGCGTACATACGTCATTGCCTGATTTCAATTCTGCGCACTGTGGGGGGTTTTTTAAAACTAAATTCAGATTTTTTAATGAGGTGGGAACACATTATTAATGGTTTTAGGAGCTTATATCTCGCGATACAGCCACAGGGAAGAAATACTCTTAAGAAACTCTATTGAATTTTTAACACAAGTCCTACTATACCGCACACAATGGGATGTGCGAAAATAAAAATTTCTATGTACGGACAGACAGACGGACATGACGACATTATAAGGGCTCCGCTTTTACCATAGGTAAAGTGCTAGTGTGAGCTGGGTTTTAGGAAGATACATTTTTAGGCACTCCCCTTTACTTCTTCCACAAAATAGTTTATTTTCAAAATTTCGTTGGGAATATGAGGAAATTGTGAAAATAACAACAATAGATGATTTGGCAGATTTCATGCAAGTAATGTGATTCGGCTATTTCTTTTCTTGCTTTGGCCAAAAAGTAAAATTAATTTCCCTTACATTTTCGCAACATTGTCGAAATTAGTTTCCATAGCAGAACTGTTGCTCTGCATCGACCACATAGGGATAATAAAATATTTCGTTGATTCGTTTCAACAATAAACCCCTTCCTGTTTTGAAAAAGCAGCGGCGCCAATAAAACTGAGCGGGTAATAAAATTTCACCTCACGTAGATCCCCGAAGTGGCTGGCCATAAAAGAGTGCATTTGATACGGACTGGAGATCCTCAGAGGCCTTAAAGTTAGTGGAACGTATTTTCAAAGCAAAGACTTATTCGTTCCACGACCGTGGTAAAAACGAACATCTTTTCCATGTAATACTTTACCGCAACTAAATCGCATAACATGTCCCGGGGGAGTGTGCCAATCTAAACGGGAAAATTTTTGAAAATTGAAAAAAAAAAGAAAAAAAAATTTGTTCTCTCAGGTTTGACGTCATATACAAATTTCAGTAGGTAGAAAGGAAATTAATAAAACGAAAATAAATCGAAATTGCATTTACGAGGAGAGCGACGGTTACGTGAGTTGAGCATATCATCATTTTCTTGAACAAGTTTTTTGGAAATTTAGTATTTTTCGAAAAGGGTAGGGGAAGAGGCGCGGAGGAGGGGGGGGGGGGCGGCTAAATTAGCTGGCGCAAACCACACTCATGCAACTGCTAGACAGAAATAAGCATTTAAAAAATTAAATGAAAAGAAACGATTTTATCAACAGGTGTCAGCCACAAAATAGAATGAGTAGATCCTCTCAAAATTTTGAATTGAACGGAAGAGAGCGAAGCACACCCACTTGTGTCTAAAAATATAATCTACACCTCTAGGCCCTGTAGAGCTAGCGACAGCGACGTCTTCAGTTCATCTGCAATTATGTGTTAGGGAAGGGAGCACCCATTGAGCGAAAATTTCACCGGCGGCGACTAAAAATTTACCAAACTAAGTTGTGTTACACGCTCTCTGGGTCGTTTTCCTGATGATATTTTTCCCTTAAACAAAAAATAGAAAAACGTATATGTGCTACTTTTTGGTTCCAATCACCTGGCCTGCCAGGAGCTAAGACGAAAAATGAGTGCTGCACGCCTTTCTGCAGAAAATCGAAATTTAATTTTTTCCAGAGGCAAATAATTTGAAAAACAGCAGGAATGCCCGTTTTTTTTGACTCCAGCCTAGACTAGGTAGTCCGACAGCGGCTGATTCAGATATAAAAATTACGGTTTGTGGGGGGACTGGTTGTTGGGACGGAGGTCCATTTTGGTTTGTATTAATTACATGGCTGTTAGGGCAAACATTTTTTAATTAATAATTTTCCATTTTCTGAGTCCGGTGTATGATTGACGCCCACAAGTCAGAAAACGCATACTTCGTTTGCCTCGAAATTAATTTCGAAAAAGAAAAGGAGACTTAAGAGCGCATCGTACGCTTACATATAAATAAATTTCCTTGTCGACGAAAAGCAAAAAAAAAAACAAAAAAAAAAATAAAGAATCTCTTTCTCAGCCGAATTCCCCTTGAGCTGAAAGTTTCGGGAGCAAACTTTTGTAGATAAATTTTTAAGTTGGATACACAATGCCGGCGCTGAGATCTTAGCGCTTCTTAAATAATTGTGATGTGTTTCACTGTTGCGGTTGGAGATCATCATGATCATTGGTGGCATGTGGGGGGCCACGTATTTTGGCGCGGTTCGGGGGGAAATTTTTGCTTTTGAGAAAACTTTTAGAGAAAAACCAACAAAACTTTCGTATATATTTAAAAAGTTTTGGTATATATGTGTAGACCGCTCCACAGAGTAGATAATTTTCTGCTCTTCTTCGCAAAGGTGAAGAGGGGCCCCATAAGATAATTTTATAATAATAACATTTTGCCTTGTGTATATACACACGGCGCCTACTCTACGGCTGAAGGAAAAATTTTTATTAAAATTCCGGCTATCGTAGCAGCATCAGACGGGACAACATTTTTATTTTGTATACTTTTTCTGTACATAAAAAAAACAAAAAAAAAACAACAGTAAAAAATAAGAAACAAAATAACAACTTTTCAAAGACCCCAAGTCGTTCATAATTTCACGACAAAATCCAATAGATTGTAACAGACAAAATGTAGAACACATTAAAAAAAATATTTTATTTTGAATTTTTTTTTCAAAATCAAAAAAAAAAAAATTTTTTTTTCGTTCAGCTGTTGTTGTTCTTGCGCTGCTACCCTCGCCGATTTTTATAGTGTGTAAAAGTTTTTTTTTCTGTTTATCGCACTATTTCGTGAAAGTCTTGTCTTGTTGTGTTGTTTTTTTTTTAAATATTTTTTGTCCATTCCGAACGCAAGTAATCAAATAACTGTAAAGCAAAATCTACAGGAAACCCAATCCGTGTGATTTAGGTGCAGTGAAAAATGTCTTTGCTTGTATCTAGTCGATAGAAAAATTTGAAACATTTGTTTGTTCCATGTGCTCTTGGTTGTTTTCTCCGATAATAAGAAAATAAGAAAATAAAAAAACACTGCAGCCGAAATAAATATTTTTTTATTGGATTTTTTTGTTTGTTTTTCGTAATTTCACGATTTTGGGAGACGGACAGCCGCAGTATTTGTTCAAATATCGAAAAAATTATAAAGTGAATTAGGGAAAATGTGAAATTAATAAATAAAAAGTATACTGAGGAATTTTTAAAATTGCACACAACAAAAATATTTCCTCTTCCTTAAAGGTGAACGAAAAATGAGGCAGGCAAAATTTAAATATAAATTCGCACCTTGTTCATGTGATCTCGAGTGGATGTTTTTGACGGTCTCGCTGCGAGGAGGGAAGATTATTATTACTACGATTAATTTGTTTTTTTTTTTTTTTGGGTTTCGGTTACGTGTGTGATACTCCTCCCTGTGATACCCACCGGCAGTGGTGAATATTTGTGTTTTGAAACCGTTCAATTCCCTCTGATGAACGACAAAACGAGCTAAGAAAAATTTATTGTATAAATTACAGTAACAGAAAACGACGTACGGTGTATTACAGTTAAATAAAATATGAGTAGTTGCGAAGGAGATAAAAATATATCAATAATAAAAAAATTAAAAAGAAAATTTCAAAAAAAGATGTGAATGTGCCGTGGAATATTCATTAAAAGTGTGACCTTGACACAAGGCAATTACTTAAATTACTCCCAAAAAATCTAAATTTATATCTATGTCGCCGTTTAGCATATTTTAGTGTGGTTTTCTTTAGGGGCATCTCCCCGTACATCTTGTTCTTGTTTATTTTCCTCACATTCCTTCTCTTTTGCTTCCGAAGGAATACCTGCGTGCACACCTGGAGAATCGACGGAATAATAAAAAAAATAAATAAATATATATAAAATAGTAAAGTGGAAATTCAAAAATGTGTTTTGTGGCAGTTTTTTTCAACTACATAACATAATACACACAAAAATCCCTGCAACGACTGAGTCCGAGACATTTTTGATCCATTTCATCAAAGACACAAAAAAAATAGAAAAAGAAAAAAATTTGTAACACTGTAAGTATGTGAAGAAAGCCCGTTAACCCTTCTCAAATAATAACCCATATTTCACTCATTCAATTACTAATCCAAAAAAAAGTCCACATTTCCTGAAATTACGGTAATTCTAAAGTTTTTTGCTAGTCCTGTTTACTACGGACAGTCCCTCAACAAAACTTACATCGGAAAATCTTCCTCCACACCACCCTCCAAAAAAAAAAAATTTTATGTACAAATCAACTCCTGCTTGGACAACTAGATGTCAAGAAGCAAAAATGATTCCGTTATCTGGATTTCCTTAGAAAATTCTCTCATTAAACCTTCCAAAAAATTATAATAACTTCTAAAAAAAAAAAACTGTCTGGTGTTCTCTTATGCAAATTGATTCTCGTAGAACGACTAGATGACCAAAAGAAAAAATAGGAAGACTATTGATTGCCGTTATTCGGAAACAACAAGATAAACAAAAGTAGAAAGAGGTCCCCCCAAATCACCCCAAAAACTTGACCCTCAAAAATGTTGGTCTATCCTATATTCGTCTTTCTCTGGTGGTAGGAGCTTTGGGAATTTTTTTTCGGATTATGGAGTAGACCTTTCCCGCTTTGCAGACATTTGTGGTGATTTGATTAGGTTCACTCCTCAACGCCAGCTCAACAATGGACCAAAGAGTTAGCCGTTGGCTGAGGGTGAAATCAGTTGCATCAAGCGACAAGGCCGGAGTGGGTGGTTGGTCAACCGATGTGATTCCCTCGTCGCAACCTGTATAGTACATACGACTCTGGTGTTTAGAAATCGCCAATTCAAATCCGAGACGGTTATTATCATTTTTGAAAACTTTATAACAACAACAATAAGACCATAACTTTGTGAAAATTTTTAAAATCCTCTGCTTCAAACAGCCGTACAGGATTTACCGTTTACCAACCAAGTGCAAACTCAACTTAGTGGTTTCGGGTCAATAAAGTTGGTGGTGATATTTTTTTTATCTCTTAGGTTGTTTTGAAGTGCAAACCAAAAAAGTATTTCGAAGTGACCGGAAGAAAAGGTAAGCTGAATAACATTCTCACACGAAAGGGGAAAATTTGACAAACCAACGAATTTGTGGCGTACCTGTAGGATTCTACTATGTGTGGTCTGCCCATATCATGAAGAAATATGTCCTGCAATGCTTGAACCTTTGGAACCATTTATTATGCGGGCATTTATGGGTTTCTTCTTATAAGCACTGTAAAACACTGTAAAATAAAGTGGGTACCGGTAAAGACCCAAAAGCCGGTTGATATGGTGGGGTACAGGGTCTCTTCCGAACTTATTTTTACTTTAGCTCTACCCCAGTTATATTTTTCTCTGATAGCACAATTTATCAGACAAATCTAGAAAAAGGTGGGCCCGTTGGGGATTTCTAAGGAATTTAAGGCGGCAGTGTATTGATAAACAGCACATTTTTATATGTGGCCAGTTGCATCCTGCGTGTTTCCTGAAATATATTTCCTTCAGTGCTACCGCTTTTTTTTTTTTGTATTTTTCTGATAGCGCCATGGGTCAGGCAATTGTGCGGAAAAAGGGCAGCGGTAGCGTAGTGCGGTAGTGGGACTTCTAAAGGACTTTAGAGCGATAGACAGTATGATGTTCCACATATTTTTTATATGGAGACATTCTGCATGTTCGGGGGTCTCCGCCAAAATATATTTGCTCCAGTCGTACCCCCATTTTAAACTTTTCAGATAATAAAAGTGATAAAGCGATAAGTTGGGGCTCTTACCCGAACTAAAGACGGTCGTGGTCTTGTTGGGGGGACATAAAAAAAAATTGACAAGTCAACGCACTTGCAAGCTTGCATGTAAAAAAGTTGAGTACAAAAAAAAAACCAAACATTTTAAAACAATCGCCTAGACTTTCTTTTCTTTATTTTAATTAATTTTCTTTTTTTTTTTTGTTGAATATTTTTGGCCGTCTTGTATATTCCCATGAATCTAAAAATAGCCCAGTTGTTGCGACGGATGCTTAGCATTCTGCTAAAATTTCTACAGACGTACATGCACACTGTTTCAGTATAATATTTGTGTATAATGTGAAGCCGGTACCTTTTGTTTTCCTTAAAATATGCCCCCGCCCCCTCCACCCCAGTGCTCATTTTGTGTAAATTTCAAATTGTTCGTATTTACACAATAAAATGTTAAAACTAAATTTGTTAATTTTGTAAAGGAAACAAATCAATCTCTTTATGTATGTATTTCAGGGACGTGTCGGTGCCTTGAGGTACCCCACAGTTCCCACTTGCTGAGATTACAAGGGTATTTAGTTAATAAGACCAGGTGGAACTTTTCTTTCTGTTCGTTCTGGAAATTTGGGGAGAAATATCTTGATGGAGAATGTTAGAAAATAATTTGAGGTGTCCACAAAATTTGATATTGTTTTGAATATTTTTACACGCCCTTAACATCCCCTACAGGACCAGATGATTTTTTATGTTTTTTGGCGCAAAAGTGCTCTGCACCTGTTGCTGCGCCGCATTATCCGAAATGGGTACGTCCATGTCTCCTTTGCAATTATGCTGAGGTAGATAGGCCCTGTACAAAAATAATTCGATATCCCCCGAATGCGGTGTTTGTGGACACATATTATGGCCGGAAGTGTCTTCACAGAGCTGGCAGCACTCACAGGTGGAAATTGCTTTATTCATTTTGGGCATCTTCAAAAAAATTCAAGGCATGCGGACTTTTGTGTCTGCAAGCCGACCATCTTTATATCCAAGCTACACGAAATCAGCGAGCAACGTCAGATATTTTGGGGAGGGGGCACTGAGAGAGATATTCTAAACGCACAGGACATATGCCCAAATTTTCCAAATAGCAGCAGGAATAAGTTTTTTTTTTGTCCCTTATATTTAGCTAGTTGCCTTACTGGAAGCCGATTAACGTACATAGATCGGCCATTCAGGTTTCCTGGATGAAACTATTTTGTGTATGTTTGCGAAATCGTATTTTCTGATCGGATGAATATATTTAAATTTTGATTTTTTTAAATGAAAACAAATTATGTCCAAAACGCTTTCAGGTGGGCGACTTCGCGGTAGGCCTAATGTAAAGCAGTTTTTTATGGGATTTATAAATTAGCTATTATTTCTTTTGTGAATTGTTTTATAATTTCTCACCAACCAAAAATCACCTAACAGTTCATATTGTGATCCGTTTAACACAACAAATCATAAAATTTAGCAAAAGAAAACATTTTCGTAATATTTTCAGTTGATCTACATCCTAGTGAGTGGCAAGTTTCGTGTGATCGCCGCAGAAAATATTGCTAGCAAATGCCTCAGCTAAAAGGGAATTTTCCTTGCATCCCTCTGTGGTTGTTAAGAAGGGCGCATTAAGGAAAAAAATATAAAAAATAAAATTAAATAAAGAAATAAACTGTATGCCATGGGCGATCGCAAAAAACCTGACGGTAGGGAAAGTAGTGCAGTAAAAAGGAAGCCGATACGAAGGACACGTCCGTTGTGCACAAAAGAACTTCTAGACGAAGATAAATTTGGTCCAACGCCGCCTGCATCTCCAACATCGACATCAGCGACACAAACCACAACAGTGTCGATTGAAATGGGCCGGAAGTCGACTCGTGATAAGGATAAGAAAAAGCGCGGTCCAATCAAAGAGAGATGGCTGCTGACGCGAAAGACATGGAAATATATGGCCGATGCAGGACGTCGCCTAATACCGGAGGGGGCACAAAATCGTTTTGAAGACATACCAAAAATTGAGCAATATTTTCAGCATGTGTGTCGATCAGAGCCACGTTTCGTCCTGTGGAGGAGAAAGTGGTCGTACCCAGGAGCTAGAACAACGTCAAGAAATTCAAAATGGCGGGGACGTGGTACCATACCGAAAGGTATACGTTTAGGTCCAGACCCCCCCGATGAACATACTCAAAATGCCGACCTCATAATTGGCATGCTCAAAAACTACTTGAACCTTAATGAGGAGAAGAAGACGACCATGCTGTTGGGTGCACAGACAGTACGCCCTGATCAGACAGACTCTCCGTCGGCACATCGGCCAAGTCAGTTGATTTCGTCATCGTCCAGTCAATTGATGACGACAACCGTTCGGTCCCCTCCAGGGGTTCATGCTTCCACAGAAACCGCCCGCACTGCAGAAATTAATGCACAAATCGATGAATTGCTAGAAAGGCTCCGTTCGTACAGCAGAAGCTGCAGTAGGTCTATTTTGTCACCGGACATGATAAACATCGACATTCTCGAGAACAAGGCGCTACTAAAGAAAATTTACACGGAGCTGAAGAAACAACAGTTGCATCGTATTTTGGGGAGGCATTCCTCAGTACCACCCAATTTGCCCCATTCATCATCCTTCTCCAGCCTGTGGAACTTCCGTCGCGACGGCAGTGTTGGGGAGGGAAATCTTAATAAAATTCCCTCCGGTGGGAATATATTCAGCGAGCAGTGTGCCGCAATGGCCAATAAAAAGCCTCCACCTCAACCACCCCCGCCGCCAGAGAAAAAATTGGCGACTTTAGGGACTCAAACCGATTTTATACCGCTTCATGTCTTACAACGCATGGCTAAGGAATATGAGGTACAAAAAAAGGAGGAGGAAAAATTTAATCGTCAGACGGACGAGGAGAGCGACAAGGGTGCCCATCAGCCCCAACAACATTCCAGGCGAAAGAGTAGCATTGATAACGAGGACGTGTCCCAATCGGTTAGCGACACAATTAAACGTTACCTGAGGATGGCGCGAAAAAAAAGTGTTGCCGACGATCATGCGAATCGGTTTAAGCGCGTCAACTACGACAGAAATCTGCGTAATATACGAGCCAAGGGGGAAATTAATCCGCCAGGAATGGATGAGGGGCCGTGCAAGGCGACACAAACCCTAGACGCATGGCCAGTCATTGCAATCGGTTATATACGGGGAAATGATAATAGCAAAATCCTTGAAGATGCCCATGCAGATTGGCTGAGCAGTTTACAGAAACGCATTCGACAAAAGGAGGAGTATGAGGAGCATGTACGACAGCAAGAACAACAGCGCCAGCAACAACAACAAGAACATCATCAAAGTAATGAACAAAAGGATCAATCCACCTCCCCAACGTCTCCTCAGCAACAACAAACGGGTGGCATTTTTCATTCGGGGACACAATTTTTATCCAACCTCTGGCATGGACATCATCATGGTGGACAAGATTGTAGGGATACTTTTAATTATTTTATTTTTACAATTTATTTGACTGCTTCATTTGCTTTTTTTAACTAAATTAACCGTTAATTAGTTGTTAATTAATTTTAATTAAATTTTAGTTAACTATTAATTAATTAATTAATTTTTAATTTTTCAATTACTTTTTAATTATTTTTGTGATTTCCTGAAAATAAATAACATGTGCAGCCCAGCAACAGCAACAGCAACAATTTTCACCATCGACAACTGGCACCATGCAAAAATCAAAATCATCTTCGAACGTTGGCCAATTTGTGTCGAAGAAGATATGGAGATCACGATCAAAGAGCCAGACAAGAACATCATCACCATCAAAACCTGAGTGGACTCCCCAGGTGAGATTAGTAACAATTCCCAACAATAAAATTAACTCTTGTTATTTGTTTCCAGGGAAATTGCGTGTGGACATCAGCTAGTGGAAAAAGGCTTATTCTCACCGATTCGCATCTTCAAGATTTAACCGATGTGGAGAGGAAGGTATTACACCGGGTAGCTATTGAGAAGATAAACCAACTGAACATTGGAGTAAGTGTCACAGCACCAGGAGGTTTGTTTTAAATAAAACATTTGCAAATCGAACGATTTGATGTAAAACAAAAAAAAAACTTTTTACTTTTCTCTCCTATTCTCTTCTTCATCTACTTCTTCCTCTTCATCGCAAATATTAAAAACAAATCAAAATATTTTTAACGATGGATTTTGGAGATTAGAGGCCTCAAGTACACCAGCGAAATCGCAAAAGCGTCGTCCCCTTCTCATCAAGAGAAAGGCACTGACCACAGGATTTTTTGATTCTGGGAAAAAAAGTGACACGAAAGGTACATTCAAAAAAATTAATTGAAAATCTCTCTGGAAGATTCCAACGTATCCCCTAAAAAGGGGTGGGGAGGGAGAGGGGTAAAACTAATGCACTCAATTTACCATTAAATATTTCACTAGGCGGTGAAGGTGGAGGCCTTGTGTTTGGTGTAACTCTAGAAAAATGTGTCGACAACGACAATCGCCTCAGCAAGGATGCGCCGTCTTCGTCAGAGAGAAGTTCCAGAAATTCAATAGCATCCCTACTAGGCGGCACGCCAAAGGTACAACATCCAGACTTAACTTTAAAATAACTTTAAAAAAAAAATCATATTGTCATAGATTGGATCATGCGAAAGTCTACCACTACGATCAAATTACCTAGGACCAGACGATGGTAACAACGCAATTTTAGGATCCCGTAGCCAGTCGGACGTACGAAGGACAAGTCAAGATGATGAGGATTTAGGTACATGCCCAGGTGGGCAAATGAGCCGCAGTAATGCACAGCAGGTACCTGCTCTTGTGATCGCATGCATAAAACATTTAGAAGAGCATGGTTTGCACACCGTTGGCATATTTCGTGTGAGCACATCTAAAAAGAGGGTCCGGCAGGTAGGTGAATATCTCTTCTGTTCTATTCAAAATTTTTTTTACCGTTAGCTGAGTAATATTTAAGGGTTGTGTTTTATTTCCATCCACCGTTTTAGTTGAAAGAGGATTTTGATCGTGGCGAAATCACAGCCCTTGATCCCGACATTTGCCCACATGATGTTGCGACTATACTAAAAGAGTACTTACGGGACCTTCCAGAGCCGCTCATTTGTCGAAATTTATACAAGGCTTTCGTCAAGACACAAAGTAGGTGCATCTCAAACTTTCATCGCTAATCCCACACATGACACCAATTTTTCAATTAATTCAGAATAAATAAAACGTTTGATTTTCTAGAGATTCGTAATCGACGACTTCAGCTTGAGGCTCTATCCCATTTAGTGCAGCTACTTCCGGTTGCCCACCGGGACACCCTGTATGTCCTACTAACATTTCTGGCAAAAATTGTTCGTGCCTCAGACGATATAACATCACGTGATGGTACGATCCTTTCAATTGGTAATAAAATGGATAGCAATAATCTAGCAACGGTGTTTGCCCCAAATATTCTGAGGTCCACGATACCCGGTCAGGGTACAACTGAACACGAAATTGACGATCAGATTGACGTCATCAATGTGATAAGGTACAAGGGAGTGGGAATTCTATTGGGGGTGTATCCAATTTTGAAAATTTTTTTTTAAACTATTTTTCCCAGGACCATGATTGACCATTATGAGGATCTGTTCAGAATACCGGCGGATCTGCTCGATGAGGTTTACACCAACATGATTGACACGTTTCCGCAACAGTTGGACTACCTCTGCGAGAGGCGTGACATGCATGAGAAGTGAGTTGGGAATTTTGACCTAAACATTTCTCAAGTTGGTCAACTGCAGATCATGTTCCATATAATAAATTTGTTTTAATTTTACAGCAGTGATGACTGGGATAGTGCGGCGTCGAATATTCCGATCAGTTCGCCGCCACCGGGAGCTGTGCCAATCCATCAAGACCACAAGAATTCAAGCGAGCAGGGAGGGGGGGAAGATATGCACCCAAAACGCATGATATACTCGAGGCAGGATTTTACACACGAGAATGCAGCGAAAGGAGATCCAAACGGAAATGGGTTCGCCAATAGAAGGTTTGTTTGGCGTCATCCTTTCGGCCATTTTGTGTACCCATAAGAAAAAGGTCCAAAATAAGAAATAAGATAAAAACAAAAAAATTACGTAGGAAAAATATAAAAAAAAATTTTTTTTTAAACAAATTCCAATCGACTTAAGTTCTTTTGTCTCTTTCAATCCCACACAGGCGTGACAGAGTGAGCAAGATGAAATACGTTGAAAGTGAACAGGAAATGGTGAGAAGACGTCGCAGGGAACGTTCGATTGGGGAGAATAACAGTAAAACACTTTCGTTACTATCGAATAATTCCGGTGCTAATGCAAGTGCAATATCGAAGCAACTGTATCAGCAACAACAGCAGCAACATAATGTTAGTGCGAATGGTGCGAGTAGTGGCAATAGCGGTAGTTGTGGTGATGAAATTCATTCCAAAGGCGGAAAGGGTGCTCAACTGAGCAGCTCACGTCGAAGTTCGTCAAGTGATAATTGTCCTCGCAGGCTATCGACGCCATTTGTCCTTCATGAGACTGGGGTTGTAACGGCCAGCCTTAAAATTCCTGTCCATATGCAGGGCACAACAACAAATATTTTCCAAACAAGCACTTCATCAACTTCTGGAACATTCGGAATGAGCGGTGTACAAACAGATGGGAAAGACAATTGTTGTAACACAGCAACATCCACTAACAGGGGTAGCATCCAGCTGGACCTCTCTGATATTCCTTTCATTGAAGACAGCGAAGGTAATTGCGGAATTTCATATAAATTAAATAATATATCGCACATCCCTACTTTTGCCATGCAGTGGTCTAGACCGTTATTTGCATTCGAAATTTAAAACCTGAAAATCTTTTTAATCGATTGGGCCCACACTGTGAGTTTAATTGGCAAGACATGGTGTCAGGTGTGGGATTGAGATGGGTCTCTTTTTTCGTAGAAGATTTTGAAATAAAATAAATTCGGTGAATTTTATTTGAGTAATTTGTCGACATTTTGCTCACTTGTTTAAAAAAAAAATTGTGGACCACTGTGTGTTGGGATTTAACCAAAAAAAACATTTTTTCTAAATCTTTCCTATCACATTTTCCCCAGGACAATTTCGCCAATCGCCTATAACCGGGACACTATCATTTGGCGGACGAAAGGATTCCATTGGATCGACAACTTATCAAATTCCAATTTCATACGAAGGTCGGATGCTGAACACCCCGACGAATTCTGCTGCGACAACGCCTGATTCGACATCAAGTAGGTCAACGTTTAACATCCCACCGCTGTCATCAACATCAACATCAACGTCAACGTCGATACCGACGAAGCGAGCTGACACGGCCAGGCAGGCACAGCGGAAACACTCCTCTCCGATTATTGGGTTAACCTCAAATAGCGATCAGTTTACGTTAGGTGATTATACCCCATCGGGACAGGGAATTGGAGGTGGGGGTATAGCCCATACAGAGCCAAAAATCGCGACGAGCATTACGAACATTGGAGGGGCAGTGCTAAAGTCCAAAACAGCTGATTTCGAAAGAATGTTAACGCAGAGTAAAAAGCATAAGAGTGGAGATGTTGCGGGGGATGATACTACAAGAATTTCCGCACCGGACAACAATTTCCCTGTTGCTGGTAGTGGACGTCAATCTGGGACTGGGCAAGCGTCGAGTTTAGGAGCCAATGGTGAGGGCGGGACAGGAGGTGGAGACCGATCCAAACGATCCTCCCAAGGGCCAATCTACAAGCGACAGGAGCTCATATCGAGTGCCAAGCGATCTTCAAAGTAGCCAAACTGCTAGTGGGTTATACTAGCAATGGGATGAGGGGCAGGGGGTGGATATTTACTATTCAACAGTCATCTAATTTATTTTAGTATTAGCGCTCAACTCACTAGTCCTACTGGAGTGAGGGTCTATTTATGTTTGTGTCGTGCATGCTGTTCAAAATGTTCAACCAATGTGGGGGCTGCAAAGAATAAGGGGGGGTGAGGGGCAAATGGGAAATTCGACGCCCTCACAGGAGATCTTTCTTTTTTTGTCCATCTGTGTCTTATGTAATTGTACATTTTATCTTAATACCAGGACTCAATTAAAGAAACCTGAAAATGTTTAAAAAAAAAAATTTTTTTCTATTGTACCCACCCAACCATCGAACTCAATTGAATTTTACTTTTTCCACTTCATACACTCGCGGCAAATTTTTTTTGGAATTTTAATTACTTTGAGACGAAACCGTTATATCGAGAGCACAGAAGCCCGAATACCGAAGTCAGACCGTCTGCAGGCACAGCCAGTTAGTCGTTCACTGAAGCAGTGAAAATATTTGGTACGGCGCCGAAAGCTCCAATGATTAGTAAATGCCTTCCAGTTAAACCCATTTGAGACGTTGTGGAATTTGGAAGGCAGTGGTGGGTGGTGCTTAATTTTTTTCCCAATTTTCAAAACAATTTTTGCAATAACACCATCAAGATCCCTAGGACCCCCCCTCATCCTTTCCCAAATAATTTATATCAGCACCATAACACAAACAACCATAACCATAATTTTTGCGTTTAAGTTATACAGATTTATTGCTAAACGTTTTTTTTTCGATTTACACCAAACATGATTTCTTACAACATTTTACACCTTATCATTTTTCCGCACAATATTATTCATGTTACGTTATATCTGTGTGTTTGTGTCTTGCCAAATATCGTAACTGTTTAAATTAGGCGCTTATAATTGTTGGCCAAATTGTCGATTTTATTTTTATTATCTGTCGTATTTAATTGCAAAGTTGTTCGATTGTTCCCACTCGCAAAAAAACAACAAAAACAAAAGATAATTTTACAAAAGCATGTTGTTGCTGTGATCACTTCCTCTCTTTGAATATATTTTGGTAAAATACAAAAAAAAAATCATATAGTGTAGAAAAAAAATGTGTTAAGAATAGTGTAATTAATTGGGTAACAAATGGACTAGTATTGTCAGTTTATGGCTCACACGATTTTCGGTTCACTTTTTTTTTTTAAACTTTAAAACGAAAAAAAAAAAATATTACAAAATAGACGAGAAAGGAATGCAACTTGTGGTTGGTAAAAAATGGATAAAGGCATTACAGGTAAATACTATAAGCAACATGTAGACCTGTGGAACATTTTTTTTCGTGCTACTACTTTACACCGTGCTAATGGAAAATTCATGTGTGGGATGGTTTGAAAAAAAAATTAATAAAAAGTAAATTTTCATTGTAGAAATTTGTCGAGAAAATTTTGAAGGATGAAAGGTTAAAGGATTGGGCTGTGGGTAAACAGCGCTAACACCTGGAGAAAGATATATACGTGTGTAGATATATTTCTTTTATTGTTTTCAAACGCAATCTTATCGTAAATTGCCATATAATTCCTTCACAGTGCCGATAATTTCTTTTTTCACTTAAAAACAAAATTCAGGTCCAACAAAATCTTAATAATAACTTGCTTGTGAGTCTGGAGATTCATGAGGAGGTTGCTTTAAACGTGCCAACTCCTTTTGAATGCGTTAAGTAAGAAACAAAACAAAAATTAAATCACAAATATTTCGGTATTCTTTTTTTTTTTTTTAAACTTCTAAATGTGGAGATTCGTAGATATTGAAATTGGTGACATGGTGCATACCTTAACGAGATTATGTTACTGTTCACCAGAGATTCTGAAGGAAATATAAAAGTTAAAATTATAGGGCGAAAACAATTTTGGGCGGGATGCGGGAAACAAGAGGAAAATAAAAATCATTTTCTTAATTCTGCATATAGGGATACTCGATGTCCCGAAGTGGAACGAAAGTCTCTTTAATTGCCTGCGGTGATGTCCATCTCAATACGTAGTGGGGTCCACCCGCCTTGTCGTTTGTTCCTGAAAAATAATAATTCAAAAATTTTCTCTTCCACATTTGCATCTTCAAAAATGAAAATTTTACAAAGCATTAACTAAAAGAAAGTGCCAGTAAAAAAATTGCTTCCTTCGATTTCCCTACATAAATCGGTGAGTGCTAAGAGGAAAAACATATCCCAAAAGTGTGGCTTTATCAAAATTCTGAAGAAGACACAGACACTCACCAAAACTCTTTTTCTGATGAATTTGTTTAATGGAAATAGGTGAATGTAAGGACAAGTAATCAAACGGTAGAAAAAAGAGGACACCAACCATTCGATTTTCCAATTTTCTCTATTTCATATCACGAAATGTAAGTGGAAATGGAAGTGTAAAACAAACAAAAATGGAAACTTACCCGACAAACGACCACCACCAAATGGTTGTTGGCCTACTACAGAACCTGTGGATTTGTCGTTGATATAAAAGTTACCAGCGGTCATTTTAAATTCCTCTAAAGCGAGGCGCAAAAACGATCTGAAAAAAAAGAAAAAGAAAATAGAAAAATTAGTTGGTGAAATTATAAAATGTCTTGTGAATATTTCGTACTCGTCTTGGGCAAATACGGCTCCAGTTAAAGCGAATTTTGTTGACGTATTGACAAGATCCATTGCCTTTTTAATATCGTTATCCTTGTAAACGTAGATTGATAATACTGGTCCAAATATCTCTTCTCGCATTATCTTATCTAGGGGATCTTTGGATACAACAATTGTCGGATCAATGAAATATCCGGTCTTATCAGAATAGGTGCCACCCCCAATAATTTCGAGATTATTGCTGCTCTTTGCATGATCAATATATGACGTAATTCGCTTAAATGCCTTATCATCAATAACAGCTCCTGTGAATGTTGTAAAATCTGTAACATCACCGATTTTTAATCCTTTACGCTTCTCAAGGAGGCCCTCTTTTATCTAATAAAAAAAGTAAAACCACTTATGGTTAACATCGTTACAACCATTACTAGGGCATTTTTAAAAGTTCTCTGGCTCATTTATCAAAGAAAAATTTTCTTTTTACATCAGAACAATGTACCCGTTCACACCTCTTTAACTGAAGTTGGAGAATTTCGTTCCGAATTATCATTTCGTATCGTTTTTATAAGAGCTGAGAGCTTCTTTTAGTACCCTGCTGATGCGGGAAAAGATTTTGGCAGGTGATGGAAGTGCGGTGGTGGAGGGGGGGGGGAGGTTTTGATAGGTCTTTGGACTTACATGTGACCACAGCGATTCAGGGACGTACATCCTCGAGCAAGCGGAACACTTTTGACCGCAAAATTCGAAAGCTGCTCGGATGGTTGACGTGACGACACTTTCAACATTCGCCGATGGATGGACAAAATGATAGTTTTTTCCGCCACACTCACCAATCAGACGTGGAAAATTGTTGTATTTATCGATATTCTCACCAACCTGCCGCCATAATCGATTAAATGTCCTAAAAATTACGAAAGACATAATTGGTTCGTATCCTTTTGATATTTTTTATAAAAAAAAATTGACAAATTTTTTTTTGTTTTGTTTTGTTTTTTTAAATAAATAATTACGGGACAGATCCAGTGAAGTTAATACCAGCTAGGAATGGTGATGCTGTTATTGTGTCTCCAAAGACTGGTCCATCAGCAGGTACAAAATTTACAACACCTGGTGGTACACCAGCCTCTCGCATTATTTTGAAAATTATCCAATTTGATAGTAACGCAGTATCCGACGGCTTCCATAGTACGGCGTTACCCATGAGGGCCGGGGTGTACGCTAAGTTTCCACCAATTGCCGTAAAATTAAATGGGCTGACCGCAGCGATAAAACCATCGATACCCCGATACCGCATCGAATTCTTTGTAACCTTTGCATTTTCACTGATCGGCTGGTACTTTGTGCACTCCTTCAGGAAGTAGGCATTCATCCTGCCGGACGATGGAATATAAATAAATATTACAATATACCGGTGTAAACTCATCTCTACCTAATAAAATCGATTAATTCAGCGGCTGAATCGATCTCAGCTTGTATCACAGTTTTCGATTGGCCCAACATTGTTGCAGCATTCAATTCCTGTCGGTACTCACCGGCCATAAGATCAGCAGCACGATCCCAAATCCTCAAACGTTCACTTATTGGAGTCTTATCCCATTTTTTCTGTGTGGCAACAGCCGTATCTATGGCGGATTGAACAGTTTTCGCATCGGCATAATAAAATTTTGCCAATTTGTGCGAATGATTGTGTGGCATCACCTGGTGTCGGACATCATTTGTCCGTATTTCTTTTTCACCAATCACAATTGGTACCTCATGGCATTTCGATGCTGTACGCTTAAGAGCCTCTTCAAGCGATTTACGTTCTTTGGAACCTTTGGTATATGTTAAGACCGGCTCATTTTTGATACCAAAATCATTTAAATTTAGCTCTGGTAACACACTGCTAATGCATCGTTCACCGCATCTAGACAGAGAGAGAGGCACAAAAATTCAATAACAAATGATCAGTCGAAAAACAATTTCAATTTGGTGAAACCAATTCACAAAATAATAAAAATCAGCAACCCCAAAAATCCCCAAATGCCAAAATTTGTGTAATCTAAAAAAAAATTAAAATCTGACTTTTTGGTGTAGTTGGCTAGAATTTGGTAGGATTGTGTGTGGGGGGGGGGGGGGGGGTGAAGTTTGTCGGGTGAGGGGGGGTCGCATATACTACAGACCCTTGCAAAAATCTCTGTGTAAAACCAGGTTATCGTATTTTTTGTAAAGAGGCTTATTTTACCACCGACGTAATTTTGTTTAAAGAGGGAGACAACTGTAAGAGCGACCAAAACAACACAAAATAAAACCAGGAAAAATCCTGCTGTTTTTATAGAATAGTTTCTTATTAGAAATATTGAATTGTTATGCAAATATTTTTGACTTGAAAAGACCCCAACTTCAAGAAATAAAAAAAATATTACGTGGCATCAGTTAATGCTTAATATTGTTAAAAAAAAGAAATTGTTAATAATTGTTTGGAAAATTCAAAAACTGAATTTGTGCATGGGGTGTGCTCATCAGTGCAAAGGATACAAATTTCGTTAAGTGCAAAATTTGTGCCACATACCGGCTAATTAATAATGTGAAACTTTGGGTTACATAATGCCGCTTGTGAAAAACAAAAGAGAAAAGTCTTCCTTTTGGAGACTGAGAGCATTTATAATTTTACCCCGTCACTCAATTTAGTCCTTCACTACTTGTCAGCGCTTACAAAAATAATTTATTGTAAAATACTTGTGCGATTTATAAATAAAACGTCTTCGGAATTTTTTTTTTTAAGAAAAAGGGGAAAACAAAAATATGTTCCACGTTCCCGGCGATTGTTAGATAAGTGCAAATTTTTATGAGTTTTAATGCATTAAGTAAGAATTATATGAAAATTAACTTACCTCTGTTTGGCAGCGGTGTTTATCGCGTTTCGGACCAGAGACAACATTTTTAACCAAATTTGATTTTTTTTAAATTTATTTTTATTATTTTCTTATTTTCTTTGGAGAACCCCTGCGGCGGCTGATTAAGTCACAAAATAAAGGAGGACAACCGTGCGATAGTCACTGCCTGTGTTAATTTATTGAATGGGTGACTTTCCTTGACCAACTTTTATTTGTTTATCGTTACTCTGTTTATTTATTATTTTATGATAATTGCTTTGCTGCAATGCCAACAAGAGTTTGGAGTGGCTATTGTCCCAGATATGGATCAAATCACCCACAGAACAATTCAACTAGCGGTAGGCGACTAACGACTTTCAACTGGTCCTGCAATGCAAGTTGACCACTAGCACTGAACAGTCACTGGGATTTCGGCAATTAAATCAAATCTTGCATTATTTGGTCGGCGCTCGTTTGTTTCTAGGAACTATTATTATTTATTTTTTATCTCCTACTTCATTTACTAATTTATTTATTTTTATTAATTTCTGCAAATATCACACAGCACCGATGTGATGGTTGCCGTAAGAGATTCCAGCAAGTCGTCGGTTTCGATAATTCCCTTTAGAATAAAAAAAAAACAAAAAACAAAAACAAAATAATTATAAAATTTTGAGTAATTTAACCGAAAAAAAAAAATTAGTAACAAAACACCGCTATAGTAAAATTTCACGAATTCTAACTTCCTACAGGTATGTCAAGTTTTATGTCAGAATATCAACGACACTAAACTTCTGCTTTCGTTGCCGATTTTTCGCGAGACCCTCCACCGGTTACGCAACTCGGTCGAAAAAAAAAAAAATAAAAAAAAAAGTGAATAATAAAAGAAAAAAAGAAAAGAAGAAACAACAACTTCCAAGTTCGCGATGTGTTTTTTTGTTTAGTAGTGTGCCATTCTCAAATGGCTTTTACTTTCCTCTATTCCATCCATTCAATCTCAACTTCCTCTTTAGCTTCACCTGTAGAGAATAATCTCAACTTTGCACTGCACAACTAAACTAAAATAAATTCCCAGGGAGCCGATTTAAAGGCTGAATAACACTCTAGAGGGTGCACCACAAAACGGAAAGAAACCCTCTTCTCTGGATTAAGCGAAAAAATCTGTTTTGCCAATTCTCCTCAACAAAAATTCAATGGAGAGTACCTTGCCCGAACCCCAGCAACCTAAAGCTAAACCTACCCAGTGGAATTTAGTGATGGACGTTTTTATTTAACAGTCGATACGGAGCATGTGTGGCACGGCACGTCGATTTGGTGTGTCGTCACACAGCCGGTAATCGAGTGGAAAATCCCATTTACTTTATATAAAATCTGAAAATGCATTCAAAACAGACAAGATTTCCTTCATCCATTTTATTTCATCTGGTGGAATTTGGCCCAACTCAGCAATAAATTATAATATGCACCTCCCTCCTCCCAAAGGGGAAATTTTTACCTCACGCTACGCTGTACCGTGGGTAACACGCAAGAGCAGAGGTATTGCCAGTTTCACTCAATATTTTATCTATTTTATCTAATTTTGAATTGTTTTTTATCTTTCTACTCGCACTAACACATAACGGACAATAAACAAAAATCCGTTTTGTTTTCAATCATCCCATGTTTATTACAGATCCCAGAGCCATCTAGGTGGACAGATAATAATGAACAAATTCATATGCCGTTATTCACAAAATTTCCCATATGCCCTTGCAAGTAAACTTTAAAAAAATTTAAAATGTGATCGCAGAATTCGTATGTCTTAAAAAATTTATAATCTTGGACCCGTGATATTGCATCCGCCATCTTGAATTTTTTTTCAACTAACCACCCCAAAACACTCTATTTGTCACTTTTATGAAGATCAAAAGAAATGTGGTGTTAGGTTTCCGTTATATTGAAGACACCATCTTGAATTTGTGAAATGCGACACCATATTTGAAATCATAGACCCCGAAAACTCTCATTAAACTAATTTTGAGAAAAACAATCGACGGTCATCCGATCACGTTTTTCACTTTTCAATTTCGCATTTCATTGTAATGAAAAAACTAAGATGGCGAATTTCAACATGGCCGTCATGCGAATCAGAAAAAAAAATCAAATATGTTATAGCACCTCTCTTGTTTATTTTGGTACAATGGTACGGAACCTTTCGTGTGCGAGTCCGACTCGCACTTGACCGATTTTTCTTTTCTTTTTCATTTGCCTCTTTCCGTTTTTTGATCACATCGGTTTTTAATTTTATTTTGTTTCTTGAGCTCTCTATCTTATTTTATTTCAAACTTGCAAGCTTGCCCGGACCCGGTGTTTCCCGGGATACTATTAAATTTGTATTCCTTAATTTTACACCGCCTCCCTACTGCACCACTGCCTCTCCTATGTGACCAAGCGTTTTAATATTTGCGTTTTGCACATGTTTTAGATATTTTCCAAAAGTATTATTAAATTACGTTTTCTTCATTTTACACCAACTCCTCATTGCACCCCCTCTCCTATATCTCCCAACGGGGTGGGGGTGGTCTCATATGTGGAAATTTGAATAGCAGATTCGAAATCAGTGATCCCGAAAATTCCCTAGTGCGGATTTTCAGGGCAATCCCTTGAAGTTTAACTTTTTCGGTCGCCATATTGGATCCGCCATCTTGAATTCCAAAATTTTGAATGCAAACTCGAGATCTGCGACCCCGAAAACCTCCAATTGCCTTTTTCATAAAGATTCCTTGAAGTTGGAAAATTCGCTTCCTACACAAAATGGAAATTTCGATTTTTTCGATTTTCCGGCTTTTCCTTTGGGGTTTCCCGAATTGTCTTTTTGTTAAACCTCCGCTGTATTATAGCGAACAAAACAAAAACAAAATTATCGAAATCGGTCAAGCCGTTTTTGAGTTTGTTTAATAAAACTGTTTGCAACTAATAATTAAAACTATTTACTTCTACAACTGTGCCAATTTTCAAATCGATAGATAGTCAAACGTATTGATACCGAAGTCTCACCACAAGGGTTCTGATTGGTGGATGGTCCGGAACCCCAAGAAAGGGCAAAAGGAACAGCTTTTAAGATTCACCAGTCGCTAGGTTAGTTTACAGAACGATGCTTGTTATCTAAGCAAATTCAAAAGTGAAGAGAAACTATTAAAAAAAATTGTTTAATGAGGTACCCCACACAAAAATAGGCTCTCAATAAGTCAACAAGAAAACATATTATTACTTGAAATTTTTTACATACTCTGAATTTCCTAAGAAATATAGTAACGGTTACCCAACATCTTAAATAATCTTTTTCGGACTGGCAACATATCTTAAGATTTCTTTTGACGTGAGATTTATCCGCGTACAGAGGCAATAAATACATGAAATGAATGCAAGGGGAGTCAGCATAATGGCTCTTATGTACTCCGGCTGAAAACGTTTTTTTTTTTGTTTGAATAGTTTTGAAAGGGGAAAGGGAGGGGTTTTGAATAAATATGCCTCGCACGTAATATTTTTTCAAGGTCAGCTCAATTCAAATAATTTCTTCTTAACTGTTGTTGCCTGTTCTGATATTCGGTTTTCAATGCAGCTCGCATTTTCTGTTTATATTATTTACTTCTCTTTATTATGATTATTTTTTTTTATTAATTTTTTTTTTTTTTTTTGAAGCATTCAGATAATTCTTATATTACATAATTTCATAACTTCTGAGTGGGTGGGCTCTTATGCAATGTGCTGACTTTTAAAGGGAAATATGATGTTTGCAGCGTCACACATTTCCTGTAAATTAATGAGACAGACACATGCATGGGATGATGTGCTTTAGATTTATGAAGTATAAGGGGGTGTCCAGTAGGCCTCGCAAAGCCGACTCGGTTTGGTTCGATATTTTCATGGTTTCGCTATTTTTAAACCGAGTGCGATATGTCGATATGTAGGTACACGTGCGCTAAGCTGCTGTTTGCGCATTAATTGTATAAAACCACAGAAACCCATAGGACCGACAGACCCGAAGGAAAAGGACGTCCAAACACAATGAATTACGTTCTCATTGCTCACAATTTTCGTTTTTTGGGATGAGACAACAATTTTGATTAATAAACATTTTCCGACTTGAATCCCACTCCTGTTGTTCCAGCTGGGTGGCTCTAAAGCCAAAATGTTTCACTCAGTAAAAATTGGAATTTCTATTTTGTGCAAAAAGGCGTTTAGAGCGGGTTTTTTTAATTACATAGATCAGCTGGTGCTGTGCCGGACATGTATAATAAGAGGTAACACGGAGACTTAAAAAGCAAATTTGTTTAAATGATTTTGTTCGTCTGCAAAAGTGTTCCAAGGTAATCTGGTGGGTACACGAGGTAATTTAGTTTAACACAATGAACCAATGCCGCGGCATAATTAGAATGTAGGAAAGGTGTAATCGACCTGTAAGCTGTAAAAACCGGACGTCCTTCACACTTTGGGCGCATTGGGCAAGATACTTCCACAAAAAAAATAACAAAAAATCAGCAGATTTTAAAGAGTCCGGTAGAGATTCAATTTTAGTACAACGGCTGCTACAATTATAATCGGTCATTTTGCTCTCGTAATAAAATATGAAAAAATAATAATATTAAAATAAAAAATAAAGGCATCTGCAGTAAATGAACAATAGACGGGTATGTACAGGCAGGTCATGCGCTCTACGGTCGTGTAGCAAATTCATTTGTTTTTCATCTTCAGCAGCTGATGGGTAGGGAATAGGGGGCCCACTTTATTTTGGTGGATATCCCACCCACAGTACATGTATGTAGTTTGCGTAATTGTTGCCTTTCGGCAGTCATAGATGAGGTGCTTGTCATTTATGTAAAATTTGTTTCGGTGAGTTTGGGAACTGCAGGTGATTGTTATACAAGATGACCTTGAGCTTGGTAATTTGAAGTGACCGGTGTTTGGTGTTTTGTGATGAAACAACTGCATGAACTCAACAAATTCACCTTAAAGTTGGTTTTCTTGAAATTTTCCCTTAAGAACATTATTCCCAGAAACTAGTCAATCAGGTGACATACATTCTAACAATTTTCTACTTTTTTTTTCTAATCCCCATAACTCGTTTAACCATGGAAATGATAAATGCGAAAACACCGGCTTTTAAGAGAGACCCAACACTTAAATTGCAAACGAGTGATAAAATATCTCGCCGGTAATCCAGAAAAGAAAAAATTTTTATTTTTGAGAGCCTTCTCTATCTCAAGACTTCACTCAGTTAAGGTGTGCGATTAAGATGAGTTAACGAGAAATAAATAACATGCAAAAAAAAAACAACAACAAGAAGAAAAAAAACGGAAGATGTGTGGCAGCGTATGGTTGGCGTCTTCGTTCTAGTAAAGCGGTCTCCAGTCGATGATCATTCGTGCGGGAAACGCGGCTGCCGTAGGCACCTTCCAGTAAATCTTAAGAAAAGTTTCGTTCTTCACATGTTTTTGTATTTGTTTACGTTAAAAATAAATGCACCATAAAATGCCCAAAGTCTCAACGGTTATTAAAACGGTGTTTGAGGCTGAAAATATTTTTGCGATAAAATTTTACTAAAAAGATACACCGCAAAACCGGAAAAACCAGCAAACGTAAGAAACATCTTGATGAAACCAGCCAAAGCCACTTATAAATATGAGAAATCCCTCAAAAACGCGATGCAGTGAAGTTTTACAGTTTTACAGTTTTTCAATTGTTTTCTATACCAATAACTCCCCGCAATTTGTATTCATTAATTCACAACTAAAACCCCATTCTCGTTGAAGCCGAACAGAAAAATTCTGCGCCTCAGTAAATGTTTAAGATAAAAATAAAAAAAATAAAAGTAAAACCGTGCATGATGGGAAATATCCCATGACGCGTATATTTGCACGTTTATCTTACGACAAAACAATTAAAATAAAATTTTCCGTCACGTTCTTTGTGTAGTTTTTTGGTAAGGAATTTTCGCTTTCAGTTGTTTTTGTTTTCGTTCACCCGAATAACCAGTTTCTCATTGTTTTCCTTGTTCTCTTCGAATAACATACCCTAACCGGATTTTGTAACTACAGAAAAAAAAAATAAAATAATATATAAAAAGCTGTATTCAATTATTTCATTTGCTGCAGTAAAAACGGTAAGTGCAGGGTGTGCATAGCAACAATTCCCCAGGGTCAGACAAAGTTTTTGCATCAGCAGCACTGCGGTAAGCAAATTTTACTGTACATACAAACATATGTACCCAGCTCGACTAAAGACTGTAAAGTTATATTTTTCTTAACACAAAGGGCCTTTAGGCCAGAACTTCTTACACTCAAAAAATTACCCAAATAAATCGAAAAAAATGTATTTCCGCATGAAAGGGCTCTGGAGTCGTTCCGTTGCGCAAAAAAATGCCTCAGTCAACTTAAAACTGTTTTTCCGCGAGAAAGGAATCTCTAAAGTCGCTCTTTTACCCCCACTCCAGAAAAATGATTATTTTCACAACAAAGAGCTGCAGCAGCTTCTTTTTTACGTAGATCGGAATTAAATGGAACTCCTTGGTATACTGCTGCAACTTATAGGGATAAAGATGAAAACGTTATAAATAATACTTATGAACATGCCCATAACCCTTGCCCTCGCACTTCTGTATAATTGCAGATCACCTGTGATACCATCACAAATATCCGAAGAAATGGTACATGATCTTCTCCTTGCCGGCAATTTGTTATTATGACCGAATGGACGTAGTTATATATTTAATAAAAAAAACAAAAAAATATTCTAAATGAGTGACATTCAAACAAAGTTGCCTTGGGTGATCGTTTGCATGAAGTGAACCCATTTTCGTGATATGAGCCAGCACGAGAAAACGTTTCAGCAGAACGATGTCCTTTTAAATTCGTTTGTGATAAATAAAAAAAAATGCCATGTACTCTTACACTACAATAGGCTCGTGTGGGAGAGGGAGAATTCGAAAGGAAGTAAGTACAGTGGAATTTTGAATATTTTGTTTTTGATTAAATTTTACTGCTTTTTGAGAGTTTGATTTGCTGTGATTGATCGATTTGAACGTATCTAATCGACAAATGTGCGATATGTTTATCTTCTTATGAACAAATGAATTGTTTCTTCTTATCTACGGGCAGGTGTTATTGAATTATTTTTTTTTTCTCATTCAAACAATTTTTAGGTAAGATCAGCTTATCGATCAGTGATGTGATTTCTGTGAAAGTCTCTAGACGACGAAAAACTTGTACTGTACGTCGATCATTCGAGAATGTTCAACACAATCCTGGAGTTGGTGAGGGGGATGGAGGAAGTCGATTGGACAGTTCGACAGAAGGTATCGATGCAGCGACAGTAAAGGAGGCATTATTTCTCAACGTTTATTATGCAAAACATGTCGATAACTCTCGACATAGTCACAATCGATGGAGGAAAAATGTTGTCACCCTGCACAATACCGATCACCGGATCATACAGTTGTGGTTCGAAACATTATCTTATCTCGTCGATGACCAGAAGCGCCCTAAGAGGATTCTGATGTTTGTAAATCCGTATGGAGGTCGCAAACAGGCTCTCGTCCTCTACGAGAAGCATGCTAAGCCACTTTTCCAATTGGCTGGTGTTGACGTCAGTTGTGTCATATCGCAGCGGGCGAATCAAATTCGCGACATTATAATGAGCCAATCGCTGGACCAGTACGATGCTGTCTGTTGTGTTGGGGGTGATGGAACATTCGCAGAAGTATTCAATGGATTGATATTTCGGACAATAAAAGAGCTAGGCATGGACCCCCTACGGCCAGAGTATATTCCAAAACCGAAATTACCAATCGGAGTGATACCGGCTGGCAGCACTGATACTGTATCCTACTGCATGCATGGCACCACTGATGTTAGAACGGCCGTTATACACATTATCCTTGGACAGAAACGCGGATTAGATTTGTCCAGTGTTTGCAATAGTAATGGATTGGTTCGGATGTTCGCTAGCGTTATGTCCTACGGATATCTGGGAGATGTCGCTTTTGAAAGTGACAAATTTCGCTGGATGGGCCCAAAGCGGTATGACTACTCGGGTGAGCCCTCAAAACTATATTCCAAGTTTAAAAAAAAAATATTATTCCAAAAAATTGTATTTAAAAAAAATTATTCTGCAAAAAGTAATTCACTTTTTTTTTTAAATTAAAAAAAAAAGGTTTCAAAAAACTCCTATCGAACAACGGCTACGAGGGGGAAATAGTGTTTCAAACGCAACAGGATTCATCTGAGGGGGATAGCAAAGATGCCAAATGTTATGCGGACTGTGTACGATGTTCGAAGAATCAAAAACACATACCGGATGATGTTAAACGTATTAGCTGTAAAAATAACAATAACGCAAGTACCGACAGCATTGACTACATTTTAATGACGCCCGACGTTGAAGTGGATAGAAGTCTGCCTGGATCGCAAGATACAAATTGGAAAAATGTTCGGGGGCGATTTTTTATGATAAGCGGTGCAAATATATCGTGTGCGTGTTCCCGTAGCCCGAATGGTTTTTCATCATATGGACATCTAGGTGACGGTTACATCGATATCATACTTGTTCGGCACACATCATTTTTCAACAATATCCGCCTATTGATGACAATGGCTAGTCGGAACAACGATATTGTGAGTGTGATCGCTCTTAGTTTTTTTTTTTTTTTTCAAAATATACTCCCCCCACCCTCCCTCGCCATACCACATTTATAATATATTATTCTGCTCAAATAATTGCAGAGAAATCTACCATTTGTCGAATTGCATCGGACAAAAAAATTTTATTTTCGCGCTCAAAAACCACCAATCGATGGTAGCAGTATTAATGGATCTTGCCAGCCAATCAGTGTCGCAGATAATAAAACTAGCCAATGGAATTGTGATGGTGAAATTATACATGATTCGGACGTTCTGATAAGGTGAGGATTAATTGTAAAACAAAAGAAAGTCAATTTTTTTTTTTTTGGAATTTTGAGCCACTCAAAATATTACTCGATTCGAAGATCATTGAAAATTCTTTAATTTTTTTTTTAAACTGCATTAATTGGTGCCTAGTAAATTGTTTTCGTATGCCAATCCATCAAAATTAGAATAGTGCATTATGTACTAAAATTTTTCAAAGTCACTCAAAAAATTTCCCCGATTCGAAAGTCACTCAAAATGTTTCTTTTTATATTTTAACGAACAGCTCACATTGCCAGCTCATCGATGTATTTATGAGAGGCCCATATCCAATCGACGAAAGTAATAACACAACAGGATGCTGCGATTTTTGTAAATCCTAGGAATGGAAAATGTTTTCATGGGGAAAAATGCCTTTTTACATATAAAAAAAAAAAAAACCAAACAACAAAATTCGTTTAGGGAGTTTATTTGAAACATAAAATGACGCATAGACTTACCAAAAGGTACACTCCAGCCCATGACATGTTGTTTCCAGCTGTAGAATAAGAAAAAATAAAATACAAATCAGTTTTGGGTATACCATGGATAGGATTATATAAAATTTAACGAGAATCTAAAGGTAGTGAGGCTTTACATTTAACTCAAACTTATTATACTAGTAAAGAGTAAAACTAAAAGTAAAAAAAAAAAAATACTGATGGCAAATAAAAATGTGATTCCAAATTTGCACTGAGATAAAAGCGACCTAATCGCGTTATTATTAAGAAAAGAAACAAATTTTATTTTTAAACGGTTGTGTGAAGGTTCCTAGAACAATTGTTAAGTAAAAGGTTAAAAAAAAAATTTAAAGCTCTTAAAAAAACTGCTCAACTAGTTCAAGAGATAAAACAAAAAATTAATCAAATTTATAAAAATGAGGTTAGAAGAAAAATTATTTATGTTAATTTTATATTAATTAAAAAAAAACAAAAAAAAACAGTAAAAAACAAACTGTGCTCCATACATTAATTTTAAAATACATTCCGTGCACTGTGGACGTCATTCCATTTAATTTTAGTCTTATAACGGTCTGCAATTTATCAGAGATAAGGATTTACCTCCTCCGGAGATATTGTCTAGATGCGAAAGGCCTGATGCACTGACAAAACAAACAGACAATGTAAATTGTTTTATGTGTTTGAAGTTCTTAAAAAAAAAAAGAAACTATGGTGCTGTTTGAAATGTTTGAAGCGGAGCTTAAGTAGAATAATTTTTTTGGTAAGAAGTTTTTGTATTAAAAAAGATAAATAAGAAGAAATAAAATAAATTAAAGGAAACTGTAACGCCTTTCATTGGTAAATTAAACACTACTGCCAAATTAAGAAACACATTTTTGTACAACAGAAATGTTTGCCAAAGTTTCTAAAATTGTTTAATAAATGTTTCCGAAATGTTTCGAACATGTTTGAAAAGTTTGAAAAACATTTTTGGAACATTTAAAGAACTATTCTACAAGAAATAAGGAAACGAATTTGTTTCTTTGGTGTAATCCACTGAAAATATGACTATGGCTTAGTTAATTGCAACACAAAATAAACATCCATTGTTTCCCACTTTATGTGAAAAACACTGAGTAAACATTTCTGTTTCCACAATTTTAAAAAATCACGTACACACCAGAGAAACAATGGAGGTATGTATTTCTCGAATATTTCACAAATGTTTCTGAATTGTTTTTGAAAAAAAAATTGTTTCCTCCTGAGAGACCTTTTTTATAATTTTTTGTTTAAAGAAAAAAACGAGAGAAATTGGAAAATAAAATAAATAGTTTTTTTATCTTTACAAAGGATTTTTGTTAAACTGACAAATTGCTATGCGAACAATTTGTGACCAAGTGGTCCGAATCACGTAAAAAATCTGCCCGTCAGCCCCTTATTGAAGTATTTGTAAAAAAAATTATTATTTTTTTCTTTCCAAACCAATCACTGCTCTGTGGGACATTTCATCCCTGGATTAAAAGAAATATTTCCCTGTTTCTTTAAGACATCGGGTAACTCAAAATCACCCGGCACACACACATAATTTATTACGCGCCAGTTTGACCGCATGCTTGCTACTTATCTTGAGGAAATCTTCTAAGAAATGTTGATATAATGCCATGCTGCAAAAAAAAAGAACCAGAAGTGGGGAATACAATTTATGATAGTCGGATGTAGCTAAGGGTTGGTTTTTTTTTGTTTTTTAAGAAAAAGCACGTGGTGTTAAATTTTGAGATGCATGCAAATTCCTCTGGGCGTAGGCGGTTTGTTTGGTTAAGTAGAATATTCTGAGAAAGAATTATTTGATAGGATCTTGAATGGAAAATATCGCATGGTGGGTTACATTTGTAGTAAGACGCTAAGAAATCTTGGAACTTCTTGAGCCAGCTATAGGGTAAGAATTTCTCTCACGCGGGGTGCCTGCAGCAAGGCTCGCACCTTTCAGTAGCACTAGAAAGGAGGGAGTGTGTAGTTGGTTATTCTGGAGAGCGTAAAACGCTTTGATACTAAAAGAGCTTGTTAGAAGCTTCCGTATATATTTTTTTACTATAGGTATATTGCTGCGAAAGTGCTGTTCGTTTTGCGTATCGCACAAAAAAAGTGTGTGTTTTTTTTCGCGCTCAGTCGACACTATTTCTTTTTTTTTTTATTATAATGTGAGGGGTGTGCGTCTATTCCGTGGGATTTCGCTAAAAGAAACCATTAAAGATCTGCCTGCCGGTTTATAACGTTTGTTATTGCCACAAAGGGGTGGGTAGTTTTTTTTTGTTTCTATAAGGCTTCTCGGTATCGATTAATTGCCGCACTGTGTTAGAATCGCCTTGGACGATAAAATTCCGCAACTCAGTTCACCTCGTTTCTCTACTCGAAGTGGTGGCATCACGTAAATATCTCAATAATAAAAAATATAGTACGGAAAAAAAAAATTCCAGGAAAAGCGCGAATCGTCCAAAAAGTATTAAACAAATTTAATATTGTTTTATCTGTTTGGCATTTATTTTGTGACCGCGTGCTACAAAATTTTTTTTCATAAATCACAAAAACCCCCCCGACGGGTGTTTATTAATTAGACGTGAGCCACTGCTGGTTAACACGTGGTGGGTCGATAGAACGAACCTATAGAACTTTTGATACCACGCGCCAAGTTCAAAATACGATAATTTATCAACAATTAGTGCAATTTTGTGTGGTTTTTGTTTTTCTAAATAGAAATGAGTGAAATTGTCGCCGAAATGTCCAATCATATTGATGACGAACTAAAGGACGGCTTGTCCTGTGAGGAACTTTTCTCGTCTAGTGAAGGACTCACCTATAAGTAAGTGATGGTCTCTTTTCATTTTTTAATTTTTTTTATCAAATAATTGCATTTACAACTTTTTTCAGTGACTTTTTAATTCTTCCGGGTTACATTGATTTTACTGCCGAAGAGGTTGATTTATCTTCACCCCTAACGAAGGGCATAACTCTGAAGGCACCCTTGGTATCGTCACCCATGGACACAGTTACGGAGGCTGATATGGCAATTGCTATGGCTGTAAGTGAACATTTTTAAATTTGTAGAACACAGCTCCGAACTACCGCTTAGGTATAATTAAATAAAAATGTGCCCCACAGCCGTGGTATATAATTTATTCCCTGGAAGTGACAAAATTAGTCAATTTCGTATTTCAAATTACCAACAGTTCAAAAAGATATAAATTTTTCGAAATTTCGAATTTTAAATTTCTCGGGGTCACATGTGTGTTTTCTTCTATAGAATCGGTTGACCTTATTTCTGGGCAGCTCTCGCTCGCGTCTAATTTCCTTCAAAAAAAAATATAGGGTCTCAGTTTTTGATTTTTGAAAAATGGCATCTGAGGCTATTAATCCATTAAGAGGCTGACTGTTTGGTAGGGTCTCCGAAACTTGTAGTAGGTTCTCAAAGTTATACAAAAATGGACTCAATTATAATTAGCAAATATCACGACCAAAGTTGAGGTCCTAAGGCCTAAGAGGTCCGACATTTTATTTTTTCAACGAAATTTTGTCTCGACAACATGAAAAAAATTCCTGCGGATATTTTTAACATTTTTAGACCTGCTGGACTTTCGTCGACAAATACCGCAGTAAAACTTCAAAAATTATTTTCAAAAAAATATATGAAAAAATTGTTTTTGTTTTTTTTGTTTAGCTTTGCGGTGGAATTGGTATGATTCACAACAATTGCTCACCGGAATACCAAGCGAATGAGGTGCACAAGGTAAAAAAATATAAGCATGGATTTATTAGGGACCCATCGGTGTTGTCACCATCAAATACTGTTGCTGATGTTCTTGATGCAAAACGGAAAAATGGTTTTACCGGTTATCCAATAACAGCAAATGGTAAACTTGGTGGAAGATTGCTTGGTATTGTAACATCACGTGATATTGATTTTCGCGAAAATCAACTTGATATTGCATTGGGTGATATTATGACTAAAGTTGAAGATATGATCACAGCACCGAATGGTGTTACCCTACAGGAGGCGAATAATATTCTTGAAAAGAGTAAAAAGGGTAAATTGCCAATTGTTAATGAGTCTGGTGAGTTAGTTGCATTGATAGCACGGACTGATTTGAAAAAAGCTAGAAGCTACCCAAATGCATCGAAAGATAGTAACAAGCAATTACTTGTCGGGGCTGCCATCGGTACACGACCTGAGGACAAGGATAGGCTCAAATTGCTTGTCGCCAATGGCGTTGACGTTATTGTTCTCGATTCGTCTCAAGGAAATTCCATTTATCAGGTGAACATGATTACGTACATTAAGCAGACATATCCAGCACTCCAGGTTATTGGAGGGAATGGTAAGTTAGTTTTTTTTTTTTTTGATTTTGAATTTCAATTTTGGCTGAATGAGTATTACGCAAGATACAAATTTCGAAGCGGATTGCGTCAAACAGTAACAATTTATATTTCGAATAATTCGAACAGAAGTCAAAGGTATTTGCAAGAAAAATGGCACCTAGGCGTTTTTTGGGATTCTGATTTCGAATTTTTCCTCAACATCTTGGAAACTACAATTCCTCAGCAACGGTTGATTTTTATGAATATTACAATTTGGGGGTTTTATGGGTTATAATGAAGGATCCAAAACTGGCTGAGATTTTGGTTTTTGCCGTTGATTTCAAATTTGTTGTCTGTGGTCTCCCTGTGAGGAAATTTTGGAAAGAAGTCATGTTTTTCGCTGCAAGGCCCAATTTGAGTACGAACGTGTCTAGCTTTTTGCGATATGCTAAACTGGTTCACAAAAAACCAACAAAACCCAAAAACTGCCACTGCCAGAAAGACAAGTTCGCCAAGTTCGAAAATTCGAAATTGTTTGAAAATTCATTCATTTTGTTTCCAGTAATAATTTCTCTAATACCCGTTCCATTCACAGTTGTCACAAGGGCTCAGGCTAGAAATTTAATTCAGGCTGGTGTTGATGGTCTACGTGTGGGAATGGGGAGTGGATCAATTTGTATAACACAAGAAGTTATGGCATGTGGTTGCCCGCAAGCGACGGCCGTCTATCAAGTATCAACATACGCTAAACGTTATGGCATACCTGTGATAGCTGATGGGGGTATACAGTCAATTGGGCATATTGTTAAAGCGATTGCTCTTGGTGCATCAGCAGTTATGATGGGATCTCTATTAGCTGGTACCTCAGAGGCACCCGGAGAGTATTTCTTTTCCGATGGTGTACGTCTTAAGAAATATCGCGGTATGGGCAGTCTTGAAGCGATGGAACGGAAAGATGCTAAGGGTGCTGCCATGAGTCGATACTATCACAATGAAATTGATAAGCTTCGTGTGGCACAGGGTGTCAGTGGTAGCATAGTCGACAAAGGATCTGCCCTAAGATTTTTACCATATCTGGAATGCGGCATTCAGCATAGCTGTCAGGATATTGGTGCGAGATCTGTGTCCGAACTGAGGTATGTATTTTTTTTTTTAAATTTTTTTTGTCAAGTTTTTAATTAGTTTAATTTTTTTTTTTAATTTTTAGACGAATGATCTACACCGGGGAACTGCGATTTATGAAGCGTACACACTCAGCTCAGGTGGAAGGTAACGTGCACGGTCTGTTCTCGTATGAGAAACGCCTTTTCTAACAGACGGCCAACTACCATCAACAGCAACATCAGAGTGATGTTAGCTATATTACAAACGAAAAACAATTATACAAAAATTCCTTAGAGTTTAGTGCTACCAACATTCAAAATCGCTCGTTCAGATGAAACTGAGTGCTTGCTTTCGCCTTCTTTTACGGGCTTCCACACTTCAGGAAAACCTTTATTTTTTTTATTTTTATTTTTTTTAAATATATTTTCTCGGGTCAGTCTGACCTTTGCAGTAACAGAGAACCTTACAATTCCATGCCAGTTTTTCTTTTAACGCGAAACATGCAGAAAATAAATAAAATTCGTGCATGTTCCACAACTAAGAGTTTTAACTGAAAAAAAAAACTAAGGAGCTGTGCCAAAATAAAACTATTCAACTATCGTCCAAAGAAGGGCCTTTTTTTTAATTATGTTTATCTTCAATTTTATAAATAAGCCGGTCAGTTCCAGTACTTAAACAAGAAAAAAAAATATTTATAAACACCACCAGGTACCTTATGAATGACAATGCTCGTATAGCAAAAGGAAAATGTCAGTTAATTTTTCCCAATTTAAAATAAAATAAAATAAAATATTTTAGCTCGGGACTATTCGAATATTTGTGTTTTATTTTTCGACTCTCAATCAAATAAAAACGAATAATCAAAAACAAAAAAAAATATAAGCAATTCACGACTCCAGGCACCTTGTGGTTGCGGTGCCCAGTGTTCTTCCAAAACATACAAATTTACACAATTGCAAAGCAAAGTACCAATCTTAATTATAAAATTATAAACAAATCGAAATAGACAACAACAACGGGAAGCGACATATTTTTATTTTTGTAAACAAAAAAATTCTGCCATTTATATTAAAACTGTTTGTACAAAAAAAAATAATAAAATAAATAAAGTTAAATGTTAAAAAAAAAATAAATAAAGGGAAAAACGTTAAGTTTTGTTTAGTTTTTGTTGTGTCAGGAGTACTGCGATAATTTAAGTGTCTCAAACAGAGTAAGGATTGTTGTAAAATATGTTCGTACATGCAAATGTATTTAATCGGCAAACATTGTTCCTAAGACGGCAATTAAAATGTACTGTAAGGAGTTATTAAGTTCACCAGTCACTGAGTGTAATGTTAATTAGTTGGTTAAGAAATGGATTAACACTGCGTTAAATTTAGCAAGAGTACGTTTCAAATAAATGAGCAGTAAATTACCAAGACTGTCTTTCATTATGAACCCGTTTACCCAAAAATTTCCTATTTTACCGTATCCCTAGAAAAAATGGCAAAAATGCCAAATTACAACAAATGCGGTAAAACTGTTGTAAAATGCATTAAGATTGTTTTTAATTTTATCGGCGGTAGCCTAAAATATTTCCGGGATAAAATGCAGCCTAAAACCAAAAACGACAAACATACTGAACACGCCAGTAAAAGTCCAATAGTTTAGTTGTTCCCGAAAATAAACCCGGACGGACAGTTAGACAGGCGAAAAGTGACTAAACAAAATTATGCCCGACAAAATCGTAAAAGTTCCACCGAAGTCGGTTCAGCCGATTCCAAGATTAGACCCGACAAACAAACAGACGGACAGGCAACAATATTTGTAATGTTTGTGCGTATTCTAGTGTCGTGCAAATAAACATACATATGATCTCAGGAAAAGGCAATTCTCTCAAAATCAAAGACCGTAAGAATCCAATACTCCATCTCGACATATGATGAAAGAGAGCTGGATCCATTTTTTGTTGGTGTAAGGCCACGTAAAAATATAAATGAGGGCCAGGATGCAAATGAAGAAAAAAACATGGCTATATTGTGATTCCAACATTTGAGCTTAGAAAAACGAAAGTTTCGGAATCACAAATCTCAATAACCAAATAAATTTTCGTTGGTACCTTCTGGCCACCATTTTGAAGTTCGAAATTTCGGCCACACATTTAAAATAAGTGACCCCAAAAACTCCCATATATACTTTTACACGGAAATCCCTTTAAGTTGAAAATTTTCGATGGCCATATTGGATCCGCCATCTTGAATATCCAAATTTCAATAGTATATATTCGATATCAACGACCTCGAAAACATAAAAGGATCAGTTTTCACACCAATCCTTTCAAAATTGAAATTTTTGGTCAACATATTGGATCCGCCATTTATGAAATTCTAGAATGAAAGGTATTCTATATGTTAAGTTGATATGTGTTGTGCTTTCTGATAAAAATCAAAAGTAACAAAAGCACGCTAAGCAAGCACGGCTAAACGTGATTGAAGGGGGTGGAAATAGGGATTTTTGCCCCCATCTCATTATCCCAAAAATCCAAATACAAAACGGAAATCCGTTCAAGTTGAGAATTGATTTTCCAAATTACGTGTTATTGCTATAACGATATAGCTCAAACACAGTCTCCGCCTGATCTTGTAGGTATCTAAAGCTAAAATTTCGATATGATCAGGATCAGCAGGTTATGAATAATAGATAACAGTAAAACTGACTCGTGCTTGCCTGATTTTTTTTTTCTTTTAATAATTTCCCATTTTACAAAATGCCGCAGTTAAATTTGAAATTAATTTAACGCCCTGTGTGATGTGGTGCGGTGTCCTGCTGAATTCGTAATTTGATTTCAATAAATCGCAAATATTGATCTAAAAATTTGGACAAACTTTTTGGGACATAACGAATTCTTTCGATTAAAATTACAGTCACCATAGAATTATAAGATTTGGATAAACCTTTTTGTCAGAATAGAATTAGTTTGTTTGGTTATTCTAAATTATCTACAGGGCCCTAATCTTAATTATATCCACATGACGGGTGGCCTTTTCTTTACAAAAGGTTTCGTTTATGTTGAAGTCGATTAAAAGAAATTCGACCCGGGTGATATTTTGATAAACTTGCGGGAAATTTGATATGATTGTTTGGATTAAGAAATTCCCCTGAACATCTGGTACTACTAAAAGTGCCTAGGTCTGGCCCGGAATTATGCTGGCTTGTGGCTCGAAACAGAAAATTGATTCTGCCGGAGAGAGGCGATTTCCGTTCGGCTTGAGCGGCCAGGTGTGCTTGTATATATAAAATCTCCGGGCAGGTAAGGCGCAGCCGTGATGTTGTAATGCTCCAGGGGTATAGGGGTAGGCATATAGTTAGGTTAGAAAGGTAGGGTAGACCCTGAGAATTTAGTTTGTCGGATTGGCATGAATTTTATGAGCCCGAAGTCATAAGAATAATTAGGAGGTGAAGTAAATCCCAATGATGAATTGGAATGGCTTGGGATCCGGGAATTTCTGGATTTATTGCATTGACTTTTTGACATGTTTTTATTGTCCGGTTGCTCTGGGTGCAGCGTCGCCCGGAATAGTCAATACCAAGAAGTTGGGCATTTCTTGTGAGAAAATGTTTTTCTTCTCTCAATTTGAATGCCAGATAAGACCGGACCCAGTTGGATGGATTTGTGCGACTCTCCACACCATCACATTATTTTCTTTTTATGTTATGTGTTTTACTCGGGCTGTAGGCTTTTTTTTTCTGTCTCAGCACTTTTGGTTTGTACAATGGGCACCCGAGGAACAAGACCCAGTTTTTCGATTGAAATTGAACGTCACTCCCACAAGAAAGTTCAGTGGGTTGCCTAGCGTTGTACTATGCGAGCGTGAAATTTTTGTGGTGTGTGATTGTTTTGGCTCCGTAAATTCGGCGAATTTTAATTCGTCAAAAATCACATGAGATTTTTTTTTTTCGGTTTTTTCTTCAAATAATTTCCACGATTCAATTGAATTTTTTATTTAGTTTGTTTTTTTTTGTTTGTTTGTTAAAGGACATATGTACATGCGAAAGTGCGAATTTTTTTATTCGATTCATCTAACAGACTGACTGCGGTCTGAAGGATTAAAACCCAAAAAGACTAGACGGCAATAAATATTTCAGTCCAAACTAAGGGAGAGTTTTGTCATATGCGTGACCCGGGAAGATCGTCATATCTCGTCAATTAGAGTTGGTGGCACATTCGGTTAATTGCTTTTGGCTGTTGTACCTTTTTTCGCTTCTTTCTGTTTAATTTTCGTTTTGTGTTTTACCCTTTAAAAAGCGAATTGTGATAATTAATTGTGGTGCTTCCAAAAAAAAACTCGATTAGACGATATTGTGGAGCAAAACAAATATTGGACCCTATTCCGGGTGTGTATTTTTCATGTATTTTGAGAGTGTGATTCCTTTTTATAGTACGCGATATATCATCGCGAAAATCAATCAAATCGCAATCGAAAGTGGATAAGGACTATCAAGCATTTGTACAGTTGCGCTACTCGAGCATACTACCTCAAACCTGTTCAAAAAATTTCGCGCAAACCAATATTGAATTGTCCTGTTTCTTTTCGTGTTTTTTTTTGTTTACATTTACATCCCTTAATTAAATTTCACACCATCGCCGATACCGTTCCGATAAAAGATAATAATCAACTTCAATCCCCACAGAAAATCAAATCAAATAAAATAAAATCCCGGACTTTCAACAATCGAGAAAGGTTCGTGGACATTTCTTAGATAAGTCAAAGAAACTGGCAATATTGAGTGATGGACCTGTTCTTTTCGCAAATTTATTTAAGGAATAAATAACATTCATCAGTTAACGAGTGTTGTTAGCAATAAACGGCACAATTAACTAGCGTTTCCTCTTCAATTTTCTATCCGATGTTTTCCTGTAATTACGGAAATTCCCAGAATCTTATCGTTTGTCAAGCTACAAAGTTGTTAATGAGTTGGACACGAGATGAGTAGTGTGTTTTTTTCTTAATTCTTTTTTGTGGGTTAAACACACCACATGATTGAAGTCATTGAAACGTGAAGGCAGGAAAAGCGGCAAAAAATATCAGCACAATTATTATTATTATTATTTTTTTCCTAAGCACATTTCTTCTTTAGAATTTTAGAATTTGTGAAAATATACTATGGATGATAACAGGCAAAGATCAGTGACATAATCAAGCGATCTTGTGACGGATTTCAGTGCTTACCTTTTGTAGTAATTAATTTTAGCCTTAAATTAATTTTGCAAAAATTGCAATATTTATTATTAAGCCGTTTATACCAATTTTGTCCACATTTTGCAAGGAGTACGTCCCTGTTAAAATATCGTTCAGAGTTTGATAAAATTTTTCATTTTTCCGAAATTTAATATTGTTGGTCAAATAAAGAGCAAGGAAATCAAAAAAAGCCTATCACCCAAAAGCATAACATTATTTTGGAAACATTTTGCAAGGAGTGAGGTTTATTTTTCTGAAATCTGATCGTGTCCGGTTCATTCAGAGCAGGAAATAAAAAAATACAAATAACATCAAAACGATAGGGCCGGGCTATATAGGACAAAAGCACCGTTATTTGGGGAATACGTTTGCAATTTTGGGAAATTCAATGCAACAAAGAACGATATATGCGTTTATAGGTCGAAGATTCACAGCAAAATTGCTTTCCGGGGTATTACTAAAGGAAATAGTAAATAAAAATAATAAAAATTGTAATAAAAACATAATTGCTCTTTTAATGGGAATAAAAAGATAAGTGACATTAAGGGCTGTGGCAATTTCTGTGCAGAAATCATTCCAACTTGCCTCCAAAAATAAAAAAAAATCCTGACGAGCTAATTTTTTGGAGTTCATTAAACCATACATCTTTGTGTTTAATATTGTGGAATATTTCGGTTAATTCCCAAGAATTTAGAAACAAAAACATTTATACCAGCAGTGAAAATTCCATCGGGATACTATTATGTTTGTTAGGGGGGGCCACAAGAAATAAAATAATTTTAAGGAACAAACAAATATGAATAATTGTGTTTTAATAAAACCTGAAGCTCGTGATCCCTTCACTGGAGCGTGCAAAGCACCCTGCAGTTGCCTTGGTAACATAAGGCACAAAATGAGCGTTCCACACTTGCTAAATTTATCAGGGCATATAATTTTATGCGGTCCAAACGTCCTTTAGCACATCCGTGTATAGCCTGTATAACAGTTTTATAGGGTCGAGTATATACATTGCTACAATAACAGTTTAATTGAGTCGGTTATACAGTGTGTATACCAGTTTTATTGAGTCGGTTATAAATATTGTATAACCGTTTTTTTTGAGCCGGTGTTTATTTCTTATTTATTTACTCTCACACATTCACTCATTTTTAAGGTATAACCGCGCGACTTTTCAGTGACTCGTTATACCGTTATGTCTCTTAGTATAACAGTTTGATGTCTTTCCAATTGGTTGGACTTCGTACAATGTTTCCATAAATTTACGTTATTCCATTCGAAGTGAAACGAATTTTTCTATTGAATAATGTTGCATTTTTGTTGTTACACTGTGGTGTTTTTTTTTTCGGTATAACAGTTTCATAGTTTGTATTCCTTACCATTTATAAAGTACATTTAATGATTTTTTTAAAAGTTTGATTGTCATCTGAGTCCTAACGATACGTATAACAGTTTTCACAGGACTCTAGCAAACTAAGCCCCATAACATCACGATCTTCACTCATATTAAATCTCAACAGCAGCTTTTCTCAATTAATTTTATTTTTGTCTGTTTGAATAAAATAATAACAAAGAAATACAAGAAAAAAAACAAAAATGAGTGAGCAAGTAGTAACCATAAACTTGTATGATTCACCGTCGACTGGGTCGTCCAGTGGTATAACAGTTGGCACAAAATCAAATTCAACCGCCGTATCAGATAGCCCAGTCACAGATCCTGGATCCGGAACTAAGGTAAGATAAAAATTGTTCACTTTTTCTATTTTTTTTTCATTTTTCTTCTCATTTTACACATACAGTTTATTTTATATTATAATTTTCTTTTTTATTATAAACTCTTGCACCATAAAAATTACACAAAATTACAATGCACCAATTAAGCGACCAGATCTTAAACTCATATTTTTGCTGGTACATTTTTTTTTAATTTTGACAAATTTTCCAAAGTGTTATACACATTTCGTTTTGTGGTACAAAAAAAAGATCAATATCAAACATTTTTGGGACGAATAAAAATCACACATTTCGCCGACAGAGTTTTTGCGTTGGGGAAAAATTTAATGTTATGTTAATTGTTAGAGAATTTTATTAATTTATATCAAATTTGGTGGTGCAGCCATCATAGGTGCATTTTAATTGTGCCGGTCTGGTAGAAACATTGTTTTATTTCTTTATTGAGGTCAGCACATCTCATCACTCTTTTGTTTGCAACGTTTCAGCTCGACTTATTATTTTTGTTTATTTCATTTTGCTGCTTAACAGCGGATATATGCAGAAATTATTCCCACGATTGTACTGAGGAGCACAATGAATGATATTTTGCTGAAGGCTATAGCGATTTAATATAACCCTTTAAAACAACTTGCCTTCACATTAGTCCCACGCACTCGCCGTGTACTTATTCATTTTACTAGCGCGGTGGTTTGATTTCACAAATTAGCCGACCAAATTTAAATCCTTCGAAGTACACGTCTTTCATTTAGCTTCTACTTTTCAATAAAAATTGTAATGATTACTCGAATTCTTTATATCTTCTGTGATTGCGAACGAAATTTAAGAGCACGACCAACCTGTTGAAGGATTTCTTGACTAGTGGGGAAAGAGTGTGGGTTCATCTTCAGCAGGACAATGCAACGTCTGATACCGGCAAAAATGGGTGTCGATACATACTTGAGCACTTGATTGATTCCTACGTGGATTTTTTTAGTGGGGTGGTTGGGATTATTTTCTGCGAATTGACACCTACGAAGGCAACTAATTAAAAGGGCGCATATTCCCGCTATGAAGAGTGTCTGTGTTCAGATCGTGTAAACAGTCTGCAAATGACTTGATTTACTCCAGAAAATACCTTTAAAAGGTTTTGTTAAAAATATTTTTGTAGGAAAGGATGCGGTTATATTTTATTTTTGCTTAAATTTGCTATGAGTGCTAAAATGCGTGCAGCATCCATTTTTGTGCTCGGATAATTTTCTACTCTTTAAAAAAAAAAAATTCCTTAAAAAATGGTCAGCAGGGCGAATTGCAAATTCACATACAGTTATCCTTACATGTTATAAAGCGTAACATCTCTCCGTCTGTCTGTCTGTCCGTTGGGTAGAAAAGGTTTATAATAGCGATCCAAAATTGATTGAAATTAACAAAAAATTTGCCACAATGTCTGAAACTATGCGTACGTTTTGAATATTTTTATTTTTCTAACTTATTATTTATGTTTTTTTCTCTCAATGAATTTACTTTAAAAAATACATAGTTATTGAGAATATTATTTAATGCTCTTTTTCGTTCAATTTATTTTTGCATTTTAAAAGAACAAAAAAAATATTTTCTGTATATTGTTTTTAGGGCATACTTTCAACAACTTCATTAAGGGGAGAACGTGCAAGATTGGTAAGGGATGCATTTCTCCCGCCATTTTATTTTAATAAAAAACAAAATAAAAATATATATAAAACTGTAATAAGTCCAAATTAGTAAAAAATTGAAAGTAATTTTCGAAACACAGAAGGCATATGTATTTAAAATGACTCATCATTTACTGCGCTCTATGGCATTTTGATTTGCTTCTGCGGTTGTTAGATCTTTTTTTTTTTAGTTAAAGTAGATGAAATATAGAGAACGTATATAACAGAGCTTTGCACCATTACTGCTTGTTTTTTTTTTGCGGCAGACATCTATCTGTTTGTCTTCTTTTTAAACCTTCTTGTCATGAAATGCACCTTTAACTTTATTTTCGTGCAGTTAAATTGTTTTCTTTTAGTTTGTGTGTTGACTGAGTTCAGAAAACAAAAATGAATTTCAACAAGACGATGCAACATCTCACGCAGCTATGAAAAAAATATATTTTATGCTTTGAAAGGAATGTTGTTAGTGCAGTATTTTTTTTTTATTAACTTTTTATTAAACGACTGATTGTAGCAATTTGGAGACAAAGGTCAAAGGGTTTTTGTAAAAGTTACAAAATGGTTGATGTCAAAACACATACATCAAGATTTGTTTTGAAAATAATAATTAATCAAGTATGGTATCAAATTAACGGGCTATTGAAAACAGCTATAAATCCGGGCTTATATCTTTTATCTTGTGTCCGTTGTTTGGTGTACAAGACTGTAAAACAATTCAGAGACTATCTGGTGTATGAAATTTCTTATCTATGGGGTCACAGGTTTTGGTTACAAATATATCGTGTTTCGGGATCGCGTATTACAAATGTTTGGTGAAAATGGCGAAGAAAATCTGTCATGTTGGGTCTGATCAGACTGAAATTCGATAACGGGGATATTTCGGGATTATGGATTATGAATTTCTCTTGGAATTTTGATATTCAAAATGTTGGCGCCAAAAAGGCAAATTTAAATGGTTTTAGGTATATATTTTGAATACATTAGTTTTTGCATAAATGCAATAATTCGATAGTTACGTTCCTAACTTTTATTTTTCGTCACATGACGGTGCCGTATCATGTAACGCCGAAGGCCAAGGACATGTATTTGTTTTTTTTTATTTTTTGAGCACATTCTTATTAAAGCTTGTTTGTTACTTGTTATTTTCAAGTGTAGCAAATATCGTTTTCAGTGTTATACTAGAGAAAATTTGTTTTTCCCCCAAGCGAGGGAATTTTTCTAAAGGCAAACAAGAATTTCGTAATGTTTGGCATTATTTTGCATACTAATGGATTTCGTATAAATTTACGTGAGACCATAGGACGTGTATGAATTCACGTGAGACCATTCACTAATGAATTTGCAGCTAAAAAAAAAATCGATAATAAAAAACAAATAAGAATTGAACGCTTTTATGCTTTTTTTTGTAATGAAATAATTGAAAAATTGAAATATAGGATAAATGAATTGAAAAATTGCAGCCAAAGGTGTTCTTTTACAAGATCTGCATCCTTGTCTGGCAGCTACGCTACGTCTTAAGTGGGTGTTAATAAAAGCAGACGACATACATATCTCCACTCGATCTAATCGCAGAGTTTGCGATTAAGCGTTTTAGCTTTGTTTTCAATAATTAAGTTTCATTTTCATTCATCTCAATGAAACCCCCCGCAAGGGGAATATCGACGGTACGATGGAGTACAGTCAGTGAATCTCGAAAAGCCCCTCAGCCACATCATCCGCTCCCTACCCTTTTTCTGCCAGGGGCTTCTAAAGCCTGCGCCAAAGCACCTTCGTGTAGCTCTTGAATCGCTGCTGGACCCGCAATCTATTTTATTTTATTTTTTGCTTCTCTTAATTAATCGCGTTCTAACTTTTTTTTTGTTGTGATGTTTTATGCTCTGTTATTTTTGCTCCCACTGTTATTTTGCTAATGTTGCTGTCGTCGGATGCTGTTGTGCTGTGCAACTGTTGCTACTATTCAGTAGACTCTTTAGTGCTACAAGTCTGTGTTGTGTGCTCTTGTGAAATATATCTTTAATAATAATTTTTTATTGTTTTTCTCATTTAAATTTTTTTTCTCCAAAACAACAGTTTTCTGCACTGCTCAGAAAATTTTGGCGCACAAACGATTCCATATAAAAATTTTTGAAACATGGTTAAGGTTTGGAAAAATGTTTTAAAAATATTTTTTTTTTATATTACTCTCGCTAGTTGCTGGTAACTCTTCTACTATGTTTTTTCCTCAGGTGTACTATGGTACACCGTCGTCGGGGACATCATGTGATTTTGTTTTTAGTCAAACTGCTGTAAGTGGCGCGGCGGTTAGAAATTACTGCTTCTTTTATCGTTCTGGATTTTGCCGGTTAAACTGCTTTATCCAGATAAAATCTTGTTTTCGATTGTGGGCAATGTGAAGTTATTTCTGGTTAAAAGGCGTATTTACGATCATTCCTCGTAATTGTTGCATTTTGGCCACCGTTGATGAAAACATTTATTCATTTAATTTTTTTTTGGGACACAATTTTCATTTTGGCAATTGTTTTTATTTCAAAAACTGCACGTACTTATATAATTTGTTTTTTTTTATAAAAACGGAACAAAAAATTATTGTCTAATTTTTCTTGTTGTGTGGGAGTTAGATAATACCATATTTTGGATCATCCGTAGCCACAAGTTTTTTAAAATAAAATTTCGTTAGCACAGTAGAGCAAATTCGATTGATGCGACTGAAAGCGTTACAAAAAGGTGCATCACTCCGCTCCCTTCCACTGGTGCGATTGAGGATTGCTATGAAATCCGATACCTTTAGGTTTTCGGGTCGCTGATTCTGAATCTACTATCAAAATGCATATACAGGGGTTTTCGGGGACGTTGATTTGCAATCTGTTGTAGTATTCACTTCCGTCCAGTATAACGGTACACACAAACACACACTCACACAGAATGTTTTTTGTGTGGAAACCTTTACTGAGGGTAGCTTCATAGAGTGATACCAAAATTTAATATTAAGGCAAATCATTTTGAGAAAAACGCTAAAACGGAATCTAACAATGATGCACAACTAATTTTATTTTTATAAAGGCTTGGCAAGGATGCAGAGAGTAGATTATTTCGCTTTTATTGGGAACATTTATTTGATCAGCCCTCGTATGTATATTTGTACGTAAATGAGTGGATATTTTCTTGTGTGTTTACAGAGCATGCCTTATAAACTCTTTCAACTGGTAAACATAAATTTTTGTGGGATCTTTTTACCTTAAAAAAAAAAGTTTGAATTTAATTTCAACGAAATGCTATCATTTTTGGGGCTTTTTCATTTTACAACCTTTTCTCTAACAGTTTTTCTGTGGGAGTAAATGGAAAAGTATTTTCCAACTCCAACCGTTTTTGAGATTGAAGTTTTCTTAATAATTTTCCTTTCGCAACCACACTAAAAAAAAAATACGTCAAGAATCCTGAATGGCCACAAAAATGATAGTGTCTGCTATTTTCAAAAATATTTTTATCAGTTGACGGTGTTGCCAGTAGAGAATTTTGTTGTTGTTTTACTTTTTTACATTCACTTAATCGCCCCACAGAGCGCATTATTTGCTGACAAATCATCATATGTATATCTCAGAATCACGGCCATTATCACTATTACGTTACATTGGTAACTCAGGTAGAACCCCCCCCACCAACCCTCCAACTCAAACACCCCTATTGCATGCCATGTGAAAATATATCTAATAATGTGTCTTTTATATTCCATTCAATTTATAACAAAATAGTTATAGCTTAATTACTTTGTTGTAATAATATTTTTTCTTGTTGTTTCTTTCTCAGTTATCTTTTGTATATGTACCCACTTTTAGTATCGCTCTGCTCCCAATTTGTGTGTGATACTTTTTCGGTTTAAAAAAAGAAATCAAAAAAAGAAAAAGAAAATATTGTAATTTCCTGTTGATATTTTTTTTTATTTGTTTTCTTTTATTATACTCTTATTTTATTTTTTTATTAATTTTATCGTTTTCTATTTTGGAAAACCCACAGGAAACGAAACAGAGCGGTGCCCTTAAAAAGACAAATCGTTACCGCAGCAGATCCCTATCAGCATCATCGACAGACTCGTATAGTTCCGGTGAGTGATATTTTTCAAATTTTTAATTTATACTATTTTCTTCATTTGGTTTTTGATTTGATTATTCTTTTAATTTTGGGTTTTGCTTATCATTTCGTATTGTTGATTTTTAATTTTTGTATCTGTTACGCTCTAAATGTTGAGGTATTCTAATTTTTGATTTTCAATATTTTTGTAGTTTTTGTGATTTTTCAAATAAGTTATGACGTATTTTTGGTGTTTTTGAAAGGTCGCTATGCTATTGTTTTTTTTTTAAAAAGAACAAAATATCAATTCCGTTGCATAATTTCTAGTGTTTTGCCTAAGAAGTTACTCAATGGACTCAACTAAAATGAAAGTACAAATGGCGCGAAGATCCAGAAGGATTTTTTGAAGGGAGCACATTTGGACTGTTCATGTCGTACAATAATGGAAAGAATCAGACAGGGCACCGCTGCTCTTGTAAATGTTGTATTATAAAAAATGGACATCTCGTTTAAAAGTGTTTATGATTATATTTTTGTTAAACCGCAGAATACTTTAATCTTCACCACATCATCGTGGTCCAGTAGAACAATTAAACAGCGCCATCTAACTGATCTACAAATTTGAGTGGAACATGGTAACCTTATGCGCAAAGGCTTCCTGTGCGCCCTTCCACTGTTCTGCCAATTTGAGTGGTACTCGATTAAGTACTCAGCGCCTCGAATCATCTCTCAAAGAAAAGGCTTCCTAACTGTTCTACAAATTTGAGTGGAAATGCGCTAGGAATGCATCAGGCAGGATGTACTTCCCTTTAGTGAAGTCGCACAGTAGGGGAAGTGATCGTTTCATTCCACGCGACGTCACAAAATATCGTTGGGGGCACTTGGAACTCACCTCAGACAATGCAGCTGTTGAAATTTTTGCAATTTTCACAATTTCTGTTGAACGTCGCGTCGTCGCCCAGCACGCGAAGCTCGTAATTCACATTTGGTAATTTCCACATTGTCACACGCGATTAAATTCACTTGAATTTATTGCCCCGAACTCAGTGCTGAGCTCTTCGATCCGCACGCAGTGTCAACGAGAGCTGAACTGAGGACAGAGTCCTTTGTCAGTTGAACCTGACAATTCTAACGGTAAAATTATTCAAATTCTACAAGGGGAAAGTGAATTGAGAGGCTTTTTGGTTGGATGCATAATCTCACCGCAGTTGAGTGGTGTTGGGAGCATTTCTAACGAGTGAAAGACAGAAGCTCTGTAGGATCCACTGAGTCCTAGTTTTGCTGGGCATATGCTAAGCACTCAAATGAGAGTAACTTTGATTCAGCAAGCATCTGCCGGTGTTACAAACTGCGCACAATTGATAAGGTACGAAAAATTGAAAAACAAAACGAAAAGAAGGAAAATCAAAATTTAAAAGACATGAAAATCCGAAAATCGATATGATGATCGGTTGGGCATGATACATTTGCTGAGGGTATCGACCAGCCCACCGTTTCTGAACCCCTTTCACAAGCTTGACGCACTTTCTGCGCTTTACGGAAGTAAAACTATTAAAAATGGCGGAAGTGCACACAAAAGAAAAATTAATTAGCGCCATCTGTTGCAAAAATCCGTCATGACTCTTTCGACAACCCAAAATATGATTTTTTTATATTTTTGTAGACTGGAACTTTCTAAGTTTTCTTCGATGCCATATTAGCCATTATAGTTAGAATGTCTCTTTGTTTTGCAGCCTCCTACACCGGTAGTAGTTCCGAAGATGATGATGTGTCGCCACGTGAAAAAGTTCAAAAGAATGCAAAAGGCAGCTCAGATTTTTGTGTACGTAACATAAATCAGCATGCATTCGGTCGTCGAGAAATTGAAATTGCTGAGCAAGGTAGGATCACTTTAAAGTTTTTTCTTAATCAACGCCCAACATCTTTTTTTTTCCCATTATATTCAGAAATGCCCGGCATTATGGCGTTACGTAAACGTGCCAGCGATGATAAACCATTGAAAAATGCTAAAATTGTTGGTTGCACACATATCAATGCACAAACGGCAGTTTTGATCGAGACATTAGTCGAGCTTGGTGCATCAATACGATGGGCAGCATGCAATATTTATTCGACACAGGTGAGTGTAAAGAAATGGAAAAATCGATTTCATTTTAAGTTTTGCAATCTAATGCCACGTAATGAAACACAAAAAATCTCTAAAACTGAATGGTGATTTTACCAAAATTTGGCGTATGGGGGTTTTTTGGGTCACTGATTTTAGAATATGGTAACCAATAATATTAATTCGAGATAACTTCAGGATTATGTTTTTCTTCTAAAAGAAACTTTGTTCTATCGTTTATTTGTTTTTTTTTTTTTTTTGTAGAACGAGGTAGCAGCAGCCCTTGCCGAAGCAGGATATCCGATATTTGCATGGCGTGGAGAAACTGAGGAGGATTTTTGGTGGTGCATTGATAAATGTGTAAATGCTGAAAATTGGCAACCAAATATGATACTTGATGATGGTGGTGATGCAACACATTTAATGCTTAAAAAATATCCAGCCATGTTTAAAATGGTTAAAGGTATTGTTGAAGAGAGTGTAACTGGTGTACATCGACTCTATCAACTATCAAAATCTGGCAAATTAACGGTCCCTGCAATGAATGTTAATGATTCCGTTACAAAAACAAAATTCGATAATTTGTACAGTTGCAAGGAATCAATAATTGATAGGTATGTGCTCAAAAATACTTAATTAAAAATTAATTATTTAATTAATTTTAATTTTTGCAAACAGCCTAAAGCGTTCAACTGACGTAATGTTTGGTGGTAAACAGGTTATAATTTGTGGATATGGTGAAGTTGGGAAGGGATGCTCGCAAGCCCTTAAAGGGTTGGGCTGCATTGTGTATATTACAGAAATCGATCCTATTTGTGCCCTTCAAGCAAGGTGAGCCCATTTTTGAGCCTCCAACGGTATTCAGTAATTTAAAAAAAAATATATATATTTCAGCATGGATGGTTTTCGTGTCGTTAAACTTAATGAGGTCATTAGAAATGTCGATATCGTCGTTACAGCGACAGGCAATAAAAATGTTGTTAATCGTGAACATATGGATAAAATGAAAAATGGCTGCATCGTGTGTAACATGGGGCACTCGAATACAGAGATCGATGTTGTAAGTATGACCACAAAAAAAAAAAAATAAAAAAGTTAATTAAAAAACTTCCTAGAATAGTTTAAGAACGCCCGATTTAACGTGGGAGAAGGTGCGATCGCAGGTTGATCACATCATTTGGCCGGATGGAAAACGAATTATTCTTCTGGCTGAGGGACGTTTAGTGAATTTATCATGTTCAAGTATACCATCATTTGTTGTCTCGGTGACGTCAGCAACACAGGCTTTGGCACTGATTGAACTTTTCAATGCACCCCAAGGTCGGTATAAGTCCGACGTCTACCTTCTTCCGAAGAAAATGGGTAAGATCGACATGAGAATAATAAAATTATTATAATAATGTGATCAAAAATTTTTTTTTTGTTATAATTTTTCTAGACGAGTATGTTGCCAGTCTTCATTTACCAACATTCGATGCACACCTAACGGAACTTACTGATGAACAAGCCAAATACATGGGTCTGAATAAAGCTGGACCCTTCAAACCCAATTACTATAGGTAAGTTTTGAGACCCTCTATGACACCATTGTTGATATTGTGAATAAGTATTCCAAATTTAATTCAAAGCCGTCCCATCATACATACTTCTGTAAAGGCATACACAAATATTTTAGAAATTGTAGAGTATTTTTAGGAGACGTGGTGACACTTTATATGAACATTGTGAGTGAATTTTTACAGACCCCCTGTGAATCGAAAAAATTTGTACTTTTTGGAAAGCCACACATGTATTCTTAATCTGTTCAAACTCTCAGTAAGCGTACAATTAAAATTTTTTTTTTTTTGAGACAGGGTGGCACTTGACGCGAGCCGAATCCATTTTCCCCATACATTTTGACTGAATTTTAGCAGACTGGTGGGTGAATTTGGGACCCTGTGGCTCAAAAAATGTCCACTAGACGTACTCTGATATTGCATGTTTTTGGAAGGCCACGCATGCTTTCCTGAGCTGCTCAAAATGTCAGTAATCGTAAAATTTTGTTTTTTCTTAGAGACAGGGTGGCACTTTATTTATACAGAATCCATTTTCCCAATACAGTTTGCCCGAATTTTAAAGCTGGGACGGGGTTTTGCCTGATTTATTTTTAAATATTCCTAAAAGTGCTTCACTAAAATCATATTTAACTAAAATTGTTTATTTTATGTTTCAGGTACTAAAACGGAGCCATCAGTTCAGTATTGAAAAATAATTAAAAAAAAAAAACAATAAAAATTACAGTCGAAAAGTACACAAAAACACACATACACCTACTTACACAAATATACACTCAAAAACACATACGTATGCTTAGAGTAATTTAAATTTTACTCAAGAAAATTATTTTTTTTAAACAAGGCCATAATTTTCTGTTAGATGACTTTTCGATTTAAATGTTTTAATTTCCAAGAACTTTATACCTCAAAAGAAAATCAAAATCAAAAGACAAAACCAAAAAATAAAAATAGGAAATCAAAATGCAAAACGATACACTTCAACATTACCAGCAAATAACGTAAACGTAAACGAAATGTGGAAAGAGAGCATTTATTTATAAAATCACCAAATTGTTGCACTTTTTACATAAAACAAAAAACAAAAAATTAAATAAAATAGTTTACAAAAATTCTTTAACACAAAAAGAAAACCAAAAAAAATGCAAAAATTAATTCAAAATCTATGTAAAATTTACGCTTGGCGCTCAACTGAAGCAAGAGTCCTAAATAGGGCCTAAAAGTAAATCTCCCTAAAGCAATGTACTTTTTGTTTTTAGATTTTATTTTTTATTAAAAATTATTCAAAAAATTCCCTCCTCACAAGGGGAGGGAATTGGTATTACCAGCGTGTTTCCCTTGAATATTAATTTTTATTTTTTTAAATCACATACAGTCGGTTTAATGTAATTTCCTCATATTTTCAACATTCGAGCCGTGGAGAACAAAAAATTGTATCCATTTTAGTTGTGTTGCCCTTTTACGAATTTAAATAAATTTTACTAAGTAAGTAATCAAAAAAGAAACCCTCAGGTGAAAAGTGAAAGGCTTAAAAGGCGGCTTAAGAACATTTCCCAGGAACCCTTCCAGCTAAACTACTCAAAGGATCTACAAATGGTAACCTAAGAAAAATAATAAGGGCAAAAATTAATTATTACTCCTATGCAAGTGGCAAAAATGAAATAATAAATACACTTATGTATAAAGGATTGACCCAAGTTTTGTAGAGTTTAGATGAGAAAATATATTCGTTCATAGTTTTGTGTTGCTTTTACCGACCATTCCCTATTTTGTATTTGACTGTAAAGCGACAACCTGAACGACTTCCTAAATTTTTTCTGAAACATAAGGAACAATGAATTGTGAAATTAAAAACAAAATTTTTGACTATCTACGCCCCCTTTGAAAAATTAACTTCTGTTTGGGCATCACACTACTGACTTATGTATGTCCATCCATCTAATTACCGTAGAATAGTTTCAGCTACTATGTCGATGCCCAAACCAAGCAGAGACCCACTGGTCATTGAGTGGATGGTGAAGAGTTTAGAAGGAGAAGTGGCCGTTTTACTCTTGTTCTATTCACTTGCTCATTTACAATCAAATGGAAAATTAGATGGACCACTTACCTCTTCTTATTTTTCACATTTCACAACACAATATTCACACGTCGAAGGTCCTTTTGGCATCCATCCACCAAACAACGGAACTCACACGCGAATATCATCTTTTCGCATTAACTGCCGCCCTCGGCCGGCGCAACATTCACCATTTGACATGACAGTACACCCACGCGACTTAACCAGTAAAGCTGATAACGATAACTGACTGGATCCTGCTTGGGTGTACCGCCTAAATACTCGTTAAAGGGGAAATTGAGGTGGAAAGACTTCTCGATCGCTCCAACAAGGCTCCAACGCGAAATTTCGCTCACGTTAAAGGGGCGTGGTCACTGTTGTGAGGTGAGTTTGAATTTGAAAATAAAAACCAGTAACTCTCTGCCGATGCACAGCAGAAATGCTTTAGTGCATTAAATTTCTTCATTTGTGCTCCACTTAACTTGCTTAAAATATTTTTCATCATTTTACGATAGTATTTCTATGTTCTGGACACAGGCGGGCAGCAGCGTCCAGTTTCCGGCCTGGAGCAACTCCTGCCAGGCCAGCCAAGAGAACAAATCCCTTTCCTGCCGTTTTATTTCATATTATTTTATTTTTGAAATTGTAGTATATTCTGTTAATGAAAAGGCACTTGCAGTTGGGCAAACATTTAATCTTTCGGACTAACGGGACATAAATAATTAAAAAAACAACATCGAATGTCTTCCGTAAAAATAAAAGATGGGGAAGGTGTGTCTTCTCCGCTCCCCACGCCGTTAGCAGCTCGATTTGATGACTGACATCCGGTGGGTACGTGCCTGGACCCCACCCTGTTCCGGCGGCATATCGAGGAAACTTCTTCAAAATGGAGAAAATTTGCCAAAAAAAAAAATCGAACAATTTTCTTTGTTTTCGTTTTGTCCTTTTTTTTTTTTGGGTTTTGTGTATTGGCTACACACATCCATTTCCCCAACATCCGCACCAGGGTATCTTGCCGCCATTATGTGAACTAACTGAAATTTTTCTCCGCTGAGATCTCATGCTGAGGCTAGTTGAGGATTCCCGGGATGATGCCAAACTGTTGCTGTTCCGCTCGGACATAGATGTGCCGGGCTCGTGATAGGTGTCATGCAGACCATGATTGCTGCTGCTGTGCAGGACACCGCTGGCTGATAGGGCTGGACCAACGGTACCTTCGGAATGTCGCCTAGAACACTTTGTCCTCTGCTGGTGCTGCTGCTGCTGTTGTTGTTGTCCCCCTCCTCCGACCACACCCACCCCACCCGCACCCCCACCACCACCGCCACCAGCAGATCCTGCTGATGATCCAGCCAGTAGTGGCTCTTTTGATTCAGAGTCCTGGCTGGATTTTCGCTCATTCTGATGATGTGACTGCTGATGGTGTTGATGATGATGATGATGACTGTGGTGATGATGTTGGCCACTATTTCCTGATGGGTTCAGGCGACGGCCACCGGAATGTGGAGAATTTGGTGTACTGTGTGTCATTGCGGCTGTTGATTTTTTTGTCATCATTACGTCACCATCAACCGCTGTCGGTAGATTAATTGCAGATTCAGAGTGTAGGGCAATTGTTTTGTTGGCAATCGTGTTTTCTTCAGTTGTCCTCTTATCTTTACTTTTATCGCGAACCTTATCGTCTGGACGCTTGAAAAGAATCGAAACACGACGAGATTTTCGTTTAATTGTCTCCGAACCGGATGAGCTCTGGAAAATGTAAAATGCGACATAGAGAGAAAGAGACAGAGAGAGAGAGAGAGAGAGAAAGATAGAGATAGAGAGAAAATATAAAAATAAAGGGTAGAAAAATAAATTTAGACGTTGACGCACTTTTTTTCGCAGATCGGCAAATACCCGTCATTTGCTAATTACGTCAATAAAAAAATTGACGAAAATAGCCGTCAATTGCGTCAACGGGGTTAAAGGTAAAATTTTGAAAAACGCAATATACTTGTACATCACAATTGGCGTTCTCGGACGTGCTGCTCTCCGTCCGGGTCATTTTGCTCCTCTCAAATATGCTTTGGGGTACTGGAACTGTTGGTGTTGATGGTGCAACAGGATGGACAGTATCACACGATCTGCTCGTACCCTGATGATCGTCAAGATGTTTTGTAAAAAATTTGCGCCGCATAACAGTTCTGCCAGTTGTTGATGTTGTTGTTGCTGTTGGTGATATTGTTGTGGGTGATGGAAGAGGTACCCCTTGTTCAATATCACCCTTAAGTCGATCTTTTTCGGCGGGTAAATAACCGATTGAGTGAAACGGTGCTGAAACATCATAAACCGTTGGTGTAGCAACATGAATCTGTTCATAATCTTTTGAATAATTCGGTACCCCAACACTGTAGCCGGATTCTTGGGTTTGGGCACCACCACCGCCATCTTCTGTACCACCCGGTAGTTGATTGTAATTTTCAAAACCTAAATATGTTAAATTTTGCGGAAATAGTATCATCGGTTCGGGTAAATTAGCTGGTGGGGTACCCTCTGCATTGTATGGGTTCGTTTTATCCAGTGCCGTTGTTGAACTGCTAATGCTTGTTTTTGTTATTGGCGTTATCACCGGATTACTCCCATTGTATGTAAGGATCAAATTCATTTCGGATCGGTAGGGCTTTCGATTCGGCGACAGATTGTCACCAGAGAAGAGTTTCTCTTGGGAAAATGATTTTTGCTTCTCCAGCTGCATTTGGAGTATGTCATTCGATAGGGTCTCTATGTCGGACAGGAGCTCTTCCAAATTTCCCCCTCTCTAATCAAACAAAAATTTATATAAAATTACAAATGCGATTCCAATTTTCCACAACACCAAGCCATACTTGAAAGGAAAGTGGACTGACTGTACGCGATGAGGAACTCTTCTGGACAGTTGCATAGACCGGTTCACCGGAAACTTGGGGTGGTGCTAGAGACAAATTTTGCCGATGGTATGGACTGCCCAGTGCGTTGGCAACAAAAACATCTGGTCCAATTCGAATTGCTGTTGAATTTGTTGCTGTTGATGATGATGAAGATGGTGATTGTATTTGTCCACCACCTCTACCTGTTGTTTCGATTGGATGTCGTGGCTCTATTCGATTACGTGGCTTAATTGGTGAAAAGAAATGCTTTAGACTCTTCTGTGACACGTTTGATGGCACTTTTAATGGATCTGAAGATTTTGCTGTATGAAGTGTATATGATGGTACACCAAAATCCCAACCATTTGCAGGAATCACTGTTTCTCCAGTTGTTGTTGTCGATGTACTGCACGTGATATCATCAAGGGAAGTTGCTGAAATATGTGCTGATATTTTTATATCATTAGTACATTGATTTTTAATCAAACCGGTTCAAACCGGTTTGAATCGGTTTATATCGGTTTGAACCGCATAAAAACGGTTTTAGATTTAATCGAATAAAAAACAAAAGTTAACAACCATAAATCATAAAGGTAAGTACAATCACATAATTTTAGTACGTAGAGTTAATTAAAAATAATTAATTTATACCTACCCATAATTGGTCCCATCTTATCGTACGGAATATTCTCAAAATGTGACAACGGTGGTGCTACAGATTGTATATCACTTAATCGATGAAATTCTGCCGATTGCATATCAATAAATTTCTGCTGTTCATTGCCATTTCCATGATGTGGCATTGTTGCAATGATAACTTGTTCAATATCACCCTGCTGAACCGAATTTCCATCGCTATTTGTTAAATTCTCCTCCGATACAATTGATAAATGATCAAAATTTACATGCAAATTCTCTTTTGGCTTATTACAATTACCACCACTAATTGTCTCTTGATATTTTTCTAAAATTAATAAATCATCTGAATCATCTATTCCTAATTTTGATGATGATGTGCTTTGGTCAGTTTTTTGTGTATTTTCATAATTTTCAGCAATCTCTTGGCTTTTCAATTTTGATTGGCGCTGCTTTTGCTTTCTTTTATTGCACTTATTTTCTAAGCATTCATCATTTTCTATAATTTCATCATCAATTTCCTCCTCTTTGCAAGTATCACATGAATCAGATTCCTGAAAATATTTCCCGGATGACGGGGGGAGGGAGTAATGGCAGGAGAGGGGGGGTAGTAATTATAATATATTATTTTTATAGATGTAAATAAACATTTTATGAAAGCTTCCACTATTAGTTAGTTATGAACTATTGTTTTACTAATTTTACCGATTGAGGCGTTTTCCTAAGGGAATCGGTTATTTTTTGTTAATTTTTCCCGCTGGGTGCCACAAAAACTTAAAGAAGGCTAATCAGTCTAATCCTTGTCAAGAAAATAAATTTTTCAATTTAACGGATTTGTAAGGGAATGTGGGCAAGAAGTTGATATAACGGTAATAATCAGAATGATGGATCACATGTAATTTAAATCAAAAAAAAATCTCTATCCGGCAAACATTTACAGAAATATTTATAAAATTAAACATGCGCTTTTAGTTAGATTGAGCCGCTTTTCTAAGTGAATCGGTTATTTACGGTAATATTTCCCTTCATTCACCTAACTGACTCTTTGGGCGACGAAAAACTTGAGTAAGTTGCGCTGGAGTACTCTTTAATTTTTTATTTTTAATTTTTTTAAAAGAAAGTAAATTTTTTTTTAATTATTAAAAAAAAACGTGAAACGGAAATTATTTTTTTATTATTAACATGATTTTGTGATTTTCTCCTTGTCTCGGTTACACCCACAAAAATGTTACCTCATTCTGTAAAAATTCGTTGCCTTGTTTTTTTTCAAAAAATTACGAGTGTCACATTTTATTACTAATTTCAGTTTACGAGATTTAAAAAAAATATCAGCAAAAAGACAATTGCGTTAAACAACTCCCGCAAAGCAACTGTGTGAACTCACTTGGGTTTTAAAAATTTGTCACATTAGCATCCCGTAAAATGATCACAACACTCCGAACCAAAATTTCATATTAAAATTATTTAAATGTTGGGAATACTGTCAAAAACAATGAAAACAAATTCTCAAAACACACAATTTTCGTGTCAACATTAAAACTGTTCTGAAGCTTCAATCCATCCCAGCACTCGCGAATTTTGTGTTGTTTTTTTTTCTTTCTTGTTTTTCAATTTTTATTTTTTTTTTACTTTTTTTGTGGTTTTCTTTGACAAGGGGAATTCTGTGTATTAATTAAAATCTCATTGTTCCTTTGCGCATATGCACACAGTTATATTTTTGGAATATGTTGACTAATGTGAAACATCTTGACAAAAAAAAAAAGAAAAAAAAAAGAATACGAGAACAGAAAAACCAGCAGCACACTGCACGCGCTAAAGCTGGACACTCTTCTAATTTTAAAAATTATTTTCCAAGGAAAGGAACAAAATCAAAATAAATACAAAGTGGAACACATTGGTTTTGTTTTTTCTTAAATTGCACTCATGTACCTCAGTATGACTGCTGCCGCTGTTATTCGCGTCATTTTCTGTCGTCTTATGTGTTTTGAGCAGCTTGTTGAGACGATCATATTCGTCACGTAATGACCAAATTTCACGCCGCAATTGCTCGTTTTCACGCCGCAGTTTACGTATGTCTGATTGTCCTGGTGAAATGAATAAAACAAATTTCTTTTTCATTTCTTTTTGGAATGATGGTGTTTCGAATTCAGGGAGGATATTGGTTTGTTTGATTATTTCGTTGGTGTTTCAGTGGATTTTGGACATTTGTTTTGGACGGATAGGTTTTTTTTTGTAATTTTTTTATTTTTTTTTTCGTTTACCTCGTTCAACTTCAGCGTTTATATTTATCGTGCGCAGCCTCAATTCTTCATTCTCGTAAATCATACCACGGGAGGACTTTCTGTCTAATCTGTTAATGAAATTTTTTTTGGAAATAAAAAACGTGTCAGTTTTTCAACGAAAATCGAAAAAAAAACAATACTAAAAAAAGTTGCAAAGTTATTTTGAAAATGTAATCACTTGCTAGAGTTCCATTTATCACCGGTGTATTTTCCGTATTTTTTCTGGAAGTACCCATCACGTCGGAGGTTTTTCATGTCAAAATGAACAAAAAAATACCCGAAAATTTATCACAAAAAAAATAAAAAAAAAATTAAAACTAGAAACCGAAAAGCACTACAGAAATTATTTTTTTGTTTATTTATTTATATTTTCCGTACGATTGAAACTTTTATTTATTTTTACTGTTATCCCCCCATTCGATCAAGCACATCGCACATCAAACTAATTATCTTTCTATTTCGCCTTCGATATAATCAAAAACGGAGATCCCTTTCAGTACACAAAAGAAGAAGAAAACCAAACCAACAAAAACTTCGTAAAAATATCTTAAGGGGCTTTCTGCCCGCTCCAATCTTACAAATGTTTTTTTTTTCTCCTTTTCTTTTTAAATTGATTTAAAAACAAGTAAAAAAAGAAATTTGTAAAAATGTATAAAGCATGCAAAAAATTCAGATCCATCAGTTTATTTTCAGTGTTTTTGTTTATATTTGTGCCGTGCCATGTCATAGTACTAAATCCGCAGAGTGTGATAATAGGAAAAAAAAAAATGAACTAAAAATTCATTTTACTCAACGTATACTCACTGTCATATCCAATTTCACACATGTTCATACCTTCTGTTTGGTTTATAATTAGCATGACGTCTCCGCTCTCGTAACATAGTTTTGTTATTCCATATGAAAAAAAAATACACAAAATTTATATACATTGCAGCATGACCAGACGTTGGGATCAATTAATGGAAATATCAGAAAACATAACAACAAAATCCGTATCGGACCCATGCCTGTAGAGTCTCACCTCCCAGCCCCCCCTCACGATCATATCCCTCCAGAAAAACGCAACAATGTTTCAGAAAAAAAAACAAAAAAAAAAACAAAAAAACACGCACATATCTCCAGATCCCCACATAAACCACAAAATTTATTCGCAAGCGCATATTTATCACCCACATGCCTCTCCAAGAAAATCTGGAGCGAGCCAGCTAAGAATTTCCATGCTGCTCCCAACATACATATATCCACAAAATCGAGCAACAATTTATTTTCCCACCACACACACACACACACACACTCACAAAAGCCTATGTGCCCGGGAGTAAAATTTTGACTGTGGAGAAAAAACGAGCAGCCACACGTGAGTTTTCAAAAATAAAAAAACCAAAAAACAAAAATTTATTTTTACACCATCCCAACAGCAACAAGTTTCCATCCCGAAGGGGATTAATTTCTGACACACATCATCACTTTGTAGCCACATTTTCGCTCGCTCACAGTAAATTGGTTTTTTTTTTCATTTTTTTTTGCTGCAAAATTTTGAAAAAAAACAACGCCAAAAATATGCTTCTTCTTGGCTCTGCCCACCTGATTGGCCAACTAGGGGTCGATCGATTAAAACAAAAAGCCCTGCACGCCTTTTTCCGAAATTAATTTTTTAATTTCTCTGGGAATCTCGAAAATAAGGGCACGAATTTGTGTTCACCAGCCCTGTCCACGTAGAGGTCCTAGAGGGTCTAGCAGAAGCTGGTTAACGGGCAGAAAGCCGCCCTGCAGCCTTTTTTTAATTAAGGCAATAATGATTTAAATTTTTTTTAAATTTTCTCTGAGACATTTTTCTAAGGGAATTAGGCATGTTAGAAAACTTATTGAGGGGTGGGGGGGATCTGGAATAGGAAATGTGAAAGTGAAGGAAAACCACAGCAAAGAACAGAATATCCACGTGAACTGGTTGGATGGATGCATTCAACCGGGAAGATGTTCGGTTCAAATGTGTCGCCGACGGCCGAACAACCCTCTCGTCGTAACTCTCAGATGTGGGGTTGTGCAAAAAAATCCGCGTAGGTGCGTTTCTTTTCATTTTGCAACCGTCACACCTCTCAAGATGAATTTTTTTTCCTTATAAGCCCTAAAGGCTAATTTTGAGTAGGGTGATGGTGAAAGAGGTGCACACGTGCGAATAATTTTATGTGTGTGCCGAGAGGAGCGAGAGGGGGGGCAGCTGAAAAAAAAATTAAGAAAAAAAAGTAACGCTTATAAAAATAGGTGGAAAATTTTTTGTCCTTGATCCACGGGGAGGGAGTTGTTTTTTTTTCATTTTTTTTTTATATCGAAATGAAGACACCAGGGCAGATTTCATCGAGAGAATCTTAAAGTTATCGATCAACCGGAGATAGGTTATTGTGCGGTTTGTGTGCGGGGGCGAGACTGGAGGGATTAACCTAAAATCTTTAGAGGAAAAAGATAATTACACTTGCAAGGGCAGTGAGGGTACTTGGCGGGTGCTAGAGCAAAATGGGAGGCATAAGGACTTATTCATACTCCGCCATCGATTTTATTAGTCGGAAAATAGCACCTAGAGAATTGCTAGATCAGCTCGACAGTGCCTACACAATGTGTGGACTAATGAGGAGATGTAAGGGATGAAAAATTGTGGTTGATTGGGGTTTTGTGGCAGGTTGAGGGGGGAGGGGAGGGGGTGGTATTAAAACTGCTGGCTATTGCTAAACAACGGAAGGCAGCAACAAATTATGCCTTGATAATTTCTTGGGAGATTATGTTGTTGGGATGGAGAGGGCGGGGAGGCGTCCAGCAGCATAATTTATGTTTGTGTCGTGTCACTATCAGAAGTGGGATCAGGTGGTGTTCCTCTGATCGACTGGGGAGTGGAGATGGCGATGGTGGATGGGAGATGTGACTGCTGACACAATTCGCGTAAATATCCCATTTTCGGTTCTTGCTCTTATTCCTGAGTACCATGTTGGGGAAGTAGTTAACATCTTAAAGCAGCCCTCCAGAAGCATAAGTTGATGTAGGCGCTGTTAAGGATGCTGTGCAAGGGTTGAAAAAGCCGGGGTGGGTGGGTAAATGAGGCTAACAAGGTAAAGTATTTTTCTTTCTTTCATTTCTACTCACTGTTTTTACATGGCTAGTTCCGTTATTCCATTGTGTTTTTTTTTTTTGAGGATTAATTGAGAAGTCCGATTTAAATTTTTGTTTATTTTTTTTTCAACAAAAAAAAAGTGCACATAACATGCAACCACTCAGCCGACTTTTGATTAGTTGTCAGGTAGTGGGGCTATCGGCATTTTTATTTTTTATAATCGTACACCTGCACTACACAAAACAGACAAAAGAGACACAAAACATAAAACCGATCACCTACTTATTCCCTCAAAAAAAAAATAAAAATCGTGTTTTTTTTTCTATAAGTGAAATCTCGAGACGAACAGGATTGCACTGAACGTGAAATCATTTCAGCGACTGTAATCGGAAAATTGGGAAAGGTTTTTTTTTTGTTTTTTGTTTTTAAGGGAAACTAGGAAAAATGAAAATAAACCGGCAGACGTGTCCGAGGCAAGCGAATGTCTATTACACGTCGAACGCAAAAACACCGGCCTGGAGCACGTCTTGCCGGTATGGCATCCATCCAGAAGACTTCATTCATTTCCCACATGAAAAACAAAGACGAGAAAAAACGAACAAGAAAATTTTCGAAATTTCCATTAGACTGTAAAAAAAATTTCTTCTTTTTTTTTGCAGATCCCCCTCTTGACCGAAAGGAAACGGGTGATCGATTCCAAATACGATTTTTCGATGAGGGGCTGCAAAACGTAAACATAGCATTTTTCGAAAATACGCTCGGGGCATGCTTAATCGCATGAAATAAACAAAAAGCTGCTTGTTTTCTTTTGGGGAATAGTCTCAGTGCTCGCTTTTAGGGATAAACAAAAATTCTCATCCGGGGGAATTTGAATTAAAATGTCGTGATGCGAATCTGTTGTAGTCACGTCTGAAGGCAGTCAAAAGTTGCAATTTGTTTTAATCGCTATCGTTAATTTTAACAACAAGTACAATTTACGCCCCTAATCCCAAAATATCACTGCGGTGAAATATTTCCGTGGGGGGAGGTAGGGGTTCTTCAAAAACCAAAATTAAAGAAAAAAAACTTTTAAAATTTCACAATTGCAAAGTTTCAAAATTTCAAATATTCAATATGTCCAAACTTCTACTCTTCCGCTCACTTCACTGATTTGCAGTGAGCAGGATAATCGTTTTTGCTAAAAGGAAAAACAAATTTGGAAATGGGGTAAGATTAGAAAAAAAAATGAAATACTTATTATCACTTCTGTGACTGAGCAAATTGTCAGCACTGTAGATATCGGAGATCCAAAACATTTTTTCAAAACAAAAACAAAAATAAAGAAAATATTTCGTGGTAACTAGCACCTAGTGCACGCGGTGGCCGCTCTTTGCAACAATTAATAATTTTATGTTTTTAAAGCGACCATTCCGAACAAAACACCGCAAAAACAATTAACAAAATATGCACACGATTAACTGAATTTACAGTAATTCAAACGCATCATAATCACAGCTAATTCCATCGTTTCCACCAGTTCTCCTATCAACTTTTTAATTTTCAGCACGACAACGACCCAGTTCAGCTGTAGTTCTTATTACTAAAAAAAAGAAAATACACTCATTGATAAAACTCGTAACATTTTCCTACTATTTTCCACGTTACTTAAACCGATGTAAACTTTTAACATTTTAACTTTATTTTGCATAACATTTCACTATTATTTTTTTAAATATTTTATTTTTGGTTTTTGTGTATGTTTAGTTAGATTTGAAATAAAGAAATAATAATTGTTGTAGTGTGCCACACGTTATCACACTTTTAAGCCGGCCTAACTCCATTTTAAGCATTTTCACACTATTTCACTATTTTCGTACTATTCACATTTTGGCAGACTTTTCCAAAATTTTTGTCACAATTAAATTTGAAAAAATAATATTAAACAAATAATTTTCACAGGAAAAGGATTCCTTTAGTGATATTACAGGTAATGCTCGCCCTTAAAGTTCCGAAATGGCGTGCGTGTGCTCGTGCACTATGATAGTCTGGTCCGATTTCGAGCGCGTACATTATGCTTGAAATTAATGAGTGCAACTGGAGAGAAACTTTCATAACCGCTGCCGGAATAAGACAACAAAACAAAAGGAGAAAAAAAAAACAATAAGAAGATGAAGGGAAAAAAAATAGGGAAAAGGAAAAAGGAACAAGGGAAGATAATTCCTGACGGCGTAGAGTGGAAAATGTGAAAAAATAACATGAAAAAAAGAGGAAAAAAAAATAGTGAAATAAATAAACTGAAAAAAAAGAGGAAAGTGTTAAAGGGACAAAAACGAGGGCACTTTTCACGACGGGGGGTGGGATAGGAGACGTGGGCGCGAAAAACAATGAAAACTTTCTAAAATGCATCGGAATAGGTGGCCCGTAGTACACGTCGAGGTGCACACCCACACAAACACACACACACACACGCCAAGCACGGAAACCATGCCAGACACGGGGGGCTGATGGGTGATGGGTATTAACATAAAACACCGAACAGATGCATCTCTCAGCATCGCCCATATGTAGCATCATCCTCGCCTCACAGCATCTCTATGGCGCGAGATGAAATTGCCCATCGGCAGCGGCAGCGGCAGCAGTAGCAGTAGCAACAGCTGCATCTTCCTCCCCCCGGACCCTGCATAGGCCCTCTGCCACCACGCAAAAATGAAACGCCGAGAGCCCCAGAGCCCCGCCGGCAGGAGAAAAGCAGCGTAAAGGAGATGATCATGAAAAATTAAAAGGGAACACATTTTCTTTTCCCGCGACGTGAAAAACGTTTTTCCTCATTAGTGTGACTGGTGAAATGTAGGAAAAGACAAAGGCCTGTCTCGTTTCGAGACCACACACCATTTAGTAATATTTGTTTTTTGTTTTTTGCAGGACACGAAAATCCCTTTTTCCATTGTACTCCCAAACACTGGTGGCATAGATTTTCTGGCGGGCGGATATATCTTTCCAAGTCACCAGTGCTTTCCCTTTTCTATCCCGCCACCCAAATCGACATATCCGGCTTTTTTTAGGTCATTTCCTTCCACAGAGACCTTAAAAAAAAAACCTGTTCCAGTTTTATTTCCCTCAATACGTTTTTTACCGCGTAGGTATGGGGCTATGGTACGGAGGCAGAAAGGACCCAATTTCCGCCGTTATTTTCAATTATACCAACACGCCGGACACACTTGGAAAAATTCCCAAGGGAACTTCACTAACTTCGACATGACGCGACGACCGTACATCATACATCGCGATAAGTCGATGTGACATTATACACACAACGCGTCACAACCTAAACTGGTGTGACGTGATACGACGCGCCTAATATGACGCCACGTGACTTTGTTAGTTCGAATTGTATAAGAGTGCAAATTTACAAATAAATAAAATAAAACAAAAATGAAAAAGAAACGTTACAAGTGTGTGACTTACCACCTTTTGCAAGAATGGGACGGCAGGTGTCCTGTAAAATAATAAAAAGGGGAGAATTAAAATAAAGAAGCCACAATTCCAACTTATTAATTATTATGTAATCTTGATTTAGCAATCATTAAAGGGAGACTCCAAATCTACAGCGCTGAAAGGCGCTACTTACCCATTTGCAAACAGTCCCTTGCAGTTGACAGCCATGTTGAAATCCCCAGTTGTTGTCTCCCAATAAGAACTGGCGCCACGTGACATGACAACACATGACGTGACACTGAAAAATAATTAAAGGAGACAATTTAATAAAAAAGCAACATATCTAACAGAATCGTTGAAAAGGTCAAAATCGAAATCAAAACCCAAAACAACATTGAAAACAAAATCAAAATCGAAGACGATAGTCGAATTAGAAAATTAAAAAAATTGAAAAGCAGAAAAATAGATAGAATACCAGATACCAAAATAGAAAAGAAAAAAAAGAAAATTACTGTTCGGATGAATTCATTCCTGTACATATATGATTGGATTATGTTCACACATGTCACAGAAATGTAGAAAGTGTGGCACAGAGTAATACAGATAGATGCCCAGCCACCCTGTTAAAAATCCGACCACATGCAACATTTCCGTTAGCCAAGTTTTCGGCTCTCTAGTCAAGTGATGTTGCGGAACAAATGAATCTTGCAAATCTTTGCTGGAGCCTTTGCACTTGACCACTTGGTCGAGCGTCAGGTCAGGCCACGAGAGCAGCGAAAAGTTTGCTGGCTCCGACCTAAAAAAAGGTGAGGCGTGAGGGAATTTAAATGTTTCAATCGGTACTAGCGATTGTAGGGTGGGGTTCCAAGATATCGAGAGATTCACACGGGTAAAAATTCGAAAACCCGAAAGGAAAAATCATAGAATTTGACGACGACGACGGAGGGGTTGAGTTTGTAAACAATATTTAAGAATTTTGTATGCTGTGATAATTAATTGATTTAGCGTTCATTCCTAGAATCTGTCGGTATCTTGGAACCCCATCCCACATTGGCTGGTGCCGATTGAAACATTGAAATTCCCTCTCGCCTCATCTTCGCTTAGGTCGGTCACCGCAACCTCTACTACTGCATGTGCCTAAGTAAAAGGCATTTCGGCAACTTTGAATTTGTCTTGCCTATTCGACTGGGCATCTGTATTATTTATCCGTGGGAATACTTTACCTTCCCAATAGGGAAAAATACTTTTTTTTGATATTCCCTGCATGAGGCTCTGAAGTCACTCAGCTCAATTTCCCCTCCAAATAAAATGGTTGAAATAAGAAATTTCAATTTAACCGTCACATTTGGGCGCCTCTTGCGAATAGTATGGGAATAAAACGTAAAAACGGAAACAGCCATATTCGCTCTCGCTAAGGGCGGGTGGCTCGGTTCGGACCCCTGCTTGTTGTTTCGATCAAACTAGTATAAAAGTTGGAAAGGGGAATAGGAAAAACCCACTAGAGTCACTCAAGCACAACGATTAGAAAGTGTGCGTGGTGCTTGTTCCACTCGGCTCGGACGTGCTAATTTGAACTGTTCGACAATGTTCAATGCGCGATGATATCACCAATTTCAGTTTCACGGGGCTATTCTAGGTAAAAGTTAACAGCTGGTAACCTGCTATCTACTCAGATAGCAGAAATTGCTATTCTGCATAGCAGAACTGACAGCTGCTAACTACAGCTGATCTGCTAACTTGCGTGGAGACTTAAATTAACAGATTTTGGTATTCTGATTAAAAGGATAGCAGACGGTTCTAACCTTAAAAGTCTATTAAGTTAACAGCTCCTCTCAGAGGTGCTGTTAACCTGCTAATTGGTACTTGTGTTGTGTCAGCTGTAATACGGTACGGTGGTATTGACATTTTAAATTCGTTTGAAGTCGCGGATTTTTATGAAATGGATGCCAGCGACCCTTTTCGCATTCCCTCGAATGCCTTTATTAAGGTGGACGCGAATGCAGACAGTGTGTGGATTTATCCAAAACTTTAATTAGCCTTGGTTTCGGCAAGATGGTTAATCCGCCCATAAACAATCTTCAGCAGTACTTAAAATCGCTTATAAGAACCGAGGCATTTGCCACAAATGAACGTTTAGGGCTTTGGTCATATAGGTGATAGGAAATCTTCGTAAGCTAAATTTTATTTCTTGCCTTTTATTCCAGCTTGCCGCCAAAACCCTGGCCAGTCATGAAAATGAAGATCACTTTGAATTCTCTTTTTCTTTCTATTCTGCCTGCGCGGCTGAGGATTCATGAGCTCGTCAGATAAGAAGCGTATCGCCTGGAAGTTCATTACATTCAAAATTAGACTAGCGAAGACCTTCTACACCAGAGAGCCCCTGACCCTGTTGATTTGATCCTTTTTTTTTATAGGAGAAATGTTGAAACTAATAAATTTTTATGAGAATTTTGAGATCTTTATTGTAACAGCTTCTAAAAGTACGGATTTAGACGAGTTTAATTACCTTAGATAGCAGTGACAATGGAGAGGTGCCTGTATCATGAATTTTTCTGAAAGCTGACGATTACAAATAAGGCAATTCCTAATGAAAAGCCATGAATAAAACAAGGATTTAATTTCTAGAAAAACTTATATTGAAGGAATTAAATTAACACACTGGACATGCCTTACAAGCAAGAGGCCATCGTTAGCGTGCTGGAACAGCAGCACTTCTATGTATTTCTAAACGTATCTCTTAGATATGCTATTTTGCTTTTTGGCTTTAAAGTTGAACTGCATTTTTGTTGAACGCATTGCAGAGATTTAAGCTACTTTCAGGAGGACTTGCCGTTCTTTTTGCTACCATTAGTGCGGACTGTTTGCAGCTTCTTCTTGCGCTTTTCCCCAGACCAGTCGGCGTCGTCCTCGTCGTCGCTTACGTTTGATCCAAAATAGCTACCGCTCCCTTCCCTTGGATTTGCTCTTCGTGTACTAGCGATTCTAGACGAATTTCTCCCCATTCCTTAAAAAACAAAATAAGCACTCCCGAATTACATCTGAACCCGAAACGAACAGCCTCACCCATACACTTTTCCAGATGTGGAGCAAATCTGGAGGCAGCAACAAGTCTATCACAATTTGGGCCGTTGCTGCTGTCACACGAATTCGAATTCTTGAATCTGACAAGTCTCCGCTTGCTTGATCTGCTATCCCTAACAATTCTCCACAAATCTGCTATCCAGAATACCGATTCTGTTTGACATCTGCTATTCTAAAATTAGCAGGTTAGCAGATCTGTTAAAAATCTTTTACCTAGAATAGGGGGGTCAGTTCCCAAAAACTCACCTGTGCACGTCCTCACCTGCGCACGTCCTCATATATGCGCAACCGACGGTGGAGATCCAGAAGCATTCTCAAAAATGCTTTGGCTTGGATTCTGGATCACCTCCAGCCAGCTCAGCTAGTTTGTTACCCCCCCCCTTGCTATTTATTTTCCAAAGGCCTGTGCTAATCCGCGCAATTACGATACCAACTTCCATTTGCAGATTTTAGAAATCTAATGGAAATGGTTCTTGCAATTGATCAAAAATCTCACCAATGTCACTTTAAGCTCCGAGCGAAATGCCAGGAAAAATTGTGCTATCGCGAGCTTTTGCATTTTGTTTTCAAATTTTGGCAAATTAAACATTTGTTGCCCTTGTTTGCTCTCAGAAAAATCACAGCGTCTGCTTAGATCTCGAGAGACATGTCGCTTTTTAAGTTTTCGCAAATTCTCTGCAACTTATTGAAATTTGGCTTAAGAAAACTTTACAAAAGTGGCTCGCAGGGGTGGGTACATAAGGATGCTTTCATCTGATAAGAAAAGTTTGTTTAAAAGTCAATGGAGTTAGCTTTTAAAAACAAATCCCTAAAGCTCTTATACTTCTGTGAATAGGTGCTGCTCCTTGCGAGTGTGGGATATTTTGGTTTGGTCCCGTTTATGTATAGTATAAAACGGATGGCGCGAAGGCAGAGCTCCTGGTAGTGAGTAGCTGTAACATTTTTTAATTGATTGCTCTGCTTGTGGATGGCGCTGGCTTGACTTGCGTAGGGTGGGCACTTCCTAAAGAGAAAATTGCTTTTCCAAAATTAAAATTATCTTGAAAGATAGTAGAGAAGTGTACGACAAAAAAAAAAGATGTAAAAGTAACGGAGAAATTTATCCAATCCCTTAACAAACTTTCTCAAGGTATGCCAGTATCCCAGCATTGAGGAGAAACATTTGGTGGTTATCATTGTGTGCGTTCCCCATTCCATGCAGGGCAAGAATTTGCAAGAATCTCATTGGTCAGTGAGTGGGCGGAATGAGGGTAAAAGGGCTTTAGGTTTGAAGATGCGAACATCTTGGCTGCTAATCGAAAGGAGACGGGAAGAAAAAAATGCCCGGTGACAACAAAGGGATGGTCATGCGCCCACAGTGCTTCTCGTGACCCGCGCCATATAATCAAAACAAAGGCAATACTTTCGCACATTGGACCAGGGGGTTAGTCGGTGGATGAACGAAAGAGGGTCGTTTGGCTCCTGGTGGGACAGAACAGTTTATATGGGAGAAACAGAGATAACCCTCCCCTTGAAGTTCTGGGCTGATATGCAGTGCAATAGCAGCCGCACCATATTTCTGCTATTTTGCCGGGTACCTTACGGCTGGATTAATGTTGGTACGCACACTTGCGCGGACAAACCCCTATAGAGCAGGTCGTGGCTGTGCAAACAATCGCTTTTCCCATACTCGCCCCGCGCGTCAATGTGCTAATGAAAAGTTTTTGGGGGAGATCCGGTAGGTGCGCAGCAAGTCCAGAGAAAAGGGCATTTTCCTACTTGAGGGGGCGGGGGGCTTTTGGCACCCCATCATCAACCGACGGCTACTGTGTGCCGGGTGGGTGTTGGGAAGGATTCTTACAAAGCAAAAAATAATACAAAAAAAAAAATAAAAAACTGGGAAAAAAAATGGGATCCGTTCGTCCAAGACGACAAGGAAGCAGAAAGAGGGAAAAGGCAGCACAAAAAAAAACCTGGAGCACCAGATGGAATGGAACGGCAGCAACAGCACCAGCAGCACAGCACTCATGTTGGTGTTGAATTGGGAAGCTCCGGGAGGATTTTCCCATTTGTTGTATTTTCCCATCTCATCCTGGTTGGCTGTTTAATTGTATTACGATCAGGGATGTAAGCATTTCCCTGACCAGGTCTCAGTTTAAACTCCTACCACCCCCACGCCCCACCCACGCCTTCATCTCATCCATCATCAGCGCCTTCCCCATCATCTTTCCTGGTTCCGGCCGGCTAGCATTACCCTATAGCACCCATAGCAAGACGGGATGAATTCGATTGGAAAAAAAAATTCCCTCCCCGGGACTGTTGGATGGTTTTTTTTTCTTTCACTCTTTTTTGCAATTCGTGTGCGCTGGCTCCATCAGTTCTTTGGATCTGGATAAGGGGACACAAGACCGGGGGGGCGGTATTATAGGGCCACCATTCACTGGCGGTAGCAGCAGCAGCAGCACCAGCAACGATATCGGCAGCATGCTTGCGCCGGGAGACCAGGGGATTAGAAGCACTATGTATGCTGCGTGTACCGCGGAGTGGGCGGGATCCTTCATGGAAATTGGAAAGTAAATCACACGCGTGTAACTAACATTTCCTGAGGTGCAATGAATGATTTTGACATTGAAGGAAATCATTTTGAAGATGCACAAAATTACCGGGGGGGTTTTTTTTTATTTTTTTTATTTTTATGTTTTTTCGTTTTAAATTGCACCCCATCCCACTTCTGATTTTATTTCACAACATAATGGTTGTCACCATTCACGTTGATGATAGGGGGCATGGTGGGGGTTGGGTAGAGGGATGTTTTAAAATTCTTTAAATGGAGTTTCACCCAACACCAGATATATGACTTCATTTTCTTCAAAATGATTTTGGTAGGTGGACCCTGTACTATGTAAGGGGAGGGGTAGGATGAGGAGGAGAGGGTTATTACGCTTAAGGGTGAATATACTCTCTGCCCTCTGCTTAACAAGCCTTTGTACCAAAACTGTTCGGTGTCAGCTTCCATACCTCTAAGCCATGGGGGAAATTTCTAAAACATTTCTAAATGATGGACAGTTCAAAGTGCTTTCACCAGAAGTACAAATTTTGGGGAATATTTCATTTATATGCAGAGTAAGATTTTGCCGAATCCCTGTGCGACAGAACACCACTTGATATTTCAAAGCCTCAAATTCAAGAAATTAACTAAATTGAGAAATTTAAATCATCGGCTTCGGCTGTTGTGGCGAATTTATAATCACAAAAAAAAAATAAAGGTGAAAGGTTTATTTTCCAACTGGATGTTGCCGCTAAGCCAGGAATTGTGCTACATAAAAAAAAATAACACTTGCGGCCCACCGCCCTTGAAGAATGTAAATTTTTCAACTTTTCGAAATATTTTGAAACTACCGTCAGGCGTTTTCTCTTTTTTTTTTTCCGTTCACCTAGTTGGCCTATTAGGAGTTCATCCACATAAAAACACGAGCGGGAAATTTTGATGTCATCCAGGAAGAATGAAAATCGACAATTTTCCAAATTGAGAGAAAAACTAACAAGGCCCACAAACGTCTTCCTTCTGGCACTCCATTCCCGTGACATTTTGTTGGAGAAAAACGTCTGTGACAGACAGGCGGACGCAAGAGTGGCCCGTTTTTTTTTCCTTTTAAGGTAAGGAACCCTAAAAGCAAATAAAAACGCATTTGAGAAGAAGACAAGAAGAGAGGAATTGAATAATAACAATCCTAACGAGATTAACAAGGCCCCGACGATGTTTTCAAGCTGAGGAGGATATAAGGCAGCTAGGCAGTCCACCACCAAAACCTGAAAATTACCTCCGATCCAGACGAAGGTGCCCAACGGGTAGGACGGCGATGATCGGTGGTGGTGCGCCATCGTCACCGCCGCCCGCTGCCGCTGCCGCCGCCGGTGGGTACCTTGCGATTAAAATACCTGCACTTCACACTTAAAGGCTGGCGCGCAACGGGTCCCCGCCGATGAGAAAATGATGTGACGTTGGCCTCGGGTAAGCCACATAAAACATAATTCTAAGCCGCAAGGCGGAGTTGACGAATGGGCTCGTACACTCCCGGGGAAATCTGTGGCATCCGTCGGGTAGTTGGTTTTTTTTGTTAAATTTTTTTTTCTTGTCCCACTAAATCTTTGCGGCAAGCACAACCTAAGAAATTATTTTATTGAATGTTTTTTTTTCCCTTGAGACGTTGATATATGCGAATATTTTGAAAATTAAGGCTGATATTTTTCGGAATGTTTTTAGTTAAACAGTTCTCACTTGAATGGGGCAAAAACCCTTTTAAAGCCTATTAAGGTATAATCCGAGTCTGTCTGGGCATGAAGGAAGTCGTTATCTTCACGTAAAGTGCATGGGACAAAATTCGGAGGCTTAAGAGCGTGACTGTTGTTCGTTCACGCCTATACCAACAAGTATTTACCTCTTAAACCACAATCCTCCCTCACCCCAACTTGGACCTCGCCGGGATCGGCTCTCCCCCGAGGGCAAGGTGATGAGCATAACAAAGGCTCTCACATATGGGGGCTAAGAAACATGACAAAAATGGAAAAATGAAGACGACGACGCAAAAATATGTAAAAATAAAAGAAGAATCGGCAAAAAAAGGAAGAATGCGAAGATGGAACAAAGAATTTAAGAAAAGAGGCTCCAGACCCTATTCTGAGGAAGATTTATGGGTCTCTACGACGACAGTTGAATTCACAACGGCGAAGCACCGTCGTCTCGCGGGTTTTAATTCATTCCCGCGCACACAACACGGGCCAGCACACAGTCGCACTAAACTTGAAATTATATTCAATTTAATTTTTCTGAAGAAAAATATGGCTGTCTCGTTTCTGTCTTGATCACTTTTTTGAGTGGGGGGAATTTTTTAAAAAAATTTTCCCCTCCGAAGATCACTTGTTCCTTTGAGCTCACTTGTTCATCTTTTGTTTTTTATTTTATTTTTTATTTTTAATTTTTTGATGGTATGAGTGGTAACCGAACACTCGAAAAATATTTTCCCCAACATCTTGAGACAGTGTATAAGAAAATTTGATCATGTTGATCTTCATAGGGGAAATTGATGCCCCCTCCATTTCTAGTTTGTTTTTTGATCGGTGTATGTGTGGAATTTTAGGCACATGCCCAAGTGTGTGGTAGTTTTGGTGGTATTGGCGATCAGCCGCGATCATAGTGTGGAGATCGCGCGCGCCCGCGTTTTTAAAATTTTATTTGTTTGTATTTCCCGTTAGTCTTATTTTAGTCTTCTTTTCATTTGTACATAAACTCGAGAAAACATTTTTTTTTTCCCACAAAAATTCTTGGAATAACAAGGCAAATAAAGAAGCCGGAGATTATACGACCAGGAAAGGGTTTTTTCTCCCCTTTTCAACATTTGCCTTTATTTAAAAATGTTCTTTTTTTTTGTTATTTGTACGTTGTTATCGTTCTTGGTGCATTTCGTTTATTTATCAAAAAAAAAAAAATCATAACCAGTAAAGGGGTGATAGGGAAATACTGTGCCGGGATATGGAGGATCGGTGAACTTTGCAATGAAATTTGTGTCTTATGGCGAGGGGATGGTCGGATTATAAAAAAAAAACAAAAAAAAACCTAAGTGTCCAAGAAGTCACATATCGCACACCCTTTTTCCCCCTCGCCCGCACTAGCCCGTTGCCACAAGCCAGACAATTACTCGCGAGTTGACATGGGGCCTGCCAAGATATAGCCGCCCAGGGTGATGGCGATCGTGGCATGGTGCTGCTGTGGTTTATCTTATCATGCCGCAGTACTCCCATCACACCCTGCACCAAGCAAGCGAACGTTTTACACCCACACGGGTCTTCCGACTGACAAGAAATTGTAAAAAAAAATCGCGCTATATATATAAATAGAAAAAATGCGGGAAAAGAGAAGGCGAGGATCAGTAACAAGTGCACACGATCTTCCAGCGCTCCGAAATGATGTCCTTGCAAAACAAATTGTCCCTCCTCGCCCCCGGGTCCCGGGCGCCCTCAGTCAGGCAATTCCCATTCAGTCCAATATCAGCGACATCAAGACATTTTTCTTATTATTATAATTTTTTTTTTTATTTTATTTCTTCCGTCACCTCTCTTTCCCACACATGACACACAATGGCCAAAGCATAATGATCTAGCGGCCCTGTCCTGTAAGACGTTCGGTGGACCAGCGCTAACCTGCGGTCTGGTCTTCCAGCAGTGGCAGGCAGCATCAGCATCAGCCTCAGCCTAGCCAGCTTGCTAACTTGGGGTCGCTTATGTTTTTCCTCTGCCGCTATTTCTCGCTTTAATTAACCGAAGCCGGACAATATTCATGTTGGTGTCGTTAAGACGCTCGTTAGTCAGTGCCTCGTTAATTTTGCTGTTGTCGCTTCTCCGTCTTTTATTGTCTGCCCCCAGACAGATCATTTTGTACGCTTGTTTTTCGAAAAGAATACGATCGCGCACACACAGTGTTTTCTTCTTTATTTTCTCCATCTTCTCTTGTTCTGCCTCTTCGGACTTATTCTTGTTCACTCGAAGCAAAAAAAAAAAAAAGGAAAAATATTGTTCTTTATATTCTTTTTTCGCTCGTTGCCCAAGATTATTTTTCTTTTCGTTATTTGCTTCTTGTTAGTCTCTTCATTTTATTTATCTTGTTTTATCCATTTTTTGCCGTTCTGTACTGTGCCGATCTTAAATATTTTTTTTTCCTACGTTTTTAGAGTCTCTTCGGATGATGTCATTGTCAGGGAATCCTCCCCGAACAGATAGTTGAAGATTTAAATTAAAATCGTGTGCGGGCATACTCGTATCTTCACTTCTCGGGGCATGCCCACACACTTTTCGAACATTTTCACTAAAATAAGTGTTGGCTGTCCTGCCGTAATTTTCAAAATGTTTACATGCAAAGGGACTTCCCGGGGATATTTTTCCTTCTATGAAAGTAAAAAAAATAAAAATATTTCCTCAATGAAGAGCAGCCTGGCTAACTGTTTAATCTAGTAGAGCTGCCGCAAGATAAACTAGATGAGCAGGGGCACTTTCCTGCAGCTATTCCCAAAAATTTTTGCACATGGCGAACTCTGCTGGAAAAATATCTAAATGTGAAGTAAAAAAATTTACTTTCCTAACAAAGCGTCCCTTAGAGAAAATCCTGTCCAGTTTTTTTTACGTAGGAGGGCACCCGCCAAGCCTTTTAAGTGACCAGAGGCAAAAGGGCGCACATTCCCGTGCACATGCACGTTGTTTTTGACTTCAAACATTTTCCATACGATCACTTTCGTTAGAAAGTTTCCTAAGCGAAATAAAAAAAAAACAAAAACTTTCAAAAAAAGAGGTGCACCCGGGTTTTTTTTAATCCTCTTAAGAAGGCCTATCGTTTGACACCAATCATGCTGGGTTTTGAAAACAAATTTTTTTTTTATTTTGGACAAAATGGCGCCAAAATTTTTAGTGTTTATAGCCATCCAGTGTCATTTATTTGATGTCCCGTTTATTAGAATCACATAAATTTATTTGGTAAGATCTTATTTAGAGGATGTGAAGAACAATTCCCTCTTTAGCGTGCCAAACAAACAAAAAAACAAAAATAGGACCAACATAAAATAATAAAAATATTTAAAATCTCATTCATGTTTCTGAATGTTTGTTTTTGTTTTCGAATTTCATGCTTGTGTTATAATGTTTTGTTTATGGAATGATTTGTCTTGTTCTCACCCCCCCACCCACCACTCCCCTCTCCCGTCTGTCCAACGCAATCTAAAAGTTTTTTGTTGATCATGCTGCTGCTGATGCTGTTAATGCTGTTGTTGTTTGCTGCTGCGTTCTTTCAATCTTATTTTACGTCGAGCACACCATCATGTACAATTCTTCTTCTACTTCTTCTTAATTTCTTTAAAAAAAAAATTTTTGTTTTTTGTTTTTTTCACGTTTTGCCTTGAATCTCATTTCCTTAAAGAGGTGAGGAGCACATTATGACTTGGCTAACAGAGCGCTAACAACAGCGATTAGGTGGAATGGTAGGTAGGTTGGTATGGTATGGCAATGTACCCGAAAAAAAAGGGTAAAAGGGAACGGGGGAAAAGAAGAAGAAGAAGCATACGAAAAAGACGAGGCTGAAAAGGCAGCAACAACAGCATCAGCAGCAGCGTGCCATCATCATCAGCAGCATCAGTACCAGCAGTACCACCAGCATCAGCTGGGTGAGTATAAAAGCCTAACGGTCGACGGTTCGGGACGGGAAGCGGCGGAGGCAGAGGCGGCGGCGGCGGTGGCGGCAATGGTGCGATGGACAGGTAAAAATGGTTAGGTGTGCTTATGTTGCAACGGTGTGCATAAGTGCCCACCAGGTATGCGACGGATAAGTACAATGTGCCCATGATCCCATGGTATGCGGTATGTGGGGGAGCTGATCAAAATGAGTGAGAAAGAGAAAGGGAATTTGCATTTTGTTTTGTTCAGTTAAATTTTTTTCTGTTACCCAAAGGTAGCGAGCGTACCTGCACAGGTACTGGGCACATATAGTGTCGCCATAAACGTGTTGGTAAGAGACCAGGTACGAATTTGCATTGTTGTTGTTGCTCTTGTTTTCCCTCCTTTCGTTATCAAAACATAATTTTGAGGAGAATTAAGTATGGGGGGGTTTGTTTTTTTCTTTTTTTTTTTGGTGCGTCGGACTGGTAATCGGTTGGGCTGATTATCGGGGGCATTTGTTGATAATAAGCTGCTCCAAGTGTCGTTGCCACACACCAGCGATTGTGTGGCTTTCTTATGGCTGTGGCTATACGTAGCTTGGGTGCTGCACAAAATTGGTCTGGTTCGACCAGTCTCTGGCCGATGAATGAATGACTAAACGACCGACGAGACAACAACGGATGCTACGGATGCTGCGGATGCTGCAGATGATGAGGAACAACAACAGAGAAAAATATTATGAGATTTGGTCTCTGCAGAGTCAGTAGCCAGACCGATTTATGTATGTACGTGATAAAATTTTTTGTTTGCGCCACACTAGGTGAAGAGAATAGTCCATCTCCAGAGGTATGCTGGGTATGGTGGGTATGCTGGGCATGAATAGCATCATCTACCAGCCAGCAGCAACATCAGCCGGATGTGCTGCTTTGACCAGTCGGTGAAATAATCGCGAGATGCTCTAAAGATATATTTGGCCGGCTCATCCTCCACCTTCCTCTTCCTCCCCTACTTTAGTGCAATGACGGGGAGGGGGAATTGGGAAGGGGGTGGGCGGGGTAGGTGAACAATTTCAGTTTTATTCATGTCAACATAATTTGGGTGGGGTGGAGGGTATACACCCGGTTTTTTTTTTCCCTTTCATTAGGGTTGATGTGAAAAGAAATTTTGTGTGTTTAATCAAGAAGAAGAGGAGATGTATTTTAATTCATTTTTTTTTTCTCAAATGTTTGTATAAATAGGGGAAATCTATCCCCCTTAAGGGGCTGAGACGAAAGAGACCACTGGTTGGGCATGGCGTTTCGGCTGCATAAATGGGTTGGTACTGTTTTGCCCCTTTCTATGCGTGTATGCCTCGGGTAGTGCGATTGCGCGATGCATGGGTATACACAATTTCCCCGTCAATATTGCCGTATCAGCGTAAAGCACATGATGTCTACTTTTGAGGCATGCCTGCTTTTGTACCCAGCCTTGCCCCTTAAAAGCAGTACAAGCACATTGCCTATTTGAAAATAATATCATCGGAAATTTTGTTTCTCCCTCTCTCCCATAGGAATGATCGATTTGATGGCTGTAAGGTGATATGATGTCTCTTTCTTTTGGCGACACACAAGCCTTAAACGGGGTATGTGTCGCTGTGTATATTTTTGTAAGAGGTTTAGAGGCTTATGGCGATATGTACCAAATAACATCCACCTCCTCAATCAGCATCACCATCTCAGAAAACTGAGCTTCTACGAAAAGAGGCTCCGAATACAACACAATAATAAAAAAAAAAAAAGGAAATATAAAAAGAAGAAGAAAGAAAATAAATAAAAAAAGCTGTTCGGGTAAAGAAGGAGATCCGGCAATGTGAGGCAGCGGCGAATGCGGTAGGGGCTCATCATAGGAGCACATTTACCCTGCTTGTACGCCGTAGTACGTTTTGAAACCGCTTTTATGCCAAAAGGCACAAGTAAAGCCGAGCCGATCCAACCAGGCTACCACCAGTGTTAGCTGGCAAGCAAGCAAGAAGAGCGCCAAGTTTTCCGCTTTTCGGAACCAGTTTTACATTGGCCGTTGCTCGTAACTTTGTAAACGAGAGGGGGTCCCGCTTTTGTTGTCAACTACGACAAACCGTCTCCTACCTAGGGGTCTATACCATTTAATATCGCAAATTGTACGCTCTTTTTTGGATTATCAGCGGTCCTCACCGCTCTGAACGTTAAGCGGCGTCGTCGTCGTTGTTGTTCTTGTTGTTGTTGTTGACGAACGTCGTCGTCGTCGCCGTCTTGGTCGCCGTCTTATCCGTTGTCGTCGTCGTCGTCGTCGTTTACCGCCGCCGCCGCTGCCGTTTGTCGTGTGGTCGCTGCAGCCACAGACAGCCACACGATATAGTCAAGTCAGTGTCATAATAGCATTACTATCGTGTTTTGAGGGGCTTGACTGCTTCAAAAAATTTTTGTTTCTTGTGTGCTTTTTGTTGATTGCCGTTGACCGTCGGTACGTTGCAGCCGTTGATAGCTGCTGTATATCTCGTTGCTTTTGGAAGAAAGCTTCGTTACCGTTTGTCGTTACTGTTGTCGTTCGTCATCAACATAATCATCATCATCGTCGTCGTCGTCGTCGCCGCCGCCGTCGTCGTCGTTGCCGCCGCCGCCGCCGTCGCCGTCGTACGTCGTACGTCGCCTTCATACTGTCAACGCTGTGGTGCCCGCCCTCATGCCGTCGTCGTTTTGTTACCGTCGTCGTTGATGTTTATTGGTACCGTGTTTACTATAAATAACTAAAAACAAAACCCTATTTCCCTCCAAACTCTATCCCACAATTCATTAATTTTTAATGTTATTTTTTTTTTAATCAAAACTTACTAAAATTTACCGTTAACCCTAAAAAAATATGTTTGTTGCTGCGGCAGCTGCTGTTGTTGTTGTTAATGTTGTTGCTGTTGTTGTTTGTTATATTCCTGTGGTTCGACAATTGTTTTGAAAGTCGTTTTGGCGAACAATACAAAAAAATGTGCTAGGTAGTTCGAAAATTCCGTAAAAGCCGATTCTTGAGTAGTGCAACTATTTTTTCAAATGTCTATTTCACAATTATTGAAAACTGCTTAAAATATTTCGACAATGTGGTTTAATAGACGATTTTGCGAATTTTCCAACTATCAACATCGATTGCCGTATTTTGTTGATACTGTTTTATATTGTCGAAATTCTAGGACAGAGGTCTACGACTGTCTTACCACCTCGATCAACAATAAATCATCATAAAATTTATCATTAACCATCAACACCATCATCAACTGGTCCTAGTTCAACGTAGTCATTTAATTGTCGGCACCAAATGTCGATTTTGACAATTTATGGGTATTAATCATTATTTCTAATTTTGTACAAACAAAAAGCAATGAAAGCAAAAACATTAAACAGATAAGATAATTCTTGCAAAAATGATGAACATTTAACTTTTGCAACAACAAAATAAAAAGAAAGACAAAACTTTTCATTCTAATTTCTCAATTCCCTCAATCCGACAAATTGCGCCAAATTGTGAACAAATTGTGAACTGTGTTTAAACAAACAAAATTAATGAAAAATAATAAAAACAGTGTGTGACAACTGTGTTTTATTTTACGTGCACTGGATTCATATTTTCCCTTCCTGTGGGAAAAACGAAAAAAAAAATACTTCAAAATCACAGAAATGATTGTGTCCACTTTGTGCCAACACCATGAATTTCTTTCGTCCTTAAAACATATAAAAAAAAAAGACTGTGCCACTTTACGCTTGTTGAAATATAAAAAAAGTGTTCTTATCTTTAAAATATAAATGTTTACATTTCTCGAACACCAAAAACAAACGTTTTAAAAAATCCAGCAAATTGTAAAATCCATATAATAATCAAAGGCAAGTGTCACAAATATTTGTTAATTGTTTTCGAGGTGTACAAAATGAAAAGCCGTCCAGATTTGTACAAGTGTTCTGCACAAATCGTTTATTTTTCATTAAATTAAAAAGGGGGGGAGTAAAAAGAATAAGTGAAATAAAATAAAATTGTGTCTGGCGAGGATACATCAAATGTGTTAGAATTCAACAAAAATCAGCGCATCAGTGCAACAAGTGCTTCAACAAATTATTTCGTTAATCACCAATCCTGCTAAATGGTTTTTTTTTTGTTTTTTCTTGTTAGAAAGGGAAATAAACACACTAAAATGAGACGTATGTTCCTTTTTTCATAAAATGAAAACAAAAATCGGATGCACAATATTGTAAGAAGGAAAAATAAAAATACAATTAAATTTCAATCATCCAGCCAAATAGTTTCAAAAATGTATTTTCATTTTGCTCTGAAAACAGTCTAAACACAGACCTACCCTGTGCAGTGTTAGAATTTCTAATAGCGCCTAATGCCTTCCCAATGGATTAATTTTTTTAATTGCAATTTGCGAAAATTCACTACTACTACTATATCTTAAAAAGAAATCATTGCCATATTATGTGCAGATAATTTTTACCCAAATGATCTATGCCCTAAAAATCCAAATTGTGTAGAAATTTGTAAAATTATCATGTCGCTCTTAGCAGTTTTAATTTAAATTTTACCCACACTCATTTTAAGCAATTTATTCCCGTGTTACTGCAAATCCCGACGGAAAAGTAACATCTCGCGATTTTGTCCGAATTTTGTCGGGGGGATCTGTCATATAAATTCTCTAAACCTCTTCTACTCTGAATTTATTTTATTCCTCTTGTAATTTATGATACCATTAATTTTGCTAGAACTCATAGTGCAGGAAAGTATTATTTTTTTAATTTAAACAACTTGAGTGCCATTTGCAAAAATGTTGGTTTAAAGTTTTTTTTTTTTAAATTTCCTATAAAGTCTTTTTACAATGGGGTTGGTGCGAGCATTTGTGGTATTGTTGCGCAAAAATTACAACCCCATTTAATTTGTATAGAACGTTTAAAAAACAAACGGCAAAAATTCACTTTTCGCACCTGCGTTTAAAATTTGTGTCACATTAAATTCGGAAAATTATTCTGTTTTGCTTTCCAATTGCTAGGAACCCAAAAAAAAAAATCGACAAATCAGTTTTCCCTTCTTATAAGGTAAGGTGTGTAAAATGACTGCGTTTTTTCTTTTTGCAAATCAAAAATTTGTTTTTAAGTCGAGTAACGCCATTTACCAGCAAATATTAAATTAACAATTGTTTGATTCCTCAAATGAGCTACAGGAATAATTGTTTCATTTGCTGTGTGTAACACGTTGCGCCATCCTGTTGAAATTTTTTCGAAAGTACTTTTGTAGCAGCAAATTGATTAATTTTATAAAATCGTAATCAAGTCTTAAAGTGGGAAATTTGAAAATATCTTTTCATATAACTTACAAGGTTGGGGGTAAAATTTACCCTGCCGATTATCCCCCAGTCATTTTCCCCCTTCTATTCCTTTGTTGTATAATATGTCAGTAAATTTCAATATTTTTTAAAAGGCACATTTCACTCTATAAAATATTTTGTACAAGCCATATTTTTGTCTATTAGTCAAAAAATTAGAAGGGGATAATCGGCAGGGGAAATTTGAACACAAACAAACTTATAACTTTGACGACCGAAGCCACGCATATTTGAAAACACTTTTGTTCACAAAGAGCATTAACTGTTTAATGTGCTATGTGACATGTTGCGTCGTCCTGTTTAAATTGTATACTTAAATAACCACAAATGATATTTTGACATTATTTCACGCTTTTAATAAAAGCCAATTTTCTGCATTTCGTACCTTTCATTCAATTGTATGAACTTTTCTGGACATTTAAGTCATTATCCCTTAATCTTTGAGTGGCTACAGTAAATGTATAATACAAATTTAAGAAGAAGGCTACAAAAATACAAAAAAAAAGTAAAAAAAACTCCCCAGGAACACAAAATCCTAGTAATTTCCCTGGATTATTTGTGTGTGTGTGTATTTTCACGTATATTTTGTATGTTTCGAATATCTGAAGAGATTTTCAAGTAAAAGATTTTCCATACACTCGTAATCATCAGGTAGAAAAAAAAAAGGAAAAAGAAAAAGAAAATGTTCACAGTATTCCTAGAACTCGACAGGCGGGCAAGATTTACCTGTCGTCCGTGTATGGACCGGCAGATACCGATGTGTGTGTTAATTGGAATTTTACCTGTTTACCATTCTTAAAAGGCCTTCTAAAATAGCGATAGGGAACTAGGCAACGAGAGACCTTTAAAGGAATACAAAACAAAAACGAAACCAGCTTCATTCCCTTCATTTACTTCACCCAGAAAAAAGAAATTCCCTTCGGTTTCGACTAGATTCTTTCCTAGGTCTGAGGTGAGATTATTACATGAGGGTTTTGTACAATTTATCGGAAACGAAGGGGAGAGATTAGAAAAGTCTGGACGAGCTGGGATAGTTTTAGGCACGACGCGGAATTTATTCCCTAAAATTCTTTTCATCAAAAAAAATCTTTCTGCGATTGGTGAGCAAAACAAGAATAATAAAAGTCGGGGAAACAATGTGTTAGATAGTGCGATTTATGTGACAAACCTTACTAATGTGAAAATGGATTTTACAAAATATCGTTCAACCGGAAAAATAAACACGTTCCTATGTTCTGTTTACGGGACAGCAAACTGTGCTCCTTTTGTCCACCACAAAATTGTTAAAAATTACTGTGACGAAAATATTGTCCTAATGGTACAAAAGAAATGCTAAATAATGTGCACGTGTTTGGATTTGTGTTATGACAAAAGTTTAAAAATTGAAATATAAATCATATTACAAAAAATTGTATGCCTAATCGAATGGATCAACTTGTATATGGTGCCAGATGTGTGGTGAAGTAAAATGGTGCAAAAGCAGCGATCATGACTATTTGTTTGGATATTAATTATGACACTCCTGTTTGTATTTATATTTTAAATTATTTTTGCTTTTTTTTGTTGTGTTCTTGTTCCCATGCAAAAGAAAAATATGAATTTAGAATTAAGAAGAAGAAAGTACCGAATGTGCAGAAATCGAATACCAATGGTCTGTGTTCGGTACGATAGATTTAAGGCGTAACATTTAAATGTTGCTATGTGATTTATGCAGTTTTGGATACAAGCAAAGAGATTTTTTGATACACAGAATAAGAGATCTGATACTATTTTTACTCATGCGCGTTTTTTACTCGTATTCAACATGTTTCTATAACCTTATCCTTTTATGCAACTCAGATACAAATATCCCTGGTGTACCCCAAGGGAGTCATATAGAACCGCTATTATTTATAACTAACTCCAGAATATCCAATGCTGCCTAATGCTCTGTACAAGTTTTCAGAAGAATCCCACAAATTCCGAATTTAAACAGTCCGCAGTTGTGATTATTTTTACAGTCAGAATAGCGCAAGGGTTCCCAATTACCGTTGTCATAAAAATCGTTATTGATCTTTTGCCACACAATTTATATTGTGTACACAATAATTGTGATGTGTCTCAAGAAGTATTTACTTCCGTGTGTTCAAATAAACGAGAACAAATTTGAAGTAATGAAAACCATGAAAATATAATAGTTTTACAGTTAGAAATTTCGTTCTACTGTATGATAACCGTCATTTACAATTTCTGAGCTTTAATAACAGTTTTAAAATCAGTATCCCAAAAACCCCTTTGCACTTATTTTCATTCAACCTTATTAAGGTGACAAGTGTTGGTCGCAAATAATTTTATTTTTGTTAATGCACTGTGTGACATGTTGCATCATCCTGTCGAAATTTTATACTTTTAGTGCTCTAAGTTTGAACAGGAGTTTATCAATTTAAAATTATAAAATCAAAGAAAATTAACTGAAAAAATCAAAGAAAACTGAAAACGATACGAAATAAAAAAATACATTTCCCTATTTTCATTTACCTGTTGAATTTATTTCACACGCTCTGTTTGGTTCTCTGGTTATCTAAGAGTGCTTATGTTTTTTCAACACATTAGACACCAATTTATCAGTTTAGATCAATATATGGAAAACATCTGATCTAATTTGATAAATTGGTTACTAATTTGTGTAAAAAGTTACAAACAAAAGTTCGCACATGCTGTTGACAGTGTGCAAGTTAAATTCAAATTATTTTTTTCTGGGTGGGTACATAAGTGCTCAAGGAAAATAATAAACCCCAAACATGCCATAATCTGCAATTTCAATAAAATAAAATAAAATGATTTTTAGGTTTTAGAGTGTTGGAGGGTTCAGGAAACTTTTTTTGAACTTCGTACACTGTCATCGTTAACTGCCTATTTGTCATAATTTTTTTTTCTTCCACAGATACCCATTTGCCTTATTTTTTTGATATTTTTATTATTATTTTTTTTATGTCATCGAACATTCCTCCACCGCACAAAAAATACTGTAAAGCAATAAAAGAAAAATGAAGCGCTTCGAACAAGAAGAATTCATTTATCTTTCTTCGTTGTGTATTCTTCTTCCCTTCAAGCTGAGAGCCACTCGAAGATGTCTTTTAGTCTTTTATTTAAGTTGTGTGTTCTTATGTGTCGCCTCTGTCTATTTTAAGATTATGTCAATTTTTTTGAGGAAATACGAATAAAAAACCCGAAAAGAATAAAAAGAAAGAAAAACGAAAGAGCTTTCCATACTGAAAAGAATGTTTCGTTTTTTTTTTTTTGTCGTTGCTCTCTTTGTTCTATAATTAGTAGCATTTCTTGGTTTGCCGGGACAAATCTTCTCTTCACAAGTCCAAATGGATAAATGCTTGATTAGACCCATGAATTGACTGTTGCTTGTGGATGGTGTCTTTTAAAATCATTTGTAATTATTTCCTAACACTCAAATGGGCACACATATGTGTTACTCATACGGCTTATTATTCAATGTTTTTTACGGTCAACGTTATAGTCGATTTCGTAATATTTTTTCCGTTGAGAAAATACCAAAAAAAAAAAATAAAAACAGAATTTTCCCGCTAAGAATTCAATAAATATCTGGGGCTGTGATTTATTGCTCAATATTATCGAATTAAGGGAAATTTTTACTGGTTTTGAAGATTTTTTATTTCACAATTGGTATACACGCCAAATGCACCGAAATAGAGTTTTGGTTTGACGTGAATACAAATTCGACAGCAATTTACTAAAAAATATTGTCAGTATTTTTTTTTTAAATATAGTACGTATTCTAAACAGTGCCTTTAAATTTTGCTTTATCAGAAAGTGGTACCTAAATTCGAAAACCTAAACTTCAAAAGCATTAAGAACTATGCTTTTGTTTCCAAGCCACAAAAACATCCAGGCATGGGTTTTCATAGTAATCCAATTCTCAAGTGAAAACTGAACGGGGCAAGCAAACATCTTAATTAATTAGAAATTTCTGCAAATATTAGTTTATAAGCGAAAAGGGGAAAGGGGGAAGGGGGGAATGGGGGAAGGGGAGGGTGATGTTCTGAAAAAACTAAAGTGCAATTTTGTGCCCTATATTTTCTGAAGCAAGGGAAGCGAGAAATGTTCAAAACATAATATTAAAAAATAGTGGATTTGTGACAATCACTGTGCTGATTATGATGACAAAAATAAAAATAAAAATAAAACATAGAAATTGTGAGGGGTGAACCAAACGAGTGGGGGCAATTTTCTACTTTTAATAGTAAATATGAAAATATCGTGTTTAGTAAAGTTAGCCTAATATAGTCATCAACAATAAACACAATTCCAGGAAAAACATCAAAGAAAACTAATAACGACACGAAGTAAATAATACACTTACTTAAGCACTTTTAAGGCGTTTAAGTATTTATGAATAGATTTTTTTTACTAAACTTTAATTTCCATTTGCAACATAATTAGAAAACAATTTAAAAAAAATTAGACAAGAGTAGAAACAGCAAAGGTATCGTATTCATAGAAATATTTTGACCTATTGCCCATGCGTGCAATTCGTGGGACCGGTAAAAATAAAAATAAAAAGAAGATAGAAGAATTTGAAAAATTCTTCAAATATAACACTTCGATGGCCCACCTTTGGTATTCCCCATTCGATGAGCGAACTTATATCGTCTAAAAATGCAAATTAATGAGAGGAAAAATACGAAATAAAAAAGAAGATGAAATTGATCATGTGACATTCTTTTTCTTCTTTTACTTCTTTTTTATGCTCAACTAGTTTTCATCTGTTTAAAATCTCAGCTTTTGTGTGGGGCCGTATTTTTTGTTATTTCATTTTTCCTGTTTTCTTGCCTTTTTGGTGTGGTGCCGCCTTTCCGCCTTTCAAGGTGTTATTTCTTCTGAGATTTTAATTTTTATATTTTTTATAATTTTAATGCGCTAGTCCGCCAAATATGTGAACAGAAGCGAAAAAGAGCTAAATTTGTATTGTTCTGTGCATTATTTCGCAGAATGGCCTTAGAAAAATTGTTACAGTTAACCTAACAAAATTACTTCCTCATAAAAGGCTATGGCAGAATTTTACGTACGTAAATCGGCTACGTACGTAATGATTTTTTGTATGTACGTAAATGGGTTCCAACTATGACGCGCAATGCATAAAGGCAATGTTCCTGTTTTCAAAATAATGTCACTCAAAAAATTTCTCAATAAATTAAAGAGCAATAACAAAACAAAAGATGACTCAAAGATCGACTTTCAACTAGCAAATCTCAATCGCCATACGACAGAAAAAGATAAAACAAAAAAATTGAAAGGTGTAAAACTACAAAAAATGTGTAAATATTTTCTGATCCTTGAAAACTACATGACAACCCTAGGGGGGCTATGCCTGGTTTTTTTTTCATATTTCAATTTTCCTTAACTCATCCCTCATCTCTAAAACCTTAGACATGACTCCTTCGAAACGAACAGGTATAACAAAAATATAAAAGTTAAACAGTCACGCGGTAAGAGATATGTGTAAGAAAAAAAAAAGAAGGCAAATAAACCTCGACCTCGAAGTCCGAGTCCTTTTTTCCTCGAAAAATCCCTAAAACCGGATTTTATGGTGACTGCTGGAGATTGGAAGATAAGCAAAGGCAGGAGAACTCGAAATGCCTATCAATTATAGGCTGACTAATAAGCAGAAATGGGAAAAAGTAAATAAGAAAAAATGCTTCTTTTTTTTTCCTGATGTTTTTGTTACTGCCTCACCTGGACATTTGTTAGTTGGTTTACTGATTTACTTTGCACAGGTAAAAGCAGGCTTGTCTGCTCCTCTGGAGGTGTCATAAATGTCTGGGAATTGAGGGCTTTTCGAATAGATTGAGTGGGCATGAGAAGAAAAAATGTTTTATGGTGCAACATTTGAGTAATTTTGAACTTTTTTTTATTTTTTCCTGATTCTGTTTAGGGTGGTCCCAGAATATTTTTTTTTGTGGTTATTTAAGTACCTTTCTTATCATAGTTTGTACGGGATGGGCAAATATGAAAATAGATTCCTCGTTACATGACAATAGCTGTGATTGAGCCACGATTGGGTTTTTTACGGTTTCAGGCTTCACGGCGCCTGGCTGGTAATTTAGTTTATTTTCTTCCCATTTACCACGGATAACTCGTATAGCTTTTTTGTGTCCCTAATAAAAATTGTTGTGCAACATTATTTTATTGTTGTGATATGTAGGCAAAAATCCCGCACACTAACTTAAATTACTGTATTCAGATGCAAGAGAATGAGAATGAATTGGTGAGATATAAAACTGCCGAGATTTTGTCTAAAAACATTTCGACTGTATCTGATGATTTGCACTTAAAAATTAAAATCTCCTACAAATATTTTTCCACTTCCATTTCCACTTTCATTTGATTGTGAAAAACTATGAAGTCATTTGAAATTATTTAAAAACCTAAAAATGTGCACAAATTTCGAGTAAACATTTCCAGTAGGAGATTTCATAGCAGTTGTTTTGTGTGTGCAACGAGAGCACTTCAAACAATCTCAACCTCTTGGTCGAGCAGATTTTAGCTCAGATTTTAATTGGCTTCTTTTAGTCACTTGGATTACCCCTCATAGTTTTATCGTTGCTATTTACAAAGGATGAGGCTGTACACCTGGAGGTGGCCTCTTTAAAAAAAATCAAACACTTGCTCCATAAAAACATAAAAACTTTTGATAGTAATCCAATCAATATTGCACCACAAAAAAAAAGGAAACGCAATATTACGGTAATTTGCCATACGCACAATATTGCCTTGTATCTTATCAAAATGTCTCTTGTTTACTTTACTCACAACGCCCTATCAATGTACTTGGGCGATTGAAAAATGTTTGAACACATTTTTAATTTTTTTTGGTTTTTTTTACTTATATGACTCAAATAGGGAAAGCTTTTTCTGAAACGGACTTTTAAGCGTTTATTGCAACAATATGAGCAGATTTATAATAAAAGAAATCCAATAAGCCAATTTTGTTTTTTTATTAAACTGAAAATTCTCAACTTGAACGTATTTCCGTGTAATTGAATTGATGGGTTTTAGGGGTCGATGATTTCGAATTTGCTATTGATATTTGATCCGATGGCGGATCTACTATGGCGACTGAATTGTTCAACCTGGACCACCTTCCCTGCAATTGAATATACAGGGGTTTTCGGGGTGCATTCTGCTATAGTATTTACTTCAGACGTATGTGACGACAAACACATAATTTTTTGTTTAGGTAGTATAGTATTTTTTTAAACTCTAGATATCAAAGAATTCGAGGGGTTTCTGAAAAATTCGAATATAGCCAAAAATCTTGGTTTATTCCAAGAAAACAAAAAAAGTTATGTGTTGTAAGTTCACAAAAAATACCGAAGAAACTTATCACCTTATGGGCCGGTGATAAGGCAATACAACGTTCTAGTGAGATATCAGATAATTTTATTGTTTGATATCCAATGCCTCAATTGTTATTATACATTTCCTCTTCCGATAACGTTGAATTGTAATTTGAACAATTTTTCAACATATGGGATATCTTTTGCCTATCGTGCAGCTGATAAGAGGTCACTAATTTTCGCGATATTTCGAATTACATCATCATCGATGCATACAACCATATACAGGTGAAATTACTTCCACAAATTATGTGACACTCGACCGCAGACAATAAAAAAAAATACGCCAGAGGGGAATTTTATGTTTATATTTTTTTAATTGAATAATTCTGCAGAAGATAACAAGCAACGGTGTGCACACACGAACATGTGGCTAAAGTTTTGATTAATTTGTTTTGTTTATCGATACATATTGCTCCCTCCCCCCCTCTCTTTCTCTCTTTCTCTCACAAATGAATGAATGATTTCGCTGGTTTTATGCCAATATATACATGAGGCACACAATTCGAATTTTATCTTTTTTTTAAATTAATTTCGTATTAGTTGAAAATTATTTTATTTGTTGTAAATAATATTTCGTTATTTTTCTTTTATTTTTGTGTGTGAGGGAAATATCTACGAATTCAAAAATTGACTTAAAGTCGCACTTTTTCTCTATTTATTTTCAGATAAGAACAACAATCAACAAATATGCTGCTACGATTTATTGCACAATTCGAAATAAATGAGTGGTACACACATAAGCACATTAGAGTGCTTATAAAAATATTCGAAAAAATATTGTGAGTGAAATAAACAGCAACAATATCAACAGTAATTTCAATAACAGCAAATTTTTTTTTGACCTATAATTAATTATATTATATTTTTGTCTGTCTGTCTGTCTCACCCTCCTCCTATCCTTGAGAAATAAAAAAATAAAATGCTCCGATCGCAATTAGTGGTGTTAGCTGCAAAAAGGAAAAATTACAAATTGGCGCATTATTTGATTTTAAGGTCCAAAACGGACAGTATGATTTCCTTACAATTTGAAAAAATTGCGCACGTGATAAGAAAAAAACCAAAAAAGACAGCGTGAAAATAAAACAAAATTATGTTTACGCATGTTTATACATTTCTCACAAAATTATTATATTTTTCCAGTTCAAAGTAAAAAATCAATGCAAAAAAAATAAAGCGAGTGAGACGAAAATATTTCTTGCAATAAAAGAAAGAAAATAAATATAAATCAAAAAAGATAAATAAATACACGAAAGAGAAATCAAAATATTTATAAAAAGTCGTCAGTGTTGCCAAAATTTAAATAATCACTGTGTGTATAAAAAATAATTAAAGATAATGATTAAAAAAGTGTGATGCAGGAACGCAATAAAAATCGGAAGTGAATGATGAGAATAATTTTTGTGTGTGCGCTTCTTTTTTTTAAGAAGAGAAAGTAATAAAATTATAGTAATTTATTATTATAATATCAATTCCAAATGTGATGTAATATTTTTTAAGATATCTTCTAAAAATCTAAGCTAAAGCAATTGAGTGCAAGAGAATAAGTGATGCATTAGTGAGTTAATAAAAAGTATAAAGTAAAAAATATATAAATAAATCAAAAGATGAATCTAAAAGAAAAGGATGCAGAATATTTAAAAAAAAGAGAATGCATTATTACTTTAAAAAGTGATTTAAATTCCACAGTTTTTAATAAATGTTGATACACACAACAGCAAAATCAAGAAGAAGAAGAGAAGAGATAAAATAGTTCGTAAAATAACAACAAAATACATCTAAATATAAATGCAGGCAAAATGCCACACAATAGTCACAACTCTCACACAAGTCACACCGGTTCATCCGGTGATGATTTGGGCAGCACCGATGAGGTGAAAATTTTTAAAGATGAAGGTGATCGCGAAGATGAGAAAATCTCATCGGAGAATTTGTTGGAGGAGAAATCTAGTTTAATAGATCTTACAGAAAGCGAGGTGAGTTTTGATAAAACATATTTAAAAACCCCACAAACAATTCTCGCACGATAAATGACAATTTTGAAAAGTTTTTTAAATTCGCACCCTTCTCTTTTCAATTTCAGGAGAAGAGCGGGAAAGGCGTGTCGAGACAGGACCACAGCCCTGTTTTTGGTAAGTTATTTTATTTTCAGTAAATTTTTTTTTTTGTGTTTATGAAAACTGCAAGGAATAGAGCTAAAATATATTTCCATACCAAAAAACGTCATAATAAACTCAATTTTATAAATTATGCAATAATTCATAAAATTCGCCACACAGGAGCTTGTGGGGTTACTGATTTAAATATGATGTCCAAGTTCAATTGAAAGATTTTGTGAGAACAACCAGTATACTGTAATTTAAGTAAATTCAAGATGGCGGACAAAATATTGGAAACCGATAATTCAACCACAACGGGGGTTTTCGGGGTCACTGAATTAATATATCTTGTTTAGAATACCCGCCACAATACCTTTTGTTAAGTTTTACTGGAGAAATTTCTAAGGGAATGGCAAAATAAAAACAAATTCCTCTTCCCTGCCACCCTAATCTAGTCAGGAAAATACGTGCTTCAATTTTTTTTATTAAGAAAATTTTTACTTAGGGATTTTCCCAAGCCAATTGTGAGAAATTGTAAGAAATTTAAAAACAACGGCTCCTTTTTGCAATTTTAGATTGACTTTTTGTTTTATTGTCTTGAAAAAAAAATATATTTTCTTCCAAGGTCAGAAGACCAATTTTTCTGCGGTTGGGAGGGTATTTTAGTCACATCACCTTAACATTAAGTATGCAATTACTTGCGTCATCTGTGCCATCGTTCATATCAATTAGTTTTTTTGTTGAGCTTCTGTCCCACTTCTGTCACTTCTTTTTTTACAAGAAAATGTTTGTTTTATTATGAAAAGGAAAAACTGGAGAACACATCCTCACATCGGTCTTTATCTGTTAGGGTCATTAGCTGTCTCAGGTGTTGTTACTGGCGATTTTGGGAGATGCTGGTGGCTATCATGAATTTTCTTACGTTTGCCAAAGTTCCATAAATCCAGCAGAGTGATCATGTTGTTGTTCCTTACTTCATTTTAATTTGCTCTTCGTTTGCACCAAAAACAAAAAAAAAGGATTTTTTTTTTCTAAGAAGCTGTTCATCGTTTTCATCGTAATCAGTGGCAGGCTCTCTCCGCACAACCCCGGGCTGAAATGTCGTTTGTACGGGCAGAATGGGATGGGATCCGTGGAAGCGATAGACCACAAAAATACACAACACAACGGCCAAGACACGTTGAAATCGCACGCTCAAAATCAATTTATGGTCCAGTGTTGAATAAAAGAATCGGAAAAAAATTTAAACTAAAACCAAAAAAAAATAAACCAAATGGTAGACGCAAAGAAAACATGAAGGGGAAATAAAAACAAAAGGTCAACTAACACTGGCAGGGTACGAAAAATGGGACCTTTTCAGTAGTTGTGTGTGCATCGGATGCCCTTTCAGAGCCAAGAAAAACGAGGGCGGACAAAGTAGTGCGCCGTTTTTCAAGTAAAATTTCAATGGGACAAAAAAATTCGCGATAAAGAAATACCCTTAAAAAAATTACAAAAAAAATAAAAAAAAACTTGTGAGAATTAAAAAAAAATACAAAACAAAAAAAGATGGAACAGTTCTGCGAATATCCATCGAGCGTTTTGCCTTTCTTTGCACCACACCACACCATATCGTTGATTTACCAATTCTCCTTTTCGTACTGCTGCTGGCTTGCTGGTTCTGGTTGCTGCCCTTCCAGCCTTTTTACCCAGCAGCCGTGCTATCTGTCTACCTACCGACATGCCCGTCTAGGAATCGCTTCACAATTGTATTACCTTCCGCCACCATCTTCGCCGATGAACTAAGCGGAAATCTTATTTATTTGCTCATCAATTAGCAACGCCTCATTTATTCGTTTCTTAGCCACGAGGACGGGCGCGATGTGTTGTTGTCTTTCTTGACTTGGATTCTTCACACAATCCCTGCGATTGTAACATAAAAAAAAAAATAAATAAATAGAAACGGGGGAGGTTACGGCTGCTACGACAGCGGAAAATTGCACCCTTATTTCCTTTATTCTCGTCTTCAAGAGGTAGAAATATATTCCAATTGTGACATGTTCGATTACGCGCTTTTGTTTTTTTGGTTTTTCGGTTTTTTATTCTTCAGGGAGCAGGGTAAGGATTTATTTGGTCATAAATCCGCTAGGAGCCAAAGTTAAGCCCCTATCGGTGGAAAATGTTTCTCACAATCACACGATATGTTGGGTTAAACGAACTCGAAATTAGCTTTAATTTAACTGGCACCCAATTTTGCCCAGAATTACAATTACACTCCGATCGCTGGGACTAAAGTGCCCCCGGTCTCCAACTTTTTAGTGAATCACCAGATTTTTGTTTGGCCGGCCATCTAAAAAAAATAAAAGCGCGATAGACCCGAAACAAATATTTTTGGGGAGAAACTTTTTATCTCGCAGTATGTGACTGACCCTAACCAAAAAAAAAGCCTCAGAGAAAATGGACTTCACTGACTTTAAATTGGCTGGGGTCTTAGTTAAGTCGTTATCGGTCTCGGATTTTTTCCAGAACCAACTAGACATGTTGGGCTATCGAAAAAAAAAAAATTAAAAGCGTCATGGAAATGAGACACCTTTCTTATTAAATTCACTGTCTACGACATGTCTAAGCAACTATCGTTGCATTTGGTTTTTTTTAAAGTTTTTAAGACAGCTAACATGTGGGGCCGCCTTAAATAATTAAAATCAGGATAGGTCTGGAGGAAATATTTTTCCAGAGGGGTAACTTGCAATAGTATGTGATTGTTGAATTGTTGCATAAAAAAATGAGCGAGAAATGAGACTAATTTAAATTTAAGACTATGGTCTGATTTGAAGTACCTACTACCAGTTTCCGTTATTTTTACAGAACCACGGGACATATTGGGTTGTCTTTAAAAATTAAAATCGGAATAGACACAGAGAAAATATTGTTCAGGAAAGATCCTAAAAGTGTTTCCCAGTTCTCTTTAAATTGTTTGGAACCTCGGGTGGCTAATTATTAACAGCACCTATATTTTTTCAAGAGTATCTGATATTCTGGTAAATGTGCTGTAAACGTGTTTGACGCCAAACAAAAAAAAAACCTCACAAAATATTACTCCTGAACTCAATTAAACAAAGAAGTATGAATAACACATTTCTGTTGGCGACCATATTTTAAATCAGCGACCGCAAAAGTCTCTGTGTGCCGATTATCGGTTAGACGCGGTGCGGATTTGTGAACTTGTTAATTAAGTTTAAAAAAAATCTTACTACTTGGTAGGACTATAAATGTTTTTGGTGGAATAGCTCAGTTCCTGCAGTATGTATCCGTTTTATGTATTTTTTTTATTATCTAACTGATTTGATTTTCTCTCATTGTGCAGGTAAAGTGGAGCCCCATGCATCTAGTTTTAATATGGGCTATTTAGTTTCACCATACACCTATACAAACGGGGCTGGGGGTGGATTACCCGTGTCAATGGTAAGTACAAAATAAAAATAAAAATATTATTTCCCTGTCAGTTTGCTTATCAATTTCTGTGTGTTGGGTTATGTTTTTCGAAAGCCAGACAAAAAAAAATCAAACTAATTGCAAAAAAGTGTAAGCAATCAGATTAGGTGCAAAGAAACAAAAAAAAAGTTTTTATGGAAGGAGGAAAAGGACTGTTGTCGCCGCTGTAGGAAAGTCACTTTCTGCGTCTAGAACATGTGACTAGTGCACCGCCAGAGAAAATTGATCTGGGGACTCTCAAAGGCGTCGGCTGCACTTCACTGTCTTCTTGTTGTTTATTTTTTTCTTTTGGTCTTATTTTACGGTGTTTCTTTCCAGTTTTCCTTTTGTTTTGTTGGTTTGTCAACTATTCGTGCGATAACGGCGCATTCCACCCCTCCAATTATCACTTACGGTATGTTGTTATTTTCAGCGAGGGCCCCGACTGTATCATTACAAGTTTCGCATTTATCCGGGTAGGTCATGTTATCGGTACCCCTTTCGTGTGTTCTTTTATTTATTTTTTTTTTTTAATATGAAATTTCGTCTGCACGCATTGTGCTTAGTGCCCTCCTAAAAGTTAGTGGCGACATCTATGTAATTTAAGGGGAAGTTTTTTTGTTTCATTCGAAACAATTCGCAGAAAAAAGGATAATTTTGCTACCGTCGTACAAATAATTTCCTTGAGTGCCATTGAACCCCTTTTCCATCCTTTTCCCACCCTTTTCCATCGAACACAGTAATTAAAAAAGGAAACTAATCCTACTCTTCCCGCCCAATAAGTTTACTTTTCCTAGTGATGTAACTCATTGAGGTACTCGCATAATTCGCTGTTCCTCACGCACACCCGGTGGGCGCTGCTCTTGTCCTATCCCGACCCCGGTTCCGGCTGTAGAAGCCATAAAAAAAAAAATACTGAAACGGCGGCGCCTTACATCGCAAAATTGAAACTACCCCTGCTACACCAAATTGTCAACTATTTTGTCATCATTGTCATCATCTCTATCATACCGCCGCCGTGCCGCCGCATCGTGTTGCCGGTAAAGGACCCTACTATTTTTAATTGGGTGGGCTAACCCCTCGTTTAAAAAAGAAAAAAAGGGAAAAAAAGAAAAAAACGCATATGAAATTGACAATTGTCAGACCGAGGATAGTGTGCCCTGTCCCGGAACCCCTCTCGTTTTCAAGTACTTCGGCATTTTTGTATCTGCTTGCATAATTTGATGTTAAATGCGATAAAATGGGAACAATCGACAAGTTGTAAGTTGCCTGTAATTTACGACAGCCACTCTCTCTTTAGTCCCGATGACATTGACAACGACACGACGACAATGACAACGACAACGACAACGGTGATGACGGTGGTTGGGACGACGGTCGTCAGAAGGGTATAATTTTATAGGGGAATTTTTACACATCCTGTGAATGTGCTGCTTCTCAATGAAAAATTGAAAAAAAAAAAAACAAATTTTATATATCCATTTGTCCTGTCTTTTTATCCCCGTTATCTCCTTCATTTGATCGTTTAGCGTTCCTTCCAAGCGCTGTAACTTGGGCAAATGCTGATTTAATGATAGGGTGCCTTTGCCTTGGACAGGGTGCAATATTTCCTGCTAATTGGGAGGGTGTAGAACACTTTTGTTGCTTTTATTCTTCTTCTTCCCTTTTTTTAATTTTATTTTTTGCACTAAAGTTGCAATTTCTAAAAAAGTCAGTCATTTAAATCAAATCGACTGTATTAGCCAATTCATGAATTTTCTAAGTCCAAATTTTTGCGCACGACGACGAATCGAGAAGTTTGAGCTGTCGTACACATTATCGTGAATGGGGGCAATATTATCGTTTAACGATACGGTAGTCGGTACTACGATGCACATGCGTTCGTTTGTCGAATTGGTACAGAGCAAGATAACTCTATTTTCCAGTAACGGTCATTCTCCTGGGGCTCCTGCGAGCCCCATTAGACTTTTCTGCAGGGAATGTTGCAAATATGATATCGGCAGGAGGGAGTCGATATTTGCAAAAGAATCAAGAAAATATTTTGTTTTGTTTGCTTATCTACGCGAAATGTGGCATCATCTGGAGGAAGACAAGAAACAGAAGACAGTCTCGGGAAGGGCAAAAAGATATAATAAAAATATTACTCGACATTCACAGTCCAATAAAGTGTAAAATTTTAGTCACAGTCGAGGTGTTTGTCGTGATGAATAAAATGAAAAAAAATTCAAAAGAAACTTCAAACAAACCGGTATCATGTTACTCACTTCAAAATACAACAAAACTACACAATTTCCGCAAAAAGATAAAAAAAATTGAATAGACCGTAAAAATTAAAACAATAAGTGGAAATGCATCAGAATTGATCAGACGACGTGTGGCACTGTATGCACACACAAATTTCAAAAAGAAACCCCATAATTACTTTTACCTGATGATTGGCGGTGTAGGGAACAAGAAACAGGACGGGCTTTTGTCGAAGACAAAAAAAAAATAAAGAAATAAACAAGACGCAAAATAATGGATCCCCTTTGGTTGCCTGTGATGCCACCAATGCGTGTGTGAAGTGCGCGGGGGTACCTAGGCGGGGGCAGTCTTATAGCAAAAAAATAAAAAAATAAAAGCAAATGTAATTTTACTCCACGTATTGGCTGCCACCTTTTTAAGTGAGTGCATCTCTTGGAAGAGGCCCCATCCCCAGACCGGCTCCCCCTCAACTAAGCTGCCTATAATCGCATTTATTTCACAGTCATCTTCTATGCCGTCATGCCGCCCAACAGTATAGAGAAAAAAAATTAAACGAACCACTGCCAGTGTATCTTTTTCTATGGAAGAGACGTGTTAAAAACGCTGTCGCCGTCATCGCGACCGCCACCGCCACCGTCGTCGTCATCGTCGGCTTTGTCGACGCGCCGTAATCGATATCTTCTTTTTGTCATGCACATAATTTTCTTGTACCCCAGGCCTTCTTCATCTTGTCTATGAAGGAGGCGCGGTTGACAATAAATATATTCATAAATACGTTGGTTCCCCATTGCAGCACCTAGCTGCACCCGCAGTCAGGTATCACAGGGTACCACAGGTACCCCAGGCACCCAATATCAATAAATAGCTTTCGGCTATTGTTGCTGCTATACCTTCAGGCTACTTTAGTTTCCTCCTACATTTTTTTTTACTTTATGCTGATTTAACCCTTTCGTTGACTGGAACCTGTCCCGACTGCCCTTGTTAATGATAAAAAAAACGCACTGGCGGCCAGGGGGTTACATACATATATGAGCTGGAGTGCAAATTGCAATCCTACTACCTCTGTGTGTTCCCATTTTACCCACATACCCCTCCCCTCTATCTTTTTGTCCAACATACTTTTTTTTATTATAAATTTTCTTTGAACTGCTTTTCAAAGAACTTTTTATTTTTTTACACTCGCCGCATTTTCGCATTATTTTTATAATTTGTTTTTTTTTTTTTTTTGTACCATGCAAACGTCCGTACAGTGTGTGCCCCCGCTTTGTGTAACTGTATACCCCGTCGGGGGCTTTGAATTTCTCGTTCTTTGACGGGAAATGTTTTTGACAAATTGCCTGCTCCACATTACCGTGAGAGTAGATTTTTGTTTTGTTGTTTTCGTCTCTTTTTTTTCCAAATAAAAGAAAATCATGAAAGGTATAAGTCACATAAGTGCACGTTTGTAATTTCTAGCGCAGATAAAGCAGGAATGCACAATTTTTAGGCTGAAGGAATGAGTTTTATTTTCAACCCTAACAGTGGGAGATGCGATTGGGCGCACATTCCTGCTCATTTTTTTTCTTTTTCTTTTTTAAATGATCAGTTCCTTTGTAAAAATGTCTTAGCGCCCATTTTTCGGATTGCACAAGCTCCTGCCCATCCAGCTAGGTAGATGATTACAGCCAAAACGACGGTTATAATTTTTTGTTTTGGGTTTGCCTCGAAGTTAAAAAAGCAACAACTACTTCTGGCTCGTGTCACTCACGTTTCTAGAGCCACACCACTTTTCTTCGACGGTATTCCATGTGTGGTGCATGCCACTATCCAATCGAAAGAAAATGCTTCCTTTTTCCCCGAAATAAAATAACAAAAACATAAAACCCATCGTCTAAACATTTTGGGGTAGAAAGGGAAAGAGTGCCAATGTGTGAACGAAAATAGACACATTTTGGGTATCTTATCCTCCAGCAGGTTGATCAATTAGAGGGAAACTTGCTCTTTTTTTTGTGCGTTGAATTTTCCTTCAGTGCTATTTGTGGAAATGGGAATCATCTTCAGTATCTTTGGGCTGTGGACACCCCCCCCCACCCCTTCGTCGCGTGGAATTCATGCAATCGCCAGAAACATTCATCACCAGCGACCGCAGTGTGTGGCCTCCCGGAGCGGATGCGTGCCCGGTAGTGCGCTATTTTCTCACATGTTTTCACAGTTGGTCCACCAGAAATAATCCAAATTTTGGAAATTTTCAACGGGTACGCATAGGAATATCCGCATGTTAGTGCTGTAGAGCGATCGTAACGCATCATGTATTTTTTTTTTACGTTTGTTTTGTCTAACCTCCAGCTTCCTGTTTGGCTGGTCGTGTGGGGTATCTTTCCGGGAAGACGAACCCTTCAGATTTTTTTTGTTGAGATAAATCATACTTAACTACCCCATCCGTTCGAGAGCTTAATTGTTTTGTCTTCGCGTATCCACTACCCTGCGATGACAGCGTAATAACAGGTAAACAGGAGGCATGTTGATTTTTTTTTATTTTTTATTTTTTTTTTCGCCTGGATTACGCCGCATCGCACACGTTGAAAGTTAATAGCCGTGACGAAGTAATTTGTATTGCCCAATTTTGGATAAGCAGGGTAAAAGTGGCTCGCCGGAGAAGGGGGTTCCGGGTTGCTGTTTCTGGTTGTGCTGCACCCGCCGCTGCCGTTACCGCGCGCTCAATGGCCGTGGTAGCGATGATTGTAGTTTTGTACGCCCGGGCGACCAGAAATAACCTCTGACCAGCCAACCCAGCCCAGGCCAACTAACCAAACAGCCAACCGAATCATCCATCCATCCCCTCCCAGCCATCCATACCCGTCCTGTGTCCTGACCAGCCCCTATTTCGTTGTATGCGCCTGTTGTGCAACTCTGTGCACTGTGCAAGTGGCACACTCCCATAAACAGAAAATTTTCTGGTTTTTCTGATTTGCTCGATTTTTTTTTTGCTTTTCTCTTTTTTTTTTTTTTTTGATTTAGCGCGATGGCAAACGACGAAGGGAAGGATGTTAGACAGAAAAGTTGCGTGTTCTCCTGCAGGCCTGGAGAGACTTGGGGGCAGGAAATCGGTTGGGTAATGTTCGAGGTAATCACCGTCATTATCACCATCACCCTTATTAGCTTGATGCGGTATTGTCTCGTCACGGGACGTCCCATTATCTTTCCTCCCTTACAAAAAAAAGTCGCAGAAAAATATTAGTGGAGAACTCTGATTTAATTGACTGAATGGACAGTTTCGATTGGAGTGCTCTCTTCTTCTTCCCTCAGATTCTAACAATTGCAAGGACTACCACCCAGTCGAAATACACCTGCCGACGTACATATTTACATATGTATGTCCAATCTGATGGTACACTGCATAGTGTTCAAGTATTCTATCACGGAAAGCAGGACACTGCTGGTAGGTGGTCCTTTTGTGCTGAATGAGCACATCACACCACACTCTCCCGCCACTATGATTTAGTCGAAGCCAGGTCAAAATTGCAAATTACTTCACGTCCATCCTGATAATGATAAAATGGCGAAAATGTAATCATTTTCCAACATCAATCAATTTTGTTGGCGTATTATTTCCGCTTCGTCCCGAAATACATAGAAATCCAGTCACATTAGAGGGATGCAAATTCTTGATCGTACTGTGACTTGATTACATATCACACATACCGCCCCCCTTCCCCTCCTTTATTTAATTTTCTATCGTTCTCCTATTGAAGAGGAACAGTTAATGAATGACCAGGTGAAACGATGAATGGAAAATCCAACACCATTTGGTGGTGACCCTCATTTAACCGTTCGGAGTGCACTTCATAATTGGTGCATTTCGGGTCAGGCTTAAACGCATTTAAAAATGTCTAAGTCCAGTCCCACCAGATCCACTTGGAAAATAGTTCTAGCCAAAAGTGTCTAAATGTAAATTTTCTGCAAAGAGGCGTGCAGAGCAGACTTTCCGGCTTACGTCGGACTCCCGGTAGACCACTAAGGCGATTCAAGCCAAAATAACGCCCATTTCCGCCGTGTGCTTCCGATTCCGAATTTAAGGTTTACCAGGGTGTCTTGGAAAAACGTCTCAGGAAATTTAATTAATTGAAATTTCTATTTTCTGCAAAAAAAAATGCATTTTTGCAGCCTGGATCAGTTCCTGCTAGCCCGGCTAGGTGATTGGAGCTAAAACGACGCACACAAAGGAGCACACAATGCAATTCGGCGGAAATAGAAAAAAAAAAAATAAATTAATGAAGTAAATTAAAAAGAGGGGAATCGAGGGAATTCTAAGCTAACAAAGCATTTTCCTTGTCAAGCTATTGTAAGCCATTTAAATAACCCGAACGAGGGCATTCAGTCAGGCAAAACAAAAGAAAAATGTGAAAATAAGAAAAAAAAAGTGAAATAATAAGAAGTTGGTAAGAGGGCGCAGATTCGATGTTCCAGGCACCATCTCATCAGCATCATCAACACCCATTTAAGTACCCAATGCAATGCAGCCTGGAATGATCCGAAAGAATAAAGAAGGTACCATCAACATGTTATCATCCAAAGAAGGTAAAGGCTGGACCCAGAAAACTTCGTGCATAAGACGACCAACAAAAAAATATGTGAAGGAAAAGACGAAAAAAAAAATAAAAAAAATTTAAAACGACCAGCCATAGGCTGTACAAGGAGGAACAACAAAAAAAAATTGAGAAAGAAGTGGTCGCCAGAAAAACTGTTTCAGAAAAATCCTACTTCAGCTGATGACCGTTTTTAATTTTTTGACTGCCTACCTAACTACTTACATATTTACTGCCTGTTGAAGTGAATCTCTTTTCCGACATTTTTTTTTTCTCAATTTTTTTTTTCCCTGCTTTCTGTTCGACATCTCCTGTTCCCTCGATCTCTTAGGCTCGATCGTCTCCTTGCTGGCTGATGTTTTGTTGTTGTTGCTGCTGGTTCTGATGATGAGGCGCTTTTTTTTCCACGGGCTATTGGGTATAGTTTTGCCTGATTGGAGCAATGGTATGTTAAGGCATCCATCCCGTCAGGCAAAATGGGAAATCGAATTCCGAAAAAAGACCTCTATGCACACAAGTCTGGAGAGTGAACAGAAAGTCGTACAATTCCTTGTTGGTGTTTTTTTCTATATTTGTTTTTTTTTTTTGCCTTTTGGTTTTGCTTGGTATCCTCCTTGCACTTATAAGGGATAATAGGCGAACAACTGAAAAGATTTTTACATTCTTCTACCGCTTTTTTCTTGCGATTGTTCTTTTTTTAATTTTTTTTGTTTTATAAATAATTTTCGTCGAGGACTGGCTCTCTGTTGTTATTACCTTTAGTGTTCTGTTGTCCAATGAATGCAATAATAAAGCATGATCAAACAGAAATTTATTATGCACCGGAGCAGTGCAATGCCATTCGACTGCATACCCGCACCAAAAAAAATGCGCACATCGCTCGTTTTTCTGCCTTCAAGAGCAACTAGTCGACTAAAGTGACCCCAAAAAACCCCGTGTGGCAATTTTTGTGAACATCTGAAAAGGTGTCAATTTTTCGGCCCTGCTGTATGATTCGAGCAAAAAACAACACACATTCCGGCCGTTTATCTCTATATTGTGCATTTTATCAGTTAGGTAGGTACCGTACAATAATGCCGCAGTAAAAATTGAAATATCAATTTTTTGCAAAAAGGCGTGCAGCGCCCATTTGCTCATTGTCCTACCCATATTGCCTGGATCAGCTCCCAGCTAGGTGACTGGAGCCAAAAAGACGCACATTCCTCTTGTCGATAAAAAAAAATCGATCAGAAAAAAAAATACGTTGCAGCAAAATATCGCAAAATATCGGGAAAAGGGAAAAAGGGTAAAAAATCGCATGTAATATAAAAAATAACAAATCGACTTTTAATGCAAAAAAAATCGACAAAATCGATATATAGGGAAAAAATCAAAACACATATGTAAATGTACGGCTGCGCAGCGATCGAAGTGAAAGACAGTAAAAAAAATTAAACACAGAAGAGGAGAAAAAGTTTTGGAGTTTTGTAGAAAGGTGTCGGAGTGGTGTGCGATCGACTCGACTGATAAAATTCCACTTCGATACGCTCACGTACATTTTTCAACTCGTGTCTTTTTCTTTCTCGTTTTGCTTTTGCCGTGATCACCTTATCGGTCGAATGTGTGGCTTTTTTTTTTTATTCTCGTTCGGTCTAATTTTATAGTTATGACACTTTTCAGGTCATTAATAATATTTTTGTTGCTTGGGATTTTTTTGCTTGAGGACAACCATAGCGCGTATGCGCAGCATAAAACCAATCCATTCTGGTGGCTAGTCGGGTTGCCGCTTGCTTATCGGTACTGCTGATGCAAAGGCATTGGAGCGACAACGAAGACACTGTCCCCGTCCCGCACCGTAAGATATCTTGTCTCATTAAAAGTGTAACGATTTGATTTGACACTTTTGGTATCGATATCGCGGTAAGGTGACATTTTTTTGTTGTTTCTTATTTTCAATATTTTTTTTTTCCCTTTTTTTTCTCCTTTCTCTCCGCACACCTCATGTTCTGGCGGTAGATGTGGATGGCCTTTTTGTGTAATGTGCCTGCTTCGATCGATCTTTTCTGTTTTTCTTTCTTCTTTTTATAGAAAAATGAGAAATTTATGTCATGCAACCGCGGAAGCATGCACATGCTCAAACCGCTTTAAGGAGTTATAACTCCATGCCCGGCTGGAATTAGTGTAGAATGCGTGACACACGATTAAAATACAACTTCTTCTCTCTTTCTCTCTCCCTAGCTCTCTTTCTGGCTTCTAATCGATTATTTTTGCTAGATTTACTAATTTCTTACTATTTTATTATTTTGTGTATTTGTCTTTTCTTCTTAACTTACATTTCAAATTTTGTGTACTCAATATCGATTTAACGAGCTTTTAGGGAACGGGGACTTGGTTGCGCATATTTGTAATTTTTTCTGTTGTTGACAAAATGTTTTTTTTGTATACATACATATATGCAACGGGGCTACAGCGCGCGGCTCTGCTTATGAAAAGGCTTAAAGCTGGTCATCGGTATGAGAGATTTAAATCATTTGACCTACATACCTCTTAAGTTTTTTTTTTAAGTTTTTAATTTAGTTTTTTTTTTTTGGACAAATTCCTCGAGCACATATTTATGCGTAGAGAAGGTACCATAATCGCTTTGTGACACTTTTCACTGTAAAAGACTTCTTGCGGTTAGTTTGGGAGAATTTTTTTGCAGATAAATTTTATCGCAGCGATGAGATGTTTTATTTGTTTTTATTTTAATTAAACAAAAAAATTTAAAAAGAATATTAGCCAGTTTCTTGGCTTTCAAATTTCGGAATTTTCCCCAGTTTTTGGGGTGCGGCTTTTCAACATGCCCGTTTTATGAATATCTCGATATATCTTAGGCTGGATGAGATATTTGCTAATTTTTATTTTTAACGGGTGCTCATAAGCACTTCATTTCCCTGAACTCCTTCAGTAACATCCTCAACAGTTCCGCCCTCTGAAATATTCCTTTGTATTTATGTCCACTTATCACGTCAATTGAGACAATTAGGGCGAAAACATTGCATTGAAAGTAGCACAATTAATAGGTCTTCTGCGGTAGGTTCGGGTTCAGTAAGTAATTATTTGACCCCCACAACCTGCTTATCAGCAATGTGAGGATTCATGTTGACTGTTACAATTAAATTGCAAAAGATGACACGCTTCAGGTGACTTTTACCCAAAAGGCAAGTGTGTCCCCCCCTCGTCACCTTAATCATAAGCCAGCCTCGTTCCGCTGGACGCTTGACCTCGTCCAACAGGGTGGGGACATTATCAATAGTGTCAAAACAGATAAACTGATATCCTCCCAACATTACGCACGAATACCTGTAATGTCTCCGATACCCGTCCATTTTCAATTTTCTTCTTGTGCGCAACAGGTCAGTCAGTGGTTGTGTGCTGGACATCAAAAATTTTTTTTTTCTTTTTGCTCCAAGAAGGTCTTTGTATTTTTTTTTCCTTTCTTATTTTCTCCCTTTTAGCAAGATATACAAAAGTCTCGTAGGCTGAATGTTGTTTGCTTTTTTTTTTGTCGACTACATGCCTTCAATTGTGAAAGAGGGACGTTCTAGGGAATATGGTGGCTGGTGTATAAAGTAGGGCGGGGAAAGGAAAAGAAAATCATGGCCGAGAAATTAGATCTCCACAGGATTACAGTTTTCCTCTTAATCAGGCCATAATGGATCATCCAATAACATTTGAAATGAAATGGATGAAATGATGGGATACAGACCTCTGCGTGTTTTAGGTGGGGCGGAGGGGGGAATGTATTGTTTTTTCGAATTCCATCCTTCATCTTCGTCCTGTCTGGAACAGCAAGTCCAGTTTCAGCCCTTACCCGGTTTTCAACCATCCATTCAATTACATCACCCATAAAAGCTTCCGGAGTTTCCGAGGGGGGGGCGAGTATGAGAATTGAGTTGAGCGGTAGGTAAGAAAATGATTCTTTGGACGATATCACAAAAAAAGGGAAAGGTAGATGGGATGTTTGTCCTTCAAACACACTTGGGAAGATTTTGTCCGGTTCATTAATTAGATTGTGTGTCTGGCACATAAGAGCTATAGTTGGGTATAGGGAAGAACATTTTGTTGGCTTCCATAACGCCCCCTCCAATTTCCACGTATAGAGCCAGCGATTTCCTGATTTGCTGGGTATTTGCCCTTTCATTTCGTTAACATGCTTATACCGTCAGATTCAGCACTCCCTCCATTAAAAAAAAAAAAAGAAGAAGAAAAACATCCTTCCCTCTTTTTTGGGATGCTTAAAGGGATTCTTAAGCTCAAGGAGCATCTACCCAAACCCCTAAACATCCGGTTTTCTACCTTTCAAGAAATCGACGGGATAAGTAAAACTTTTAGTTAAATGGGAATTTTGGTCAGTTAGTGTTTATGGGCACCTTAGAGGAATTTGAAAGGAAATAAAAAATAAAATAAAATAAAAAAAAAACTCGAATGAAAGTGCAGGATTTGGGAGGGGGGATGGTTTTCCGAGATAGTTCGGTGCTATGTAGTTGCTCTTATCACCCTGTCACCCCTAAGTCAACGTTTCTAATGGTCTTCTCTTTTTATGCGTTTTCTGCCTTCAATCCAATTTAGCCATTTCGCCTTCAAGGGGTAGGGGAAAGGGAGGGGGGGGGGGATTGGGAAGGGGTGAAGAGGTGGTGAAACGTTTTCTTGCAGTAAAAGTTCCCAATTCAAAGAAAATTTCCCATTTCACCAAGATGTCTGGGCTGTGGTCCTGCTGCTGGCTGCTGGTGGTGTTGCTGATGCGAATGATGGCGATGGTGATGGTGACGTGATGTTGATTAAATGACGTCCAACGGCAACGATAATATCGCTGTGCGCCCCATTTTCTATATATAAAATTCGTCTAACCATAGAACGGGATGGCTTTTCGCTATTTCCTCGTCGTTCTCATAATTTCTTTATTTTTTCCTCTTCTCTTGCACTCAAGTTTTTCTTCTTCAAAAGAACCGAAATTGGAGTCTTGAAGCAAAAGGGGGCTAGAAGAGCAAAAACGTCTTTTTCGGGTATAGAAATATAAAAAAAAATAAAAAAAATTTAATACCGAATACCGCAACGTTAGAGGCAAGACCTACTGCTTACTTCTTTGACGTTTTATTTTTTATTTAATTTTCTAGTTCTTACACTATTTCCTGAATGAGATTTTTAAATCCTTTCCCACATTTATGCGACGATTACCATTCCACCTATAAACCATTTCGTTGTTCACTTGAAAAACTGTGAAACTATATAATTTTGCCTCAAGGTGAAATGGAAGGCTTCTTCAAACTCTATAATTACAACGTACGATAAAACGTTCAAAATAATTTAAGGGGTAATTTGTTTTTTAATATCTCTAGTGCCATCCCAATTTTGGAAAAAAAAAATGCCCCCTTGAAACTAATACGAAAAGGGGGAGGGATGGAATTAACAAACGTTTTTAATTTTTTTAAATACTTCACAATGTGCTGCCGTTAAATACTGCTAAGTGTAAAAAAAAAAGAAATTTAATCATTCAGCGTTTATAAATGCCGCTAGCTGAGAGGCGGGCAAAATGGTGACACCCACTAATTATCGCATCAACAGCAGGAAATTTCGTCCGGTTTTGAAAATCAGGATAATTTTAGAGCATTCAGGGTAACAATTCTTTTCAGGACTCAGGGTGCTCTGGGGGGGAGTACGAGAGGGGCTAAAGGGTTTTTAAGTGGTCTCATTTAAATACATCAATTCATAGGCTCATAATTCCACCTCACTCTATCCCACTTCTGAAATACCGATAATAACCCCCCAACCACCGTCAAGCACCATCTCCTACAGATGGCTATATATAGAGGGCTTAGAGCAAGGAAAGTGTGAATCATCCAGAATTTATGGGGTTGGCGTTGTGTGTGTACGTACATACATACATATGTGGGGTCGCATATCCGAAGCAAAGGATGATAAATTTCGCGTGTTTCAAGTCGCTTAAATTGTTAATCGACAGTAATAACTACCCTTTCGCCTAATGTGGGTTCACTGTCAGCTGGTTAGGCAGTCTCCGCCTGCAAATTGTAATTCACACAATCGGAGTCGCTTTTTGTTTTTTTTTTTCGAGTAAAACAAGTGTGTGTTTTAGTTGGATATTTAAATTACTTAAAACAAAAAAATTTTCGCCGTCAAAATACAACAAAAAAAAACAAATTCTCAATTCCTTTTTTTTTCATTTTTAAACTCTCAAGGACAAGATGACGTGGGAAATTTTTATTAGATGCCATCATGCGCTTTTAACATCGTACCGCTTACGGTATATGCACTGAAATTTTTTATAAAAAAAAAAATGGAAAAAAAGCGACAACAATTTCGAACCACACGAACGGCATAAAACACCTGGACAAACCGCGATGGTGGTGATTCAGCCATCGTATGAGTCTTCTAATTGATTTTCGATGTTCTCCCCGAGAATACAAAAAAAAAGAGAAGAAAGGTTACGACTTAGAAAAGTGCAGTATGTAAAAATCACGTTACTTTGTATCCGTCTACTTTTGTAGCTGGTTTTATTTTTATTGTGCGGTATGCTGCGAAATTTTACACCAGAAGAGATTGTAGGATTTATTTTATGTGCAAGTTGATTCAATAAAACCAAAAAAAATGTATATGTATATATATGTACATGTATATAAAAACTGTACACGTCCGTATTTAGTACTTTTGATACCTCGTGGTACTAGCAGGAGCTGCTCTAGTCCCTAAGGAACTCGGAAATCTCGCGAAAAAGGGTGACAATGGCTGAGTAACGTATGAACCGATAAACGGTAAAAATCTAGCGAAGAAAGAAGAAGAAGAAGCTGGTTAAATTGTTTGGAAATTGTTAAGGGTGATGAAAGAAACAAATACCTTTACTCCATACGAGGAGAGTAGCTCACAACATCCATTATTAGGGGAAAGACCCCAAAACCCCCAGGTACAATATTTCACAAAAATTGAATAATGCATCAAGGAAAATTGTGACGGTAACGAAAAACAAAAAGGCAGCGTCTATTCGCGCACTTCGTCTCCATGTAATCTCCGTGTACACGGAAGTACATGGAGCACACGGAATCAGGAATGCAAAATTTCCTTTTACGAATTGTTTTATGCCGATGTACGAATGTAAAATAGTTTGAAAAGAATTTTGACTGTCATATATTTTCCGTTTACTTCCGTGTACTTCCGTGCACACGGATATTACTCGGCCATGGACTGCTCGAAGAGGCACTTCCAAATAAAAATGAATAAAATGAAAGAAAAACAAGAGAAAGAAAAGTATAGCGGTTCGGATGGGCAGGCAGACAAAGTAGGCAACAGCTCAGAAAATAAAGTAGGTAGTAGCTTAGACAAGAAAAAAAGTTTGAAAACAAAATATAACAAATAGAATTTCTTTGACACAATTAAGCTTATCAATTCTAAGAGAAATCACAAAGATATTTAATATCATACACCTGATTCCCTTCTGCGATAAAACACCGCCCCAGCTACTTTACTTTGCAACCGTTTGTGTTCTCGTTCTGCGAATCGGGATCAATAGAATTTTTATTATTGTGAAAAGCAAGCAATTTGCTGTTGTACTTTGTTATCATATCCTTTTAGACTTTTGTCGCCCATTCACATAAAAATAAGCGCAAAATGTTTAAGGACGAAGCATAATAAAAGAAGAAGAAGAATAAAACGCCTTTTTAACACTGTGCAACATTTAAGGCGACAACACGAACTAAGGTGGTGAGCCCCAACAGGAGCGCCACCAGAAGCAGTAGTACGACTAAAGCCGCTGCCACAAGAGATGAATTCAGATGAAAAGAATCACGTGAAATGTTAGGGGGGGTGGAAAAAAAAACAACATGGAGAAAGAAAGAAAAATTTATCCACAGATTTTTCATATTTACTTGACGGATAATCTTTGGGCATGAGGGTTTTCCTTTTATAGGCTTCATAAACAGATTACGGGGGATTTGTGTTAAAAAGGAGGAAAACCGAAAGCGAGAAGCACAACAGTCAAATAAAAAAAAAAATAATAAAAAAATAAATGTAGAAATAGAAAACTGGGTAGAGAATGAGCTGATTATCCGACTACAGTAGCTGTTTTGCAATAAGATTAATCCGGATAATGCCCGAGTTTTGTGGAAAACTTATTTATTGTGAGAATATGTTTTTCTTTTGTCGCCTGTAGGTACAGTGTGATGGGGGCTCTAAAAGCATTTGGAAATTGAGAGCACATTTTCCGGTTCGGTTACTCAAGCTGGTCCTACCGAGAAATTCTGTTTTTTTTTTGTTTTTTTCAAAAGTGGGATGGAGCGGTGTTTTTCTTCACAGGTCGTTTATTATAAAATTAAAAACAAAATTCTAAGAAATCTTTCATACAATTTTCAATGAAAATAAGTCCTTTTGATGAAATCCTTCAGGACATGCCCGTGGAGAGATCGATTTTGGCTCAATTTTGCAAGGAGGGGATACCGGCCATGAAAAAATCCCTCCGGACTGAAAAACTTTCTCAAAGCGTTCCTATTATTTTTTTGAAAGCTCACAATGTTAGGAATTATTATACAAATTGCCTTAGACGTTTTTCTGGATTCAACAAAAGTTTAGCAAAGGCGGGTTGGTGATGGAAAGCGGAAAGAACTGAAACAAAAAAAAAAACAAATTGTTTTGCTCATATTGCCCACAGGAGGAATTTAAAAGAAAATAGAAAAGCAAAACACGTGGAATTAATTTTTTTTTTTAAGAAAAACTCGTACCATCGATCGACTCCTAAAGTGCCCACTAGGTGTGCAAATATATTTACGGAACAAATTTCTGTTCGCTCAGTAAAATAAATTTTCTTAAAAAAAGTGAAAAGCAAAAAACTAAAACTAAATCATAAGCAAACACAGCCGCTGAATTGCGTGCTGGTAATAAAAATGGAAATATTTCCGAAATAAAAAAAAACAAACAAAAGTTTTGGATATACTCGTATGTATTTACGTGAGAGGAAAGAAAAAGATGCAATGGGCCGTGTGTGCCTAGAGGAGAAGGGAACGGTGGCATGCATCTTTGTGATCTCCAATATTTTTTTGTTATGCCCTCCGGAGGCGGACGGTGCGATAGCCATAATATCACGAAAGACTACCGACCGCTTAATGAGATGCATACTTTTGATTCGCGGACGCGCCATCAACGTGCTACGAATTACATCAAAAGATTAATAAAAAAAATAAATAAATATGCCGTTTAGTGCCTCACACAACTCCGTGTTGAGTGGCGTTAACACGGCGTGGTAGACGAGGTAACGATTAGCAGGGTAGTTACGAAAGGAAATATAAACATTTTTTTCCCTGTGTTGTTTTTTTGTTTTTTGTTTTTTTTTTATTTTCGTCAAGCAGTAGAAAGTGACTGGATTTTATTTGTTGCAATTAACTCGTTTTTGGTTCTTTACACCAATCAAAAAAAAATTCCCATTCAGCAGGACTTCAACGCTATAACGAAAAGGTGATTTACAAAGGCTCCTTCACCATGCTATCACAAACAAACAAAAAAATAAAATAAAAAAATATTTTTTTGTTGCTTTTTCGCCCCGAAGGAATTTGTTCAACATTTATTGCACCTTCAGAGCTCGCCTCGCGTTCACGAAAAATTCCCTCGGGCGTATCGTAAATGTGGGTATGGGATGTTGTTCTGTCCGTCCTTAGCGTCGTCGCCGTCATCATCATTCAAAACTGGACATAAGGGAGAATTGGTGGCTGGCACAAAAATAAAAGTAAAAACAAAAGAAAAAGAAAAGGGAGAAAAAAATTCGAAATGGGCGGAGTTTTGGTCTTTGTGTTATTTTATGATTGCCTTATCGTTTCACTCTTTTTATTCCCCTGCAATCGCTTTATTCATCACCAGTTGCCAACACTCCTAGTCTCCATCCTTAACTTGTAATTACGAAGAGAGATAAATATCCCCTCAGTAACTAGGTGATAATGGACAGGTGAAAATTGTGTAATTGCTATGCGCCATTTTAATGCATTTTCTCTTTTATTGGCGGGAAAAGTGATGACAATTGCAATTGTTTTAATTATTATAATTACGCACCATTAAGCCCACAAAAAGGACCACAAATGATTCTGTAATTTCGAAATTGTTCAGTTTTTTTAATTTTAAGTCCCGACTATTACTTGTACTCGACTATGTCCGTCGGAAAATAGAAAAACAAATTATATATTGCGAAATATTCTCGAAAAAATTTATAACAAACCAAAATGGGCTTTTGTTCGCCCCCAATGTCTTCTCAAAAGTTGATACCGGCTCTAAAATGGGCGGTGCGATTTTTTTTTCTTTTCACAAAGTGAAAATTTTGATTTTTTATTAGAAGGCAATTTTTAAAAAAATTGCGAGATGCTTAGTTGCAAAATTAAAAATAAAAATAAGCACGTTACCGTGCTCTTTACCTTTAGGCAATATGAAGCAGCTTTGCTGAAATTGAGTTGTTCCAAAAAAGAGGCGCCGTGAACTTTTTTGCTAAAAACCGAATTTTCGAAAAGTTCGCAAATAATTACAAAAAAAGTAAAAAAAAATTATGACAAGAATGTCCTTCTTTTTGGCTCATCTCACGCAAATAATTTTGATGAGATGTAAGCGCTAAATACTTTATTTAAGAAAATTGTCATTTTCAAAAAATCTTAAGTAATTGCGAAAATAAAAACACCTAAATATTATAACTTTAAAGGAGACTACTGTGTCAAAACAAAAAGTACTTAGATTTTGTACTGCAAGACAATTTTCAGTATTTTTTGTAAAAATAAAACAGCTCAGTATATTTCGTAAAAATTACCAAAAAAAATATTGTTGTACTTGGACATTTTGCCCTCACATGGTGTCCCCAATATTATAAGAAAGAGGTCTGACACGGAAAATATCCGTAAAGAAAGAGAAAAGAAAAGAAAAAAAATATTAAATCGACCGCAAACGCCACCATCCAGCTATTTTATCTAAACGGCTGAAAACAGTGATCAGATTTAATCAAAGCGATGAGGTGTGTGATAAATAAAAAAATAAATGTGAGAATAAAAAAAAAAATTAATTCCCACAAAAACAAAGCCGTACACCTATTTAATTTCGCGAATGCCTGATACACGAGGAAGGAAGGAGCGAAATCCACCATGGTGGTGGTAATTACCAGGTGATTTATGTGTGTCGTCGTGCTGCCAATTTTTGAATTATTCTTTTTGTCGGCGGAGAAGGAACAACAAACAACAGCGATCTTGTTAGAACCAGCAGCAGCAGCAGCAGCAATAATATCCCCAAGGTGCTTGGACCTTTTTTGGTCTGTATGTTTTTGTTTTTTTTTATCCACACCCTACCCCAGGTATAACCCGGCACATCCGAATAAAGACAAACATAAAATGATGCCATTTCTCGCCTTTGTTTATAAAACAAGGTGCCTTTTTTATTACCTTTTTTCATAATTTTTTTTTAAATTTCCTTTTATGAAAATTCAGGCATGTGGCTAGGATTACAAATTTGGTGTTCAATTTTGAAAATTCAAGAAGTTAATTGTCATTAAAATCATGACACGTGGTTTTTTGGGGTCGTTGATTTCATGTTTCAATTTTGCAAATTTGTAAAAGTGAATTTACATCAAACACACGGGATTTCAACTTGTTGGGTAGGGAGCGTGTGCCAACCAGCCAACTAAAATCTCACTCAGTTTCTTGTAAACCCGTCCCTAAAATTATGCAATATTACCAAACATTAAAACCACCGACTACACATATTTTAATTACACTGGGAGGGCAAAATAGTTGCCCAAAGTAAAGTTTCCTAAACTTAGGTAGAAGCAACTATAATTGTTTCCACCAAGTTTAGGTAAAAAAAATTTAACCGTGTATGTGGCCTATAGCAGGAGCTGATCTAGAGGAAGCTGTTCAAAGGAAGAAACGTGAATATTGTTTGTTCAGTCAAAAATGTTGTTCATATTTTTTTTGTTAAATTGTTTTAAGGGCGAGATAAATGGTTTGTGCGTGAACTTTCAACGTGCGGTTGCATGTGAGCATAACCACTTAAAAGCGCTTAAAGTGTTTCTTATGTCCCATCTCATCCACCTCTGTTTCCCTAATCAGCGCCGTTGATATAATTGTTGCCATGCTGCCAAAGAATAACGTGCGCCTCTTGTACCTTTCGTCATGTTGTGCACATTGTACCGCATATACATATATGCCGCGTACCGCACAAACGCCTTGTATATTCTCAAGAAATCCACTTTGTTGGATGGGGCAAGGGAAAGGGGGGACGGAGTGTACTTAACCATTGGAGGGATTCATTTCCATGCCATTAAGAGGAAATATCAGAAAACGTGATATGGTTATGGATACATCGAGTGGATATTCACTACATCCAAGCAATCCACCCACTAGAAAATTTTGTTTTAGTGCTGTGGGGCAAGGTAACAACGAGTCCCCCCTCCCTCCAACACTATTTAGCCTAGACGTATACATTTTCAATGCAATCCTCTAGTGTGTTTGCATAAAATCTCTACACTTGGGCTTCTTCAATAAAATCCCACAATTTGGGAATTTTTCTCATATGTGCACAACACACAAATTCTGTTCTACGAAAAGTTCGAGATATTGCAACTGGGGAGGTTGATAAAAATTCAAACAGAGCAAAGGTAAATTCGATGCGATCAACAACAAAAGTAATAAAAAGTGAAATTTTTGTCTCAAAAATAATTTAAAGAAAAATACAAAATCTGATTTGTATTTAATTATTTTTTTTGTTCTCATAAAAACAGCATCCAAAAATGTGAACAGAAAAAAACACGCAGAAAAAGAAAAACAAATTGAGCCCTAAAAAGAAGGGTAAAGGGGGTAAGGGAGGTAAAGACGGACGAAATAGGAAATTAATAAGATAAGGCAGTTAGCAAGGTGAGGTATGAATAACTGCATGCAGAAGGTGAGGAATCGTCGTCTTCTTCCTTGATTTTTGTTTTCGTTTCTTTTTTCCCTTATTTTTTTGTCCCACCGAAGAGGCTCTTTTCTTAACTGTTTTTTTTTATTTGCTCCTTTACCTTGCTTGTTATTTTACACGAGCCCGGGACAAGACCATATCTTTTGACCATTACCTGACCAACAGGGGGTATACCCACTCCGGTGCATAAGAAGACACAGACAGCGACGACAACGTCGTCCACATGAAAAACGAAAAAAAAAAAAATAAACAATTCTCCGAAGAAGCAAGGCTGCAACAACAACAATAACAAAACAAAAAATAACGACACAAAAAAACGATTCGAAAAAATTATGTGAAGAAAAAAAAGTGCTCTTTCTGAAAACGGCTAACAGGGCACCCATCATATGAATAAAAAGGCAAGGAGCGTACACACTACGGGAGACGATAATGGGGGCTCCTCGTGCACCTCGGTAAGAATGGAGAGAACGTCTGGAGAGTGATCGGCCAGAAAAACCTTACATTTCTCGATGATCTTTTTGTAGTTTACCTTTGGTACCTCTGCTGCGCTTGATGTGGCTCTTGTTTTGTTTTGTTTTTTTTTTTTTCAATTCTTTTTTTCTACCAGGCCACCGTTCTGGCTATAGATGATTAATTTTCTAGTCATGGTGTGAGAAATTCTAAGAATCACTGTATGCACTTTACTTGATGGATCCCTGTAAATCGATCGATGCCTGCCACCACAAAACCTTTTACGTAAATCTTAAGTGGGTTCTTTTCGAAAATATTTCTTTTTTCTTTCATGTATTAGCTTAGTTGCTTTAGGCGGGGGCTTAATCTTATTCATGCATTTTTAATGATCTCCTTAATATGTATACATATTTTGAAATTTTCCAAATGTCCCCTTTCGAACGACTCAACTGTCTAAAAAAAAAATTTACTATTCCTGTGACCCCTAAATAACTGTGATATTTTATTTTCGCTTTTTGACTATCATGTCGTTGATAACTTTAAAAATCCAAAATGGCTGGGACGATCGACGATGACGTACAGACGAACTGAGATCGAGGTCGTTTGGTACCTTTGGTACGAAACCCCATAAATGTACCTATGCACATCCCACTTCTGAATCAGGTAAACTGAGATACATAAAAAGCGAATATGAATGAATGAATGAGGCTGTTAAATAATTTCAGTTATCACTGGTGATAGTAATTTTAATGAACTAACAAAGTTAACGGTAATTTTTTAACAGTTCGTATAAAAGCAATGTGCAGAAAATATTTGTCCCGACAGACACCCCTAGTTTATTAATTTCAAGCAATTTTTTCCTATCCAATGGTAAAATTTTGCAGAGAGGACAATTTGTGCATTCAATTTCCCTCCGGCAGCAGTCCATGCAATTTTTCCATTTCATATTTTCCTGCATAAGGGAAAAAGCATTAATTGCAATTTATTGCAAAATAATAAAACAAAAAAAAAAGGGAAAGAAAAGTAAAAATGAAATAAAAGTGACTTTTCTTTTGTGAAATTTGCGAAAAAGGTTCACTAATAGGGTCCCATGAGACTCGTCGAAATCTCGTTGACCAGAGCTGACTTGAGAGTTTCCTTTCCCTTCCATTGCTTTTCCATCCCATCAGAACGTGGGGATAGAAACGCGTTCGCTCGTAATAATTTTTTTTTTTCGCTTTTATTTTATTTTACTTAAACTTCAATAAAACGCCAAAGAAAACGACGACGACAGCGACGACAACGTCCACGTTTTGATCACGGACTTCTAGTTGGTCTCATGGTCGCGGAGTGGCCGTCGCCGTTTGTCGCCTTCTTTTACATCATTTTCATTTTTTTTGTACCATACCGCCCCCGCACACAGCACGTTTGCTACAAGGCAGGAGAAGCGAAGCCAGAGACTATACATACCATTAAGCGTTTCGAACGTCTTAGAAGCTCCCTAAATTGATCTGAATTGATCCAAATGCCCTGTAATTAAGTTGTCTACTAATTAAAATAACAAAAGAGAAAAAAGAAAGAGATGCGCTTCAAAGGAGGAATGAAAACAAAAGAAAATTTAAAGTTAGGAAAACTAGCAGTAGAGCGACTTTAAAGTTTAGGGGATTTTTTTTAAACAAGTCTTGCACCACCCCTTCTGAGAAATCTATCAAAGGAAATTATTTCACTGACTTATCGAGCACTGGCCTTGTTTAGCCATCATCTCTCCAACATTTTTTTGTACTTTCGAACTACATACATAATTCTTTTCATGCACCTAATTAAAGTGATTATGCTGAAAGTTGAGGAAATATGAAAGTATTACGGCATATGCGCACAGTCCCCCAGCCCTCCCCGCATACGGCCTAAAGTAAAAAAAAAAAACAAAAAAAATTACACAAACGTGCAATTGACATAGGGCAAACTTGATCATGAATTTAATTATTAACGATACCAAATTGGATATTTAGCCTCATTCATTTACCCATGTTAATTGAACTTTTAATACGAAATTAAGGCTGAATTGACCCGGCCAACAGGGCCAGAATATCAACTGCAGAAACGTCGTCGACTGAAATTGGGCATGTTCCGTGACAGGCGGACGCTGCAGTTAGTGACAATATAATTATTTCCAGCGATAGCATAAAAATTTTCAGACGATAACTACACACATTCTGATTTTTATTTCATGCGTAAATTATGCGAAATTACTTTTAAGATAGAAAATCAGAAACGAATGAATTATTTCACATGTGTGACATGTTGCACTGTCCTGTTGAAATTATAATTTTAATAAAAAACAAAATTCAGCCACGTGTTGTGTACCTAAAGAAAAGTATTTGTTTCATATGGACCATTTTAGGCGCTCTGTTGTTATGTGAACAATTTCACGTGCACCGTTCCAAATATTTTAAACGAGATTTGTTCTGTTCCGCGTCCAAAATATTTCAAAGGACTTTTCAACATTATTCCGCATTAAAACAACAAAGTCGGTCGGCTCTTGTTCATCTTTTCGAAACTTCCTCCTTTCAGGTATACCGTTCCGTGTGCACTGTTCCATATCCAAATGTTTCAAAGTGCCTTTCTGATTTTGCAGGAATTTCTAGTTTATTTTTTATTCATTTTTTCCTTTTTTTTTGTGCTTTAAAAAAATCCCTTTCTCGCTGTTTGTTTTTATTATTGCGCCGTTGCATGTGCTGTTGATGTGCAAAAAAACTTAATTTTACACGCACACATACATTATCCTGCTGGAAACAATTTTCCGTTCCATGATTCCTTTTTTGTTTTTTGATTTGTTGTATTTTTTTCGTATTCACCTTTCTTTACACATATTCTGGGTGTACCCAGAGAGAAACCTCATTTTCTTGCTACCGTTTGCTCGGAGGCTTTTAGGATTTGCCTGTATTTTTTATTTTTTTTTATTTTTTCGTTGCAGCCTTTTTTCATGACGTTTTTTTTTATCGTTTGTAATATTTTTTTTGCGGTGCTATATCCAGAAATAATAATTGCAGAAAAGAAAAAAGAAAAACAAATTTTTCTCATATTTTTTCCGTCCGTCATCGTCACTGTAGTACACGCGTGTATATTTAACGCCATGTTAAAGGTGAAGAGGTTATGAGTATTTTCCATTTTTTTTTTTGCCCCGGTATTTTTCTAGCCCGTGAAAAGAGTCAAAGTCAGTTTTTGTAGTTTCATAGCCCCCAACTACTGGAGATGCCAGAGATGAGGTGACGGGCGGCACGGACTTCGGTGGCTGGGCCTGACTGTTTGCTGTGCCTATGGTTGCTAATGTTGCTGCTCACTGTCGATATTGTGCGCTTCTTCTTCCTATAGCTCCTACAGGAGGCTTTGCTTTGATGTTTATAAATAAAACGTAAATTTCCTCTTAGATACATATGTGCACATTCCGTCGACAGCAGCGGCAATACCACCACCAACAGAAGCATCACCACGAGCAAAAGCACTTTATGCGGCGGGGTACCGGGAAAGAGGGTGTGCTTTTCCTCGATGGGTCTATGGTTGGGAAAAAAAAACTTTATCTCGTCTTGTATGCGTTCATTGAAAAAAAAATGCGAAAAAAAACAAAACAAAACGAATCAAGAACTGGAAAAAAAAATTTGTTTGCTGGAAAAAGGAAAAGAAATTTTTTTATCTGTGTATTTTGCATTTATAGAGCACTAGCGTGATAGAATTTCCTGTCCTCCCAGCTGTAGTGGGTTTGGCCTGCTCGCAGGATCACTCAGTCCTGCCTTGGGTTTCCATTTCTCAATTAGTGTGGCGGGCTGGCAACCTTTCCTTTACATCTTGCCAATGCGGTTGAAAAACATAATCGTAAGGAGGTACATCCCTTTTGTCCACATTAACGGTGATAGTGATATCCGCTGAATCACAGAAACAACTTTGTCTTTGTCTAAATTTGTCCCAATAATTTCCCTCTCACTGCACGCCGCACATCTACATTGTTTTTTTTTTAATTATTTTGAATTTTACTGGAATAAAAAATCAATATGCCGCCGAATGGTGTCCATTTTCCGAAAATAAATTACCGCCATATTTTTATAAATGAAATTCAAGCCAAGAATAACGGAACGTTTCTTCAGTTTTCCATAAATCACATCATTTATACAAACGTAAACACCGGAGAAAGAGGGTGCAACAAGAATTGTTTATTTGAATCGTATAAACGTGAAATTACATGTCTGCCATGTCCCTCTTCGAATATCCCCACACAATGAGTGCCTTGAAACTCTGCCGTTGGTATAATAAGTTAAGCTAGTCGGTAGTGGAAAACCGCAATATCCGTACATCACTAAAATATCCCCCCCCCCCATCCTGGGTATAGTGGCGACGGCAGCTGTTTTCGACCCGACACCACCGTCCACCGTTCCATCCATAGAAAATTTTCTTCATAGTCTCATTTAACGTTACGTCTCTTGCCATATGAGCAATTAGAGTTTTCATCACTTCAAAGAGGCAACTTTGTGCCACCGCATGTAGTAAAATAACTCCCCCTCCCCCTGGCAACACCCGTTCACTGGTGGCATGTGTGGGATTCTATGCGATATATGTATTTTTTATCTTGTTTTATCCCTTGAGGATGGATAAGTAAAAGAAAAGTGCAAAAGAAGAATGTGAATGAGGGATTTTCGGATTTTTTTATTGTTTAAATTGAATTGCAATAAAAATTTCGAGAGAAACGCCTGGAAGATCTGCTGCTGGACGGGGTCCTAATTAAATTTTATTGAAAACACTTGCTTCTTGTTGTTTTTGTTTTTACTTTTTTTTAAACGTCAAATTGGTCGAGTGTCGAAAAGGAGGGGGAAAAGGGACGTTTGTAATGAAATATCTGTGGTCGTTTTATCGTTGCTTTGGTTCTCTTTTGCATGTTACCCAACATCTGAAGCAAAATTGTGATGGACAATAAAAGTTCCCATCAAATCGGTTAATCGTTTTCAGATGGTGGTTTCTGCATTTATGCGGCACACCATAAACTGTTAAAACAACAATACACGGTTTGTGGTGATGGGTAGGTAGAATCGCATCAATATTGTAGTAAAAAAAAAATTAAATAAGAAACAAAATAATAAAAACTGTGGGCACTGCTGCACATTTCCTCTACTTCAATGAAACAACTAATATATCAGTTTGAATTTAGAAATGGTCGTAAAGTTGCGGCAATTAATTTTGCAGATATTTCACGGTCCACGTCTGAAGATTAGGCCGAACGAGTGAAGTTTTCCACTTACATGCCGGACAAAGAGCTAATACATAAAACATATTTTTTTTTATTTTTTTTTCGTTGCACTTAAAATTGCCTGAAATTAAATCGCCGAATAGCCAAAAGCACACGGTTGTACACACCTATACGGCACGACATGATAACCACAAGATAAACAAAAAAAAAAGTAAATGTTGTGGAAAGGAAGAATCCTCCTAAAATTTACCAAGAAAAATATTTGTCTTAGGAAAAGCTTGTGTTTGCCCTTTTTCCGTCTTCTTCATTTATTTAATTTTTTTTTTCGTACCCAAGTAAAATGTTCTCCTTCACAACCCAGCCATAAGGTATTACGACCGATGGTCTGGCATGGCAGGACACACGCATGAAAATAGAATAGAAAAAAAATAAAAAAAAATAAAAGCCGAAGAAAATGGTAAAACACACAAGGCAAGGAGAGAAATGTAAACAAAATTTCTTAAAGGATTTGAAGGATAAAAAGGTAAATAAAACCAGTCGCACTGGACTGGACATTTAGGCATGTGTGGGTTTACCTTGACGTGATGATTTTTTTCGTTATTTGAGGAACATAAAGTTTCCTTAAAAATTTAAATATTTATTTTCGGCCTCTGTGCCGTGTAGGGTCCATTTTTCGGAATGAATGAGCTCCTATTAGTCTATGTAGTTAGATCATTGCAGCCAAACAGGCGCATAATTTTTGTCATTTTTAGTGTTCCGTAATAAAATTGAATAAAAAGCTTTAAAGAGGTTTAAAATTTCGGTCGCCATATTGGAACCTCCATTTTGATGTAATAATTTTGATGGCAGATTCTAAATCAGCGTACCCAAAAACCCCCTGGTGTTTATTTTCAAGGTAATCCTTTGAAGTTTAATAATTTTCGGCAGCCATCTTGGAGCCGCCATTTTGAAACGTTGTACTTTATCAAAATAACAAATAGCTTATACATGCATATGTTAAGTTAGGATATGTGAAACATTGTGTCAAAAAATTAAGTCAATCGAAGTAACCGTTTATGCGTGACTGAGTGTGACATATTCACAAACTTTCACATTTATAATTTTAGTGGGATTTTTACAGTTCATTTGCAAAAGGTCCTCAGGAAAAATTTGAAACTTTTATTTTCACCAAATCAGCGACATCTACCGGCCTGGATTAGCTACTGTTAGGCCAGCTGGGAAGAGAAGCCAAAAGAGATCATATTTGTGCCATTCTCTTAATTATTCGAATAATTGTTTTTCTATCGCTAAAAACATTTTTTTCTTATTTCTCAATAAATCGAATAAATTGTAAAATTGGTATAAGTTCCACACATACAAAAATTTAATTAATTTCAAAAAATACACACCCCCAGAACACAAAAAAAAAGGAAAAAGCAGACAGTCAGAGGCATGCGTTATTTCTATTTTTTTGCTTCCCTTAAAGAAAATTGGGAAAAAGTCTTGGGGCGAAAAATATTTGGTCTTTTCTTTCAAATTAAACGTGAAGAGCGTGTCGACATCGTCGTTCGTTGAATTCAAGAGCCCCACAGAAGAAGAGGAGTAAGAAAAAACCAAAAAAAAAAAAAGCCAACGAGTAGGCGAATAAAAACGAGCCAACAAATGAACAAGGACACTAACTGCGAGGGTGGAATAAAAGTTTAATTTTCTTTCATTTTTTGTTGTTGTTGTTTTTGGTGCTGCTGCTGTCGCTGCCATTGCCTCTTGATCTGTGTGGTCGTCACCGTTGTTGTCCTGCGTCGTTGGCGGGGGCGGTAGGTATGGCATGCCCTTTTTTTTTTTATAGACGTGGACGATGGCGACAGTCAAGACTCTCTAAACCAGAAAATCTGCTAAATTACAGCAGAAATGACTGGGCTTAGCTTCATCGTAACATGCCAGTGGAAGGGTGACAGTTTACATTATATTTCATGTTCTATATTTTGACTCAGAGCGGCGGTGGCATCACCCCCATATTTCAGCTCCCGAATTCTGCTGGAGGGGAGCCCTTTTTCACTCTATGTAAAGCAAGAATTCCGTCAACTGTGGAGCAATTCTAATACGCAGACTTATGCTGTTTTGCTGCTCGTAATGTCGGACGAAAGAAAAGAAGAAAAAAAGGGGCAAAGCATGGGTTCTTCTGTACTACGCGCTTACGGCACCCAAGACGGTAATATACAATTCGTACCAACAGTCAGCGCCATATGCACCCATCGCCGGGATCATAATCATCACACAACCCCTCGAAAAAAAAAAGGAAAACGCAAAAAAAGATCAAAGAAAATTTTTCGAATATAAATTATTGGGGGTGATGATGGAAAAAATTCGAGTATCGAACGGGACTGGCTGCTGTACTTTAATCCCTCCCCCTGCTCCCTCTCTGCCTTATCCCAGCCCCTTGTTCACATACCACCACCTCCCAGGACCATCCCATCAGCGAGGAATGGAAATGACAGAAAAATTCTTGAATTTTTTTTTCCTCCCTTTTTTTTTCCTTTCGGGGACATGTACACTTCTTCTTCTTTAGTTTTTTTTTCTTCTATTTTCTGTTCTGTCCTTCAATTTCATTAAATTTTGGCAGAATTTCATTGTTTTACAGGTTGGGCTTGGGGCAATTAGAGGAAAACGGTTTATTGGAATTTCTTCCAAATTAGGGAATTTGCGGACTCTTCCATTCGTGCCTCACCGACATTTTCCCATAAAAGTTTTGTGGCATTTTATCCGCAAATTACATGGGAAAAAATGTCTGCCTTTAAAATATCCTTCGGAAATCTCCCCATTTTAAATTTCCCTCACAAGCGATGATACTGAAATATTATTTATATTTTAAAAATTTGCACGTGTATGTCGCCAACAACAAACAACAATATTAACACCGTCCGCAATAGTGTGCGCGATAGACCAAACTTTTCGATTCGTCGTCATTCACAAGCTGACGCTACCTACCACACAAGTGGCGAAACAATCGCTCTTTTGCATGAACAATATCCCACGACGCAAGACGTGGATTTCAGTTAATTGCCCCAAGGGGCCAAGGATATGTGATTTGACAATTTTAAACCTTTTTTTTTGTTTTGTGGGGTTATGTTTTCTATGCCGCGGTTCAGGAGCTAAAGGGCAACACACGATGCGAAATTATTGTTGGGGAGACTCATTTGAGAAGAACCATTAGGACAATGCTATTTTCCGTTATTAATGGCATCAAGAACTATGCGAATGTTTCCATTTGCTAGCAGATGGCAGTACTGTCCAATTATAAATAAGCCGCAACGCCATTTTTTGTAGCGTTTAATGAAATTTCGCCATAAATGTGAGTTTCACCGATTTGGCAAAATATGCATCTCCCCTAGAAAACTGTTTGTGTAAAAAACTCGGTTTCTCTGTGGCTCTTGCGAGAGGGAAAAAGCAATATTGGTGACAGTTAAGTAAAAAACGTTTCCGTAGTAAAAATAAACTAAAAATTTCGCGAATTTCCACAGGTTGAGGTGGGTAGGTATTTGCATTCCCCCTCTAGCTGACGACATGGTCGGTAGGTACCCTGTAAAGGCATGAATAAGTTAATGACAGCCCAAGCACTACCCGGGGGTCCTCTGCAGTAATTTGTTATTTTTAATTAGCTGCCGTAAGCTAATTGGGGTTGTTATCAGCACCATCCCCCTCCCATCCTCCCACCCCAACAGCCATGCCACACCAAAAGTCGACGTCCTCGTCGTATTATTCATCGTTTTCGCTGCCTTCATTGTCCAAGTAGTTGTGTCCCTTTTCATCATTATATTCGCCAACGTAATCGTGTCCTCCGCCATGATGATGATGATGGCGCTTCTGCTGATGGCAGTGACGGCCCCTCCTTCCCAAAAACTTCCAACATTCCATACAGAAATTTTCTGAATATAAACTCCAGGCAAAAAAAAAACAAAAAACATAAAATTAATAAGAAACCCGAAGACTCCATGGAAATTATGTTAAATTTTTTGTTTTTTCAAGCTTTTGTACATTGTGCATTAAATGAAAATTGGAGCACAGAGGCGGGTAACAGTGTGAGCAGTGGCGTTGGTCGGAGGAAAAAAGTATATAAGGCACAACGAATGTTTGTCAATATTATTTCTAATCTTTTCATTTCACCCAAAAACCGATACGTCCTTATTCGATACAACAACAAAAATATATATAATAAAAACAAACAAAAAATATAAAAAGTACGAAGAAAAGAATTTGTTTTTCTATTTTAAGATGAGAATGAGAGCTCTGAAAGGAAGGGATTTGGGATGTTTTGAACGGTTCGTTGAGGTGGAAGATGAGGTGGTGTGGGGAGGGGGTGGTCTAAATATTAGCCTTGTTTGGCTTTCATTTTCCGTTTTCTAAGTGTTTACCATCGCCCTAGTTGGTGATGGTGGTATCCACTCTTCTTTATCCGTTTACCCTGTCACAATGATGTCAGCCATCTCGAAAATACGTCAGATGGGCTCATATACAATTTGTTAACAGTAACAATAATAAAAGCAACAACAACATCAACAAAAACACGAACACCAGCACCGGTATTATCAGCTCAGCAGCAGCAACAGCAGCAGCACCAGCACCAGCAATAACATCGACAGCATAGCTAACATTTAGTTTTGTTAGAAAGGATGGCTGAATTTCTGGCAGGGAGAAAGGGGGGGGGGGGGGGGGGGGGGGCTTTGGGTGGGTTTTTGAATGAATTCTGGCGCGTTTGCCTCGCTCGTGCTTATAACGCTGCAGTATAGGGTTTTTAGTGTTAGAGAGAGGGATGTTGCTGGTAAACTGTAAAGAGGGTTGGGAAATCGCAAGAGAAATGCCAGAGCCCTCCTCCGCATACAGAGCCTTTGCCTTGCTTTGCCTTGCCTTGTCTTGTGCTTGTGCAATCATCGATCGTTCCCTACGGTCCAACGAAAATTCGATTGAAAATTATTTAACACCCCATCTAGATCTGGTTGTGCAAATGTACTCAGAGTAAGAATACAGGGGGATGTACAAGGGTTTTATGTACAAATCTAAATATAAATTTATATGTATACCCGACCATTCCGAGGGACGACAGGGAGACTGGCTACAGGGACAGGAAATCGGGATCGAGACTGGGGTCGATTTTGAGGCGCTCAACACACCATCGTACACTCAACCGCGCGCACCCATTCAATTCAGCCCCCGCAGCCGAAAAAAGATGCTATGTAGCCCTCTGCCTGGGAATATCCGTCCCAGACCAGACCCCTTTTGAGATATTACATGCACCGTTGTACCCTGTGTACAGTACAGCCCACCCATCCATTCAACCCACCCACCCATCCACGTACACTTTTCTTCCGTCCTTTTCGTGTCAATTACTTCTGGTGTTCGAGGAAGGCTGTATGGCTTTAGCCGTACGATGGGGTTGGGGGTGGATTCCAGTGTTATGTCCTACAGGCACATCCCCCGGTATACCTCATGACTATCCCCGGACCGGTGGCTGATTTTCCTAAGAGATGTGCCTACCAACGGGTAGGTACACGCAGAAACGCCATGGCGAACATCAGTGTCAATCTGTTGGAATTATATCGTCAACATTCCTGCCCCAAAATGCCAATCTATCCCTCCACCCCTCGTCGTCGGTGGATAGACGCAATCCTTCCAGGTAACTGGTCATAGTGGATAAACACAATTTTGTTCATTCTATCATTTATTTTCATAATTACTTTTTGTAGCGGGATATTTGAAACGAGCGACCCCACAAACCGCTAGGTGCCAAATTTTATGAAATGTTTAGTTTAGCGCTTTAATTTTTACGGAATTTTACGCCATTTTGCCATTGATTTTATCCCCAGCCATGTCGTATGGTAAGAAAAACGGGCGCGAAATTTATACTTTTGCCACTCCAAAAGCAAAAATTCCCATACGAGTATTTTCTCATAATAGGGTTTTAGCAAAACATTCAAAACAAAATTCTGCCCATATCATAACTCTCTAGGTCAACTATAGTGAACAGCAACCAAACGATTAAAATTCCCCTGCGGATGAAATAAATACGCTTAGTGCCACAAGGGCCAATTATAGGGCCATTTTTGTTCCGTAAAAAATTTTTTCAACCAAATGTGATATTTTCGCGCAAAAATTTTATTGAAATTTTTTTTTGCTCGATAAATAATTTCCCTATCTCTGTTTCCTGTAACGGCGGCGGCGGCGGCGGCGGTGGCTCTTTATAGACTTGGAAAGTAAAACTGTTCTAATCGTTTTAGTGGCAAGGGGTACGTAAAATAAAAATGACTAGCTTTCTGTTAATCTATCCGATAAGTTACAGAGGGAATTTATATCAGTGCTCTATTTCAATTGAAGAAATTTAAATTTTTATTACTTTCCGATTCATCTGCGGTAAAATAAAAGCAATCTGGCCGACCCAATCACGATACTGTCAAGTCAAATTGGAACGCAAGTGTGCATTTTTACACCGCTTATCGCTTTTGATGAAAAAATTTCCCATTTCATTATATTTTTGTTGTGTGGTAAAAAAAAAAAATAAATGAAATAAAGCAAATGTGAGTTCATTCAATTGCTTATCAATATTTTCGATTCAAGGAAACTTGGTGTGTGGAGAAACCGATTATTACGTGCAGGAGATTCTTATCAATAGCGCGCGATATTTTTACTTTAAAGGCATAGAGCGCCCGCTAGTATCTCGAATTTGATTTGGATTAATCGATTTCTGCGGTGGCTGCCATCTGTGTGGGCCTACCGATGCATGGGTATTTTCTAAAAGTTTCAACGGTGACACGGGTTTTGAGGTTAGGCACTCGTACGTGTGGTAATCCTATAAAATGCAAATTTTGGATACCCATTAAAAGGCATGCGGCTTTAATGGCCCAGCTTTGGACATATGTACATTTGGTTTAGTAGGGTACAAAATTTGGCAATTTGGGGTGGCGCATTTTTCCAACTGATTGAGGCACATTCGACCAATGTGCTCCCAAACTAAGCTGCTAGTTAAAAAAAAAAAAAAAAAAAAAATCTTCTCGATATCTGTGGTATATCCGGCGCACGTTTTCCCCATATGTTTCCTCGTTGGACGGCATTTGTCGCCCTTATCCGCTTCTTCTGCACAGAGCTTGTTTGTATTTAAAAAAATTAAAAAAAAATAATTAAAAAATAAATAAGAACAGTGAAAATATATTTTTTCTAGAGCTGCCGTCTGATGCGGCTGTTGTTGCTGCTGCTGCTGCTGCTACTCCAATCCTATTCCCATCTTAGCCGAAGCGTAAAGTATAAGCTCCGCTTTTCTACTCTTTTACTTGAGAGGCCGCGGGGCCCGGTTGCCCGAACGCGCCCCGCCCTGCCTTGTCTTGAAGTAGGCCCCGCCATCACACACCATGTGGACTGTATAAACAATAAATTTTGTGCCGTTTGATCTTTGCCGACCGGCTAAATGGTTCAATTTAACAACGAACTCTTGTTATCAGTAATTTCGCCTCCTTGTTGTGAGCGCTGTTTATTTATTACTTCATGTAGCACTGGTGGTCTTCTATTTTGTTTTGTTTTATTTAATTTTTTTTTCTTAACATTTTTTTTTTATTTCTCTTGTCGCTGTAAGCGTTTTTTGTTGTTGTTTTTTTAAATGTTGATTTTACTGCTCGACTTTATTGTTCTTATTTTTTTTTTTTGTGTGTTATTGTTTTTTCCACCGCATTTACTTCTTATGCTCGATTTTCGTCTTTAGCTTTTATTACCATTTAATGGGATGTTGTTGCGCTGTAAACCTAGAAAGCTATCTTAGAAAATGTGCCATGTACATAATTGTGAAAACCTTTTTCTTTTTTTCTCTCTTTTTCTCTCTAATAACACTGCAGCTGACTACAAAGGGAAATTAATCGGCAATGATAGATTTATGGGACATTTCAACACGATATTACTCAAAACTGTTCTGCATCCCGATGTTGTACAATTTAGTTTATTTTTTTTTTTTTATATAAATTCACAAAAAGGCGTCCAGGGTCCCTTTTCGAACTGGAACCCTGCTAGGCGATTGGGGAGCCAAAGAGATACTTCCCTCCTCCAAAATCGCCTTACTTAGTAAAAGTAAAAATGTAAAATAAATTAGATAGGTGTGAGCAAAATGTGATGTATGAAAGTAAGGTCACTCCCCCCCCCCCCCCCCCCCCCTGCTTCCACGACCTTCCTTGAAAACTGTTAGACGACATACCTTTATTGTGGTTATAATGTTATGTATATACAACAAACTATTCGCCATTTTGGATTTCACTTGCCTGCAATCATATTTGAATTGAAATCAACAATCCCTAAAACACCCATGTACCCATTTTCATAGTATTTGGCTCGAATTTAAGATAATCAGTAGCCATTTAGGATATTTCATATTAAAACTCTCTCTCTCTCTCTAGAATAAGAAGTAGCGTATATGTACATTTGCAATATAGGAATGTGGAAAACTTTCAGGGAAAAAACAAATATCATATAAGACTCGAGTAGGGCAACGACAACGTACGTATCTTAATTTGTTAATTATGGTTGGAAGGGGTTCGTACAAATTGAATATTCAATAAATAAAATTAACTGCCACATTCCTGGGCATATTGTATTTTTTTTTTTCGCCCAAAGATTCCATTTATTAATTTTCACATTTCAATTTTTTTTTGCGAATGTTTTATCACAAACTGAAGTACTTAATATCACTCTAAAAAAAAAACACTCAAGTTAAAATGTGAAAAAATTCACCAGAGGATTGTATGTCCCTTCAGTACAATAAAAGAAAAAAAATAAATATCTTAACATGTGCGAAAAGCCGACTTTCCTTTCACATAAACATCATTCCTTTTAACCCCTGTACCTGCTAATGCACACCGTATGCATATCCTTCCGTTTTTACTTTATTATTTTGCTGTTGTGAGAAGGGCGGGGCGCCGGGGAGGACATGTTTTGTAGTGTCTTAAAGCTCATTGTGTAAAATTGTCACAAGAGCCATAATAAGCCTTCTCGCATTTTCTTCAAGCATTCCACATAGAGCAGCAAACTCAAACCACAACCACCGTAACCTCCGCCCCCCGCCCCCCTCCCGAACCCTTTCTTTTTCTTCATTCCCTCCATAAAATCTAAACTTAAAATGCCGTCGCGTATATTTCCCTCCTTACACTCTCTAGTAGAAGATCTTAAAACCATCCATCCCAACCACCACACGTCATGTGAATATGTACATATTGCCAGGCATCTGCTATAGGAGAGAAGTAGCAAAATATGAAGAACACTATAACCCCACGTTGGGTGCACCACGCCGCCTTGAAAATATCCCTACGTCCCTATGAATATGAAATTGTGTACATACTATATATGCATACAATGCGCCCTTTACTTCTGCATTGAGCAAAATGAAATGTGCATGCTGATGCAAAGTAAAAAAAAAAATTTTGGTATTTTGTTTTTGTCCTTATGCAATTAATATGTACCTTTCGGGTAGCTGAAAAAAATCCCAAAAACACCCTCACCTCCACTACCTTAACCCAACATATGCACACACGTTTTTTTCAACGAAGTAAATATATGTATGTATATGTATAATCTACTTGGTTGCCACTTGTCAATAACGGTAAGCGAAGCGATGAATATAGACAAATATGAGTAAATTACTGTCACTACAGAAAATTTCGCAGAGTAATCATCAACCCTGAAAACCATTATGCACTTATTTTCATGATAATTTTGATTTTGACAAATTTATTGATACCTTTCGATCGCCATGTAGCGGTTTCAATATCAAAATATTTATCACAGATTTCAAACTGACTGTCTTTAATGAACATATCCAAAGCAGCGTTCCACTGATGTCACTTTAGGCTTCCGTGACCAAGTCGACAACATATTCTCTAACTTCCCTCATTGTTGAAATTAGTTCTGATTTGGTTCCATGCCACTTTTTTTGTTTGTTTAATGTCAAAGATTTTGGATGCTCTTAGTCCTCCTACGTAACTTTCCTCGCTTAACGTTCCCCCCTCCTTTTCTGTTTAACGAACACAATCATGGTTGGTATCATCTGCGGCTGAAGGACATTAAATATATTGCTTCACATTCATTAACCTGTCAACTACATAGAGATGAAAGAATCCTTTTGATAATATTGCAGAACAAATAATAGCCATAACTGGCTGTTCTGTCTTGCTGTTGGACACAAGAACGGTAAATCTACTTGTCCTCGAGATATGTGTATGATATATAGTCCTGGTCATTTCGAGATAGAAATTTAACTCTTAGATGTTGAACATTTGCAGGACGAAAGAAGAAATGTGAATTACTCAACAAAATTGCCACACATTTCTATTTTGAACTTATTATACCTGGTACATACGTACAGGCAATTTGTATTTTCTGCTAAAGGACGTGCAGCCGTCTCTTTCTGCACCAGATGGGCTTATTGATTTTTGTCTGTTGCTAAAATTTAACGGCATCAATATTCTTGAATTTTCCTATAAAACACAATTTTCGAATTTTATCGGTGTACGCATGATTTGAAATCAGCGACCCCGAAAACCCTCATATATGTTATTTTGCCCAGATTTCCGTTCGGTTTCCTCTCAAACTCACTTACGCTCGCTATAGAAGTTTAGAATGGCAGACCTCATTTTTATAACTGCTGTAGAAATAATTTTTTTTAAGCATTTTAAGTGACCACCCCCTGAAGAATGGTTTCGTGATTATAGCGACCACAGGGAGTCTTCAAGTGCATCTTGCTAAATTTATTTCCTAAAATTATTCAAAAGGAATCGCTGAAATGACTGCCATTCAAGAACATTTTGTAGTTGTTATCATTGTTTCCTTTTTTTTATGCTTCTTGCCATACTAGCAAAAAAAAAAGAAAAGAAACAAAGTAAAAACAAATCCCTATACACGCCATAGAACAATGCCTGCTAGTCTCTTTCATTTTGTTGTTGTTGTTTTTTTTCTTTATCTTTTTGTTTCTTTTTTTTTTTGTAATACGTAAAAGTGGACTGCAGCCTCAAACAATCCGAACAACAACACCAAACAATAAGTAGCAACAGTAGCAGCAAGAAAAAAAAAAATAATTATAATAAATATGCATTTTGCATGGGTTGGGGTGTAGAGTGTGTGTGTGTGTATGTGTGTGACATTGCGTTTGATAGTGTTTGTGCCGCTGAACAGTACATTAACGGATTGAGGGAAGAAAATACTGAATGGAAAAAAGTGGCAAGAATAGGCGAAACAATGAACGAAGCGCAGTAGGAACATCAGCTGAGGACAATGGATGCGACGGATTGATGCCAACAATTATTCAGGAGTGATCTACCTCGCCGTTGGGCTTCTTCGAATGTGCGGGAATGGGAAGGGGGGTGGACTTGGGGGCTCGGTGGGTATGGGGTCCCCCAGGATGAATTGATATTGTACACGCCACGCTATGATACACCAAGCCGGATGTTATATTATATATGTACGTAGCGCCCATAATGGGGAAGCAGTTTTTTTCTTTCATTCATTATCAACAGCAGTAAAAATTTTTATACCCCGGGACAAATTTGAAGAACATGAAAAAAAGGAAAAAAAATAAAATAAAAATAAAAAATATCCTGCGATTGTTGCTGCAACTGCTCTTGCTCCTGCTATTGCAAAAGGAGAAGAAAAAAACAACAGCAACAACAAAAATAGATAAAATGGGAACAAAAAGGAATCAAATGACAAGAAGGAAAATGAATGCCCTTAAGGATGTCCAGAGGGGCTAGAAAAGAGTGTTTTTGTCTTCCATAGTTCCGCACAAAAGCGAACGGGTGGACTTGCTGCAGTAGTTCGGGTGGGAAGACGAATCGGGTTGTTGGGTAGTTTGGTGAGAAAGGATAACTACTATCAGGTTCTATTAAGCCTCCGTCTGTTGTCCACAACCAGGAGGACAACTTGACCTGAAATTGCACAACACTGCTAACGCGATGAGCCGCACCCGCCACCGCAGGAAGGGAACTTATTTTTTTTTTATTTTTTTTTAAGGTAGCTGGGTGATGGAAGGGCTTAAGTTTTTTGGCATTTGACTCAGAGTCAAATAGTCCATCAACACATCATACAACCCGTTCTTCGTCTCAAGACGTTTTATACCCGAGAAAAAAATCTTACCTTGGAAAATGGACTCTGCACTTTTCGGGATGAACTTGCCCACTTCCTACACAACCACATTTTCACTATTTTCTCGCGGAATGTTGCAAACGGTGAACAGAAGAAATAGGAAGCACGTTTATGCTGTTAAATTTTTCTTTTTCAAATTCGATTACCACACGAAATTGCCTCAGACAAATTGATTTTCTGAACAAAAAAAATACTCCGTGTAAGCAAACGCCCCTAACAGTCACTGAACTCAACTACTCCTACGATTTGAACTTTTGACAGTTGCAGTTGTTTTTTTGTTTCTTTGCAAAACTTGCAGCGAACGGTACGAGAATGAAACGGCCACTTGTCCTGCTGCTGAGTACAATTGATGAGGGTGGCTCGATTCGGACTCCCGCTGAGGTAGGTTCGAATGCTTGCTGTTCTACTAGTACGTTTATCCTTAAACTGGTAGAACAGTTCGATGGTTCCGCTTGGTTGGGACTCCTGTTTGAGGTCCTACTAGTGCATTTATACTCGAACCATTAGAACAAATAGAAAGTGAAAAGGAAAATGGGTTATTAGGTGAACTGGTATACATACGTTCGCCTGGTTGTTTTTGGTCGTTTTTCCAAAAGCGGACACCTGCAGTGACCTAATTGGAGCCCCAGAAAATTTAAGGCGAAGATGGTCTAATTTTTCGCACACTTTGGGGCATGTCATATACATATACTGCGAGTTCCACGGTCTCTCCCTAAAAATATTTCCTCCAGATCTACTTTTTGTTTTTATTATTTACTAGCTTGCCCGGACCCGGCGTTTCCCGGGATACTATTAAATTTGTATTCCTTAATTTTACGACGCCTCCCTACTGCACCAACGTCTCTCCTATGTGACCCAGCGTTTTCCTATTTGCGTTTTGCACATGTTTTCGATATTTCCAACAGTATTATTAAATTTAGTTTTCTTCATTTTACACCACCTCCTTATTGCAGCGGCGTGGGGGTGGTCTCATATTTGCAAATTTGAATAGCTGATTCGAAATCAGTATTCCCGAAAATTCCCCAGTGCAGATTATCAGGGATATCCCTTGAAGTTTAACTTTTCGGTCGCCATATTGATCCACCATCTTGATTTCCAAAATTATGATGGCAGATTCAAAATCAGTGACCCCAAAAACCTCCAATTGCCTTTTTCATAAAGATTCCTTGAAGTTGGAAAATTCGCTACCTATACAAAACGGAAATTTAGATTTTTTCGGTTTTCCGGCTTTTCCTTTGGGGTTTCCCGAATTCTTTTTGCTTAAACCTCCCCTGTATTATAGTGAACAAAACAAAAAATAACTATCGAAATCAGTCAAGCCGTTTTTGAGTTTTAGCGAGACTAACGCACAGCAATTCATTTTTATATATATAGATTTAAGCGTTCTCTAACTAAATTCAGAACAAGATTAATAATATGGAAAATGGACTAGAAAAGAATTCCAAGCAACTGCTCATTTTACCAAATAAATTGGATAACAATGAAATGCAATCCCATTTGCTCTCTACTTAAATATTTGTTTGCCCCTTTTCAAAAGTCAACCGGCCCGTTGTTCATGTAATTTATTAACGGCAACCGAACAATTGATAAATCAAACAAAACCCAAACTCACACGATGGATTTATTGAAAGTCCTAACGAATAATAAAAACAGAAAAGAGAGAGAGAGAGAGAAAAAAAACTAAAACAAACACTGAATTTCCATGTAAATCATGGTAGGTAACATAAAAAATAAAAATAAAAATAAAATCCCAGTTGTCTCTCTATGTCCTATTTCCCCACATCCGGTTGGTAGAACACTTTTAAAATTCTTCCTCTACAGAATAAACAACACACACGCCAATAAAAGTTAACAAAAATAAATAAATTGCAGGGCAAACAACGACGGCAAAGAAAAAAAAAAAATTTTAATTTGCACTCATACGGCACAAATTGAATTTATTAGCGGTGTGTGGCGATATCCTTTTTCGTGCTTCCATGCTTCCTGCATCACTGCCAGTGTTGGCAAGTCCTGTGGGGATGAAATGTTTTTTTTTTATGTTTTGTTCATTACACGCTTTGTATTTTAATTTTTGTTTTTTTTTTTTTTATTTGCATCTCCCGTGTACCTCCAATTTAAGTTTCCTGCCCCTGTAACGTGAATAATGTATGTTGACATTTGTGGCCACCGCTGCACGTCGACTGTTGCACCCTGTAGGCGTGCATGGAATGCATCAAAGGGGTTGGAAATTTTACCTTCATGCCATTTTAGTAAATAACGTGCCACACATTTATGTTTTATTTAATTTTTTATTTTTGTGTAAGCAAATTGATGCAAATTTAATTAGTGTGTGCTGCGCCGCAATTTTAACATCAGAACAATAAAGAAAACGGTGGTCTTCATATTGTTGGGATGAAAAGTGAAATTTTACGACGGAGGAATTTCCCTAAAAAAAAGTGAAAGGGAATTTTTTATTTGATTTTGGGAGGGGGAATATATTTTTTATTTGATTTGTCAAAGAAAATACTATTCAATGACACCCCATTCGATGGGGTACGCGTCATCACTACTTTCAAGAGCTAGGCAGGTCTAGCAATCGCAGAACTAGAAAAAAAAAGTGAAAACAACCGTTTTTGTTTTTTCGACACAACAACTCTTTGAACCTTATTGTGTGGGGTGTCAAATGAAAGCTCTTAATGAAATGTTTAAATTAATTAGATATATATACCCCCTCCCCCCACCCCTCCAAGACTGTTGTTATGAAAGTTAAAAAATAATAACCTAAAAATACGAGAACATTAAAAAATTTTCTTAATACATACTGTATGACTAAAAGCTCCGTATATCTTTGCTGCTTAAATGGTTTAACGCATCGAAGAATTTTACCTCTGTTGAATGATGCCCCCCTCCGCCCCTCCACCCCTCCACCACGCAAAATCCATTTTCCCTTCCCCATACCTATCGCCACGACCTTTCTGATGTACACAAACCGTCCTAAACAACCCCATGGCGGGAATGATAAACGTATCTAAACGTATTGTGCCGAATGCCGACAAAAGCATCTCTCGTCGCAATTTGAATGTGGGAGAATACGGAAGATTCACAATCAACGAATGAAACCTGCGATGTACCGAAAACCGGTGCCTTTTCCTCATATAGGTAGTTTCTATTGGGGGGAGGAATGGAAAATTGTATGCATGCGTTTTCATGGGAAAGGTACAAACCAGTAACACCGACAAGATACGCTGCGGATTCCCTCGGTTCGGTTTAGAGGGTTTGGAAGGGGAGGGGGGGGTGTACGAGCCTTGGTTTAACAAATGTAAAATACTGCGACATTTGTTTTTGTAATTGAATCGTTAAGTTGTGTTGTAGACGAGGGGATGGAGATATCATTTTGGAGGGTACAAGCCGCATACGCGCATATATCAACACTCTCGTTATCCTTCTCCATCTTACACTGTTTTGTATTCCCCTACATTCAAAAATTTGCAATAATTCACCATCCATCGTCATCAGCAGTTCAGTGAAATTTTACGTGATAGAGGGGTACAGGTTAACCAAATTTGAGAAGTTCATACGGAAGGTTCAAAGCAAATGAGGAATACGGCGAAAATGAGAACATACAGCAAGCAAGGTGGAGCAAAAAAAAAAAACAAACGAGACATTTACCATACGCACAGATCCACACACAGTGCACACATACAGACTTTTTGATATAGAAAAGGGGGTGCTTCATAAAAGCAATTTAACATAGAAAATAGTTTCTGTAATCACATTAGCCAGGAACACTAAAATCAATTTGTAAACGCAGTAGCACGAGAATGTTTTTACCCCATTCAGCAGAATGTTATTGAATCTCAATATTAAAAAAAATATAGCCCTACGTAAACGTGTGGAAATTGCCGCCATAATTGTAGGATTAATTTGTTTAATTTTTTGCGGTAGTTGGTTTACCAGCCTACTGTAGAAATTTCATGAAAAATTGTATGAAATGCGGTTGGTATATTTTTTTCTAGCTAAATAAACATATCCAATATTTTTGTGATAATGCGTCTAATAGTAGGGCACATATAACGACAAAATTCATTAAATGTTCCACGCAAAAAAATTAATTTTTAACTAACCTTTAAAAAAAAAATTATGGTCCTAGAGCGGAATTTTGCGGCACACCACACAAATTTGTAAATTTCAATTTGATGTTGCAGTAATTAAAAAACCATTACCAATTTTACAGATATTTTGCAAGAAACAGTAAAATGTCTGAGTATCTATCAAAATGCCCTACGAACCTTCTCAGTTTATGGTATGATAGCATTTTACTGAAATCGAGGAAAATCAATAAATTTCCATGGATCCAATTTCCTTGACGCTCTTGTAAAAATAAATATCTCCACGATAACCTTAAACTTCTCAATAGGCGACCCTCCCAAGAAACACTTTTGAAATTCAAGCCCAATTAAATATTTTAAAATGCCAAGAGCTTCCGTAATGTTAGGTATTTGATTAAAAAATAAAAATAAATAAATAAATCGCTGCAGAGCGAAAATTGCAGAAAGAATTTTAGCTTGAGTAAGCTCTAAAGAAATTGATTGCGACCATTTCCTCCTGTCTACAGAAAATTCCTCTTACAAACCACCCTCTCTCGTTCTGCTAACTGCACATTTCCTTTTTTCTTTTTTTTTCCTTTTTTTCTTTTTAAAACGCCAAGCCAACATGGAAAAATGAAGTAAAAAGGAACTCTTTCACATGCATCGATTTACTTTTAATTGCAATACCAATTCCAGAGTTTTATTTTCAGTTTGTTCTGAGCGGTTATTACTTCTTCCTCATTTTTTCTCGAATATTTTTATTTTTTTTTATTTTCTTTTTACTTAATCCATCCATCCACCAACGTTTCATCCACAAGAACCTTTTCTATTCGCCCACTCTGATTGGATCGGGGGAAAGAAAACAGGAAAATTCCTCAGTAAACCCACAGTTCAGTAGGTGCAGTACAAATCAATTATTTAGAAGCACACACACAAAAAAAAAATGAAAGGGAGAGAGAAAGAAAAAAAAATAATAATAAAGTAAAGAAATTTCAAAAAGAGTTCAATTTACTAAAGTGCTTGTTGTGTTGCCATGTCCGTATATATATATTTCTTGGGAATATCCAGGACTCTGCCTCATCTCTGGAGGATACAAAATAAAATTTCAAGGGAGCGTGTGTGTGGATTCTATTCGATGGCTGAGGTGTATTGACGATAAATCAGAGTTATTGATGTTGAAAAGGAGGAATTAGAGTAAATACTTTAACTTCAGAGTAAATACTTCATCCTCCATTTTCTATTTTGGTCGGCGGATTTTTCATTAGATTGAAAGAAACCTAGAAAAATACTTGTAAGATTATATTTGAATGTGATTTTCTCACATGGTGTCCCACAGGGGTCTGCTTTAGGGCCATTGTTTATTTCTGAGTAAATTTAGCGCTTAAGGTAGCCGTATTTTAAAAATTATAATAGAACAAAAACGCTCAACAACAAACCTGAAGCAATTTCTATTTCTAGGAGCTGATTTTAAAGTAGAAACCCTTCACTCCAAAAAAGTAAGAGAAAGTACCGATAAAATAACTTATAGGGCCACTTAATGACAACGCAAAATAAATCTTAAGAGAATTGCAGTGGTGGAACGCCTACATACAATGCAATGGGTTCTTTTATTTCTGGTATTCTCCATTTCACACATATTTGTTACCTAGATTTGAATAGCCGGGGGGTTCGGAGCATAGTGAACAATTGCAGCAAACAAAAAATATATATAACCACAACCACCTTCTGCAATGTTCTCTGCAAACGTTTTATTCGTAAATCTCTCGGTGTAAAATAGGAGGGACATATCGCAGCATCAATATTTTCTGATTCCGCTTCAGATGGAAGGAAAGAGGCAAAAAGGAAAACATCCTATGAACTGCAATCCCTCCACATCAGCTTATCCAGTCAGGCACCGCCTGATATCCCCAGCATCATTATCACCACCCACAAATTCAGTTTACCTACAGCCATTAACCGCGAAAGACCTAGAAAAAGATTTTTTTTTCATTTCCGATGTCCTGCTATGTAAAAAAAAAAAAAAAAAATCGGATATTTCGATTATGGGACACAGCAAAAATTTATCTTCTGGGAAAGAACGAAAAAAAAACAACAAAAAACACATGGAAAAGAGAAAGGGACACGCCCCAAATCCGCAGGTCCTCTAGAGGCTGGCAAAAAAGAAAAATAATTGTAATCAAGCGACTTTGATCCACCTGAAGTGAATACTAACCGTTTGTTCTGTCAAAGGCTCTTTCAAACGTCATTAGCTGAGTTGTTCCAGCAGGACTCTAAAAACAAAATGCTGTGGTATAACCCATATGTCCTGCTAATTCGTTTTCGAATTTTTGGAGTTTGGCTTTAATTTTTTGTTCAGCGAAATAAATCGAGGGGTGTCGTTGCTTGATGCACTACAAAAGAATGTAGATTTTTCAGCTTTCTATAGGTTATTGAATTGGAATATGCCTGGGATGAACATTTTGTGGAGCGAAATTGCTTTTCTCAAATCAGTAATGAAACTGCAAAATTGGTGGACCAGGTCTGAAACTCATCTCAAGGGTGAAATGGAGAATGGATTTTCGTTTTTTCTCAAGGTGGTGTTGCATGTTGCGTCACCCTGATGAAAACTCATGTCATAAAAGTTTGAATTATAGCTTTGGTAGAAAAATCGTCATTGAAACTCATTTCGTGTTCTTATTTATGTGCAACAAATTTACATATCTAACTGTTAAAAAATAAAATGAATTGTATTTTTATTTAATTTATTTTCAGGCAAACAAAATGGGCCTTTCACCATTTTTCTGCCATAATGGTGATCCACTGACAACGCCTCCACCTGCACACTGTGGTATACCTCCCTATCAGCTGGATCCGAAAGCGATGGGTAAGTGAACAATATATAATAAAAAATAAATAAATACACATTCAAAAGTCATACTCGAATGATTTTTATGCAATGGCAGTAAAGGGCTTAAAGAAAAAAAAAGGATGTAGCAAAAGAAAATACGAATTGGGGCCAATTAAAATTAAAAATGTTTTTACTTTCAAGAGGTCCATTCCTCCATCATCCCCCGCATAATTCATTGTGTGCTGTGTTTTCAATTCAAATGTATCTGAAGAATGGTGTTTACGAACAAATACTGTAGCAGGAACGATGATGATGGCAATGACTGCTAACGACAACATGCATTAGCCCTACCAGGAGAAAACCTCTTATATGCCTCCCTTCCCGTCCGCCACCCCCTTCCCCAGCCATCATCACTCAACTGCTTTTTTCGTGAAAGTCTGAAGAACCTCAATTCGACTTTATGTAGACCTTACAAAATGGGCAAGAAGTTAATAAACCACTCGTGAAATATAACGGTATAAAAAGCAAGGAAAAATATAAGAAGAAATAAATACAGAAAAGTCACTTGAGGCAAATGACGCAAATTAGCTTCATTTAGATCGGTTTCACCTCCACCATGTTTGCGACAGAAAAAAAATTTTTTTTTTCCTTTTCTTATGCAAATTTTCCGAATGTTTTCTCTCGACTCAATTGAACGTCTCGATTCGATTTTGCCTCTTCTCTTTTTCTCTTTATTTTTTTTTTATTCTTTTTTTGTGATTTTCCTTGCATAGCAAATTGTGTGCTCCCCAATAAAACTTGCATCCTTAAAAAGATTGGTCCGGTATTGGTACGCGTCTCTTCAAGAAAATAAGGGAGCGGAAGAGCAAAAAAAAAAAAAAAGAGCGCAAATAATGAAATGACGAATGACGACGAAAAAGGTAGTTACTTTCATTGCGCATCATTTACTTTTGAGATTATTTGGTGAATGGACCAACAGCAGCATCAGCAGCACCGGCAGGACGATGTAGCACATCAATGCCACTTGTACTCGAGCTCAGCTGAATACGGAAAATTCTTTTCCGAGCATTTGCAGCCCCTTTTTGTTACCCTTAAGAATGGTGAATTGAATTTCAGCTTTTTGTGCCATTCGATTTCAGTAAATCGGTCTTTGTCGTCACTGCGCGTCTTTCAAAATTACTGCACGCGACAACATTTGTGTGGGTGAACATTTATGCTTGCTCTTCAGGAAAAAAAAAATAAATAAAATAAAAAGTTATCTCAGGTTTGATATCTTAGGAGGGGGAGGCATTACTATTTCGCTTCAGTTAGGAGTGCAGGGCCTCAAAAGCCTCTCCACTTCGACCCTCTGCTGCAGTGTCTTTAATCGTTTAAATTGGCTAACCTGGGTTATTAGTCGGAATTATCCCAATTGATGGGGCTTCCATCTGTCAGTTATTCGGAAAAGCGCACTCTGAGATTGGAAGCATTGGGTACGAGTGAGATTCGAACCTGGGACTTTTGGATCGGCCAGCAGTCTAATACGCTTACCACTAGGCTGCTCGTGTCTCGTACATGATGACGATTTAGCTAATTTAAAAAATCGAAGATGGCAGCGGAATCAAAATAAGAAAATACATTTTGTTTATTTAACTCAGGCAATTTTTTTAAGGGCCATACGACATGAAATCTACCCAAAACTGAGACCTTTGCCTATTTTAAAAGCAACGACGCCCCGTCCTTTATATTCGCAGTTTCCTCCCCTGACCATTATAATCCACGTACGATGCTAAGAAACAATAGGACCAGGACAAATGGCATATCGAAATCCATTTAGTGTGGTTTTATTCAGCTAAGTACTCTAATGTCGTGTTGAGTCGACAATTTAAAAAAAAAAAAGCGATGAAAGGAAAAAAAGGGATCACAGCCCATCACAGCACGAGAAATGTCGAAGCCATATATAAGACCCCAGGGAGGAGGGAGACATTACGACAGACGGGAAAATTATGTTTTTTTCTTTCCCATGATTTCCACTTGATAATCAGAAGGACGCACATATGGCCACGCTTATTAGGTCAGACGACACAAAAAAAAAATTTAAAAAAAAAAAAGATATAAAGGAATGGAAATGCTGCAGAGGACAGTGCGATGTGACATGGTAGGGAAAACCATTTTAATCCCCTCCTGGTGATCCCGGGTGGATCAGTGACGACAATCAGGTCGTTTGCTAATAACTTTCAGTCCATTCGGGGTATGTCGCCGTTAAATCCTTTCCTAGAACTCCTGCACCCAAATGACGACATGACATACAGAAACGTTCTCGTTGTTGCCCCGCCGTCGTCGTTGTCGACGTTGTCATATCATCATCAGCAGCATCACTGCGAATTAAAATAAAAAAAAAAAAAACACCAAAGAAAAGGCGAACCAGATTATCCCAACAACTGATTGGAAATTGAAATCGATTTCCCCCTTTTTTTTCACAAATTTTTTTTTTATTTTTTTATTTTTTATCAATTCGTATCTTCGAGTGCGAGGAGCACATCCTCATTTGTATTTCAAGTGGATGCCAGTCAACGAGGGATGAATAGGGCTAAAAAGACGACGCAAGGGCACGGTCGGATGGGCGCGGGAGGGAATTAAATGAAAATTATATCACAAAGTAAGCACTGCACGCATGCTGACACGGATAATCCTCGCAGGGGCGCACCGAGAAGGGATACTCTCTGTCTGCTGTTATACCCCGGAACATCCTGCGGGGATGAAATGATGATGATGATGATGTCGGTGGTGGCGGTGATTATCAAGTGTTTGGATGTATCACTCCAAACAGGACCGCCAAGTACTAATAGCTGCTGATGGATGCGGTTTTCCTTTCATTTAATTTTTTTTTGTGTCCTTTGATGCCATGCCTTCGCTTATTCCCATGTGGCTAGGACGAAATGGTTAATCACTTTCGTATCATTGAATTTGTCATCTGCTGTGATTTTTTTTTTTTCATTTCTTTTTGAGAGTATTTTGCCTGGACTCAAGGGATGGGATGATGTAATTTCTGGTCAGATACTGTTTTGGATGGTTAACCAAACTATCTACCACTTTTCCTCACGATTTAATCGCAAAAAATTTTCTCGTTTTTTTTTTACATGACACAATCAGCTTCCAGGAAAATATAATGGAGTTCTGTCCCGAGGGATATTTTTTTTATTTTTTTTATTTGTCTATTTATTTGTTTCCATTTAGTTCACAATTTGTGAAATTACGTTTTAATTTTAGAAGTTAAAAATCCATTATCCCACTTATAAACTATTCTACACGTTGGGAAATTCAACGCAAAATCGACATCTAGGTGTTTTTGGGGTCACTGATTTGAAATTGTTTGATAAAATATAGAAATTCAGGTCAAACTTTGGTTTTGAGATGAAGGAGGAATTTTTATCCGACTACGGGAAACCAAAAAAAAAGTAGGGTTATGAGTTTGACAGTCTATGGATGTTCATCTGTTCCTTCGTATCTCCTGCACTGCTCATCAGATTTGGACAAATGAGGGGTCGTTAGAATCGCCTCAATGGGGTGACATAGCTTATACAACGTTACAAAAAAAGCAAAATGGCGGCCACCATAAGCCAAAATGTCTGCCAATAATAAACAAATTTCACCAAATATTATTAATATGGGTATCCAATGAAAGCGTTGGATGAGCAGTATAAGGCAAACTATGTGACGTTCCATTCCACAATTTCCGGTCTTATGTTTATTTTTAATAACTTTTGCAAACTTCAAAAATGGCTTGGAGCATTTTTTCATGCTACTTAGGAGCTTAGGAGAAGGGCCCATGGTAAATTCAAGTCCCAAAATCGGGAGGTAATGCTTTTATTATCTTGGCGCTATCAATAATTATTTCGTGTTTCGGGTCGTTGTCCGGAGTATAAGGATATTGCAACAAAAACCCTCTAGCAGCAGGCATGAATTTAATTGTTTAATTCAACGAGTGAAACGTTAATTTTTTTTTTAATTTTTTTATTTTTTTTTCTTGCTGTGAAATTAAAGAAAAAATTGCACTGCGTAAAAATCGTACACAGGAAACAAAATCACCAGCAGCAGCAGCAGCAAATTGATGACGACTGCACAAGAGGAATATGGAAAGAGGGAAAGGGGGACATTTTTATGAAAGGAATTACTTGAGTTTTTAATTATACCGCCAAATGGTGGGTTGAGATGGCTTTTTTTTTGTGTTTTCCTATTTTTTTTTTTCTTATTCTTCTCCCGGGTATTTGCTTTTTTTTTTCTTCCTTCGTCCCAGCGGACCAGAGTATTTTTGCGCGTATCCCATGCACAATCCCACGAATGGCACTTAAGCGTCGCCATATGTGTGATATGAGCGCGTATGCATGCGGTTGAAATTCATAAAAGGAATAATACAATAAAAAAAAAAGCGAACAGGAAAAAAATAGGAAAAAGCCCCGAAAGAACCAAAAGGAGTCGTTTTGTTTTTGTGTCGTATTTTTGCATTCTTTTGTTGCGTGCCTGATGGATTGTCGACGATGGTGTGTGTACGAACAAGTATGTACCACCCCTGCAAATGCTTCCTGGTTGACTGGTCCATTTCAAGTAATTTTTATTTTTACAGAAATGCATCCTTTTTAAGCCATACCCTAATTCATACATGCAGTACTCTATTTTATGTTCACCCGCTTTATTTTTGTCGAACTGTTTTAATGAGTCTTTTGTTTTTGTTTTTTTGTTAATTTAAATCTTTCTGCAATTTTTCTCAGTCTCAAAAATCATATGTGCCCTTGCAGAAAATAAAAGACAACATGGCTTTAAAAAAGGGGAAATGAAGAACTAGTAACTAGTACTTCATGCAGTATTTTCGGGGTGTACATCCTCTGAGTTTGTTCCATTATCTGGAGTTCCACAAGGATCTATTCTCGGTCTGCTACTATTTTTGTTATTTATTAATCACTTGACCTCGATAATTAATTCTGACTTTACTGACTGATACCTTTAAGAAGTCCCGTATTGGAAGAAGTTGAACATTTTGTTTCCTTTCTAAACCTAACTACCCTCGACAAGAGAAGACTGTATCTCTATGAATGTGTATAGTATCGTATGATTAATGGGCTTCTACAGATTGCACTTGCTAAAGAATTAAGCATTTGTATGCCACCAAGAGCTTTGCTTGAGGTTTAATAAAGATTTAGGCAAAATGTCATTGCTCGACTTGATGCTTGACATTTGTACGGTTTGAAATATTTTGTATGGCGTGAAAATGATGTTTTGTGTGCCATAGAAAATATAAAATTAAAGTACGCCCCCCCTCCCCCGAAAAATATTTTGAACCACAAGGACCCGAACTATGTTATTCAAATTATAAAATAAACCTGACAAATGTTTCGCTCTATTTTTCGTATGTGACATTTTAAGTTTATTTATTTGTTTAAGAGCGCAAACAAAACTAAAAAAAAATCTCATCCCTTCACTACTTTACTTTTTCTACGGTTTACTGCTGATTGCGCGCGGAAATCGCTTGAAATTGAATTTTATATCTTATCCTCAAACATGAGGGTTTGTTTTTAGATCGTATTCCTTTTCATTCAACAAACTGTCCTTTACGCTTCACTTTACAGTTTAATAGTGAAAAAAAGGGGCTTATGCAGGCTGTAGTATCCGACCGGGACATTGTAAAAAACGAAGAAGAAAAAAAAAAAAAGAAGACAAATAAAATGAGAGTTGAACCCCAGGGGCACAGGCATTATGTGTGACAGCATCAGCATCAGCATCAGCAGCAGTAGAACGACCAGTAGTCCCTCTTTTCATTCCACAATTTTCCATTCTATCCTAGCTATCTAATCCGTGAAATAAATCCCCATTGAGTGTATGTGCGCATCTTTTTCATTATCATTGGGTCCTATCGTACCCATCGTCGTCGTCGCCATCATTATCATCCCAACATCAGCAGCATCCATTTCACGTCCTCTCAGCATCATGCCCAGCTCGCTGGTGAGGAATGGGGTATATGGTGGAAAAGAGGAGATATTTTTTTTTATCATTTTTTTTTTATATTTCTGCATCCCACTACATGTCTCGTGAAAACGTCGCGAATTTTTTTTTTTTTTTTACACAGCGCGAGACAACGTTATTGCAGGCCCATCGCACCATACAACCCCTCCCACAAATTTCTTTCCTGTGCAGTTGCAGCACCAGTAGCAGCATCCTTCTTGGTAACTCCTGCATCCCGGCATCACACTACCAGAGAATAGATTTGATAAAAATTCCTTTGCTTAATGATACTTTTACTGGCTGCTGCTGCTGCTGCATTGCGTAGTCTTTTTTATTTATTTTTTTTTTCGGTAGGTGAATGTTGCAACTTGATTAAAAAAAAATAATAAAAAATAAAACAACCAGCCCTTGCATACCGTGGAAAATAAAATAAGAGAAGAAAAAAAATGTCAAAAACGAAAGGATGACAAACTTTTATGTAATGTCCTATTATACCGTTTTGTTTGGACACAGGGTCCCTACTCAAACAACACAGGGGTGAATCCAGAGAATGTTGCCCTCTCTTCAAACATCCACTTAAGTACCGCACGATACATCGTTTGGATCTGCACAGTAGGTACCCTCCGGTCTTGTAATGTGATGCTGCACTATAAAACTAGGAGTAGTGATATCAATTTCGAGTAACCCTCCTTTTTTTTTTTTTTTTGTTGTCCAGGATGTCTCCTTGCTCCTGATTTTTTCCAGATTAGTCAAATGAACTCAATCGATGCGATCATTCATTCAAAAGGGAGGGTGCAATTCTACACATAATAATTAAGGGGTAAATTAAAATGTAATTTACGAGAATGGTGTGCTCTTTAATTTAGAAAAAAAATTAATAGATTGGCACGCGCCATTTCCATCTTTCAAATGTTTAGTCATTCATACTTTTCGTAGGTAGCTGTCATACCAAAACAATAAAAATTGACGTACATTCATTGCATTTAATTTCAACAGGATGGCGCAACTTGCCACACACCGCACGTGAAAAAAATAATGTGTGTTGCAAACCAAATTTACAGTTCGTTGCCGCCGAAAAGATTTAACTCCCAAAACGTCCACCAAAAATTTCATTAAAACCTGCCAACGGAAAAACTGCAGTCTCCGCAAAATCCAAACGATCGATTCTCTTAAGATTTATAAATGCAAAAAATTCCCTTTCGCCAGCTCATAATTCACCCTGTTTATTTGTCACTTCTCTGTGACTGGTGATTTTAAATAAACGGCACATTACAGCACAACTTTCAATAACTGGCACACCTCATATGGAAATTACACGTTTTTCAAACACACCATTCAGTTGCGTGTGCATTTAGAAAAAAATGAAGAAAATAAAATATGAAAAAAAAAATAACAATAATAAAAAAGAGCAAGAAATGAAAATAATTGCCATATTCTTCTATTGTTTGTCAGGTGCTTTTTGCATAGATTCAGTTGTTCGGCATTCCATTCTTTGAACTAGCGAAATGCCATAGTGCCGCTCTGCTGTTAAGTGCGAGACATTATCTGGTGATTTTATATAAAATTGCTCCCATTCCAGCGTACCCACCATTGGGTGGGATGCTGCCCCTATAGTGTCTTTTGTCATTTCTCTTGCTGATGCAAAAGATACGTGCAAATTGCATGACGACAACACCTTCAAAAAAAAAACAAAAAAAAATACATACACCTAAAATTTTTTGTGCCTTGACTAGCTCATGCCAAAGGGACGAACATTTCTAGCCCTTTTTCAAAATATTTTTAATTTTATCAGTTCCCTTTCAAAAATGCCTGAGGAAAAACTAAACAATTAAATTTTCTGCCTGACAATGAAAAAAAAATATGAAAAAATTCCAACTGTCCTTCGAAGCGTTTTCGGGATTCGAATTTCAAATAGCGTTTAGTCTCATTTGTCTCATTTTACCGTTAAATGCATGGGCAACACAAAGAAGAAGAAAAAATGTATTAAAAATATACAGCAAAAGAGAGTGTTAACATTTATCAGAACGAATTAGGGGTAAGAGGGATAAATTACACCAGTTCAGATAAGAAGAATAACAAAATTGTAACAGTACACCAGTGAAATAAGTGATACCGTCCCTGGCAAACAATAAGAAGGGATTTTAACCCTTTTCTAGAGTTTTAATTTCATTTAGGGAATTTTTACGCTTTCTCGATGTCACCGAGTGCGCCCAAGTTATGGGTTGGTGGGTACGAGAGGGTGCGATATAAAATTAAAGGGTAAATTGAAATTGTTTCCAAGTAGGGGGATTTTTTTTTTATATTAGTACAAAAGGGCTTCCTAGATATGTTCCTGCCTAATCAAATTTCGATTTTAAGCGTTTCAGTTACATCAGAGGATAGTGCAAAGCCTACGGATGGTAATAGGATTTATAGAGGAGAACTATGTATAAGGAGGTACATCAGTGTTGGGCAAAATTCAATTGCGATTAACAATTAAAATCCTTCAACTAATTGTATCAATTACGACGTCCAAACTAAGCAACTGTCATACTATTAGTTTGAGTGGAAATTGCTTCATGCTCCCCGTAAACTGTTCTATAAGTTTGAGGGGAAAATCACTGTGGTAGAGATCCATACTAGAATCTGAATCCACCCGCCCTTACTGCCTCAGTCAGTGAGTAGTGCGCTCATGCTCAAATGGGGGAAACGAGCGTTTCATTTCCGTACTGTTCGCTCAAAGTTTTCAAACAAAGGAAAAGAAACACGTTGAACTTACCCCCAGACCAGATGATGCTCTTGAGAATGTTTTTGAGTTTTTCACACATTTTCAGGCCGTCAAGCACTCGGAAATCACGAAAAATACCGTTATCACAATTAGAAAAGCGCATTTTTCACATTTTCACATCTTCACATACTGTCCACACGCGGTAATTAATTGAATTATACTTTTCGGTACCGGCGACGTCCATTAGTCATGAGACGCAAAACGGAACTGTCCTGTCCTGTCCGGTCCATCCACTGATAACTGAAAATGAGGTGAACTCGCCTGACTTTTGTAACGTTTAGTTGAATTCAAAATTGGGGAAGTTAATTTGAGTGATTTTTGAGTCGCAATGCATGAAATCGAGCATTCTAATTCGATTGAGTGGTGTGGTGGGTTTCAATTTAAAAGAAAGCCACCAACTACAACAGTCTGTCCGGTTTAATTTGTTTAAAGACATTTTCCTGCTTTCCATGTAAAATAAAGAACATACCTCGGAGAAACGCGTATTTATTTTATTCAATGGTTTTATTATGTTCGAAATTTAATGTTTTCTTTAAAAAAAAAAGAACCAGCTTAGAAAACCGTTGTGCAGCTTTACAGTAAGGACACAATCAGAATGCACCTATTAGGGAAATTTTTGTGAGCCACAGCGTCTTTGTTTGAACAGTTGATTTCAGAAATTGCTTTTTTTCTTGCCAGCAAAGTTAAGATATCGCTGCATAAACGTTTTCCCTCGGGGTACGTATTATATTTTTAAACGGTTTTATTTAGCTTGACCTGTTTTTTTGGGTCAAATTTAGTAATTGAAATTTAGCCCCCTTTCTGTCAACAGATTGATCTGAAATTTGGTACCCGCCTTTAGTTCTGATGACAATACAATTTAGGATAATCAGTATTATTGTAAATCCAAGATGGCCGCCTCTACAAAATGGCGGATTACATATGTTCTCACAACTCCCTCAATATAGGTATCAAATGAAAGGGCTTTACAAGTAGAATACTATACACTATGACAAATTTCTAATCCAAGATGGCCGCCTCTACAAAATGGCAGATTACATATTTTCTCACAACCGACAGTTATAATGTCCTCCACTCGTGGGAACAACATGGAAAGAAATAATAATAAAACAAAAACCAACCAAATTAAAGAAGAAACTGCAACACAACGAAAAAGAAGGCTTGAGAAGGCGAAAGAAAAGTATAGAGCAAAGCGTGCTAAAGAAAGTTAAAGTGAGACCCATAGTCGACTACAGAAACGAAGAGAACGGTTAGCATCAGAAACACCTGAGCAACGCAAAGACAGATTAATAGGGCAATGTGAGAGACAAAGGGAGCTGGTAACGTCAGAAACACTTGAGCTACATGAGGCCAGGTTAATAGGGCAACGTGAGCGTACCCAGCAACACAGAGCTGAAAATCATCCACAAGCGTTCGAAAATGCTATTAACATTTTGTGCATACATGTTTGTGAAATTTGTACCAAACGTTGCTATCCTAATCAAGTTCGTACAGTACGTTACAAAAGTGTTGCATTAAAATATCTACCTGTAGAGTTGTCTTCGAGAACAACGTTACTTTTACGTTCCCTCTGCAAAACACATGTCACCAGTAATAAATCAATGGCACCACCAAAAGCTTTCTGGAATAATCTGGATCCAGGTTTTATACCAGACATGATTCAAGCGCTGACGTAGGCAGAGCAACGTTTACTGTGCAGAATTATTCCGTTTATTAAAATTGTAAAATTTACTGGACTATATGGGCAGTACGGTTTCCGCGGACAAGCTGTTTTGTTTGCCCAAGATATAAGGTCAGTCACCCGCTTTACAGAGATGTACACATTGACGAAAATGGCCAAATTAGTGAACAAGACTTGATGCAACTAAATGTGCCAGATTTATCTGAAGACGGAGAACCTGGCCAAATCCGTGCTCTACTACCGCTAAATGAATTAGATGAGACAGGATATTTAAGGATGCGAAATTTACATGTCGTCAAAGAAAACGTACAAGCGATTTTCTATAGAATATGATGAAGACACCCTTCTTTTTGGAAGTGTTCAAGACGATGTCAATACCAACAATATTGGCATTACATTACTCACAGCTTTAACTCAATTATTTGACGGCCATTCTTCGGGAATATTGACAGCTTCGAATAAATTTGTCAACGTATTTCGCTGTGAGGATAAATATTATTTCGCTGATTCCCATTCATGGTCGAACCCAAATGTACGTAACAGATGTACCGTCAGTCCAGTTCGACTTTGGAAGAGACGGCGTACACCTTATTCACCCTAAAGCTATACAGTTTCCAGCAAAGTTCAATTATGGGACAGCTGAAAGAAGCATGTTGCCCTTAATATTGTCATGGGCTTCCACTGTCCATAAAATGCAAGGCAGCACTGTAGACCACACACGGGCAAACCCTGCTCCTGTGACTCCCGAGTGCTCCTCAGGTAGCTGTTTTGACTCCCGAGTGCCCACCTCATTGCTACTGCAAGTGCAAGTGAGAAATGCATACTCCTGTCGTGAAAAATTACTTGTGCGGCACACAGGACATAGACGATGCTCCGAGTGCAAGCGAGAAATATTTTTTTGGTTGCGAGAAATATTTTTTTGGTGCCTCCTGCAAGTGCAAGCGAGAAATGCATACTCCTGTCCTGAATCAGTGATGGTGAACATGTACTCACTCCTCATTGCGTTAATGAAGCGACCCGAAATGCGAAAGGTTTATGGAGGTGTTTATGGAGGTACACTGCTCCCATGAAGTCAAACTTTGCCCGGGTCTGCTGTAGACCATAGCTCATAGCTGGGCAGAGTTTGACTTCAAGGGAGCAGTATACCTCCATAAAAACCTCCATAAACCTTTCGCATTTCGGGTCATTTCGGGTCGCCCCATTAACGCAATGAGGAGTGAGTACATGTTCACCATCACTGATTCAGGACAGGAGCATGCATTTCTCGCTTGCACTTGCAGGAGGCACCAAAAAAATATTTCTCGCCACTAAAAAAATATTTCTCGCTTGCACTCGGAGCATCGTCTATGTCCTGTGTGCCGCACAAGTAATTTTTCCCGACAGGAGTACGCATTTCTCACTTGCACTTGCAGTAGCAATGAGGTGGGCACTCGGGAGTCAAAACAGCTACCTGAGGAGCACTCGGGAGTCACAGGAGCAGGGTTTGCCCGTGTGTGCTGTAGACCACGAAGTTGTGTATTAAGGCCCGAAATTGTTTGAAAAAGGACAAGCATACGTGGCCCTGAGTCGAGCAAAGTCTTTGGAAGGATTATGTATTGAGTAATTAGATTGGAATAAATTGCCAGGAAAGAAACCTTGTAATAATGAGCCACTAAATGAACTAAATATAAAAATTAAATCGTGGGGCGCATGAAATTTCTGTCAACAGTTAACCGCATATATCATTATAAATGCTATTAATATATTTACTCAAATGACGCTACGCCCCACGATTTTTTTTCTCTGATTAATGCCCTAGATTGATGAGTGGAGTGGTGTGATGACTGGACCTATGGGATTATTTTTTAGTTTTTAGTACATTATCTAAATTATCATTATCTCTATTTTCAGTAAAACCGTTTAACTTAAAAAGTTTTTTTACTTATTTTTTTATTTTCTTTCTTATTATGTTACTTTTTATACATGTGCCGGCATGTGTCGAAAGTCGACGCTCTCATAATATCATAGAGAAAAAAAAATTGAATTTACCTTTTTTCCCCAACAGTTTTTTCAGGTAGGTAATTGTTTAGCAATTTTCCATTGCCCATATCCCCATAAACTGTCGAAAACACCTGATCTGTTAAAGCGCCCCATACCCAGTGAAATTGTCCCTGCTGAGACGTGTCCGTGCAGGCGAACGAAACCCCTTTTTTAAGCACGAGCCATGCTAATTGGCATTTTAATTAATTCCTGTTGCAATTAGACATCAGTTCTACGTCCACCGGAGATCTTAAGGACCTTTTCGACCTATCAGAAGCAGATTGACGGCTTCGCACAGCGCTTAATTGCCAATTCATGGCACCAATATTTCGTAAAATTTTTATAATACCATATTTCTCAATGTCCGACTCAAAACCGCTGGAGGTGTGTCCTGAACGGGTTAAATTGGCATGCAAATAATAAATGGCAATTTTATTTTAAAAGGGTACAATAGTCCTAGCGGTGACAGTGGTGATGATAGCCCACCGCTTTTGTAACAATGCCGCTTCTGTCACGCACACTGTGTTTCGGTGGGAATCAATTTCCGGGTTTTGTGGGTCCACACTCATTAGGGGTGCTTAAATATCTACCCCTCCTTTGTGTGCAGCAGCACGGGTCCATATCATCCTCAGGGTATTTTAACTCATCACGACTATTTCACACACCATAACTGTTTGTGTTTTAATTTTTTTTTTCATGATGTCGCAGACAGCTCGCGAAAGTCTCCGCTTTTGTTTTCTTTTTTAAAGTTGCACGGGAATATGCGAAAAATTAATTCAAAAATATCTTAGACTAGAAAATGAACTAAAAAACACTCTCCCAATTAGAGTCACCGAATAAAAAAATTATTTTTGACCCCATTTTTTTCCTAAATCTCTCCTAACACAACCCTTCGGTCAGCGTTGCTCTCACCGTCGAATATATCGTTAAGAGGCACCCTCTTGTGCAAGATGCTTACAACAAAAAAAAAAAAAAAACCGTCCTGATGAGTAGAAACACGTGTCATGCGTGACGACGTCGAAACCTTAGCGGCTTTCATAATGCTTGTTTCCAACGTAATTAGTAATAGTAACTGAGTGCTAACCGCGTTCTGCTTTCGCCTTCAAAGTAATATACGAATTTTTTTTTCTCTTCTTCTTCTTATTTAACTCACGACATCTCACCGCTTGTGGGATTTAGGGGCGTGTGTGCCGATTTAAAGTGCCCTAGGTTAGCTGCTCGTTAATCGTAATGAACCTTCAGTCGATATATTTTTTTATCACAATTTTTTTTTTTTTTTAATGATTATACCCTGGTTACCGCAAATAAATGATGTCGGCTTTTCGGCTTTTTGTCGTACACTCGAACGTGCAATTGTCGAATTAGAGGGAATTTTAAAAAAAATTGCAAGGACAGGGAGGCCATTAAATTTGTATCGACTGAAGAGTTATTAAATTCCACAACAACAAAAAAAAAAGATGGCGGCTTCAATATGACGTATCCGGACGTAAAGTACTAAGCTAGATTAGATTTTCATGAAAGTTGGCATATGGCGTTTTTGGGGTCGATGAAGGGGGAAAAAAAATTATTTGCAAAATGTCGATGTCGACAATAGAAATTTTGTGATTACTTTCTTTAATTTATTTATTTATTTAGCCTACCGATTCCACATTAATCTTACAGACTGAAGTTCGCAAATTCAAATTCAACCATTAACCTAAGAAAACCTAAATTCTGATTTCCAGATACTTCAAATTATTTTTGAACTCAGATCTAGTTAGCGTGAAATCTATGTTATCTCTATAATTGAAAAAATTAAATTTATTAATACATCTGGTTACTACTTCTTGGGAACCATAATTAGTTCTGTGCGAGGAAGCAACCAACAAGTTTCTCGAACGAAGCGGTCTTTTCGATGCATATATATGTTATTCATCATAGAAAGCAATTCAGGACAATTGACATCACTACATAACAAATCTTTAACAAACAAAGCACAACTAACATCCCGTCTATAATGAAGCGTTGGTAAGCCAAATAAAAGACGACGTGTTTCATATGGGGGCACATTTGATTTCTGCCAATTTAATCTGAAATATAAAAATCTAGTGAATGATCTTTACACCGCTTCTATCCTATTAATGTGCAAATTATAAGATGGACACCATATAATAGACGCGTATTCAATTAACGGCCTTATGAAAGAAATATACAAAGTTTTAATCGTAAATATATTAGAGAATTCTTTCGTATTTCTTTTTACGAATCCAAGCGATTTATAAGCCTTAAAAACAATATAGTCAATATGTTTTGAAAATGTGAACCTCTTATCTAAGATTACACCCAAGTCAGTAGTTTCATCAACTCGATCTAGTAGATGTCCATTAATGGAATAATTAAATAATGTATTCGTTGCCGATCGATAGAACGATATTACGTGGCATTTAGATATGTTTAGATACAGGCCATTTCTGATACACCAGCAAGATAATTTATTTAAGTCTTCTTGCAATTTTACGCAACAATTAGAATCACTAATTTGAAGATATATTTTCAAATCATCTGCATATATTAAACAGTTAGCATACAGGAAACTTTCAACAATGTCATTTATGAATAATATAAAAAAAAAGGACCACAGTGACTTCCCTGCGGCACTCCAGAACAGGCGTCAATAACACGAGAACGTGAGTAGTCTATTTTAACAATTTGCTTTCTATCTGATAGGTATGAGGAAATCCATTGAAGAAAAATAGAATGGAAACCTATACGTTTCAGTCTGTGTATATGGCATCTACCTGATAGCCATTCTCAATCGAGTTTATACAAAAGTTTGAAAAAATTGCCAGATTCGTTGTAGTGGATTTACCCTTCCTGAATCCGTGCTGCTGCGGACAAATAATTTGTTTGCATATGAAGGACAGTTTATTTGCAACAATAGAGTCAAGTAACTTCGGGTATGTCTTCATTAAAGAAACCGCTCTATAGTTTTTAATCAGATGTTTACCACCATTCTTATAAATTGGTTTGATTGTCGAAATCTTCCAAGTATTAATGAACTGTCCACTACTCAGAGATAAATTAAATATCAGAGTTAATGGATGAACTAAAAAAAATTATGCATGATTTTAGAAGGGCTTGTGAAATATTATCCGAATCTGCACTATAATTCCAGCCTAAATTATTCACACCATTTATAATATCCTTATCACTAAAACATAAAAACCGAACGTCCACAAGATCTTGAGTAGACTGTGAAGAACAGTAATGAGGGCTATCTGAATCATAAACTGATACAAAAAACTTTGCAAACAACTCACATGTTTCTTCAAGGTTGTTAGATTTCAAATTATTGAATTCCATAATATTAGGAAAGCTAGATAATTGACGTTTGTCGTTAATATAACTCAATAGCATAAATATACTGTATGTGTAGGAAGCGATGCAAATATTCAAATTCATCTCTTAATCTCTTGAAGTTATTAAGCTTATTATTACTATTAATATTTGGGTTATCATCTAGTTTTAATGCTTTGTGGGCTTTATTTCTAGCATTTTTTAGACGCAATAAAGATTTGTTAAACCATTTGGGATGATTATTAGACATCTTCTTCTTCAATGGAACATATAGATGTAAAGCAGATTTAACAGTCTCAAGAAACTTGTTATATGCTTCCTCCACTGAAAGATCATTCAAGGAATCATTCCAATTAACATTTAAGAAATATTCATTTAAACTATCAACATTAGCAATGCGTAGGTTATACTCCTGAGATTTAATACAAGGTCCTAACATATTAAACCTGTAAGCTGAAATACAGGTGTACAAATAAGTTTCCGCGGTTTTTTATAAAAAATTAGGAATTTATTGTGAAGGAACAGTACATTACGTTTTATTCAAAGTATTTTCCATCATTTGCCACTACTTTTCCCCATCTTTCTGGCAACATTCGGATACCCCGTCGAAAAAACTCTTCATCTTTTGACGCTATCCACAAATCTACCCAATTTTTGGTGTCTTCATATGATGTGAAGCGCTGCTCAGACAGACCATGTGCCATCGACCGGAACAGGTGATAATCGGAAGGGGCTAAGTCTGGTGAATACGGCGGGTGGGGTAAAACTTCCCAGTTGAGTGTTTCCAAGTATGTTTTTACCGGCGCCGCAACATGTGGACGAGCATTATCGTGTAAAAGAATAATTTTGTCGTGTCTGGAGTAGTAATGGGCGCGTTTTTCCTTAAGTGCCCGACTCAATCTCATCAATTGTGTTCGGTAGAGAGCTCCAGTAATGGTTTCGCTTGGTTTCAGCAATTCATAATACACGACACCAAGCTGATCCCACCAAATACACAGCATGAGTTTTTTTCCATGAATATTCGGCTTAGCTGTCGATGTTGATGGTTCGCCGGGCTTAACCCATGACTTTCTCTTCTTTGGATTATCGTAGTGAATCCATTTTTCGTCACCAGTGACTATACGATGCAAAAAACTCTTTTTTTTAATCCTGGCAAGCAGCATTTCACTCATGCATAATCGGCGTTCAACGTCTCTCGGCTTTAGTTCATATGGAACCCAATTTCCTTGTTTTTGAATCATTCCTAACGATTTTAAACGATGTGAAATTGCTTGTTGAGTCACTTGTAATGTAAGTGCAAGTTCTTTTTGCGTTTGGGACGAATCTTCCTCCAATAGTACTTCTAATTCCATGTCTTCGTACACTTTCGGCCTTCCACTGCGTTCTTTGTCCTTCACGTCAAACTCACCGTTCTTAAACTTTTGAAACCATTCCTGACAACTTCTCTCACTTAAAGCAGCTTCACCATATGCTTCTAGAAGCAATCGATGCGCCTCAGCTGCAGATTTTTTCAAATTAAAAAAGTAAATCAAAAGTTCCCGCAAATGATGCTTATTCGGCACAAAACTTGACATTTTTGCACGAAAAAAATTACGTGATGCTGATACGGAATCACTAGTACTTTAAGGTTATGGTGTTGCCGGATGACGAAACTTGGGATATTACGTTTTACATCTGACAATTTCTCCATAACCTTCTGGTGGGGCCATCTTTTGACAAACCGCGGAAACTTATTTGTACACCTAATAATTTCTCTTAAAGTAAAACAAATAGCTAATCAACTTTAAGCAAAACTTAATTCGAAGAATTTGTCGATGTCGACAAAAAGTTACTTGCTTTTTTTTTGTGTTTTTGTTTTTTGTTTTATTGATACAATTTAGGAACATAGTGTAAATAATATCCCGTACATTTGTATTCGTCCTCATAATACGGTAAAAGGTAAATTGTGGAAAATTGTCGACATCGACAAAAGAATTGGACTTAGTTTTCCGATAAAAAAAAAATTAAATAAAACTAGCAAACGTAAACGTCAACGAAAAGTTTTTAAAATTAAAAAAAAAATGAAACATCTTCAGAATATTTGCTCAATCCTCCCCTCCCCACCCTCCTTTAGAATTCATTCGTGCACTAGACAGTCATTCATTGTTTTCGCTGGAAGTGCATAAAATCATGTTTTCGAAAGTCCATTAAAAACTAAAGCTTTTCCACTATAACTGCAACGGCAGCAGAAAACAACAATTACAGAAGGAGTTGGAGCAGCAGCAGAAGCAGCCAGTCGTATTCTGGGAAAATTTCTTCGTCCTATCTAAAGACGTTTATGAAAACATCTCTTAAAACATTCCCCCTATTGTCCCATCGTTGTTTTGTCGCAGGCATTACGATATATATATATAAATTTTTATTTTTTGCATTGAAAAGACCTCCACCCATTCAGCTTGTGCGTTTTATTGTAGAAAAGCAGAAAAGGGTTAGGCGCGCAAGGGTTTGGGGATTTGGTGGGAGGGGAGGGGGTACTGGATAAGCCGATGCTTCATGTATATGAATAAAAAAAAAAGAATAGAAAAACAATTTTTGGGGACAAAAATATTGCTAAAAAAATAAAATCCTTCATCCTTTCTTCGGACTCAGTATCTCATTTCCTGTTATATTTTGCCTGGATATCTGTGTGAGAGATGTATAGGTCCCTAGATCCCTAACTTGCTCTTTCCGCCGGGTATCCTGAAGGACTCAAGTAAAGCATCCCGGGGGCCGAGTAGGACATAGAGAAAAGGCGAAACCCGGGGGTATTATCCTTAAAGTATAATGCGAATGGCATCCTTTTGTATGCGGCACACAATCTGTGTAATCCATACAGGAAAATCATGTTGTCGATGAGGAGAGTTCAATTATTGTCATCCAATAGACCGCAAAAATATGATCCTTTTTTTTTTTTTTGCTTCTTGTTCCGCACTCCCCCTTTATCCCTTTTTATTTTTTTTTGCCGTGTCGTCTGATGCATTCGACGACATGATGCTCATGTCTCGGTAATATCCTTGTAATACTTTTCATCCCCCGGCTGGCATCTATGGGACTAATGGCCGTGAACGATAATAATTTGATGTCCTTTTTATTGCGCTCTCATTATTACTGTGATTACATGTGACGTGATGCCCCATTATTGCTAAATACATCGCCTAGCAGGATGGATGGATGGATGATGATGATGATGATGAGGACAATGATGTGGCGTACTGGTGCTCTTGTTATGCCCGGGCGCAAACCATATAAGGAGAACCAGGAGCATCAGTATCCCAAGGGTGGGTAAGGGGGAAAGGGGATAGAAAGTAAATGGTAGTGATGGTGGCGATGACCAAGATGGGGTGGATCGGCTCTATAGTCCTGTGATTTGCAGCAGGATGTGACAGCGGTCGCAGGAAGGGATATTACACGGATGGGAGGATGGATAGATTTCCTTGTTTATTTTTTTTTTTCTTTTTCTTTTTTTTTTCTATTAAATTCACCCATTTTGTCCTCGTTACAGCGGTGACTCCTCTAATTCCTTTGTTAGTGCCATTGTTGTGATTCGTGTTATCCTTTTGTTGTGCTGTTTATTACAAGAAGTGTCCTCCACTCCATTGTGCGGGCGTAGTCAATATTTACAAGGAGTTTCACCGGCAAGTACAAGTATCTCGCTCTAGCTAAATTATATGAATCAGTCAGTACAGGGGGCGGTGGGCTGACCATCGACAATTTTCCTTTTCATTACCTACATAGATTAAAAGTTTGTTGTACACGCGATGATGTGGGGTATTTGCTTTTGTGAGGAAAATACTCCTGTAGGGGTGGGATAGTGGTAGGTGTCTTTTAAAAATGTCTCTAAAAATTTCTACAAGTTCTACAAGTATATGGAGCCGGATGGGACTAGTTTGCGAATTTTATTTATGCGACATCTCTAGTAAAATAAAAATATCATAAAATGTAAAAACTGGCACATTGGGAAATTCAACGCAAAATCGCCAACTAGATGTTTTTGGGGCCGCTGATTTGAAATTGTTTGATAAAATATAGAAATTCAGGCCCAACTTTGGTTTTGAGATGAAGAACGAATTTTTATCCGACTAAGGGAAACAAAAAAAAAAGGAGTGTTATGAGTTTGACAGCTATGGATGTTCATCTGTTCCTTCGTATCTCCTACACTCCTCATCAGATTTAGACAAATGAGCGGTCGTTAGAATCGTCTCAATCCTCTGAGTGACATAGGCTATATAACGTCACTAAAAAAGCAAAATGGCGGCCACCATAAGTCAAAATGTCTGCCAATAAAAAACAAATTTCACCAAATAGTATTAATATGGGTATCAAATGAAAGCGTTGTATGAACAGAATATGACCAGATATTTTAGTTGAGAAAACCGCAAATAGTTTTAAATAAAACAAAGTATGAAAACTAAAACCCCTATTATTCCTAAATATTTAATATTATCATTCCAAGACACTTCACCGCCATTTATACCCAGGTTGGTATCGGGTAGTGACGTCGTCTATCTTTATCGAGTAAAACACATGGCTTGCGTATTACTGGGATTTTTATGTTTATCTTCCAATCCAAGTGATATGTATTTTTATACGTGGGATATTAAGTCCATGCTGTAAATTATTTGATATGTACGTTGCTTCTTTATGTGCTGTAAAAATAGCGGTATCATCGGTGCAAATATACGAGAGACAATTAGGTATATAAGGAAAGTCAGCAGTGTATATATTGTAGAGTATTGGACCTAAAACAGAACCTTGAGGTACTCCAGCTAGAATTTGCAATTTTTTCAGAAGAAGTAGAACCAAGATGTACCTGGAAAAACCTATTGTTTAGGAAATTGCGGACTATCTTAATTAAGGGAGCAGGGAAATCATTTTTCAACAGTTTATGGATTAACCCATTGTGCCAAACCGTGTCAAAGGCTGCCTGCACATCCAATATGACAAGTTCGGTAGATCTCTTTTGCTGCAAGAGGTGCCAGCTACGTCTTGTTTACAAATTTTCAACACTGGGAGCAGAAAAAATGTTTGCCAGGAAAACCTCCAATAGGATGATGAATAAAAAAACTGACTAACAAATTTTAAAACCCAAAATACTTGAAGCAAAAAAACAAGTACCAGACAATAAAATTATAATACAAAAAAAATTAAAACAAAAAACTCAAACACTAGCGGAAAATAACCTAGTTCACCTAGTTGGCGCAAAAAAAAAACAAAAAGTGCGATTAAAGTTTATTGTCCAATCTTCACTCCTTGTTGGCCTACAGAACCCTTTTCGAACCTTTTTTTGTATATTTTTTTGCAGTACTCCCTCCATTTCCCCGAAGGCAGAAAAAATAAAGCGATAAAAAGTAAATCTTGCAATTTTTCAAAGACTGCACTCTGAGGGGTTGGTGGCCTCTAAACAAGCCCATTAATTCAAACCTTGTTCATTGCCGTTGCTGCTGCTGTTACTGCTTCTGGCTAGTGGTGCTGTTTGGAGCTGCCTCTTCGTCTTAGCCTTGATCATCGTCTGTCTGCTTATTTAATTTTTTTTTTCTTTGGTCTTTTCTTAATTTTTTTTCGAACATACATTTTTCGCTCCTCAGGTCTCTTCTCGAATTGTTTCTCTTTCAGTTTTTTTTTTGTCCCGTTTTTTTTCTTGTTTTTGTGTGTGTCCGAGTGGTTTTTTTCCCCTATTTCGTATTTTAGTGCCTCTTCGGACTCATTTTCGTTTGTCTTTCCTTCTGCCTAAGAGACGTTATTGTTAATTAGCGTCAATAATTCATTTCTCAGAATTTTGTAGGCAATGCGTGCTGAACTAATTACTAGACGGCGAATATGCGTTCCATGTTTCTTAAGTTTTATGATGAGTTTGCCGAATGCGCGCATACTTTTGGTGTTGGTTTTTTTTTTATTTTTAGTTTTTTATTCTCTCTTGTTAGATATTACCTTTTTAACCAGAAATGAATTAAAAGAAAACACTAATTTGCCGTTGTGAATTCAAACAATTTCAAGTCAATTCTTAAGAGGGGGCGGTAGGTCTTTTGTTTTAAGGCTTGTGATATTTTCTTCTTAGAATATAATTTTGCTTTTTTTTCTACGCGGACCAGAAAATGTACAATAAACTTGTTCTTTTGAGTATCCACAAGGAAAAATATCGAACAGTATTAAATTACACATTTTAAGGGACCGAAATATTTTGTCACGTGCTGTGTGACATGTTCCACTGTCCTGCTGAAAACAAATGTCATACAATCCCAAATCATCGATTTCACCATCTTATCACTAACTGTAAAAGCAGTACCAGTCTCGTTTTATAAATAAAGTCCTGTATCCAGTAGTGCGCAAAATTTATTAATTGTGCACAAGTGCCACTTTACGCACATCATAAATTTACAATTTAATTACACACAAAAAAAAAAACAACACCCTTCTTAACACCCTGTAGATTAGCGGGCTTGTATATTATCATCCCCCATATGCAGAAATATTCAGAATTTCTACAGAGAGAACTACAAAAACAATAACGAAATATTTCAGAAAGACAACAGAAGGAGACACGATAGAAAAATTACCACTTCACTCCTCAAGCATTATGTGACAGAGAATGTAGGCGACCTCACAGTATAGCGGGGGTTATACCTTTCTTGAAAATTAGCTATCTTCAATTTACTTGAGATCTTCTTATGGAGCCATGAAAAAGAAAAAAACTTGAAGGACAAAAAAGAGACAAAAAAAAACAAACCCAACATAGAACGTAAAGGAAAGAGAAAAAAATATAATAAAACAAAGACTGTGGAAAAAAAACAAAACAATGCCTATCAACACGATATAAGGTGTAGCGCAAATGGAAGGGTTACAAAGTCTTAGTGCAAAGTACTGCGGGTGATATTGTTGGTATGTACCCTATGCACGGTTAGGTGGCTTCTGCTTCAAATATCCTTTCAAGAAACATGTCCCCCCCTCTCTCCCCCGCCCTTTTGGAGGTAAAGAAGTACTTATAACTCATCAAGATTCCACCCATCCCCTTTAGATGCTGTTATCATTAATGGAGATGAGCATATGCAGTGTTAGGTTGCAAAAGAAAAAAAAATGTATTCGACATTAATGCAACAACAAAGAAAAAAAAATAAATATAAATTAACCATCAATGAACGACATCTGAAAAGCACCACCTGTTGGTGGGCGAATTATTTCATTTTAAAAATGTTTACACTTTCCACTTTGAATGTACTTGGGGATATTTTAAATGGATGAATTAAGCGATTGCCTACTGAATTTTTTCGGCTTGTTGTTCGATATATAGGCAATGGAAAATGGAAAAGCCATAAACTATTATAGAATAACATAAAACCAGGGAACTCAGGAAAGAGTAACAGCCTTACAATCAGTGCTGAGCAAAAATTAATTGCAATTAATAATTAAAATTCTTTACCTAATTATGTCTTCTGCAATTACAATTAACTAATTGTGATTACGCAAATAATTATTTAATTAATTGTAATTCCAAAAACTCACAATTACAATTAATTTAATTTAATTAATTATTTGTAATTGTAGAAGGCACAATTAGTTAAATAGTTAATTGATAATCGCAATTAAATTTTTGCAACACTTCTTACAATTATAGGGTAGGGGAAGTGACCTCACTAAAATTAACTAAAAAATGCTAATAACTGCCCGCAATCTTCAGTTGGTCCATTAGTAAAATTAGATCCATTTTCCATTATCTTCGTTAGATGCTTATCCGGTTTCCCAGAATGTTTTTTTCTTATTGCTGATTTCATGATTATATAATTTTTATTCTTTTAAAGGAAACGCAGTGTAAATGCAACAAAAAATTGATTTTAAATTTGTTTTTCAAGTTTTTCTGGTGCATAACCAAAACAAAAACAAAAATTCTTTTCCTTTAAAATTTGCACACAAAAGGGTAAATGGTGTGCAATTAACAAATGAGTCCTGGACTTTCTGAATGAATCAAATGAAAATCAAAAAGACCAGGCAGTGGCTGTGGGGTTAACGTTGATGTCTTTTTTTTTTTTTACCTCGTGGGTGTGTCTTATTTAGCTACAACATTTATTTTGTGCATTTATTTTTTCCTTCCATTTACTCATGTTTTATGTTGTATGGTATATTTTGCCCACCATCTGAAATTCCTTTCGTTAATTATCAACAACATGAGCAGAAGCTTTTAGACATTTTGCCATTTCTCTGAATCGCTCTTTTTTGCAACACCATCCATATTCATCTCGTCACAGGGTATTATTCGACATTTCGAGAAAAAAAAAAGTGGGAAAAGTGCTGTTTTAATTAATTAATGTCTTTAGGGTGCCGTGTCGCTTTTACTTTCTTTCTTTCGTTTTTTTTTGGCTATTGGGAGAATTTCAAGAATTTTTCATTTGTCAAGCTTAAACGTCTCTCACTTATTCACATGTATGAGCTGATAAGGGGGCACATATCCACGGCGAAGGCTGACACAGTGGTACATTGATTACTATCTGTATGTTCACACGACCATGCCGTAAACACAGTGGGCTGATATTCTCGTAATTTATTTTCAATTAAATCCGGTACCATGTGTATATGCTTTAGAAAATATGAAACGAATCAAATTACGTTACTACGTTAGTACGTTACTCAATGAAATTCAATTCAAATCGCTATACGCCACAAATCACCAACAAGGAAAGCTGAACAGCAAAACACAAAATTGAAAAATCTGCCTGGATAAATCAATTGATTATCATAGCATACAAAATTCTTAAATATTCCTCGCAAACTCAACCCGTCCGTCGTCGTCGTCAAATTCTATGAATTTCCCTCCGATTTTTCGTATTTTCACCCGCGCTTATTGTTAAAATCTCTTGGCATTTTGCAACCGATTGAAGCATTGAAATTCCCTCACGCCCCACCTTCGTTTAGGTCGTTGCCAACAAACTCTTCGCTGCTCTCGTGGCCTGTCCTTCGACCAAGTGGTCAAGTATAGAGGCCCCAGCTAAGATTAATATTATTTAAACATTTTCGACAAAATTCTATCTAATTAAAGAATCTGAAGTAGAACCTCGTACAACGGATTCGTTGCAGAAGCCTTATGTTCAAAGGGAGTGATGAGCAGAATTTCCGTATTTAAAACAATTCAACAAACTTACCCCCCCTCCAGAGAAGTTAACAATTTTCACAGTTAACCCAACATTCACCGTAAAACTTGTTGATTTTATATAGGATTCTGTGGTTTTAGAGTAATTGTCCTCTGAATGGGTACAATGGTAACTTCACTGTATATTTCAAATGAAGTGGTGAATAAGTGGAATTGTTTCCTTCATTACTCCGACTATGCAAGAGGAATTTTGCAATTAATTTGCTTTACAAAGCACTTCAAACCGCTCATTCTGATATTTGCATCAGCAGGAGAAATCAAATTAATTGCACTTTCTGATTAGTGACAAAATTTCATAAACGCTCTAGAATTTAAGATTCATAATAATTTTTAGTTTTGCCTGCAGCCCTTCTTGTTTTTTTTTTAGTTTTTTCTTTGTCACAAGGAGAGAACGCAATTTGTAAAGATGTTCACCCTCTTGGCTTTTCCAAGCATACGCACATTCGGTTTTGTAAAGTTCTTAAAAAAAAAAAATAATAGTGCTGACTTTTGAGATGAAATTAGAAGGGAAAAAAAGAAAACGAAAAGCTTGACAGCGAAAAAACAAAAAAAAAATTCAAAAAGTATTTTTGGAAAAAAAAAATTTGCGTTTTTGAGTACCGAGAAACACAGTTATGCGTAATTTAATTTACTTGAACCAAATGTGTGTGTTCGCTGCCACCAAACTACCTCAGCTAGGATGAATGGACACAAAAAAAAAAATAAAGTAAATAAAAAACAAACAAGGATAATAGTGAACTAACAAAATTATCCTACCGTAGACACTGTAGGTAACTGCTATTCACCTAGGACAGCATTCAGCTGTCTTATCACTTCACATAACTCTACCACTCCTCGAAATCTCTTGTCCTTCGTTGGAGCACTTAGAAGCCTCATGGTGTTTTCCAATAAACAAAAAAAGTTGGGGAACAATTTCACAAAAAAAAAATATGAAAAAAAAATTAGGAGCATAAGAACGCAGAAATAATTTTTTTTTTTTGTAATTATATTCGCGTTATAATGGCAGTTGGAGTGAGCTGAATGAAATTATTTAATTGCGACATTTTTTAATGCACTTTTGTGTGAGTAGGGGTAACATTCACTGCAGAAAAATAAGCGTGGGGGGGTAGGGGTGGGTGGAGATGATGGATGGTTCGCGGTACCGCGGGCAGATTGTGAAAACGCTACCTGGCAGCAATCATATTTTCACGTCGGTCGTCAGGGGGTAGTGCGAGCTGTATAATATTGCAAAAAAAAAAAAAACGTGTGCAAAAAGGTGAAATAAAAAGAAAAAAAGAAATGAATTTATTGAATGAGAAATGCAGGCAAAAAAAGAAATGAACAAGTGGAAGGTATAATAACGCTGGGCAAAAGAGTCTGGTTTGGGTATGATGTAAAGTGGATTTTAAGCTCTTCAGGGAGGTAGCAGTACAAAAAAAAAAAAAACCTTCCCTTTTCATTATACCCCTTCCTCGGCATCCATATTCCACCATAGTGCGGTTTGAGGATGACGACGATGATGATGATGATGATGAGGATGCTGATGATGATGAGGAGGGTGGTGGTTTAAATGCAATGCAAATAGGACGGGACTGTTGAAAATTACGTCTACAGAAAAAAAAAAAAAGAAACACGAAATACAAAAATACATTTTTTTCCCAACCAGAAAACTGTGCCCATACACTAGCGTTATGTGTACTCATTTCCCGCTCCTTTCCTAGATGTTTTTCTTTATCCCACAGCACTTTTCCTCTCTACATTCATACATAATATACTATATAACATTTTTTTACGGGCCTTGTGCTGGAAGAGGAAATAAATACAATGACTCAATTTTCAAGGCATTCGAATCTTTTACAACCCCCTCAATACAGGCGTCTCAAATACCTTCTACATAAAAAAGTAAACAAAAAAAAACAAAAAAAAAAATTCCAACCACAGCCAGTCATATACTCGAAAGCGAAGTACACATTTCCTGATAGGAAATTGTTCTCAGGGGATTGCGCACATAATTATTTTATTTCTTCTGTTCAATTGTTCAATTGGGAATTGTTTCTCTCTGCAGCCATTTAAAACACCGCACAGCATTAGCCACAATAGATTTTTTTTCCGAGATTGGTGGTACTTTTTACCAACAAGAGAATGCGTACTGTCACACATGCAAAAGATCTTGTAAGAATGCCTCAATACTAATAAAAATATTTAATTTCTTAGAAAATAAATTCAAAAGACCGACCCCTTCCGCAAATCGACTCCTTATAAGCCAATTTAATGGCACGAAGTAATATTTATTTCAAACAACACAAAAATACATAAATAAAGAACTAAGCAGGAACTTTAGCAATTTTGTATTTTGCTAAAACCTAACGACTTTGGGATATAATTTAGAAGACAATTTAAAAATTAGGGTTCTGTATTTTAAAAGCAGCGTAGTTTACCGTTAAGGCAGTCCCTTATATTGCATATATTTTTTAAGGACACAATAATATTTTTTTAATATGCTTCCGTAACTTCTACAATTTGTTTGACAAACACTTGATAGTGCTGTAATATTTTCGCATATGTGTCTCTTAGAAAAATGCTTTGATAATTAAAAATATTATCGTTTATGATGTGGTGGCAGGTGTGGGGTTGAAGATTTAAGTGTAATTTTTCAAGCAAGTTTTTGAGTTTGTCGAATTTTGTTTTCAAAATTTCCACAAAGCTCGAGAAATGTTTGTTTATGTCTGGCGTGATATGTGATTTTTTGTTTGTTTGTTGAAAATTAGTTTTCTGATGTCCTAAATTGTAATTGCTTAAATCTGTTCTGAAATAATCACCACCCCCGTCACGGTGTGTATAGGGAGAACCCATTAATTTAGTCTTCTGTCCGGAAAAGATCCCTTTGTAAATGTTTGATGAGAATCGTTTTCCCTTCTTCTAATTGGGCTGTCAAAAAATCAACTTATAGTTGACCCGTCGCCCCTCATTACTGCTTGCCTGTGTGCAACCTCTTGATATGATGAACTTGACTCTGTTTGTGCCTTTTATTTTTTTTTTTGCTTTTTTTTTTGTGGCTCTGCTGCTCCTGCCTGTGCTGTGGGCTGAGGGCGCCTGGATAAATAAGACACCTGAAAACACACTTGACAAGGGAGTAGATCTTCAGGTCGGACCACAAAAGGTTGGGCACCGGCATATTGCATGCTAAACTAGGCACGATAGTGCCATTAGTGCTAAGCAGCAACAATAGGACAAGCCATGGGTTAAGGTTTTTCATGTTGTTCGGTGGCCCTTCGGTGTGGAGGGATGTATAAGCGCACGTATCGCGCCGGTGAGGGGTAGGCTCTGTGCTGGTCACCCCTCTCTAGCCCTCCGGCTCGATATATTAGGCGGAGATAATGACGATTATGAGATGATATTAACCCTTGGAGGGCACGAAATATGATTTATTACCGGAGCGCGCATGCAGCGTGCGGATTGTTGTTGTCCTTTTACAAATCTGTTTGGCTTGCGGAACAATTTGTGATTGTTGTTCGGGGAGGGAATCAATTGGTCCTGGGTGTTTTTTTTTTTCGGTTATCCCTGGGCTGGTATGTCGACAGAAGTGCACTAAGTTGATGCGGCTCATTCATACCCTGGGCCCCTCCTGTGTAGTCAGCTTGGTAGTTAGTTTAGTGAGGCATTCAACAGCCGAATGAAACAATTTTCTAGTGGATGGGATAACAGCGGCATGTTTTAGTTTTTTTTCTTTCTTTTTTATTCGGTGGGGCTGGGAATTTAGTGGTTTGTTGCTTTTGGCTTTGTCCTTGTTCGTTTTGTTGTATTTTTTTTGCGCTTATTTAAGTGCTAAGGGCAATGTGTGCACAAAGAAGTATCCTCCCCTCAGATATCCCTATTATCCCACTCGAAAGGTTCTTTTGCGTCCTGTTTTTATTTGTGATAAACTAATAATCCGTGAAAAATTATTCACAAGGTGTGTGGTTGTTTTTTTTTTTTTTTATTATAATTTGTTCCCCTGCATCTTTGACACAACAGGAAAACCAGAACCACTCAATTGTTTTGCGGGCCGTATGTCCAATGACGGTGTTGGTGGTTTTGAGTGCATGGACACGGTACCAACGCCAACAAAATGCTCAGGGGTACCTACCCAACCAATTTTCTGTGTAATTTTCTGCATTTGCGGGATTTCAAGTGTAATTCGGTTAAGTCGAGAGAAAGGGAGGAAAATAATCATTTGATTGGGGACCGTTATGAAGGGGGCGATTATTGATATTATTTTTTTTTTTGTATTATTTTTTTTATGCTCTCTTTAGCTCACAGGAGCGGACTTACAATCAATTGATTCTTTACAATTTTCGCGGAAAGGGGATGAATTTTTTTTTCCTTCCTTTAAATTAATTTAATCAATTTATTGATTGTTTGTGCAAATTATTGTTTTATGGCATTTGCTGTCAGTTGGAAAGAAGTGGGAAAATATATAATGCACTGCTGGGGAGGTTTTCGGAGAAAATTTTAAAAATTCTGACTAATGGTTTTCCTTTTATCTTTGCAAAATGTAGGCAAATCAGACAAGGCTTTTTATTTGTTCCTAAATAATGTCTCAGCACCATTCAGTTAACGAATAAAAAACAGAGGAAGGTCACCGTATTGCGATTTTGTTTTTTGTTTTTTATTTTTCCAAATGCTAGTCGGGCAGAGCTTCACAGGAAAAGCCGTTGCTTTTAAAATACGACAACGCGCCGCCTAATTTCTTCATGTCCGTGTTGGTCGGGGGGGGGGTCTTCTTTTTATGATGTAACGCAAAGTTTGGAGGAATCTAGCGGGCGGGATACAATATCCCAGTTAAACTAGATTCAAAGTACTCCTTCGATGGTTGTGCAGCATGTGATCTGGCGTTGTCATGCAGTAAAATCAACTTGTTATGACGATTTTCCCATTCCATGCGCTTCCCGTCATAGTCTCTTCAAACGAATTAATTGCAATTGATAACGATATCGCAGCTTAGAAATTTACCTCCAACGTAACTTTTTTTCATATTATTTTTATTGTCCGAAGCCCTACCATGTGTTCTGTTGCTCAGGAGAAAAACTTGGGACAAGGTCAGTCAAATTCGCGATTTTTGTGTTTAAGACACATTCATCAGCTCTTAATATATGTATACACGACCTCCCATCAAATACAGTTGTGGGGCTGTCAAAATAGTACAAAATATCGCATATAGAAAATGTGACTTCTTGAAGAAATGTTTTCTTAAACGGTCTAATCTCAAACTGTTATACTCGTATTCCCGGAAAAATTCAGTCCACTGCTCCCTAAAAGGTACATACACGGCGAAGTATAAAAAAACAGCACAAATTAAAAAAAGAAAACAACGCGTGAACTGTTTCCATGTTTTTGTCGTGAGAACTTCACCAATGAAACTGTTTTTTTATTTTTTTTTTTTTTTTCAAAGCAATAAAATTTGAGGGAAAAGTTTACATGTGAGCGCAGCAAAGCACGGTAGGATATACAAAAACAAAACAAAACAAAAATAAAGCGAGGCATACCGGCAGCAAAAGGTAAAAACGAAAAAGTTAAGGAAGGGCTACTAAGGCTGCACAGCAATATGGGAGGGTGGGGTGAGAAAGTTGTGAAATGTGGGGGCATACAGCATGCATGTGCTTTCATCCATAGAAGGGGTATATAAAAAAAAAGCCTGCTGCACCGCGGCTGTTAGAACCCTGAAATGCATCTTATGCGGTGGAAGTCCCTATTTGATTCCCTCATAACTTTATGAAGTTTTATGCAATTTCTTTTCCATTTGCATAACTCCGAGATCTTTGCACTACCAAGTACAGCTGGCTCGAAATTGAAAAAAACAACAACAAATAATGTAAAGAAAAAATGCTTAATAAATCTGTTTCACATGTAGTGCTAATTAGTGGGGATGGAGGTGCACAGGGAAAAAATATTTCATTTTTCTATCTGTAAAGGACGACCCGTGCATAATTTTGCGCCTCAAGATACAGTCAATTCAGCAGCATGATTCACATCCCTGGGTCTATGTATACATTGACCAGCGAGAATACTTACTTCTTTAATTTTGTTTAAAGAATTTCGTGCGTTTTATGGCGGTGATATTTCGAGAATTTTTCTAAAGCGTTCGTATTAAAATTTGACACGATTATAAATAGAAGTTAAAATATAAAAAAAAACACATTAAAAATTTGTTTTATATTTTTTTCAGGGTTAACAAGACCTGCGATATATCCATTTCCCGCCAGTCAGTATCCATATTCCATGTTGAGTCCGGATATGTCACAAGTAGCGTCATGGTGAGTAGAATTTTTTTTTTAAATCTTCTTTTGTTATTTTTTTATTCATACTTTTTATTTAAAAATTAAAAATTTATCCACAATGAGCAAATAATACGAAAAAATCACAACTTAAAGTAATTTTCATGAAATTCAGTACTTAGGAGACTTGAGGGTTGCTGAAAACGTGAAGGGTGTATTTTTAAATTTTAAAAATGACACAATAAGCAAACCCTTGATCTAAATCCTTTGTGTACATCAAATAAAAAAAAGAAAGCAACGACAGGCACAAGATTCTCGACGGGAACTTTTCCGTGCCATACCGGAAATTGCATAATTGTGGACATGCCATAGGTGCGGGACATCATCCTGCTCAATATGGTGCAAATTATGTTTGTTAGTTTGTCTGAAGGGTGTCCAACGTGTTTCAAAGAAATGGTCCGGAAAGGCGTTGGGGGGGAGGAAGAAGTCTTCCTTATTTTCATATACGTCATCAAGCCGCCACAAAGGCATGCATGCACCTTCTACTCGTAAGTAAGTGGATTTGTTTTGATTTCCTTCGAAAGTTAATTGGACAAAAGAAAAACACTCAACCGGAAAATTGATACAGAAGGAAATTGCCTTGAGTGTGTACAATTTAAGAAGGAGGAAGTATTGTGAGGAATAAAGTTCAAAGTTCGGCATATTTTTTTTTGTTTTATTGTTTCCCTTCGGTCTTTAGTTTTTATTTTCACGTTTTTATTCGGTTTTTGCAAAACATTTTCGAAACTCAGTTTGTTGTCATTATTTGCAAAATGTTCGCGTTTGCTCAATTGCTTTACTAAAAAGCAGAAGTGGGATTTCGTACAAAAAGAAAAAAAGAAAAAAAAACGGCTCGAGATCCATAAAACGGGGCACCACCAATAAATCACAAGTTTCTCAGAAATTGTCGTTGTTTGACGAATGCGTGTTATCCGTAGAAATAAGTTATTATAATTTTCTTGTATTTAATTAAATTTCACATCGTGAATTAAACGCCGACGTGAACAGCAACCTAGCCGCCTCTAGCCATTCGGTAGGAGGTGCGGTGTGTTTCTTTTAAGGCTCCTCTAGACGTTTTGTGTTTGTACTTTTCTGTTATTATTCCTCTAAGTAGATTTGATTGTCGGTGCATGTTTGTTCTTTTTTTTTCCTTTTCTTTTTCATCTCTTTTATTTTATTTCTTTTTTTTTCTTCTATTTTTTTATTTGTGAAGCATTTTAACTGCCCCGATGACGCTTTACGCATTTTAAAATGTGCTCAGCACATGTCTCGCATCCAAAATGTGGAAAAATCACAAAAAAAAAAATTAAAAAAAATCCAGCAATAAACCGCGAGAGAATTATAAACGAACACCGCGCGGCGACCAGCTACAACTGGTAGAACGCGTTTTAATTGTGGGGCTCCGGCGTGATATAAGACTCTGCTTCTATTTTTTATTTATTTTTTTTTTTTTGCTTTTTTGAATAATTCTTCTTAAATTGCCCACATTCACTCGCTTAAAGATTTTTGTTTTCTGCATTTTTTTTCGAAATTTGATTTGTTTGCCTACACCAACTGTGCGCTTTAAATGCAAAACATGCCGACTTATGTTCACATTTTGGGAACCCACTAAGGCGATACGGCATATGAAAATTATGTACCTTAAGACTAATCAGCCAATCCTTTTTTATATACTCAATTTTCTGGGCTTCTGTTTAAGCCACGACTAAAGTGATGATATCAGTGTAGAGGGCGCTCTAAGCACTATAAGTTTGCTTATCATGACTCCTGTTGTAACTGTCACAGTTGACCACAGGGGGGTAGCTAATTTCGGACAGCCCACTACACAAAGGTTACAACAAAAAGTGGTGATAAGTAAACTTGTAGTGCTCGAAGCGCCCTCTACGTTGGTATCACAACTTTTAACGTAGTTGCAAAAATAACCGATGGTATTTAATGGGATTTAAAGCGTAAGCAATCGCCATGGCACAAAATTTTGATAGCAGAAACGAAATCAGCAGCCCCGAAAACCTACAAGTACCCATTGTCATGGTAATCCGTCATATCCATGGATCCGCCATTTTGGAATACCAGAATAATAAGGAGAGGAAAGACAAATACATAAAGAAAAAGAGAGAAGAAAAGTTAAGTTAATAGCTGGTAAAGAATTCCACAGGCATAGAATCTGGACAAAGAAGAAGCTCTCAGATACCGTACGGGAGAAACGGCATATCAATATTTTCGAATATCTAGTACAATGCAATACCTGATGAAAATCGGGATATATATTTTTAAGGGCTTGCATAAGTATATATGTATATCCCAAGGCTTTTCGTGCTACTTAAGTAGGGTATTGTAATATTGTTTAGCTTCACTGGTGATTGATTTAATTTCGTCTAGTCATAGATATAAAAAGGAACATTGTGTGACTTATGTGGGTTTACCATAAGTTCGTTGCGCGATGCCCATTGAGACATACGCTCCAAATCCTGATTGACCATATCAATGGAGTTTTTAGTCATATATAACGGTTTAAAGATGTCGTTTATGTAGAGCTAGAAGAGGAGGGGCCCCATGACTGATCCTTGAGGCACACCTCTGATATGACTGAATATAGATAGGTATGCAAAATTTCATATAAGTTAAAAAATCGATCACAAGATGTGTAAAACAAACGTGAAACGCAACGACCGTTTTTAAAAATGAAAAGGGAGGAGGAATGTGTTCTTAACGGTGTCCAAGATAACGGGATTTTAAGATTTTTTTGCTCTGGTTTTACGGATCACCCTGGAACCTAAAAAACTATGAATTCAATATGAAAAATGGTTTAGGACTTATTCAATAGGGTTTCAATTGCGTGGACTTAAAATACTCTCTACACCTTTCTTCGTTTACGAAGTACACCCCCCCCCCCCCCCCCCCCATGCCCCTTCTCCTTCCAGATGTGTTTAAACTTATTACCATTTGATCTGTCTGTCACCCGACTCGAGAGCATAATTTGCAATTTATTAATTAATGCCGCCGTATTGCAATTGCTCCCCAAAAAAGGGGGCTACAGAGATTATTGGGTACCAAAGGCAACCACCAAATTTGGTATGACAAAAGCAGCGCGCGCCGACGGTCGCTGCACAACAAACCGTACTTGCCTACTTGCATCTTTCCGGTGATTAGTCGTCTAATTGGGCAGCAATTAATTGTTACTCCAATGGTGCGGCCGCTGCCGTGAGCGCTCCAGCCACGCCACGATACCCCTCAGAGGTGTACAAGGCGCGCAATTTAATTTCTGATCTGATTCAATCACCTGGACAACCGAAACGTACAAAAAAAAATATAAAAGAGACTAAAACACTATATATAAATACAAAATTGCCCACCCACCCACGTCTTAATTGATATATGGAGCGGTGTGGTGTTTTGATAACTGCATGTGCACCAAATGCCCCACACCTGGATTAAATCTACTGAACGATAATTGATTATGTGCGTCAGGTGTGCAGGCTGCTCTCTTGCACTCCTACTGCTACCTGGAATGTGATATGAGGCCTTAATATGGTGCCGTGCAATCAGTAATGGCACTAATTTTCTGTTTAATTTTTACATCAATGTCAATTTAATTTTAGCCCCTCCCCCTCCCCTTCCCCTTCCCACCGCCAACAAAACTTTCTCAATTATGCCACTGTACGCAAAGGTAGGTAAATCGGCCTCTAGGTTAGGCGGGTAAACTTGTCTAAAGTGTCTCTAGTGATTTTTTGGTGAAACGTTCAGTCAGAGATGGTGTGGTCTCGGGCCATTTGGGCCACACCGTGTGCGAGAGGGTCTTTAGCAACTGGCTCGAAATTTTAACACCTTTTTGTTAAGACTCTTGCTACCTGCTACTGGTCACTGTTTGTGTGCTTAAGACAAATCATTTAATTGCCTCTTGAGGAGGATGCGCCACTGTCGGTGGGGGGGGGCCGGGCCCTAATGCTAGTTAAACAGAAAGTGGAGCCCACGCCCGATGGGAATCGCTTTGATTAGGCAAAATGGCCAGGCTTTACTCTGTGTGACAAGCAGAGGCTTACACTTAATCCTGCCACCAGCGCAGGCAGCGGCTAAAAAGCCGTGAAAATATGCTAAAAGGTTTCGGAATTTTTTTTTTTTAATCGTTTTATGCATTCCCATCATGTGAAATTAATTCAGTTTTACGCCATAAAGTTTTTGAGAAGTAGAGTAAGTCCAAGCCTCATTTCGATCGTTACAATTTTGTTTAAAAAATAATCTTCAAATTCTACCCTGAGGGTCTTAATCCTGAAGCTTTTTTACAACATTGGGAATGCTTCTTTAAAAATATCACGTACATAAACAATGTGCCATAAACTTAATAATTGTCAGCGATGTTTCGTTTAATTTAAGTAATTTTAATTTTACTATTTAATTAAAAAATATAGTTGTCTTTGCATTTCCAGGCATACCCCATCAGTGTACTCAGCAGCGTCTAGTTTTAGGAGTCCATACCCATCTCCATTACCCATTAATACAACGTTATCGAGGTGAGTAGTGTCAAAATAAATACATATATATTTTCAAAATGAATCAAAACATTTTATTTTAAACTAGTTATAAGGTAAATCTACGAGATTTTATTTATATAAAAACAAAACAAAAAATTAAGCGCATTTTTGTTTTGCGGTGTGGCAGGTTGGGTCATCCTGTTCAAACCACATGTCATTTAAGTAAGTTCATTTTTATGTACATAATGTGTCACGGATGAACGGAATAGACGAATCCATGCATCCGTGATATATTATGAATACCAAAATGGACATGTAACTTGCGAATTGTTACTGTAAAATTGTCTACATTTGTGTAATGGGTCTTCACAATAAGAAACGTTCTTCCGAAATGCAACGCGGCATTTTCGTAAATCGAAATCGTACTGATTAATAACAGTTTACAAAAAAGGAACAAAAGGTTTCTGTCTGTACATAGACAATATATTTTTTTTTAAACAAACTTCTTAGGGGCTGCATATGACCTGACCTATAGAAAATCAGAAAGGAAAACATTTAATTTATTTTCTTGTTTGTGTTCAAATGTGATGGAAAAATTAATGAACAGAAAATTAAGAAAATCGAATTAATAAATTTGACTAAATAAAACCCAAAGCAGAAAAAAAAATATATAAAATATCTTTTTAAAATGTAAACGGTTTATTTTTTCAATTTCAGTGATTTTCCGTTTCGTTTTTCACCAAGTCTGTTGCCTTCGGTTCATACACCACCACATCATGTATTAAATTCCCATCCGGCTATAGTGACGCCAGGACCTAAGCAGGAAATTGGCCAAGACAACTCTAATCACAGATACGGGAGGTATGTACCTTTTCAAGTAATTTCCTTTTTTTTTTTTCGTTTAATTTTCTTTTTCAATTATTTTTGATTTGAGTACTTCTTTTTTTTTTTCATTGGAAAAAAAATAAATATTTGACCAAAAGGTCTCAAGGCGATGCTGAATGGTTCCATAATTTTTTTTTTATCTTAATTTTAATGGGATTGAGTACTGTACTCATACGGAGAAAAGGCTGACGGAAAGAAAGGAAGAAAAAAAAATATAAAGGAAGCCGGAAAAGAAATGAAGAAATAAAAGTTCAGCCCCTTTTTATAGTTGGAACATTTCCCTGAATAAGGCGAAAGCCACCTCCCATTCATTGCGGCATATAATCAAACCCCCGGAGAGATGAAAATTGCTCCGGGAATTCCTGGAGAAGTGTGTATAATCCCACTACGTTTACACCGATTATATTATTGGGGTGTGGGCTCCTGTTTGAGTTTTCCCCTTTTTTTTTTAATGCAATTTTCCACGTATATCCTTTGAAGGTATGGTCCAAGTTTCCTCTACCGACCACCAGGTGTACCTAAGGATACCGGGTGAATATCCAGTGACCCCTGTTGGGGAATTTTTCGTTTAATGTAAAATAATAAGGAAAAAGGATATTGAGAATTTCCTGAAAAAGGACATTTGGTTGTTATCCTGGATGAAGTATCAGTCAATACAAAAACCTTTTCTTTCGAAAGGAGGAAATATTTGTTAAATGTATAAGAACGAAAATTTCCTAGACGCAAGGACTCGCGGAAGGATTTAGGATGTGTGCTTCCTGTAGGAAGCTTTTAAAAGCTTTAGTCCTTGCCCTGAAGACCAGGAACCTCCTCTATCCCGGTTCAACGTACCAGGGCTTCCTTGGATTGATGTCGTTTTTGTTCCTGCCGGGATAAGATGAATTTTTGGCGAGGGACTTGTGCTTTACAGGCATTTCTTTTTTATGGTTTTACTTTTGGGGTAAGGTCAAGTTTTTTTTAGGTTATGCGCATTACCTTTATTTTAAAGTGTAAGAAATAATAAAAAAAGGGAGCTAAAGGGAAGCTGGAAATGATATTTGCCAGGAATTTATTGCACGGTATCTTAAGGAGGGATGTGGAGGCAACACCCTTACCACACACACGGTGGACCATCGCAAAAGGGTTTTTCAGAGCTTTAAAGCTTGTAGTTGTTGAAATATTGGCAGGGTAACTTTCCCATTGTGGAAAATCTGCCCTTTTTTTTTTTTTGCTGTTTTCATTTCCTTCTTCCTTCGCATCCTGCCAACTGTGAAGGAGCCCAATGTTGGGATTAATAAAAGGAAGGGCTCCCTCCCGACTCCTCTATATCACCCTCCCTTCATTTTTCGCCTGTATATATGGCTACTATCCCATGTACAGGGGCACAATTATTATCCCTGTATGTATACTATAAATGCATCGAAGCTTAAACATTTTGTTTTCGCTTGTTGAGCTCACATAATGTTTCTTGTTCAGCTGAGCGCGCTATCTTCTAGCGCTCGCATCAAATGTATGCGTCATCTTCGGCTGCTTATACATCATGTTATTGATATAAAAAAATCGGGGACTAAAAGTAAAACGAGGCAAAAAAAATTGTGTTCTCAATAAGTGTGAATAGTATAAAATAGTAAAAAAAAAATAAAAAAGTATGCTCATCGCGATGTAACAATATTAGAAAAAAACAAACAAAAAATAATATTATGCCAAATAATGTAAAGCAGTAGTATCCCTAAAATTGTCGGGTATTGTCGAGTTTGCCGCGATTTGGTCGGAATAGTGCTGTTCCATGTTGTGAGTGTGTCGTCTCCTTATAGTATTTTTTTTTCGTAGTTACTATTACGTGGAATGTATACAAATCCTCCACTGTCTATTCTTTTTTTTCCTCTTTTTTTTTGTGTGTGCACCGTTTCCGCTATGTGAAAGTGTTACCGATAAAAAATGAAAAAAAAAATTAATAATAAAAAAATGAAAATAATAACACTAGGAAAAGGTAATCCCTGGTTCAGTTTTAAGGTGTTGGTCTTATAGTGGTAAAATTGTTTTTCCGCGTACCACCGTATCCGCAATAATACCAGCAATACAGCTGAAGGAACAAAAAAACAAACAGAAAAGAACGAACAAAAGAACGTGTAAAAACAAAAACAACCAACACCAATAAAAAGGGGAAACAAATTGTTTTATTGTACTCGCTTGTCCCGGTGCCTTTATGCTCGTGAATCGAGTAAAAAAAAATATATAGAATAAGGAAATAAAAAAATATTAAAGTTGTGACACCTAAAAGTTGCATATGCCAATCTTTGGATAATTTCCCTGAAGACGTTGTTCTTGTGCCGTATGTCGTATGTCACACAAATGAGGTATCATCCCCTGCTTATTTATTTTTTATTTTTTTTTTTAATGAGAAAACCATCAGACGCAGGGGATAATTTGATGGATTTTCTAATTTCATATAAAAATATAAAATAAGTAAAAAATATTAAAAAGTAATAATTCTACGCATCCGCAAAATCCTTGAAGGCAATATAAAATTGAGAAAGTCCTAGGGGAACGATAATAAAATTAGGTTCGCCTGCAATGAAATTGAGTGCTCCTCTCTCCCCTCCCCTTTCTACTCCCAACCATTTTATTAGTGGTATTATAATACAGATGCAAATATTAGAAAAAAAAAAAAATGCAAATATTAGAAGAATTGAAAATCCCTACACAATGTCAGTAGACGTTTCCTAGCGAACCCTTTTTTGCGCATGTATAAAGAAATACACTGGCGGGCAAACGTACACAAACGTGGAAAACTCACACCCGCTTACAAATACATAACCCTTAGATTTTCTCACAATTCATGGTCCCTTTACACTGTTTTCGGGTGGCACAGGGTAATCTTATGCAATGAAAATAATAACAACGTATTTTGTTAGGGACTTTCATCCCCTTCTCCCTTGTGCCAGCGCTGTAACCTTTTAATTTATTTTTTTTATTTTTTATTTTGGTTCCTGGGTTGACGAAGGGAGAAACTGCGAGAAGCATATAAAGGGCGGGAAGTCTGCTAATTTTGTTTACGATTCTCGACTAATCGATTATGAGGATTATTAAAATAAAAATTGATAATCTTTGTTGTGAATATGATTTCTGATGACGTATGTGAGAAGTTAAAACTGTAATTTTTGTGGAAATAAAATAAAATTAATTGTCAGCTCAACAAACATTTCCTTTTGTGGGCCCCCGAATTATATATTCGAATAGTTGCTTCTTAAAAATTATCTGCCTCTATTTTACGAGTTTTCCCAGTCATTTCCAGACCCTGTCCAAAATTACGAGACCCAACAATTAATTATAAGGAAATAGAGTTATTGGAGATGAAAAGGTTAAGTGGAATTTCTGTAGTGATCTTAACATATTGGTATCACTAAATCAAAATCTGTAGATTTTCACAAAATTTGACAGACTGGGGTTTTCGGGGCTACTGATCAATACATCACATGTCTATCTGTGATTTCGAAATAACTGGCTTTTTCTTAAGCTCATGTGTTTATTTACACACGGTGCAAAAACCCAAGCAAACGTTTTATTAAATTTTTGTCTGTCTGTCTGTTTGTCCGGCTAATCTCGGAAACCTCTGAACGCGATTTTAATGGGAATTTCATGGGAAAGTGAAATTTTAAGGTCCTTAGGAAATTTTAAATAATTTCTTTAGGTCTTTGTAGACTTCTTGAATTCCTGGACAATTTTAAAATATATTGTAGCCCTTTGTAAATTTTATGGATTATTGAAAAAATAAAAATATTTGCATTACTTTGGAGATTTTTGAGTTATCCCATGACTCTTCCTCCTTTTCGTAAAATTTCTCTTTGATTTTTTAATTTTAATATGTTTTACTTTCTATACAATATTTTCAGTTAATTTCTTACTTAGTTTTCCTGCATGTTTATTGGTTGCAAAAATTTGGAAAATAAAATTTGCGTTAAGGATAAAATTTGTTCGCCCTTCGCAATAAAAAACAAAACCAATAAAAAAAAATTAACCCCACGGGCCGTTTTTAACAACGTATTTTGTTTTGTTTTATTTTATAGAAAACACAAATCGGCCCCTTTTTTTAACTATAATGAATTTTTCCTAATTTTTTGGAAAATTATTAATTTAATTAATTTAACTGAGTCCACTTCCTTTCATAGTCTGGGGCGGTGCCCTTTTTATAATTATCGATGTGACACATCAAAATTTTCCCCATTTACCTCAATCCATGATCGCATAACCCTTTTAGCTCAAGACAAAATTTTCCATTAGTTGCTAGAAGTGAAAAATATAATTTAATCTCTTCCGAAATGTTGCAGTTCATTTTAAAACATCAATCAAGCCAGATTAGTGCACACTATTTGTTTTCACTTACCATAAAAGTTGTAGTGTCTAAAAGAAGGGCGATAACTTAATCATAAATAAATTTTGTATGCTTCTTATAATAGCCCCCCTCCCCCTCCCCACCACTCCTAATGCCCTGTTATTCATTTCATTTCGCGCATCTTCTCTACACATAATATTATAGGAAGTTGCTTTCATCTCCACACTCCCAAAAACCCCCAACTTGTCTTATCCTTAAAATTAATATGTTCATCTCTCTCTCTCACTCACTCACTATCTCCCTCTCTTTCTTTAGAAGGGAGATGTAAAGGGAAAACAACAAAATAAAAATGTAATAATATTTCGTAGCATGAAGAGCGTGTATATATTTCTGATATGATGTTTGTTGCAACATGAAATTTTCTCATCTTTCATTCGCCTCCGTATGTCCCCGGAGTTTCAAACCACCCTAAATCTACCCCCCACCCCACCCCACCATCTGTCGTTCCACTACCTGTTATCACCGTGGGGGATTTCTCTATATTATTTCCTTATTCCTGTGTATTTCCCTACTATCACCGTTTTGCTTTATACCTCTTTAAAACATTTCCCTTGCATTTCATTACACAGTTGAAGTTGAAGTTGAAGGAATCCTCTCTATGCCTTTTTACCGTACGTTAAAAGAGGAGCTTTTCTATTCCCGGAAAAAAGGACAGATAGTGCGCGTCCTCCCCAAACCCCTCGCATATCATAAAAAGCATGCAGGAAAAGGTGATGAATTTTCGTCTTGCTTTTGAGTTATTTCTCTGCTTTTTCCAATCCTGCGGCGTTTATCATTATGTCGTGAGAGACATTTTCCTTTTTCATCCATTCCTTGGATGGGAAGGGGGGATGGGGGGGGATGTGGAGAGAGGTTGGTGATATACAATAAAACGGCATGGTAGAGCATCCCTGCAATAATATCAGCGTTCAGTGCAGCAGATTTCATATGTATCTTACCTACCTAAATGGGTTTTGTGGGTGGATGGGTGGATGGCACATCTATTCCTTTACAACAACCCTCTTTATATCAAGTCAACCATCCGTTATTTATTCCCACCCCATTCATTCCTTCATTCCTTCCTTCTCTCTGCCTGGTTTACTATACATCACAGGAGAAAATCCAGTCAGTTTCAGTTGGTACACAGCATCTACAACATCCCAGAATTTTACCCGATAGCTTCCCACCCCCTCACCTCTCCTCATCCACCTATTATTATGCCAGAGAAGTAGGGAACATCATCACCATCATAATCCCCAACAGAGTATCTATTTTTATTCCTGCTCCCTCTCTCTTCCTTTAAAATCTCTGTCAGTGTTAACTCTTTCTCTTTCACTCTCGAAATATCTTATGTTCCACGTTTTGCCTTTGATGTTACGAATACATCCTGTCAGGTTGGGTGAGGCGGATGGGTGGATTGTGGAGGGGGGGATGTGTACAAGGGAAGGTTGATATGATGTTGGATGTTGCGATCTTGAATGCTACTGGTGCTGGTGATGATGATGATGATGATGATGCTTTTGCTCCCGACAATGTTCCCCTTTAACGTCCCTTCCATTGCTCCCATCTGCACACAACATTTAGCCCGTTTGTTGCTCCTTCTATTGCTGACTTGCTTACTTTTACTCAATTTACTTTCCTTTTATCATCATCACCGTCATCAGCAGAGCAGAAGGTTGTGTTGTGCGGGGGGTGGTGAACCGTCTTTAAATCCACCGAGAGTTCACCCTCCCTCCCCTTACTTAAAATAATGATGACATTCTCACAACTTAAAGCCCATGTTGGAATTTTATTGTATGAATGTACCTTTGCTTGTTCTTCCTACCCAAATTTACACTTGGGGTGCCCCAACCCCCCAAACCCCATCCCTTCCCGGAATTTTCCTGCAGGGACCAAGCAGAACCTTTAGGATTCATTTTCCCCGTGGGGGGGTGGGGGTGGTTGGGGTATTGGTATATCAGTGGCGTCCTCTGCCGGTTTCTCTCTCACTCTCTCTCTTTTAATAAAACTACCCCATCACTGTGCGCCCCTGTGTCTCTTCTCAATTCTATTTGTATATTTCGAACATAATAAAACCTTATCTCCCAGTGAGTGAATGATCCTGTGGCGTAGTGTATATCCCACCCGAAAAGGACATTTTCCATTTTCTTCTGTTTTTCCCTCGATTTGAACACAAATAATAAATAAAATGAAACGAAATGCGCTGAGACACTTCTCCATCCATCAAATTTAGTTCGGCTTGTATCCTGGCAGTAAGAGATTCGCGGGGGCTCCTACCTACTTCGGGTCATATACACCTCCTCAAGTATTTTGTTGTTTTATTTTATAATTTTTTTTTTGTTTGTCGTTTCATCTTTCAATCCAACCTTTTGAGAACCCTTTTTGCTTTTTTTTTTGCCATATTCCTCCCGCTGTAACGCACTCAATAAATATATGTAGGTGCATATGGGTAGCTGTGAGGGGATAAGCTCAATTTCAAGAAGTTAATAAAAAATTTAGCATGAAATCGAGAACAATTGTCCTTGGGGATATTGTCGCAATAAGGACTATAATTGAATTTTCTTAAGTTCGGAAAGTACGGCCAAAGACATACGGGAGCGGTACTAATAAAAACAATAGAACACTTTTTGGTGCTTTGGTATATTTTTATAAAAATTAATAAAAAAATTAATAAAGGATTAAAAAATGAAAAGAATTATACCATGCCGCCTAACGTGGGATTGATTGTTTACAAATAAAAAGTGTATGGTGTAAGTGATAAAAGTTTAGTGTGTTGTCCGGGCGTGTGAAAAATCCTGAGGGAAAAATTATGCGATTTTTTCCACTCTACCGGAAGATGCCCTAGCAACAGTAGGAATAACAACAACAACAACAAGGAAATCCAGAAAATATTGGCGAATTTGTCTCTCTACAGGAAAGATAGTGTGCTTTTGTGTCCACAATCAAGTGGTGCGTGTGGAAAAACCTGTGGATTGTGTTTACATCGGGGGGATAAAAAAAAAAAGGAAGGAAAAAAAAGGAAATTTTTTTTCCTATTCCTCGTACGCCTGTATGTATTTTTTTTTTTGTGTGTGCTCTCTTCATTATAAAAAGAGTGTTTACGGCTGACGCTGCAGTGTACCCATTCGATCTCTTTTCAGCGCATAGTGTTCGATGGACATATGTTTTTCGTCACCCGCTAATTGCTTTTTAAGTCGTCTGGTGCAATTTCCGGTTATTGTTTTAAATTTTACGAGAATGTGTTAAATAACGAAACTTACCATATGCCCTTTTTATAATTTCGCTGATGACTGTTAAAAGTACAAAAAAACAAGCAAAAAATCATTTTAACAGACTGAACCAAGGACGGATGTGTTACAAATATTTTCACCAATTTATCACTATTCCACTTTTTACTATTTCATTTTTTTTTTCATTAATTTCAAATATATCTTCAAATTTTTTCAACCAAGCCAAACATGTACAGTTCATAATAAAAATTCAACTTCTCTATAAAATTATGGATAATGGATTCACAAAAAAAAATCATCGAATGAAAACTAAAAAGAAATCGCGGGCAATGATAAATTAACAAAATTTAAAAACCTTCGTGCAGAAATGAATTGCCGAGATTTAAAAATAGACATTGACAGTATATTCCCTGTGATTTAAAAAAAAAATAATACAAAACTCATTGAAAAGAAAATGTGACCATATTTAAATATCACTAAACCATTCTCACAATTTGATTTGATTACTTGCGCCCCTTACGTGTAGAGAGAAAATGTTCCCCCTATTGTTAAAACAAGCATTTCGTTTTAATTAACAAATGTATTTTTGTTGTTGTGATTTTTCATTCTCACAAATTGATTTCATTACATAGGCGAAATCTAAATCTAAAGATCAAACAATGTCAACGGAGGAAGAGAATCAGCAGAGGGGAGAGAAAGATAGAGGGATGGTGGGGTGGTAAGGAGGATTGTGGTGGGGGTGATTTGGGAGAGACAAGGATTCTCATGAGAGGATACTTAAACAAGTTAATTTTGTCAAGCATTTCATTTTAATTACCAAATGTTTTTCCTTTGGCGATTTTTCATTGTCTGACTGTCCATCTGTATATTACCAATGTAACTGTAATTTCACACTTTGGGCTAGTGAGGTAGGTATTCCCCCTCTTTAATCCATATTTACAAGCATCCGTGAAAAAAAAATTTAATTTTCAACGAAAACGAAACGTTCATCCGTTTAAATTTTTGGAAAAAACTTAACATCATGCTTGTGTTTAGGTTAAAACAATAACACCGTTATCTAGCCTAGAACATGCGACATGTGGCGAAGGAATTTAAACGTGTGTTTCGTAATCGTTTTGATGTAAAAATTTCTGTCAATCAAAAGATATTCAACAATTTATAACAAATATAGTAAAAAATCGGATGATTTCCAAAAATTCATAAAAACAAAAAAAAAACAAACGTCTGGGAAACCCAACACACATGGTATATGTTTTGAATTCTTCGCCAAAAGTTTGGTGATTTACACCCGTTTTCAAAAAAAAATTATTCAAAATAATTTCTGAAAAGCCTTAGACGATTTTTCAAGAATTTATTTTCAAAACACGAAAATTTTTTAAACTAATGATTCTATCTCCTTAAAGTCAAATAATTTTAAAAGTGTACTAATTTTGTCTCATTTGTAACTCTCACACGATAGACAACATATAACTGTAATTTTCAGAAAGGCTTATGAAAAAAATTCGCCGGAGAAAAAATATTTTAACTTAAAGTATTTTAATTTTGGCTGTGTGTAAAAGCTTTACAGAATTTTTCGTTACAAATTTTCCCCTTTTGTATAATAGCATTTAATGATCGTTGTCAAATCAGGTTATGTTAACAATTCCAAAAAATATGCGTTTTTTTGGAAAACGAAATTTTGTTTGTCTAGCTTTGCAGCAAGTACATATAAAATCAAGATATGTCTGATAGGAACGTTTCGAGCCACAGGATCAAACAATCAAATGCGGGGTACCGCAACATACAAATCTTTGTCCAGTTCTGTTATGTACGTTCTACTTGCAACATAAAGCAAACATACCACTAAATTGACTAAATGACATTTTCATTACTTTTTACTAACATTTTCAGTTCTTAGAGGAAATGGTAATTCATTTATTTCACACAACGAATATACTCGTCAAATGCGACGATTGGGCGTGTATACTCGTCGAATACGGATAACTAGTTAATGAAAGCATTTCCAGCCCCAAAAACTCATTTGCAAAATTAAACAAATGCCTGAATTTCGAGGTTGGTGTTTTTTTTTTTTTTTTTTTCAATTTCATGCGCAGTAGTTTTGGGGCTGATTTTGATGAAATTTATTTTTTTTTGTATTTACACCTAAAAGTCTGCTATTTGCCACAACAGAAGATAAACTCGATCCTGTAAATTCTGTAATAATTTTTTTCATTAATTAAAAACTATGAAAAGATTTTGAAAATAAAAATTCTCAAAAAACGAAATTTATTTCTGGTCACATATTTTTGTAAAACGAACAGAAACTCTCAATTCTGTTTGCGAACAAAAATAAATACCGTGACATGCAGGCAGGGTGATGAAAATATAATAATGACGAAAAGGAAAGATCAATAAATACCTGAAGGGAAATATAACATATTCCCATCAAAGAAAGCACTGGTACCATACAGTCATGTGGAAGAGAGGTGACTTTAGGGGATGGTGCACATTGAGCGGGGGCGCTCGCACATAAATATAATGTACGGTGCATAATGTCGATATTCCTGAGATAAATAGGGCTCTGCACGTCTCGTATGCATTTATTACACAATGTTGGGATGTTGGGGGGGGGGATGCAATTTTATAAGTGTTTGAATGTTTCGTGCACTTGAGTTTGCTTGCTTTTACGTGATTTTGATGTGTGCAACTGCAACCCCCTGAATGTGTTCGGGGCAATAAATTTACACCCACATCGAGTGATTAAAATTTAATTTAAATTGCAAGGAATGATAGCAAGAAAGATGAAGTTGGACATTTTAATGACACAATCATCCACCCTGTAATTTTGTGTATCCCAAATACAACACACATAATGTGGGAGGATTTCACTTACACATTTTCAGAAACAATAGCATCACACAAAATTGTCTCATTTTATGAACATCGCACACATAATGAAAACACCCTAAAGCCGCCCTATGTTGAATCACAACGAAAGCAACAGACTGAAATAGTTTTGCCTCATAATTGCGGGTCAATGGGTAAATGCGAAATTTTTAAAAAAAGAAGCGGGGGGGGGCGGCAATAAATATATGTAATAGGAAATACAGATACAGAGGATTATTCGGAAATATCATGTTTTAATGTACACAGGGTGTGTTCCGAAACATCATCAATCGATTCTATGGAGTGTCTGTCCTTCAACAAAATTTTCGAATTTACTGCTCAAGTAGGATAATGATCTGAATTTGTTTTGTTCAGCCACACGGCTTTACAATTGAAGCTGTGCCTTTTTTTATACTAAACCCTACATGCTGTCAACAGTACCCTAAAAGATTTAAATTGTATAGTGGCTGGAACAAACGGTTATACGAGTTAGACAAAGTGGTTGATATTGGTTGTGAGTAGTTGGATTGAAATATGAAGCAAATTCAACGGTATAACAGTTAGCCAATTTTTCTTTATGACAGTTGGGCGGAGATTTATACTGATTAATTTTTTAATTATGTCACATAAGTATATGTCTAGACTAAAACCAATAATATCTTGGAACATTTCCTAAATTCAAACCCAGTATAACAGTCATGCTATACAATTACCTACTTGAAGTTTTTTAAACGCGGAACTGTAAAATATAGCAGAAGAAAAGAAGATATGGACTTAGTTTAAACCTTTCTCAGTAAGAGAGATTTTGGTGTGTGGAGCTCTTCACACATTATATAATATTATGACAGTTTTTTGTTTTTTAGTACAAGTACAATACCCCGCCTTAAATTTTCACTAACGCATTTGGTTGACGCATTATCGAAATTAAATATAATGAATACGACCCAAAAAGCGCGAAAAAAGCATGTGACTCACGGCTTGAATCGAATTAGAATTCCATCCGAAATAAAAATGACAAAATATAGGAAAACTAAGCTGGGTTTCTGCAGTATAAAAATATTGCTCCGGTATATAGGAGGGCCCAAGATGGCGGATTACCTTTTTCTTCACAACCCCCTTGATATGGATATCAAATGAAAGGGTTTGATGAGTAGAATACGACAGGCCATATGACATTTTCCCAAATTAGGAATGAAAATGAAATTCAAATTGTTTATAGTTAAGCGTGCTAACCATAGGTGGGGCTATAATCTAACTTCTATACCTCTTGACCGATTGACTTCACATTCACATCATATGTTAGTTAGATTGCGGGAATGGTTTATAGGTAGTTAACTCCAGTTGCCCGTACAATCTATGTATTTTATTTTCCTGGAACCTGGTACGTTTGAGGGAAATTTGTTTGACCAACGCGGTCCTAGCTATGGCAGCAGTGGCTGTCTCTCGATTTTTTTTTTGGTTACAAATATAATTTAAATCAAGTTGTAAAATTAAGGGCTGTACATCTTTGGAGGTATTAAGTCAAACCCTAAAATTTAAACAATTTTACAGATTGCTTGTTCAAAGTAAAACAAACGTTTAAACCATCTTAAGAGCAGCAAATTTCAACAAAATAAAAATATGAAACCTTTGCACAGAATATCGACTCAAAGTTTTAATTAAAAAATTTGCGCCGTTTTTGTTTTTTTTTATTATTGTGAAAAAAAAATTACGATTGGTAAAAGGGTAATGAATGTGGGCGCATTCATGCAATAGTGCAGCAAACTCTCTCGAGGAGTCTAAAATAATAACCCAGGAAATGGGAGAAATAATAAATAAAATCCCGAAGACGTACGGTGATGTGAAGTGTAAATAAAAGTGTAAAAGAATAATATTCTGTTCATCCTATACAAATATGTGATTCGATGTGATATTGTGTTTTTTATTTAAACAAAAAAAATAAATAAATAAAGGAGATAAAAGAAGGAAGAGAATAAATGGAAAATATCGTTTTTTAAATATTGTGTCATTACCAAAAGTAAAATATGTTGAAACACTTTAAGGTAAATAAAAATAAGAGAAGAATAAGGAAAGGGAGAGTCTATTTAGCAACAGAGAGAAGGTAAACTATTTTTATTGCGAAACAAAAAAAAAACATACCCACGACAGAGGATAAATGCAACAAAAGGAAAAATAGGACGAGCTTAAAACTGATTAAAATAAAATATAAATAGTTGGCAATTGACAATTTTAAGTAGCTACTTGTAAAGTGCATTTTCGACAAAAATTAAGAAGATAACGGACAAAATTTTCTATATGTTTGATTTAAGTGTGAACGCAAAAAAGACCTTTTTCATCGTCTCGATTTTATAAAGCGATGGAAAATTGTAATGAGCCGCTAAATCTTTCAGTTAAAAAGCGTCCAGTTGCTGTAGTTCCTCCTTCGTCATCACAAACAACAAATCTTTACAACATTAATAACAATAACAACAATAATAGCATAAATAGTTCAAATAATAGTATACAATCGAGTAATAATACACAATATTTGTTCAACAATAATTCATCAACGGAACAGGGGCAAATTTTGAATTCATCATTAATTCAACAACACGCCCAACAGCAGCAGCAACAACAACACACATTTCAACAGCAGCAGCAACAATTGAATCAACAGCAGTACCACAACAGTTTAAAAATTGAAGAGTCTGAGATTAGTTCGAACGATCGGACACCATCACCAGTGTATAGTACCATTGATGAAAAATTGAGCAACACAAAAAAGAGTCACCAGCAACAACAACAACTGCAGCAACAACATCATCACCACCAACAGCAGCAGCAACAGCAAATTTTTCAACAGCACAATCAAGACAATACACTAAACGATTTACTACTGCTAAAACAGCAACATCACCAACAGTTGAATCAATTGAGTGTCACTGGTGACGCCTCAACATCGGGCGTTTTACTATCACTAGCCGAATCAACAGCTAATTTTAGTGGGATCGAGCAAAATTTTAGTGACGATCTAAACTCCGATATACCAACATATATTAATCCTCTGGCGAATTTTTTGGATCAACACCAATCTCTTGATATTGCTAAAATGCATTTGGAACGGTACCTTAAATTAACAAATCAATTTCTCCAACAAACTGCAATTGCAGCAGCTGCCGCTCGTTCGGCATCGACAAATTCACCAAATACATCAGACGCAATTAGCTCACTGATACACACAAACATACTCACCAACAAAATAGCAACAAACAATTTAATTGCAATCATCAATAAATTGCTGGAACAAAACATTATGTCGGAGTACTATTTTAAGCGGGGGGTTGGATTACAGGGACAGACACTAGGAAACCCCTTAAATACGGACATTAGCAATCATGTGAATCAATTACACCAACATCACCAACAGCAGCAACAACAACAACAGCAACAACAGCAACAACAGCAGCAACAGCAGCAGCAACAACAACAACAGGTCCACCAGCGACAAAGGCAATCTTCACCTTCGTCATCACCACTACAGCAGCATACCCAACAACAACAGCTGCCGCATCATCCTAGATCTGTTAATTCATCAAAGAATCACAAGCCGACTTTAGATGATTTAAGTTTTTGCCAAAAATCAAATAGGACGCCATTGGACATTGCATCGGACAGCAGTACTGGCACAAACCTCTCCAATAGCGAGACACTTCTACAAACGCTGCAAGGCTTTAAGGCCCTAGCTGTTGCCGCTGCCAGTGCGGCTGTGGCCGAACCCTTCGATTTGACTCAAAGGTTTCCAAATTAAATTATAAACAATTTTGTTTTTGTTGTTGTTTTGTTTTTAATTCACAATTCGATTTTTTCATTGAATTTTATGAAATATAGACTAGTTTGGTTTAAAAAAGGTCTTGATGGGATGGGATGGTAAAAACGTGTGAGGGAGGGGATGCATATGTTGCCCTCTTTTGTTTTTAATATACAGTTCAATTGTTTTATTGAAAAGGTCTTGACGGTAAATACAGGAGATGCGGGTCTATTTTTTTTTTGAAAATAGACATATTAGACCATTTTCTAAAACAAAACTAGACATAAGCGAAAAAATTAAACAAGTAGAAGCTTGCCTTGGCTGAAAAATAGAAGCTACAAGTGTTGCTTTTCAAATAGACAAAATTAGACAGTTGTCTACAAATTAGTACAAGGGAAATATTTATAAAAACTTAAACCAGGGATTTACTCCTTTCCGACCTTAGAGAAGTAGGAGCTGAGCTAAGCAAAAAATAGGAGCTGAAGGTATTTTTTAGAAAGTAGACAATTAGACAATTTTCTACACAAAATTAGACTTTAACGAAAAATTTAAAAAAAAACTACAAGCCAACAAACAAGTGCTCCTTTCTGACAAATTTGGGCTATGACTGTTTTTTGAGCAAATAGAATTTGTGATTTGTCTGGACCGCTTTTTCCACGTGTTAGGATATTTACAGTCTGTGCCAGAAAAGGGAGCCACCATTTTGTTCGTTGTTTGAAAATAGGCCATACACGACAATGATTTAATACATAATTGCGAAGTGTCAATTGTGTCATACTTATATAATACGTGTAAAAATTAAATTTTATTTGTACTTTAAAAAGATTCGCGGTTCTTTTCTTCTGACACAGACTGTAGATAGTAGGGGGCTAAAGAGAAGCAAATTACCGCCTTGATTTCTGTGATTTTTGCAGAACCCCTCAAAAATGAGGAATATGATGGATTAGTGCAATGTAGCGCCTTCTCGTGGAGATCTATCACACTAACCTTTTAATTCATATAAGCTAACCGCAGCCAGAGCGGCTGTTCGTTTTTTTTCCAATTTTCAATTTACAAGAATAAAATTAGGTTTGGTTTTGTTTTGCTTTTCTTGATTCTTACTTTTAAGTTTTTTTTTTTTTTTTTTTTTAATACTAAAAGCGAATTGCACTGACTGTTAAAAGACTTAATTAGTTTTCCTGTGTCCTCTTTTTATAGAAGTCTGGATCAGAAAAATTCACCAAGTGTACAACCTGACTGTAAAGATAATTCAAATGAAAAAAAGAAACCACATATCAAAAAACCTTTAAATGCATTTATGTTGTATATGAAGGAGATGCGGGCTAAGGTTGTTGCAGAGTGTACACTTAAGGAATCAGCAGCTATAAACCAAATATTAGGAAGAAGGGTAAGTTGACGATTTTTTACAATATTTATATTTTTCACTTGTTATTTTTATCAAATCTTCCTTGCCTTTAATCATGAAATAGTTTTCTTAATAGTTAAAAAATGAAATAAAAATAAAAATAAAAATAAAAGTTAATTAAAGGAGAACGGTTTATTGATATGATAACCAGGCAAGAGTTAGTGTAAATGGAAGTGTTCAATATCCGTAAAAATTTTCGATTAAAAATTAAAACAGCACAAGAAGTGCTGAAATACTTTCATAAAAAAAAATATATACTTTTTTTTGAATTTTTTTACTTTTTGAAGGAAAAGAGAAGGAATTTTCATACTGTCTAGGATTTGTTTTTCTGTTTTCATTAAATTGTTCGTGCTTTTAAATGGCTCGCTTACTATGTCAACCGGTGATTTTTTAAATACAAAAAAAAAAGGAAAAAGATAAATAAAAAGCAAATTTCGAAAAATACTTTTCACCATCTTGCAATGAGATATTGAATGAATTTTTTTCTAAATATTTTTGCATATGGTTTAGTTGTCTTCAATAAAATCACTCTTACTTTATCATCTTATGGTTTTTTGTTTAATAAAAGAAGAAGAAAACAATAATTTCAAAAGAACTACGTGGTAGGATAATAAATGTTAAAAATAAAATATAAAAAAAAACAGTAACTAAAAATAAAAGAATTTTCGCAAAAATATTTATAAAAAATTTACTGTTCCAACAGAATATAACACAATATATATAATTGTTGTTTTTTTTTTGTGTACGAACAAACAAGCAAAAAACAAAGAAACAAATAATGAAGAGAAAAAAAAATTATAATAGAAAGAAAAATAAAAGAAAAAAAAACTTTTATAGTGGCATGAACTGACGAGAGAAGAACAGAGTAAATATTATGAAAAAGCAAGACAAGAACGTCAATTACATATGGAATTGTATCCGGGGTGGAGCGCACGCGACAACTACGGTTACGTTTCGAAGAAAAAGAAACGCAAAAAAGACAGATCGCCCGCGGATTCGGGAGGTATTGCAATACATTTTTTTGTACCTATGTTTTTTTTTGTTTTTAATATAATTATTTTTTTTTTTAATTATAAATACTACAAAATTTATAAGTATTTGAATATTTATGTTATTAACAAAAGCTGAAAGAACATCACTTTGAAAAAAAATTAAAGAAGTAATGAAAATGAAAGAAGAGAAAAATATTTATATATAGATAAAAAGTCAGAGCAATTGTTTTAGGCATATTCAACTGCAAAAAGAAAAAAAACATTTCGCCACTAACTAGACAACATGCATAGGACGGTATAATTTGTGGATCATTTACTATTTTCCATCGTCAACCTTTTCTCTTTAAACATATTTTCCCAAATAAAAATGTTTGGCTAATTGTGGTGAAGGCACCCTGCGACTACCCTTTGTTTCTTTACTACCACGAAACACATCGAATAATCAGACTTTGAGTTTTGTTTTTAAAAACATAAAGACGAACCCTAAACAGAAAAATCTTGAACACCCCATTAATGGGTACCCACTGTAGGGGAGGGTGCAAGGTTCGAATGAACAATTTAAACTGCCAATCAAAAATTCTAAATTAAAAAATAATTAAATTAAATAAATTATTTCTAATGCTCTAACACTCATTTGTCACCCTTCACCCTATTCGTTCAAATTATTTGAAGATGAAATTGATCTTTGATTGAACTAAAACTAGTTGGTAGCGAATAAAATATTGCCTTTGAGACAACAGAAGAACACGTGGCCCATTTCATTTCGTTGAGAACTGCACTGAGCGTAGAGCTACGAAAGCGTAAGCTACGTAAGCACAACGAAATTGCCTGAGCCAAATCGTCGTATCTCTCATCAAATCACGTTGACGACCTTAAATGTTTTCTTCCTTGCAAATAAGTGAACTGAAGATAATTAATTATTATTTCATATATTTCACAAGCAGTACTACTTCATGACAACGTAAGGTCACATACGGCGAAAGTCTCTGTAGTTTTAGTACAGTTTCAATTTTTATAGCTCTTTTGAGATATAATCTTATTTTAAAGCAAAAGTTGAAGTAGAATCAGCACTCTTCGTTTCCACGAAAATCTTTAGAATTTTCCTTCACCACCTTCAATCTGTCATTTCGAATTTAAAAATTTCGAACACAAATTCGAAATTATTAAATCTGCCTCTTATCATGGAAGGCTGTTGTATGTGAAACTTTTCGGTTACCATTTTAGGATCGCCATCCTGAGTTCGAAAATATTTATAAACAAATTCGAAATCAGCAGCACTGAAAACCCGAAAGTACCCATTTACATGAAATCCCCCTCAAATATGCTGCTGCTCAATGAAATTCGTTAAAAAGATTTTAAACATAAAAAATAATCCAAATTTCATACTTCTCTTTAATTTCCTTGAGTTATATCGACTGTCACAGCCAGTTACTTCAAAAACTTTTAACCTCAAATTCCTATCGATTTAAGATATGTATGCTTACTTGAAAACATGACTATCACTAAACGAGTTTATGTTGAGAGTTCTTGTTTTCTGTACATTTTGCCTACCCTGTTCTATTGTTCATTTTCTTAATAATAAGTTAAAAAAAGAGTCATTTTCAAAACCTCAAATACATATCCAAATTTCTCTAAATTGCAAACTATTTCAAAATTTTAAGATTGCAAAATATTTTAAATTAAATCGATACCCCACATGCTGGAAACATCACCCTTAAAGATTTAAATTGTATAAGTGGCTTGAAGAAACTGTTATACGAGTTAGAATTATTGTTTGATATTGAAAATTTAACGGCGGAACAGTTAGCCAAATTTTCTTTATAACAGTTGGGCGGATTTTTATACGGATCAACTTTTTAATTACGTCACATATATATATGTCTAGACTAAAACCAATAATATCTTCGAACATTTCCTAAATTCAAACCCAGTATAACAGTCATGCTATACAATCACCTACTTGAAGTTTTTTAAACGCAGAACTGAAAAATATAGCAGAAGAACAGAAAATATGGGCTTAGTTTAAACCTTTCTCAGTAAGAGAGATTTAGGTGTGTGGGGCTCTTCACACATTATATTATGACAGTTTCTTTTAGAACAAGTACAATACCCCGCCCTAAATTTTCAGTGGAGAAAAGGTTGACGCACTATCGAAATTTAATTTAATGATCACGAACCAAAAAACGCGAAACAAGCATGTGACTCACTGCTTGAATCGAATTAGAATTCCAACCGAAATAAAAATGACAAAATACAGGATAACATTTAATTAAAAAATATCTGTCCAAAACTAGATATAATCCTAAAAAAGAAGGAAATAAATATTAACACAATTTCATAATTTTTTACAATAAGAAAGGCACACACATAAACATTTGATTCGAATGTGGAATTCATGAGACATGAAAAAGGCGCCACGCAACACATCCATTAATTTGTTTTTTTTTTAAAGCCAGCATTTAATTTGACTGTTATTTCGAAAAATCAAATTATTTATTTATTTTTGCATTTCTATTAATTTCCATTCAAAATTTTAATGTCTTGTTTAACAAGGACAAAAAGCGAAATGATCGCAAAGAAAAAAAAAAACAAAAGAAGGAAAATCTTTCCACTTTAGTTGCTTATTCATTTATTTCGTTATCAAAAAAAAAATCTATGTGAGTACCACAGACTATCAACTTATTTTAGATACAGAAATATATCTAAATAAAATCAATCGGCCCAATATTTTTGTTTTTGCAAATTTTTTATTTGATTTTTTCATTTCCTTTAACTTTATCAAACAAAATGAAAAAAAAATTAAATTCAAAACAGAAATATTCTCAGTTTAGCATTTTTTCAATTGTTTCTCATTTTTTTCATTGACACGTTTTCGTTTAATTTTTGTTTTTTTTTTGTAATAAAAATATTTAAAAAAAAATTAGTATCACTAGGTTTTTGATTACTTAAAAACAGAAGGAAAAAATTATAATTACGAGGAGAAGGGGAGAAGGAACGAATAAAAATTATGGTAAAATAGAATAAAAAAAAATGAATAAAAGAAAACAGAACAAAACCGAATAAACCCATAGTACACCTACGTGACTTGTAACCAAGAGGATCTTTATCTTATATAAATATTTTGTTTGCTGCACTAGATGTTAGCTTAAAACAAGAAAACAAAAAATAGAAAAAATATATTCTTTTCAATTGGACTAAAATGTGGATTAATTTTGTGTAAATTTGCAAAACAAACAAATTTATTTCTACTTTGTCGTATAATGTCTATTATTATTTTGTTACAATTACGCCTGTAATACACATCCATACATACGTATGGGCGTAGTGAGATACTGTTACGCTTTTCTCTTAATATAATTAAATGCTTCACTTCAGGTAAGTAGATTTGTTAAAACTCTGAACATAACCAAAAACAAAAGAATAAAAAAATAAAAAAATTATAATAAATCTTTGATCTTAATCAAAATAAATATACAGTAAATTTACTTCTCTTGTATGAAGAGAAGGTAGGGCCATTTTTTCCAACACTTGGGTGACTATTTTCCATTTCATTTTACTCTGATTTCACTTAAGGAATTGTGGGAAAACTTCCCAACAATTTTAAAACAAATGTCGTTTGGGTGATATCGTTGTTTTGTATTTGGCTAAAAAACATTTTGTATATTATTTTTATATACTAATTTTTTTTGAATTTTTTGATTTGGGCACTTGTTTTCTAGAAATATCCATATAGCGCCCATTTTTCCTGCTCTCGCTAGTAACTAGCCAACTAAGTGACCAAAGTTAAAAAAAAAATTTTTGTGGGCCCCGCCTTGTCACACGTTGGCAGGATTGAAAAGTTTTGAAATGTTTGTTTGGGTTTTGGTGACGTGTAAATAAGCATATGTGCTTAGAAAAATGCAGATATTTCGAAACCACAGACCCTAAGAACACAATTTCATAAAAATCTAATTTTCGGTAGCCATTTTGGTTTTCTGCCACCTTGAATGTTGGTAGATTTTAATTCTGTAACCCCCAAGATTTCTTAATATAATTTTTCATTAAAATACCTTTCAAATTTCGGAATTTTGATTGCCATACTGCACCCGTCGTTTTGAATTTGGAAATTTTGATGGCTGATTCGAAATCATCATCCCCAAAAACTCCTTGCTTGATTTTCATCACCCGCCGTTTTGAAACCTTATACTTATGCAGTTGTGATACTATAAAATTTCGTATACGGACGCACATTGATGGCCGCAAAACAGAAATAATAGGATTTTATCAAATTAACAGTGTATTGAAAATTTTATTTTCACTAACCACATTGAGTGGGGTGTCCTTAGATAGGTCTCTCAAAATGCAACAAGCAATGCTTCAAACCTTTTGATTTTAAACCTTACGTCACGAGATATTTGCTTTCAAAGTCGTTAAGCTCGTCGCTTGGTCATTGCCTATCAGCCCATAATGTACATTGTGCAATGTGAAACGCATCGGAGCAAAAAGAAAACTCTTTCGTGCAAATATTCCCAAGCACTTAGCATTTTTTAAATATCGACTCTGCCACGGACTGACACATTCCCCATATGGTCTTTACAGATTTTTTTTCTTCGTAAATCTGCTCCCGATAGGCCCGTTTTCGCCCGTTCCTCTGCTCAGTTGAGCACTAACTGACTAACTGGTATAAAGGGAGCACATTCCGTATTTTAATTTATTTTTTTACTATTGTTGCCGATGGCCTTTTGAAAATTTTAGTGTTTTTTTGAACACATGCAGGCCACCGTACGAATTTTGAAAAATATATATAATTTATCTATTTAAAATAATCTTTCAATATTATATCAACTTGTGGTAGGGAGATATAGTATCGAATTAAATTCCCTACATATTTGTTTTTAACAATAAAAAAAATCAAAAAAATACCAAAATAGTATTTTCCTAAACAATGGGTCGCTGCAGAGAGCCACTGTAAAAGTTCACTACAATGATTGGAACTAATTGGAATTGGCATAAATAAAATAGAATAATGGAAAATAGGTGATAGCACCCGAATTTTGGTTCATATGTTTTTTTTTTTAATTACAAACAAAAAGAAAACAGTTTTGATAAATGAAACAAAAAATTACAATTTAAAATTTGCAAAGAGCAATATAATAATAGACGATAAAAATACGAAATAAAGTTAAATATATTTTTAAAATAAATTTAAATGAATAATTTACATGAATACGCATGCGCCCGAAACCGTTGTACGATCAGTCAATAAATATTAAATTTTATGAAAAGTACTACACTTAATTTTCGCTGTTAAGAATTTGCTGAAGTATTTGACTTCTACTTGTTGAGGTGTCAGTAATTGTGTGTTTTGTTATTATTATTATTTTTTTTACCAATTTCCCAATTTAATGCGCATGCATTTTTTCAAAAGAAAATAATAATAATAAAAAATAGAAGAAAAAATGATACAAACAGCACATGTCCGTGATATAAGCAAATGAAATGTTTGAATTTTTGTGTGAAACTGAAAATAAAAGAGCAGCACCTGTACCAAAAATTAATCCCACATCTGAAAATTACCTCTTTTTTGGTTAATTTTTATTTTTGTATAATTGTGGCTTTATATTTTGATTTTTGTCGCAATTAAAATTAATTGAAAAGACATTCCAATTGGTTTCACAGCCCTAAAATTATATTTGTCCATTATTTTTTTTAGTAATTTCCCCCTATTCGAGTCATGTTGAAAGAAGAGTGTGTATTAATTAAATATAATTAAAAATTTAAATGAATAAATTAAAATAAATTAATTAATTAAAATTAATTGATTAATTAAAATGAGTAAATTAATTAAAGTTAATTAATTAAAAAATAATAATAATAAAAAACACATGTCTCCAGCTCTTTTATATTCAAGAAATTCAATCAAGAGATGTTTTGTATTTTCAAAGAAATGCCACTATTTCACTTAATTCTTTTGAAGTTTGATTTAATTGAAACGAAGTTCGTTAGAAACGTATTTTTTTGTAAGAAAACGAAATGAACAAGAACCAGTTTTGGGAATTCCTCCCTTTTTTTTTGCCAGTCTAAAAATGTCAAATATATATATGCATATATTTATTTTTCAAATTATCATTAAAATTAGAATGAAGAATAAAGTTATAAACAAATAATTATAATGTGTATATAATCCTCAATAAAATCATACAGTGGCATGCACTTGGTCGTGAAGAGCAGGCAAAATATTATGAACTAGCTAGACGCGAACGACAGTTACATATGCAAATGTACCCAGATTGGAGTTCGCGGACGAATGCATCTCGTGGAAAGAAGAGGAAAAGAAAACAAGATACCAGCGATGGAGGTAGAATAAATCAAAAATTTTATAAACATTTTGACAAAACTATATTTACCTAATATACTCTTTTTTTACTATTTATTTTTTTCGTTATAATTTTACTTTACACTCATAACGCATACTCATTTACCGTTTTTGTTTTGTGGAGATTTATATATATATAAAAATATACACTCGTACGCTGCGAAGAAAAGTACGGATAAATAAGCATTTGCTTTAAAAAAAAAAAACAAGAACAAAACACAAAGGGAAGAAACCAAGAATGAGATTGAGATTAAAAATTAAATGAAAAGTATTAAAATACTGCCAGAGAATGTAGAAAATATACTAATAAAATATCTAAATATATTCGTTCGTTTTACAGTTATTTTGTGATTAAATAGTTCACGTGAACTTGCAATAATCGCAAAATCAGCGTCTCGTACTTTCATTTATATCGTTTTTCTAAGGCTGCTTACACTTTTGTTGTATTTTTAACTTTTTTGCGATATATTTTTTCGTTTATAATTTGTAACGATTTTTAAATTTTATATGCAAAGCAAAAATTGGGCTCAACTTTGATTTTATCTGATATCATTGATCACACTCAAAAAAAAAAATTAATAATTAAAAAAGAATTTTTTTTTTCCTTAAAAGAAAATGCGAATTACTAATAAATTCAACCCATACCCCTCAGAGAAATAAAACAATAAATTTTCCTCATAGAAAGGATAAAATAAAATTTTTTTTGTTGTTATTTTTAGTTATAATCCAAAAAGGAGTTTTTCGTTAAACAAGTTTTTTTTTTGTGAATCAGAAAGTAAAGGTAATTTTGTTACTCTGAATATCTCTGAAGCCGCTCAAAATGTTTCTATGGATGAAAATGAAAAATTTATTAAGCGAAGTCAATGGAAAACTATGCAAAATAAGTCAACTCGTAAAAATCATGTGTTAATGTTTATTCAAAATTTACAACAGTGATCTGTTTGAGGTTTTTTTTAGCACTGTAATAAAAGTTTCTGCATCCTATCTGAAGTAATTTTTGCATTTTTATGCCTTTTTGTGCACACAGGATTCAAATTCATAAGTTATTATTATTTTTTAATTAAAATTTAAACATTTATACAGCCGGCATTGGTGTTAGGATGGTAAGATAGCTTATGTGCTTATGTTATATAATACTAGCAGAGCCGTACCTGGCCTTGCCTTGGGTTATCCGCTTTTGAAAATTAAGATAAAAGAAGATAACAAATATAACTGTAATCCACCATTTTGAAATATGAACTTTAGAAGGTAATAACAAAATCTGCAACCACGAACACCCTCAAGTACCAATTTTCACAAAAATCTTTTCAATTTGAAGATTTTCAGCCGGCATTTTGGATCCGCCATCTTAAATAAGCAAAAAACCAATTTAAAAAATATCTACGAGAATACACATGACACACAACGGTTAAAACTTGATCAAAATGGGTTAAGGGGCAACATCCAGTGGCGGGTCGAATAATGGGAATTCAAAAACAAATTTCATTACAACTGAACACAATGATAAAAATATTTTCTTATTATCTACAGAGGTGCATATATCTGTTCACGAGACTGTTGTTGAAATTTTCAAAAAATTGTGAAAATGGCAGCAATTTGAACAAAAAATTTAATTTTTGCCAACAAATTTCTTATTAATTTTTTGTTTGTTTTAAACTTATGAATGAATTAAAACAATACCTCATGTACAGATGCAGAATATGATTTAGAAAATGTGTGCAAAATTTGATGTCAATTCATCAATTTGAACGTATCGTGCACAAAGTACTTTCGATAAAACGATGTTTGAAATTTTTTCCGACAATCGGGCGACAATCGGTGATTTTCTACAATAGGAAACATATTTTTTTTTTTACATAAACCCGTCAAGTATTTATTCTTAAGACTGTATTACTTCATAGATTCAATCCGAATACGCCAAAGCGGGCTTAATTGACCCAGAAAAGTCGGTTCTAGCGACTTTCAAGGGATCGTCATAACAAGCGAATGTCGTTCGAAACGATGCTACCTTACTTGAGTTGAATTCAGCTAGGACTTGTGAAAAACGTCGTTATAACTGATAGATCGCAACAACGGAATTTAAAAAACAAATTTATTTCTTTCACTGTGCAACTATAATTTAATACTGTATTAAAAAAAAGGCGGCATATCAAACAGATCACTGTATTTTTTTTACACATACTAGGCAAATTCATTATTTTATTTCACTTTATTTATTAATAGTTTCAAAAGGGTTACAAAAACTCTTCAATCAATCAACTACGTGTTTCAAACAAAACAAACCAAATTCAATTTATTACTTGCGAGACAATAAAATTTTTAAAAAATCCGAAAACTTTATAGATGTTAAGTAAAAATACAAAAACAGAAATCAAAAACTGAGAGAAACCAAAAAAAAAACTGCATACATTGATTTTTGAATATTTTTCTTTTCTTTTATATTACTTTCCCCGATTAACCATTTAAACAGTACGTACGTGTTGCATGCATTAATGTTATTTTATTTTCTTTAAATATGTAACCATATTTTTAGTTTCAACAAAAAAAAATAATAAAAAAAATAGTTTTTCCTATTTCGATGTAAAAAAAGAAGAAACTTTTCTAAAATAAATTTTTTTCTTTTATCTTCCATCTTTTAACCGAAAAAAATATTAAAAAAAACACCACACACTCTGAATAAAAAAAAACGAAATAAAATAAAAACCGACAACAACAACAAACTACAAAATTCAGGTAACAACATGAAGAAGTGCCGTGCCAGGTTTGGTTTGGATCAACAAAATCAATGGTGCAAGCCTTGCAGGTATGTTATATTTTTTTAATTTTATTTATTTAAAAACAAAATATAATTATTTATAAAAGAAAAAATAAACAAAAACAAGAAGATGAACATTTTGTTTACTACGTTTACATACTTGTTGCTTCTAAATTTTGTTGAAATTTTTGTTTTTGTTTATTTATTATTTTTTTTGTGTAAAATTATTCATTTAATTTTCGACAAAACATTTATTTTTGTAACTACTGTTCAGTTCTTTTGTGAGGTTCACAAATTTCCTCGACGAAAAAAAAATTTTTATAGTTCTTTTAACAACACAATTACTTCTTTTTTTAACATTTTAATTTTCTGTAAAACTTATAATCATATTCTTCTCACCGTTATTTACATAAAAACATTTTTATTTGTTTGTTTTTATTTATTTTTTAAATCCTTCTTAATCAAACAGTGCAGTATATTGCCATATTTAGTTATCATTCTATTGCACAAGCAGAAACCCTTAAAACCCCTAAATTACCATAAGCACATGTTTCTTATTTGTTTCCCAAAATCTTAAGAGGGTTTAAAGAATACACAGGAAAATATTTTAAATCAGTATGCCGGGTAAAGTGTTTTTCTATTTTTTCTTTCTCCTCCAATTTGGAATACGATACAAAAAATGTAAATTTCAGAAATTAATCTAAAAATGTATTTCCATCCCAATTTTCGGTTAAACCAGCTACAGTTTATTTGTTTGAACTATCGCGGGAAAGTCCTTTCTTGGGGTCAACAAACTATAAGATTTTTTAATTCAAAAAAAAAAAATACTAAAACGCTTGGGTAAACACACTCTTCTATAATATTATTTTTTGGGAATAAAGAAAGGGCAATTAAAAAAATCGAAAATTAACTTTCGGACTTTGCGCAAAAAAAAAAGTTTTAAGTTTAAGGTATCGTATCAAACTAGTAGTATTATTTTGTTATTTTTTGATAAGCCCCCTCAGAAACTGTGCTCTTACTACCACTGGAAAATATCTGTTTAAATTATCTTATTTTTTAAAATACTTGTTTCACCACCATCTTTATATTTCGAGTTTACTATAATTTCCTTCGTGCACACTCGTAAACAAACCAAATTAAAAAAAAACAAAATTAACAGACTAAATTCTCCTGTAACTTTTATACCTTTTTATTTCTCTGTGGAAAGACGTATATAAATTGATAATTTCTAAGAATTTAAAAATTAATTTCTTGAAAATTAAAATTGTTATTTTGTTTCATTTATACAATTCTGTAATATTTATGTCTGCGGTATACAACAGGCGTAAAGGTCGTTTTAAAAATAGAAAATGATTTCTTTTTTTTATAAACAATTTCACCTTCTCTTTCTTTTTAGCTGTTTTACTTATTTATTTATTTCAATAAATTTACACTTTTCTTTTTACCTATATATTTAAATATCTTTCCTGTTATACCTTCGTGTGATCCAATAAGAGTGTAAATAATATCTAAAAAAAAAATATTTTAATCACATCTGACTAGACAAAGTTTAGGCCAAAAAATGTATATCAATTTTTAGACTCTAAGATTTTTAGAATAGAAAAAAAAGTGAAAATAAAAAAAAAAATAAGAAAAAATTAAAATTGTGCTTAGTCAGTTAACTAGAAGAATTTCAATGCCTGACATGTTTATGAATTACACACGAAATCGCAAATTCATTCCCGAAGTGACGTGTTTCTTCCCTAAAGTTTTGAACAAAATTAAAAAAAATTAATTAATTAATTAATTGAAAAAAATTTTGATAAATCTCTGAAAATGTTTGAAAAAACAAAATCCTAATTGAAAACTAAAATACAATTCCAACAAAAACTAACAACTTAAACTACAAAAATCTTACATTGTTGTTAAGACAAAAAAAACATTTATTTCATTGTTAATTATGCCCCCGTATTTTTCAAACCGATGATGTTCAGGAGTAAATTATTTTGCCATTATTTACCTGATTAGGGCCAACTAATTGACCAGAGGCATCATATCAAAATCTTGTCTTTTATTTTATTTTCAAGTATTAATTAATTCAAAATTCGAGGCTAAATTAAATGTACGGCATTAATCTAAATCAAACACATAATAAATGGCTTTAAATTGAAAACGTCGCATAAAAGTGAAATCCAGAAAATTTGGCTAAAGGGGGCCTCAATAATAACTTGTATTTCCCTCGGTCAAAAACGTTTAGTCTGTCATTTGGACAGGTGTTATTTGTTACGTGTTCATTATGTTGTGCATAATCGTCGTTCGGAATTGCTTCATTTCTGGTAGATCCTTCCGGTCCTTAGCTTCGCTAACTTCTCCCCGTCTTTGGGGGATTGCTTTAACTTCAGAAATGGCAATTATGCTTAATTACATATTAGTTAAGCCAAAAATTAGCCTCTTTAATTAATAAAATTTTGCGACAAAGTAACGGGACTGTTTGCAATGAATGAACATGAATGCGTATTGTGGCTTTAATATTTAGACCAACTGATCTTGCACGGGTTTAGATCAAGATCGAAAATTTTTTTTAGTAAACGGACCGAGTCCCAATTGTTGCGACCGACGACGAATCGATAAATTTGGATATAATTGCATACTTTTGTATATGATATGCATATTTCGATGATATTGTTTGTGTTATGTCTGTGTCATGTATAAAGTCAACAATTACACTTTAATAAATAATAAAAAAATTTATTTAACGACTGTATTTTGTTTTATCTAATATTCAAGTCCTTGTTGAGGAACCCTTTGCCGAATTTTATTTAATTTAATTTTATAATTTATGCGTAATTATTTTGAAGAGAAATTCTATTGCGAAAAGTTTTCGAATAAATAATTAATTTAAAATAAAATTTTAAAAATTAAGATTACCAACAACAAAAAAAGAAAAAAAAGAAAAATTGTTTTATTTTTGGCGGAAGAAAAACTGTGTTAAATTTTGTTTCATTCAGGAAATGTGTCATTCCACAAAGAAAGCAAGAATAATGGAAACAGACATTTGTTTTTAGTATGCAATTTTAATATTTTGTGTATTGTTTTAACCTAACCACATTATTTTTTTCATTTCCATTTTGATTCGATATATTTTTTTCATTTGAAATGTGTCTTGATTTGAATAAAAGCAAATGAGTTATGCACCAAATTTTACTATTGCTACTTTTATCTCTACATTTTTTTTGTTTTTTTTTTGTTAATTTGTTTTTCGTGCATTGCATTTTTCATAAGCGCACAATTACAAAATAAATATGCCATATAAGCTAGAATTCCCGATTTCGAAGAGATTTGTTATAACTAGTCGAGATATAGACACTGTTTTAATTCCTATTCGGTTTTTTAAGTGATACATTAGTTCTTTTTGTTTATTTTTTTCGTTTTAAAATGCAATTATGTTCGTATACCACAAATATAAATAAACTACATGAATATCTTTTAAGAAGCGCAGTAGCAGGGCATACAACATGAAAGATTATTTGTATTTAAATTAAAAGTTTAAAAAAATATATAGTAACACACTTAAAGCTTGTCTTAATATTTTTTTTATTTTTTTTTGGTTTTATTCATTTTTTCTAATTCTCTAAAATACTTCACAATTTATTTTAATATATTTTTAAAACATTACCAACCAGTAAAAAACGAAGAAACACATTAATCAGAAGCATCAACTGAATTTATATTTAAAAAAAAAATGCAGAAAAGACTATTATTTATAAATTATTCGCCTTTTCTTCTATTTTCCTTGTTTATTATACGAAATGTTGTGTATTATTTCCAACAGAAGCTCTATCATCTTACTTTCGCCCTTGAAAGATTTTTTGGTTAATTTTGTTGTTCCATTTTGTATTTTGCCTTTTCATTTTAAAATTTGTTTTCATTTTATTTTCTCATTTATTAAAACAAAAGAAATAAAAATTTACCGAAATTATTTTAAATTGCAAAAAACAAGAAACATTTATTTAAAAATTACCACATAGCTAGGGTACATGTTAAATTTCTTTTTTTTATAATAATTACTTCGAATTTTTTGAATTTATTGGATGGAACCAAATCCCATCAAATGTTAGAATAACTGCAGACATGAAGATTTTGGTTGTCTTAATATCCAGTTCATATAATATAATATTTTTTTTTTACTTTTTTAAATTTTGATTAAAACGGTTAATAGATTTTATCTATTTTTTTTTATAATTTATCCATAGAATTTTTTGTGGAACACAAACCAATAGGACTTTTTTTAGAGAAAACCAGTAAACCAGAATACAAAAAAAAAAGATATGTGAACCCCTCACATTCGAAATTCGCCTCTCAGGTAACATCACAATGTGCAATATGTACGTAGACAACAAAAATTTCCGAGTGCAAAGAGCTAAATCGTTAAAATAGATAAACGTATTCATCCCTACATGCTTTTTTTCTTGTACCGACAATTAGACTATTTGATTTTTATAAGTCCTTATGAATTTTGTTCATGACTTCCCAATTCAGAAATATATGCCTACCTACTAACAAGTAAGATATTTATTCTTGCTCTTTAAAAATTTAATCAGAATATTATCAGATCGTAAAAGTTGTGGGGTTACTGCGCTTTTACTGTCAGCATTACCACACATTTTCAATAGATCTAATGATCTTTAACAGTGTAGTCCATGAAACGATGGCATGTAGTCGAGTTTAATTAAAAATTAATTAATTAATTAATTTCCTAATTAATTAATTAAAAGTTTAATTAACAATTAATTAATTTATTTATTTAATTCGAAAATTACTTTGTTTATTCCGGTCACTAAAAACATTAAAGAATGCTTGGTATAAGGTATACATATATATACATACATATGGCTGCAATTATATTTTTTGTACTCGCCACATATCTGTGTATTTCCGAGTTACGATTTAAACAGCACTCCAAAATTTATTATAAGCAAATAGCTTAATATCTCCTCAGCAGAGCCATTGGAGTGCAAAGGGTTAATATAAAACTGGTATAGAGTAAATTTTCATGATGTTTTGCTTGTGGAATTTAATATGATAAATCATGCAAAATTACTATTAATTTCATAGAAATTTCTAGAATAGGAAATATGTATGTAGGTTCTTGAAAAATGGTATGTTAATACTAAATGCAATAAACACATTACCAAATTTCATTAAGAGTTTATAATTATTTTTTTTTTTTCAAAATATTTTTAAGGAATACTTTTTATGTGAACGTTAAAACTGAGACACATTTTCTGAACTGATTCTGTAAAAATTAACTGTAATAAAAAATTCTTGTGACTTGGTATTAAATAAAAATGAAAAATAGATTTTAAAAAAAATGAAAATTAATACCTCTGTGTTTACCACTTAGATTTTTGCAATTTAGGATATTTTCTGTACAGCTATAAAAAAAATCACAAAATAAGAGATACAACCCAAGATTTTAATGCTAGAGATTTATATACGTCTTTTTCATGATAAACAAACATAATAATTCTTTTATAATTTCGTTTTTATATTAAACAAGTAACATGTTTTTTTTCGTTCTAAAGTCCTGTTTCTTTATTAGAGTAGAACTTTTCGAAAAACAAATATATATGAAAAGAAACTACAATTTCCCACTTTTAAAGATTAATAATTTTTTTTAGTATTTACATTTTTCTTTTGTGTATTTTTTTTTAATCCATTAAATTTAACAAAAGTTTTTTTTTTATTTTAAAATTAAAAAGAAAGTTTAAACGAAATATTTTTACTTATAAAAAATACTCGTTAATTTTAATGCTTACAAACAACAATCGTGTGCGTCAACGTGTATAAATACAAAACAAAAAACCAAAAAAACAAAACAAAAATTATTTGGGAAAAAAATAATGAAAAATTGAAAACAAAAAACAAAACGAAAACAAAATATACGCAACCAATAACAACAACAGCCCTGGTTTACCAGTGATGCCAACAACAGCACCAGGTACTGGAGGATCAGTACTTCTGCAAAATTCATCATCATCATCGTCATCATCGACATCATCAAATCATCTTCAAGTGATTGGATCATCTGGTGTGTCACAACAATCTAGTCAAGGTCCTAATGGGGGTGGACCACAACAACCATCACCACAAGCGCCAACATATGTTAATTTGTAAAAAAACAATACTTTATAAATATTATGCAGGATAAAAGTGAGAAAGAGAGAGAAATAAGGAAAAGATGAAGATGAATTAAATGAGGCATGAGGCAGAGCGAGAGAGAGAGAGATAGAGCGAACAATATGAGATCGAGTCGTATAAGTAATTTATTAAGTGAACATAGAACTTACAATAAAATTGATGAAAATTTTTTTTGTGTGAGAAATTTTACAATTTCTCCAACGTATTCAAAGAGAGAGAAAGAGAGAGAAAGAGATGTGTAAAAGAGAGACACAAATCAATGAAACTTAAACAAACAAAAAAAAAAGGATATTATGCAAAAAGCCAGAAGTATGAGTTTTATATTATTTACCTAAAAAAATAATTGCATAGCTGAGATACCGAGAGCAGAGAGAGAGATAGAGAGATCTACAGAGCGAAGTTACTAAAATTGGACGGATGAAACACCAACACCACAAGGAGTGCATGCAGCACACACCCACACAGTATTAACAAAAAATTGAAGAAGCAAAAACAGTTAAATAATTGCAACATAAATGTATGCTTGAAGAACAACGAAAACATCGAAAGACCGCCTAATAAATCACACACCTGCAAACATCGCCCCTCCCAAACGTCTTCTACGTCTTCTAAGGCAATCGAAATATACAAAACAGATTCGATCAGCGATGCTGACACGACAATTGGACTTAATTTTTATGACAAACCAAATGTGTATGATATCTTCTCAATATTTCCTAAAATTCTACTGTTTTTTAATTGTTGTTCGATGTTTCTGATTGATGTTTTTTCGTTTTACTTGATATATGATAATATTTTATTGTTCATATTAAAAAAGAGTTTCAATTTTATTTGTTGTGGACAATTTTATCACCTACTTTATCGCTCTGGTATTTTATTTTATTTTTTTACGTTTTACACTATAAAAATATATTTTGCTGAAAATTTACCGAAAAAAAAAAATTAAAAAATAACCACTTTATCGGTTGTACTCCTCTTTCACGTTTATTTACGTGTACATTTCCTTCCTCTTTCTCTTTCTCTCTTTTTATCTTTAATATTGTGGCTTAAGTGTAAATTTACGTATTTATTTTTTTTTTCTAATGTTCTGTTACTTATTTTTCCTTTACTTTCTTGTTCTTGTTGTGTGCAAAAAAAAAGAAAAAAATCCACCTAAAAACCGAAACCTCCACGTTGCCGATCAAAGCAGGGGAGGTGGACTTTTAACTGATTTGCTTTTATGATTTTGGAATGTTTCTTGAAAGAGAATAAAAAATGTGATGCATGTACCGTTACGTTAAATTACATTGTAAGTGAAGCAGCAAATTAATTATTTGCATTATCGGCTGTTTATCTTTTATTACAAAAAAAAAACAAAAAAAATTTCTTATTGCTTTCTTCTCAGTTGTATAGGCTATCGTATGAATTTTGTCTTATTCTTTATTATTTATTAAAATGGCTGTGTCCGGCATTACCTTTGTTGTGCACAGTTATCGATTACAAGATATCCTCATTTGTTGGCCTTACGACTAATTTCTTTTGTTTTATTTTTGACGATTTGATTTTCTTGAAAATAATATATTATAATATTAATTCGAGCACTGTAAAATTTTTAGACTCCTCCTATGTTTTTATCAATTACCAAAAAAAAAAACTTAAATACATTTCGGTACCTATATTTTTTTAACCAGCTTGGCCAGCTGCAATGTTTATAACAAGCTTCTATTTAACTTGTCTTGTTAGTATGTTTGCGTCAAATCTTACAATCAACATTTCCATTAGTTCTAATTTAAGTTAGAGCTTTGAAATTTTGCACACATGTATCAGTCCGGTGACAATGCAATATGGTATCTCTAATATAGTTCTAAATCCAATATGGCGGACGCTCTAAGATGGTGGATTACCTTTTTCTTCACAACCCCCTTGAGATGGAATTAAAGGGCTTGACGAGTTAAATTCTTTAGGATATGTGACGTCATTAGTACCTTTCACAAAACTATAGGACTTATTTTTTTAATCTGCTTCCCTAGCTGGGTAAGAGGCCGCCTTTTAAAGATTTGCAATTTTTTTGTTTGATTCCGTTCATAGCTTTTTACTCTTCTACGCCATTCTTCGACACTTTTGTAATTCTTTTTTATTATTTGCAATTTCGTTCAGTATTGTCTTAAAGATTAAAAAATATCTATTACGCGTATCTCAAAAGTAACGCTATATAATAATGCTAGGCTAAGGCAAAATGGAGCACTTTCTTGCAGTAGAATTATTATTTTTTTATTATGTGCTCAAAAACGAAAAAAAAATAGTGCCCGCTTTTTGAGGACCAGATGGATGAGAACGGGCTTTTGCTCATTTTAATTATACTAATTATACTATGTAGCTTTCAAACTTGCCACAGCAATTAATCAAAATTCAATTTTCTTATAAACAAAAAAAGAAATATAAAAAAAAGCAATGAATGAGCAGAGGCCGTTTTTTGTTAATTCTCAAAATGCAAAAAAGTTACAGTGCTCACGTTTTGACTCTTGCAAGGTCAGCTATTATTTTAAATTTATTATGATCCCGTGAAAATTTATTCAGCAAAAATAAATTAAAAATAGATTTTTTTTCAAAACACAAAAAAAAAAAAAACGGCACAGCAGCAACTAGAGGCCGAAGGAGTACTTTTTGAGGTTTCTTTTCATTCGAAGTCCACTTTCTCAAAAACAAAAAAACGAAAAACAAAAAAAGGAGCACTGGCTGTCTTGCCGTTTTGGTTTTAATATTTTGGAATTGTTGCTAGTCCTTTTTAATTTTTTTTTTATTTCTTCCCTGCCTTAGATAAAATTCAGATACAAATTTCACAAAAAGAACAAAAATACTGCTCGTTGAATAGAGGCAAGCAGAAAGTTTTTTTTATTATTTGAATTTTTCTCCGATCCTTGAAAATCTGTGAGCAAACATTTGAAGTTCGATTTTCACAACAACCGAAAAAAAAAATAATAAGACTTCCACTTTTCGGCCTAGATCAGATCAGCTGCTGTCTAACCAACTTGACGAAAAGGATTTTTTGTGTGAACTATTTTTTTATTATAAATTTTTTTTCCTAAAGAAAAATCGAGGCAGTCATTCTGTACAGTACCTAGTCCCGTTTTACAGTGCTCGCAAAAAAACATAGGAAAGCAAGTTACAAAAATTGTTTTTTACAGCATTGCATGGTTGTGAAAATTTTTGTTTTTCTTTTAGAAAACGTAATACGTGAAGTTTTTTAATTTTTAGCATTTACAATTAATAAATATATATATATATAAATTTAAGTAAATTATAGCAAAAAAAATCGATTTTATTCTAATCCTTTTTCTTTTTTTCTCTCTTTTCATTCCAAAAAAAAAAAACAAAAAAAACAATAGACGCAAAAAGAAATGCATCCGATATATGGAAGCTGAGGGTGAGGAGAATACAACCGATATGGACAATCATGTTAGTGATGATAACCTTGGCAGCTGTGGTAGTGTCGATGAAGCTAAAACACCCGAAGATGATACTGAATCACTTAATCAGTCACTATCAAGTCCTGGATGCTTAAGTGGCCTATCGAGCCTTCAAAGTCCATCAACAAGCCTTGCTAGCCCATTGAATCTGTTAGCTAGTCCGTCAACTCCCAATACAATAAATAGTAGTCATGAACAGCATCATTCGCACCATCATCATCAACAGCAGCAGCAGCAACAGCATCCGCTCTTTTCAGAAAATTCACAAAACAGTAGCAATATAAATAATAGTCAGCAATTAAGCAATTTAGATAGACATAGGAAACCTTTAGGGAGTAGCCTTAGCAATATTAATAATAATAACAACAACAATAGCAATAACAGTGATTTAAATGCCAATGGAGGTCCAAACAAGAGTGCCATGACAACGTCGTCAACTTCGAGTATATCAGCAACTACCACAACTACTGTGCCATCTATCTTAGCGCCAAGCGGGCAAGTTAATAAGTCTGAAAAAATGATGCAGCACGGTATGGGGCAATCGATGCAATTGAGCGGTCGACTGGGTCCCCTAATTGGCCTTAGTATAAGCGATAGGACATCGCCCCAACAACAACAGCAGCAGCAGCATCAGCAACGTCCCAGCATAGATATGCTGACACCATCCTCAGTTTCAGCCTCGAATAACTCAATTTTATGTACCAAATCGCCAAGAACGACAGCCCTTGATGGTACTGATGAGATGTCAAAACGACTACCACAATTGGTTGATGAGAAGGCGACTATTGATAAGCTGATATCATCCCAGAGAAGTAACAATCATCAGCATCAACAAAATTTTAATACTAGTGTGCAATCGCCATCACCATCAACAGGTGGGGGATTTTCGTCAGATATGTTTTTTGAAAAAACAATTCGAAATCCAGTCGGTGCAAATCCGAGAGATGTTAATAATCCCCTTAGTATAAATCAGTTGACAAAACGTGATTATACTGTTAACAATAATTCCCCATCAACAATACAAAATCAGAGTATGCATCAACAGCATCCACATCAACATCAACATACGCAAAATCAACAGCATCATTTACATATGATGAATGCTGCTAGTCCATCATCAACGATCTCTTCGTCTTCCACATCATCATCATCTCTATCATCATCGTCAATGACATCAAATGATATACAGGCAACATCTGGTTATACAAATTTGACAACAACAACAGCTGTTACATCAACGGATGTATCAAATCATCAATTTAGTACACCGGCGATAACACAAACATCAAATACGCATCAACAGCAACAGCAGCATCATCAACACTATCAGTTGACGGCATCAGCAGCTGCAACAACAGCTGTAACACCAATTCAACAGCAACAACAACAACAGCAGCAGCAGCAACAGCAACAGCAACATAATCAACATCATCACTCTCTAGCACTTAGTCAACATTTACATCAATTTACCCACCATTTTCCAGCTGTAACGGGTTCAACGAGTCAAAATAGTGTGACAAAGCCAACAACACCTAGTATAGCAACATCAACAACATCAACACACCATAGGACAACCGATAGCAGTGATAATGGAGCCATCAGTGTTACATAACATTTCATTGCCACGGAACCAGCTCCAGTGGTCCCACTTAGTAATCACATGTGCTGTTTACAGTTCGAACTGTAATTTTAGAGTAAACTCTTTGGATAGGTATTGTTAAGAAAAGATACAAAAAACAAACAGTTATATTTGAAGAACAAGAAGAAGAAGATGAAGAATTTGATATAGAACATCGAAAGGTAGGTCGTATTTGCTTTCTTCAACTCTTTTACATTTTAAAATGTTCCACACAACACATACTCCGGCATAATTTTTTATTATTATTATTATTTTTTTTTTACGAACAATTTGATAAACTTAACTTCGCGACACCCCCCCTAGTGGGTGTTTCGTAGGATTTTGATGCTCACAAAAATAATATTGATATTTGATTTTCATTGGGTTTTACGTTTTTTAACTTTTGATTTTTGATGTGTAGTTTTTTTAGTACAATTCAAAATTTCGATTGTTTTTTCCCAATTTGCTCAACTTGCTCAAACAAGAGGGAAAATTTATTTCAAGAGATGTTTAAATAGAAATATTGACCAAAACTATTAACCAGTTAATGGCTGTTGACGGATATACACGTCAAACCAAAACTGTTTCGGTGCGTTTTGACGTGGTCGCCATGGTCGCCGATGTCACAGAGCTTACATGCAATATCTATACTGCACTTGCAACCATACTATCAGCCTATACTTATTGCATTTTTTGATTTTGTATTTTTCACGAATGTTCCAATTTTAAATGTTCTTTTGTTCAAAACATTTTTTCACATTTTCATCTACCGAAAATCAAATATCGAATTTACTCGAAATCTAACGCCAAAACAAACAAATGTACTGAATATTATGAACTGATTACAAAAAGAAGAACAAGAACAAGAAAGTATATTTTACCTTTTTTTGTTGTTTTACATTAAAGCAAAGAAAAAAAACAATCTTTAAAAAATATCCATGAAACAAAATGGGGACTGAATTGTGTGCCACTTAATTATGTAATTTTTAAATTAATAAAGGAAAAAAAAATGCAGTAACGAAAATACAAACTATACTTAACCTTTAAAGTATTTGTTAAATAATTATGTAAAGAAATAAGAGAGAGCAGAAATGTACGCTTATACACAAAAAAAAAACAGAACAACCTAAGACATGTACCGATTTTTTTTTCTAAAGCGAACACATCACTTGTATCATTTATTTTTTTTTAAATGAAAATTTTAAAACAGAAAACCAAAAAATGAAGGAAATAAAAATCAATTTTTGGATGGGAAGACTGTGCGTGATAAATCAATTAGCTAAGCTGATTTTTGATTTAGGAAAGGAACGAAATAAATGCATACATAAAATAGAAGCGATTTAAAGATACAGAAAATGTAGATAACTTTCGGAGAGGTTTTTGGAATTTTCTCAAAAGTTGTTTGAAAGTTTTAATTTCAAAATGACTGTCAGACCGGAAGTCGAAATATTTTTCTCTTGTTTGTTATTTTGTCCCTCCTAATCAGGGAATTTGGTTATCAAATTTTAATACTCACCAGTATTTGGGGAATGTTAAGTGAAATCAAAAATTTTAGGGTTCAGTACCAAAGGTATCAAAATAGATAAATTTTTCTTTACCCAGTCGATTGAGGTATCGTATGAAAGAACTCATTTCGCACATTTCAAAAGCCCACCTAAATTTTTTTTTTGCACACCTCCGTCAAGACATTAAAAATTCATGAAAAATATAAATAGCAAAATTAGCAATCTTTTAAAGAAAAAAAAATTATTTTTGAATATAATTCACAAATGGAAACAGTAGATATCGAAATTTTTCAAAACACTTTAGTATCGGTGATCAGGTTCTTGTGGGATCTTCCCTTTATTCGAGAGCAAAGCTGCGCTTTAGAACGAATTCCGGTTGGGGTTGTAATTGTAAAATTTCTCTAATCCTTCGTCCTAATCACTTCCAAAGGGGTGCACCGTTAAGAAGATGCAGAGTGATACTAGTGTTGGCAAAAATTTAATTGCAATTAACAATTAAAATTATTTAATTAATTAATTGTAATTGTGATTAATTAATTGTTAATTAGCTAAAGAATTTTAATGGTTAATCGCAATGAAATTCTAAATTTATTGTAATTGTAATTAATTAATTGTTAATTAGTCAAAGAATTTTAATTGTTAATTGCAATTAAATTTTTCCCAACACTGGCTGTTAAATCGAAACATTCGTAAAACTGTGCACATATCTTGAAAACATTTTTGACTTCCCCACAGACCTGTTAAGATTTAATTTTTTGAAGATATTATGACAGTCACATTCCAAAAATTTGTCAAGTATTAAATATTGATAACTAAGCTTTTCATTATTATATTTTTTTTTTTAAACAAAACTGTGTATTTTAAAACTGGTGCTGTGTATGCATGAAATGTTCGTATCTCAACACACAAAAAGAAGGGAAATATAAACATAAAGTGATTTATCACTTATATTTAATTTTATAAAATTGTAAAAGGAAATATAATTGAAATACAGGTGTATATATAAAAAAAAAAGAAGGAAAAAAAAAATCAATAAACAATTGAATCACATACGGTCCTAATAAAAGTAAATTTTTGCCGAAATTGTAAAATTGTTTCGGTATAAAAACAATGCAAGGATCTAGGAATATAAACGTAGATATCAAACAGAAAATTAAGGAAAGCAAGAATATATAAAAAAGACAGAAAACCAAACCCAATGAAAATATTGAAAAAAAAACAATAAATACCGATTAATAAAATGCAAGCAAAGAATGATGTTTACTAATTTAAAACAAAGAAAAGAGAAAACACACGCGAAAAAGAAAACGAAATGAAAATAAATAAGAGGATTTCAACAAAAAAAAAATAATTAAATAATAATAAAAAATAAATAAATAAACAAAAAAAAATTGTTTAAGATCATGTATGTGGTGTGTGTGTATGCGTATGAGAATGCTTTCTATTAATAGTGTTGTTAAATAATGTGAGTTGTATAAATAATAAATTTAGTAGTAAATATAGTATGAGAGATTTAAAAGGAGCGATTAAAATAAAATGTGCGTTATATGTGAGACAACAACAAAAAATGATGAGATACACAAACAAGAGGAGAATTCCTTCTTTTTTTTTGAATGATTTTGGGCGAATTCAGCGGAAAGGAAAAAGATATTGAGGAAGTAAATATTAAGTATAAATAAAAAAACAAGATGAAATGAAATGTGTAAAACAACAATATATATATATGAGAGAAGGACAATTTTTTACTATATATGAATATATTAGGCGACAAGAATGAAAAAAAAACCATATAAAATCAAGAAAATGCCAAACTAGGTCTTAAGGTTATAAATAATGTCTTAAAATAACTGTGCAAAACTGAAAAAACAAAATAACTGAGTATTTTCGACCGAGAACCAACAGACACAAAACATACATAAGAATCTTTGAAATGAGAACAAAACAGAACATATAATGGATGTCTAACTATTTTTCCTTTTCCTTAAAAAATAAAATAAAAAAACAATTTTTTTTATAAAAAAGTAAAAGACGACTACTTTGAAAATAGTTGTCACTAAATACAAATGAATGTAGAAAACATATTTTACCCAAACAAAGTCGTACTAGAAACCGCCTAAAATGAGAAGAAGCATACAACAACAAAATTTTGATATTATATTGGAGTCATGAAAGAAAACGCAATTTAAACAAATTACGGGATTTTGCTAGTAATATGTTTTTATTTTCTTTTTCACAAGCGTATACGGGTTAAAACAAATGTTCAAAGTTCATCAGATATTTTTCGAAATACTGATAAATGCCCCAACAATTTTAAAATTCATTTTCAATTTAAAAAACTGGAAGATTTTGCATTTTTTCGAAATTAATAAATTTTGAAATTTTCTACACTCTGTTACTATTTTAAAAAACAAACAAAAAAAATCTGATAAATTTCCTAAAATCAGAAACTTGCATAAACATATTTTGAAAGAAACAACTGATGGACTCCCGCATTTTTCAAAATATCCTTTCAAAAAAATAAAAGAAAATTCCCAAATTTCCTACAAATTTTCAAATTAAAAATTCGGGAACTTGTCAAAGTTCCTGAAATTGTGTTCAATTAAAAAAAAACCAAATAGGCATAGGTCTCGCAACTCTTCAAAACTCTGATAGATTTCCAAAAAAATCTAAAATCGTTTTAAATTCCAAAAAAAAAATACAAACGTCGCAGTTTCTTTTTCGAAAAAACCGACAAAAACGAAATAAATTTCCTCATTTCCCAGAATCGTTTTCAATTTCATGAAATCAGAGGATGCCGCATAACTGACAAATTCATGGTAACCAAAATCTAATTTATCTTTTTTTACTGAGCACGAAAATATTTGTGAAAAAAAATTTTTTTTACCAACAAAACAAAAACCTGCCTACCTCTTTGCTATTCTGTTTAAAAATTAACTCTGTCCGTCCCTCTAGCTTTACTCTTGTCGAAAATATATACAAGTGCTGAGGGACAAAACGGACATTTTCAAAATAAAAATTTTGGCTTATATTTCACAAAAAAATATTAATAAATAAATAAATAAAAACGAAGTGAAACCTGCCCTTCAAGTAAACATATTACATGCATTCCCAATAAATGAATTTATTTAACAAACATTTTTAACTTTTAACCTTAAAGAACGCATTTCATTTTTCTTCTACTTGTTCTTTTGCTTTTAAGAGTTGCACTAAAATTTAAAATAAAAGGACGTAGTTTCGAGATTAAGTTTAGGCGAAGAGAGAGAGAGATATAGAGAGAGATAGGGCCAGAAACAAAACAATCAAACGATATCTTCCATTGAATTCTGTGTTTAATTTTTTTTTTTTTTACTTAAAGCAAAAAAAAAGCAAATGTTTTTCTATTTTTATTTTATATATATATATATTTTATTTTCCGTTTTGTTATTAATACATTTTCCCCCCTGATGATTATTTCAATACCACCCAGCCCATGTAAATACCGAAAATGTATGTCTAACGTGTAAGACAAAAATTGCTGCTAGTGGTAGATTAATGCAAATTAAAAGTTTAAAAAATGAGAAAAAAAAATGAATAAATAAATGACAGTACTATGCAGGTTATATGTACACATGTAGAGACCGATGAAATTATTATGTTTAGTACGCAATTATTATTATTTCACTCTTCTTTTTTTTATATTTTCTATTAATAAATTTATTTCTGTTTAAAATGTTCAAATAAAAGAAAAACAAGTTAAAATATTTTATATTTAAAAAAATAAAAAACAAACAAAAAAACAAAAACAAAAATAAAAAATACAAAGCGATTCTAAGGCATTAATGAGACAGACCTTATTCGTTCTTACAATCTCTTTTAGTTTTTGTAGGAAATAGAGGAAAAAATAAAATAAAATTGAATGAAAAAAAATAAAAAAAAAACACAGCCAAGAAATAATAACAAGAAAAAAAAACAAATAACAATTAGAAAGAATTTCTAATGAATCAATAAAATGTATACAACACAAAAATACATTCGACTTTTGCTTCTTCTCAATTTAAAACCAAAAAAAAAAAACAACAAAATCGTATATAAAAAAATCAGAAAAGATGGTAAGACATTAAAATAACATAATTGGATCGCTGCTGACACAAAATATGTAGCAACATACATTTGTTGACAACTTTTACACTCTGGTTCCTCCCTCCCTCCCCCGCATACAGTCATTCCATTATCGCATGTTGGGCCCTCACAATTGGATTGGACATAATTTCCAGCGCCAGCTACTAAGCCAAGAAATGGAGCTCTGTACCAATAAAAAGTGAAAAAACTCTTAAATTTGTCTCAATAACCAAATTGCAGGGCGGCATAAATTACCGCAGGAGTTTGAAAATTACAAAAAAAACAATTGAATAATGAAGCAGATTTCAAATCAGCGACCCCAAAAACCCCTGTATATTCGAATTCAGGAAAATTCATTAAAGTTTAAATTTTCAGTCCCTCCATCCTGGATTTCCAAATATCAATGACAGATCCTAAAATCCCTATATATACTTATTTACAATAAAGTCCGTTCAATTTGAGAATTTTTGACTCTGCATAGAAAGTATTCACTTCAAAAATAAAAACTTAATTTTTAAATTCCTTCATTACTTATGTGGGGCCATGTACACAATCAGCATAGTATTGGTACGGAATTGAGTCCTTTTCCCTTTCCCACAAAACTACTTCACAATCAGGACTAATCGAAATGAAAAACAGAAACCAATCTTTTGCTGTGGATCTGGAAACACAAAAAAAAGAACAAACACGCCATCCCCATAAAAGGTAAGTTTCAGAAAATTGTCAAAAAAAAACGAAAAAAATTAACCAGACAATTATCCACAACAAAAACATCAAATTGAATCACTTTATACGGTAGAAGTTGTTTCCTTTTGAACATTAAAATATAAAAACAAAAATCATACGCCAATGTGCAGGAAAACGAGATTTTGAGAACAAAAAACAAAACAAAAAATAAAGATTCCAATAAAATACGGCAACAAATCATATGACCCAAATAAGACTTCAACAAGAAAAAAAAAATACATAAATAAACAATTCCAATATCATAAAGAAATAAGAGTGTCTAAAAATGTATTAAATAAAAAACAAACAATGGCATTCATTTAGGAGAAAAAGAAACCCGTGAAAAGAAGAACGATTAAAATAAAAACAAACAGAAGAGCCCAGAATATTATTTTTCTGTATAAAAAGAAACACAAGTAAGAAAAATCTGAACGAGGCAATTAATTAGAATTACGGTGTTTTCAAGACCGAAGAAAAAGAAACAATACATAAATACGAAAGGAAATATAAGTGGAAAAAATGCGAAATAAAATAAAAACTATAAAAAGCAGAGAACACGTAAATAAATGGAAAAAAAAAATATTACAAAAAAAAAATGAAATACACCCATATGAGATAAGCAGAACCAGTGGGAGAAATGTACGTTAATGTTGTGAATAACATTAGAAAAGAGAAAAATTAAATCATATATATACACAAAAAATAAAAGAAAGAGATAATTATGACGATGCTTTTAATAATTCCCAGCAATCCTGTCATAACAACAAACAAACAAAATATTGCCTTTGCTGCGCAGGCGCATATCGGCTGCATCACATCCCGAAAGTACACGAAGTACACGCAATCCGTGTCCCTGTACATGCTAAATGCACGATACAAAGAGGCAAATTTCAGTCCATAAATATTTTGTAAAAGGAAAATTTGAGCCTATAAATATTTTGTGAAAGGAAAATATTCCTTTTATGAATTGTTTTGTGCCGATGTACGAATGTGAATATTTTTATAAGGTTTCTGGACCGCCTTATATTTTCCGTTATTGTAACTCCGTTTACTTCCCAGTACTTCCGTGTAAATGGCAATTACACAGACATTACACGGACACGGAGTGCGCGAATACTAGTGTTTCTTTTATTTTAAGCATGTCCGGTTGTCTTTCAAACTCCTTGGTGACGGTAGGTAAGTGATTCAGTTAATTTTTAAGTTTTCACTAAATATTGTTTCTATTTCCAACCTAAAATAAATCAATCTCGCGTAGAACTGTGAAAAGCTTGATTACTTAATTTATTTGTGTTCTCCGAAAAATTCATCAAGTGATATTATATGAGCACTGCACTGCACTGCAGGCGAGAATCTTTTTCCCTACAGGGGCCGTGCCAAAGGAGAAAGGACTTATATGGAATGACAAGTGAAAATTCGCCCCTTCTCTGCATGCGTTAGGTATAATAAAAAAATAAATTTAATAAAATGTGCTTTATCCGATGACCGGTTTTATTTTATTTCCTTGTAAAAATTTCCCTCAAGTACAACTGAGATATGGCCGTGACTACTACACCGAATTTATTATGCGAAGGTCTCCATCTAGGGAGGTGAAAAAAATTGCTAAACAACTCTTCGTCGAGATGAGAGATCGTCCCTGTGAAAAAGCCTGTTTCCCACTTTTCCCTTACATTTCTTCGTTTCCGCATCCATTCCTAGCCAAAGAGCTTCAGCTTCCAATAGTGGAACAGTACGAGTAGGGGATTGCGTAAGAAATGAAAAAATGATATCTCTTTCTAATACGATCTAATTGCCTTAAGTCCCGGATAGAGCTTACGCCCTGTTATGTCCATAGAAATACAAACTAAGCACGGAACGGCTATATCGTGTATGAACCCTGTACATGAGCGACCACCTCAATGGGACCTACCTAGAGGAGAACAGCAACAGCATTTATGAGGGAGAGCTAAATAAGAATCAGGCCAAGCTGGGCCAAGCGGTGAATGGTAGCGTGTAAATAGATGTTAAGGGGGGCATAGACATTAAGGCAGGAACTTCAGAAAATTTTGAATTGTATGCCCCCTTCTGATTATGGCTTCATATTTACGCCTGCACTGAGCGACCATACGAACACAGCCTATTCTAACACATCAGGAAATGTGGTACGCTAAATCTGGCTTACAGCCGTTCCGTGCTTAGTTCATATTTCCATGGTTATGTCCAGCAACAGGTGATTGAGATTACTCGGGGGAGAAATCCTGCAAATCTTGCAACCCGAATGCAAAAACATCGTTCAGTTCAACGATCAAGTACAGGCAATTTGCTCCGATGGCGACCGGAAGCTTGGAGACGTTACGCACATCTGACTCTCTAACTTGGCGGCAATCGCCCTACACTACCGAACCGTCTTTAAATCGGAGATTGGCAATTTTTGGGTTACCTGTGGAGCAGCAGAACTGGCTGTCCATCAAACCGCTATCCGATTTAATTAAATTCCGAATAAGGGGAGATAGAAAAAGAAGCTGCAGAATTCGTCCGATAAATTCCCTCAGTCGAGAAATGAACCAAGTAGCGAAAAATGTCTCCAAATATCGGAGAAGCAGTAGAATTTCAGCAGAGGAGCGCTTCCCCGAATATCGACGAATTGTAAGCTTTCTTGCCACATTTGCTCATTAGGTCCAACGGTGACTTATTCTAAAGAAAAGTCACTTACCCATTGCGTCTTCTTCAGTGTTTGCTGCTGGAAAACACAATAAAATAACGAACTGCACTTCACTTATTGGCGTTATCTTTTGCACAGCCAAATTTTCATATACAGGCAATTTTCACATAACACTGCACCGAACCGATTTCCCGCACTTTCCCACAACTAAACTTTGCTCTGCTTTTTGGAAAATTTTCACTGGAAAACACACACAACACAAACTGTCAGACCCGGCAGGAACTCATGTTCACCGCATCACCGGATTAAATTTGAAAAGCAAGAGGCGTCTTCAAGTCTCCTTACTATGCGGGTCACAGGTGTTAGCCAAACGAGTTACGCGCTTTGCCCTCCTGGCAACAGAAAACAATCCATTTACAGTAAGGGTCGACCACTTCCCCTCACATAAAACGAAACGCGAACCGACGCCTCCACTTTCCGCTAATTTATTAGCAAATCTCGAGTTTTTTTCAAGCGCACTCGAAGGGTAGACATTCAACGCACCCCAATAACCACGTGAATCGCGAAATAAATGAGATTTTAGCCGGAAAAACCCCGAAAAATCGCAAGGACCTCACCGACAAATCGAATCCGTCAATTCAAATTGCACTGCTCAGGTAAGGCAGGGACACTTGTTGCATCCTAAATCCACCCCACCCCACTTATTCAAAAGACACCACAAGCCAAGACTGGTGCTCAAAGCTAAATTGCTATGAGAAAAAGTGTCTCGAATAGGGGTGTAAATTAGCAATTTTAGGAGTGTGGAGCAACTAATTTGGAGTGAGCCTCCGGAACATGGAAAGGAAGGATCATAGAATATATCGCCAGAAGTGACGTTCCTTCTGTAAGTTCACCGCTTGGTCGTTGGGAAATTTTTTTTGCTCTCGCTGTCGCTCAATTCAGCGTTTTGTGAGAGACTCTTAAATTGTTCCTTTTTCACCGAATGAGGTTATTTGGCTGGGATTTGTAAAACGAATGGTTTTTTTGCACCGAACAAATTTCAAACGTCGCATCACCGGATTTACTTCTTTATTGCGGTACATGTCGCATGAACATCAATGCGAATTAATTGGCTGTCACGAATTAAATTTGAAAAGCAAGAGGCGAGCAAAGTAACCTTTTTGTGCAGACATTTATTCGACGTCCAAGTCTCCTTACTATGCGGGTCACAGGTGTTAGCCAAAAGAGTTGCGCACTTTGCCTTCCTGGCAACAGAAAACAATCCATTTACAGTAAGGGTCGACCACTTCCCCGCACATAAACCCGCGAACCGACGCTTGCACCTTCCGGTACTTTATTAGCAAATCTCGAGTTTCTATGAAACGCACTCGAAGGGTAGACATTCAATGCACCGCAATAATCCCGTTAATCGCGAAATCAATGAGATTTTGGCCGGAAAAACCTCGAAAAATCGGTAGAACCTCACCGACGAAACGAATCCGTCAACTCAAATTGCACTGCTCAGGTAAGGCAGGGACACCTGTTGTATCCTAAATCCACCCCACCTCACTAATTCGAAAGACACCACAAGCCAAGACTCGTGCTCATAGCTAAATTGCTATGAGAAAAAGTGTGTGAAAGTTCGAGTCCCACAATTCAAATTGTGATACTTAGGCAGGAAGTCCGTGCCATGGACACTTGTTGCCTGATAGCATCCCAAATCTGCCCGAATTATTCCGAATAATAGCCACGTCCCAATCAGCATATTTCATTTTGTCAGACAATTAAAATATTTCATGGAACAGATAAAATATTAAATTAGTTGCTTTTAGCAACTGAAAGCTGTATTCCGAATTCGAACCTTTAACTTGATTCCTTCGGAATATCTAAAACTTATAATCCACATGGAGAAACTTAAATGGTTTGCGTATAGAATCATTTATCCGAAATATAGGGAATAAGTTATCTCTACCAGATTCTGACCTTTGTGGGAATATTTTTTCAATATCACAATAGAATGCAAAGCACAGAAAATTGAGAAACCGACGTTACTCAAACTATTGTGAATTTTAGCAAATATTTTTCCTAAGGTCAGAACCTGTTTAGTCCTAAGTACAATTTAATTTTGGATTAGTCAATTTATATAATTCTATACACAAACCAGTTAAGTCTCTTATTGTGGATTTTATGTTTCAGATATTCCGAAAGAATCAAGTTTAAGATTAGAATCGCACCTATTCAAGACACTTTTTCTCATAGCAATTTAGCTTTGAGCACGAGTCTTGGCTTGTGGTGTCTTTTGAATAAGTGGGGTGGGGTGGATTTAGGATGCAACAAGTGGCCCTGCCTTACCTGAGTAGCGCAGTTTGAGTTGACGGATTCGATTCGTCGGTGCCGTTCTAGCGATTTTTCGAGGTTTTTCCGGCTAAAATCTCATTTATTTCGCGATACACGTGGTTATTATGGTCCCTTGAATGTCTACCCTTCGAGTGCGTTTCAAAGAAACTCGAGATTCGCCAATAAATTAGCGGAAGGTGGAGGCGTCGGTTCGCGGTTCGTTTCATGTGCGGGGAAGTGGTCGATCCTTACTGTAAATGGATTGTTTTCTGTTGCCAGGAAGGCAAAGCGCGTAACTCGTTTGGCTAACACCTGCGACCCGCACAGTGAGGAGACTTGGACGTCGAATAAATTTCTGCACAAAAAGATGTCTTTGTTCGCCTCTTGCTTTTCAAATTTAATTCATGACAGCCAATTAATTCGCATTGATGTTCATGCGATATGCAGCGCAATAAATAAGTAAATCCGGTGATGCGGCGTTTGAAATTTGTTTGGTGCAAAAAAACCATTCGTTTTACAAATCCCAGCCAAATAACCTCATTCGGTGAAAAAGGAACAATTTAAGGGTCTCTCACAAAACGCTGAATTGAGCGACAGCGAGAGCAAAAAAAATTTCCCAACGACCAAGCGGTGAACTTACAGAAGGAACGTCACTTCTGGCGATATATTCTATGATCCTTCCTTTCCATGTTCCGGAGGCTCACTCCAAATTAGTTGCTCCACAATCCTAAAATTGCTAATTTACACCCCTATTCGTGACACTTTTTCTCATAGCAATTTAGCTTTGAGCACTAGTCTTGGCTTGTGGTGTCTTTCGAATAAGTGGGGTGGGGTGGATTTAGGATGCAACTAGTGTTCCTGCCTTACCTGAGTAGTGCAATTTGATTTGACGGATTCGATTTGTCGGTGAGGTCCTTGCGATTTTTCGAAGTTTTTCCGGCTAAAATTTCATTTATTTCGCGATTCACGTGGTTATTGGGGTGCGTTGAATGTCTTCCATTCGAGTGCGCTTGAAAGAAACTCGAGATTTGCTAATAAATTAGCGGAAGGTGGAGGCGTCGGTTCGCGGTTCGTTTTATGTGTGGGGAAGTGGTCGACCCTTCGTGTGCCAAGAAGGCAAAGTTCGTAACTCATTTGGCTAACACCTGTGACCCGCATAGTAAGGAGACTTGGACGTCGAATAAATTTCTGCACAAAAACGTTACTTTGTTCGCCTCTTGCTTTTCAAATTTAATCCGGTGATGCGGTGAACATGAGTTCCGGCCGGGTCTGACAGTTTGTGTTGTGTGTGTTTTCCAGTGAAAATTTTCCAAAAAGCAGAGCAAAGTTTAGTTGTGGGAAAGTGCGGAAAATCGGTTTGGTGCAGTGTTTTGTGAAAATGGCCTCTATATGAAAATTTGGCTGTGCAAAAGATAACGCCAATAAGTGAAGTGCAGTTCGTTGTTTTATTGTGTGTTCGAGCAGCAAACACTGAAGAAGACGCAATGGGTAAGTGACTTTTCTTTAGAATAAGTCACCGTTGGACCTAATGAGCAAATGTGGCAAGAAAGCTTACAATTCGTCGATATTCGGGGAAGCGCTCCTCTGCTGAAATTCTACTGCTTCTCCGATATTTGGAGACATTTTTCGCTACTTGGTTCATTTCTCGACTGAGGGAAGTTATCGGACGAATTCTGCAGCATTTTTTTTCCATCTCCCCTTATTCGGAATTTAATTAAATCGGATAGCGGTTTGATGGACAGCCAGTTCTGCTGCTCCACAGGTAACCCAAAAATTGCCTATCTTCGATTTAAAGACGGTTCGGTAGTGTAGGGCGATTGCCGCCAAGTTAGAGAGTCAGATGTGACGTAACTTCTCCAAGCTTCCGGTCGCCGTCGGAGCAAAGTGCCTGTACTTGATCGTTGAACTGAACGATGTTTTTGCATTCGGGTTGCCAGAATTGCAGGATTTCTCCCCCGAGTAATCTCTATCTCCTCCGCTTCGCTATTATATATATTCGATATTTTGGGGAAAATTTTTACAAGAAAATAAAATAAAACCAGTCATTGCGAAAAGGACATTTTATTAATTTGTTTTTATTCCTAATGCGCGTAGAGATGCATAAAGCAAAGCGACCATCTTGCGCAACTGGCCGGTCAAGGAAAGACTTAAATGAGTTTGGTGCGCCAGAGCGGTATACCGTGGACTCCACCAAGGTGTCACTGAACCAAACAACAAACTCCCCTTGCGGGCACTTAAATAAAAGCTTCGAGAAACTTCGCCGTTATTTGGAAAGGCACATAGTGTTGTAATGCGATGGAACCCACGATTTGTTTTTTACCCCTGCCTACTGATATTTTGATAATTAAAGCCTCTGTAAATTTTTTCACAGTTTTTATTTTGCATTGAACAAAATGTAGATGTCAACAAATATTTTAACACAATTTTCTTAACAGTTAGCTTTAAATGTTTTTATAAAACGGGCGCGCAGATCACCATTTTCCTCAAAAATTGTTCATTGCCATGAGTAGGTTGGGAAGGGGGGTTTGTTAGTAAGCGAATATGACGTATTGAATCAACAGCTGAAATTTACAAACTTATAGCTACCCTCGTTGAGACGACACGCTTTTCTTTAACAATATTTCTGACGATGTTTAAACGAAAACAAGAAAGTTGAAAAATAAATAAGAGTAAATAGTAAGTTGGATAAAAAAAAAACATAACAAACGTAAAAACATGTTACAGGGAGGGGATGTTGGGCGCATGTTAGTGGGAGGAATTCGATAATTCGCTGAGGTTCAAGACGGGTAAGAGTGCAGTAAGCAACAATCCTTTCGTTCCGTTAGCAAGGCGAAATGGATAACTAGACGTTTTTCGGGGTTTTGGGGGTTGATTGCAGGGCGTAGTCTTGCCCTAGTGCTAATCACCGCGAACAGGGTTGCCGAGAATTATTTTTTATTTGATATTTTTTTTTGTGTGCATACATCCATGAACATACCATGGGATAATTTGCTAGGTGGAGGGGATCTTAAAAGTCCGTGTAGGGTAGTTCGGCACGTGGTTTACTGAAGGTGATCGGCCGATAGTAGTCCCGCATTTGGTTCCACCCACGAGCAGCGGTATTATAGTTTTGGCACTGGGACATATCGACGGATACCCTTGAGCTCGGTACAGACCCGTAGGAGTAGCTATCGTCACTTGGGGCGTAATAGTTGCTCGTAGCTGTGGGGAAATGTTGGGTGGACTGATTTTGTGGGGATAGGGTAGGTGCCGCGGGTGCAGCACTCCGTGGAGCTGGATAGGATGGTTTCGATGGTAGCGATGACGACATGAAAGGCGTAGGGGACACATTACGTACCCTCGACTGGCTAGGGGGTGCTAGTCGTCGCGGTGGTGAGTAGGAAGTCGCATAAGGGTCATCTGGATTTGGCTGCTCGAATTTTGCCAGCTTCTCGTATGGAAGTGGAGATGGATCAAAGGCTGTTGTGGGTCCAGCCGCTTTGGGGCCCTGATGCGATACCCATTGGGTTGTTGTCTGCTTTGGCGGTGCCGCTGAATAGCTATAAGCGGAGATTTTCGGCTGTGGGGATACTGGGAAGGATTGGGGCTGTGACTGAGGCTGTGGGGCAGCTGGTTGATACGTTGGAAAAGAAGTGGGCGCTTGATATATTGGCTGCTGATATGATGACGATTGATAGTTTGACGAAGTCTGATAGCTCGATGATGTTGTCCTGACGCCCTGCGGTAAATATTTTTCCGTTGATGGTGGCACATAGCTATCTAGGGGGATCTGTGCTGGCACATAAAGCGCTGTAGTAATAAAAAATAAAGTACAAATATTACTCAAACAAAATAATACACAGCCCATCATGGTTACGATCTAAAGTTAGACTTGGTATGATGTGTTAGAGCAAGCAACTTATGGAAATTGTGGATGGTGATGATCTTTTTATTTTGTATAATTTTCACGACAGAAAATAAACGTGTTCATGCTACGGTTTGAAATTGTCTTGCCTTGTCCATTAGAAGTTTCATCAGTTTCGTGATGACCTTGGGCACAGTAGAGCTCCTCACTAAGTGAATCTTGGCTGAATTTTCTCATCTCATGATAATTTAAATCGATCGCTTCCTCGTCGGGTGTTTCTTTTAAAATATCTTTTGGTTTTTCATATGTCTTTTGTCGTATCACGGGACTTTTTCGTTGCTCAAACGTGGAAATCAATTGTTTGACAGGAATTTTAACGTACTCTTCCTCCTCTTCACTGTCATCGTCCACCCTGTGAAGCAGCCTTGAATGATCATTAGGGTCCTGATCGATCTTCCTCAGATTGACCTGAATGAAAGCTCCTTCTCCATGCACATCATCCCCTTTCGGCTTTTGTAAATTTGAATCATGCCCCTTGATAATGGCCGTCTTCAGCTCTTTAACCGCACTATCATAACGAACGTAGTTCGATCTGGCATCAGAAACCATCAACTCCGGTGATTTGGCCATACAATTAACAACACTCTGTTGCACAAGGGTGTCATGTTTTATCGATGTTTTGCTATTTTGTTGCAATTTTGTACGCTCCATAAAATGGATTATCTCATCCTCATCTGTTTGTCCAAAATTCTCGACACGAACACCGTACGTGTCCATTTTATGTGATTCAGTTTGGACATGTGACAATGACGATGACAAGTGAGTTTTTGATGATTCTGATTGGTTAATAATAGCTGGAGAAGCAGCAGCAGCAGATACAGCAAGTTTATTACTTTCTAAGCAATTGCTATCATTTTTTGCACTAGAAGAAGCATAAGCTGAAGCAGCTGTTGTGATTGAGGCATTTTCTGAATAACACGCAATGAATTTTTTATTTTTTATTTTTTTATTAAACTTTTAATTTTTTTTTATTAAGTAAACTAATGATAATGCAGGCTCCACTACTACAGTTCCGTAGTTTAATTGAAACAAACCACTTCCACGTAAAAAACACTCCCAGAAGTATTTTTTTTGTTTTAACACCAATTGGAGTTTCCTGAGGCAATTAAAAAAAACTACATAAATAAAAATTAATGGCTAAATGTGTTGCTAAGCGCAAAACTAGAGAACGGCTGGACCAATTATGCTTAAATTTTTATTGGGGTCGTTAAGATCGATTTAAGCAATAAATCGATCAAGTGAATCGATCTCAGACACCCACCAGACTTTCGAAGAATCTTTATGAAAAAAAGGCACTCGAGGATTTTCGGAGTTACTGATCTCGAATCTGCCATCAACATTTCCACATTCAAGATGGCAGATCCAATATGGCGACGGAAAAAGTTAAACTTCAAGGAATTGCCATGAAAATCCAAACAGAGGGGTCTTCACGGTCGCTGACTGCCACAGTCCAATAGCTTTTGACAGAACGAACGCCATCTGTTGGGGCAGCTAGTAAATAAATAAATATTTCGGGTAGGCCTTTTTTGCACCAATTGGGGTATTTCTGAGTCAACTAGGTGAAAGACATCAGACAAAGAGAAGATTCCGTGTATTCCGTGCACTCTGACTTCAATTCCCCTAAGTGCTTTGAATTCCGCCTCTTGTTAGCCGTCTAATAGCCGCAGCCACAGCCGGAGATTAGTCATAATCACGAAAAAAACCAATAGTGCCGCTTGCACGCTTATAAATAGCAAAATGAAAGAAAACGAAAAATCTAACTAAAAATAATTAATCGACTTTCCACCACTCTGTCGAACAAACAGTCGATTATTGCAAATTTAAGTCTTCTGACTTCGGTGTGTGTGGTCCCCTTAGTTCTATTTTTCCGCAATGCGATGGGCAGCCAGATTACGGGAATTTACTGAATGGAAAGGTTATGTCGATGATTTTTATAAATCGATTAGTCCAGTGGATTTAGACAGTAGGTAGTGAAAATTTCACTTTGTACCAACCATCCCCCAATTATTTGCGCTATGACTAAACGACAAACGGGGACGATTTAATGAGCTTGTAATTTTCCAATCGATAAAGTTGGGCTACCTACCGCAGCATAAAATTTTTTCGTCGACATATTATTAGTATATTTTATTATTTAAAGTTCAGTTGTGCAGTTGTGGATTGTTTACAAAAGACAGGACAATTTGAGTCAATTTGAAAAATGTTTGAATCGAAAATTATGAATAGTGCGACTCACTCTTTCCCAGTCGACAAATTTAATGTATACCTGGTAAACAATTTTCGACAAGAGTATCTTGTATCTAATGTCGACACAACAGCTGAATGTTTTTCATTTCCCCTAAAGCTCTACGGCATTTCAATCATAGGCAGGTCAGAAAACGTTTACGTGAAGAATAATATTGCGGTGGGGGATGCCAATCGATTTATTTTGATGTTTGTCGATGTAAACGGAATTTTTCTATGTCTTTTGTCAGACTTTTCTATACCCACGTCATTTTTTATACGGTTACTACTTCTTGAGGTGCTTTCATCATTTTCATTTTTTTGCTATGGTAACACGAAAAAAAAATACATGGACATGTGTAACATTTGGAGTGAATTTTTGGCTATTTTCCCCAAAGATAGGCTTTCGTTGTACAAAGAGCTTTTTCCGCATTGATTGAGCAAAATTGTTGGGCTTTACGTTGGCACCGAGTAGTATGATTCATTTTGGATTCCGTGTACACGAAGATTACACGGGTATTACACGGACACGGAGTACGCGAATCGGCTTTTTTTGGAAAAGCAACTTATGCTCTCAGGCGTTCGGTTAAATTTGTCAATGGAACTTTGTAGTAGGCCATTGTTTTAAATGATTAGCGAAAAAGCTTTAATGAGCCCTATTATTTTTAACGGTATGTAAAAAACTGGATGACTTGCCTGATGGTAGACTTAGTGGTGGGGCATTCCATCCCTGAGGGACATTTGGTTTATAAGCCAATTCTCTTTGACTTGATGGTGATCCATACGATTGTCTTGGGAACGATTTCTGTTTAAAGGAAATAAATAATTTAAAAAATAAATAAATCCAAAAAAGAACAATTGCGTTTGCAGCACCGTATACGTGATAAAAGTAAAACTTCTTAAAAAATAAAGAATAAGAGAGATTTAGTGTGAGAGACAAAGAGAGAGAGAAAGAGAGCTCTTCATATACATGTTAGCATCTGACGCGTTAATCTAGAACGCGCGCATGCGCGACACTATCTTATTCTATCGCTTTGTATTGAGTGTATACGTGACCCTCTCTGATTAATCCTGAACTCTACAATACCCACATCGACCGATGGTCGGCAATTGCAGCATCTACCTTAGATGAGTCACAACAGCTCCCAGGCCGCAGATCACGGGCCAGCGTAGCTCGGTGCCGAGCTCTGAAGTCGGATGAATTCTTGGATTCATTTCTGGCGAAATGAACGCGGTGGGAGCCAATCGAAGACAAAATGTTCATAAGCACGGCGGACAAATTTTTGTTAGAGATGAGTTCTCTATATACTGTATGCTTGGTGCTTAGACTTAGCGTGTGAATGGGAGTAAGGACGAAGGGCCGCACAAAAGGGAAACGCGAATAGCCTAAGCTGATGATGGATTAGATGTAGACAATGTATAGCTCTCTTTCTCCTTCTCTCTACGTTATATATTTTTTCTCTCTAAATACCTGTGGCTGTGACTCATAGCTCGGTTCAGGCTGATAGTACGATGATGTGGAGAAATTTTGTTGACTGCTGTAGTCATATGAACCACTGCCAGGAAATCCTCCCGATCGTCCCTTCGCTGAGGGTAGTTCTTGGAAAGCACTGCTAGCATTGCCCGTTTCAAGGGCTGCCTCCCAAGGAGTTTTCACCAATTTAATCCTTGGCTGAGCGTATTTATCTTGCACCTGATCCTGATGCATATTCAATTGTACACGCTGTACCCCAACATCCGAGTATGCTGGAACAATTGGTGATGTTGATTTTAGTGGACCATACGCGTATCCACCGCCTGGACTTTGGGTCGCTGCATTCGATTCATCGACTATCCACTTTTCGGACTTCTTGCGACGTTTGGCGAACAATTCGGCTCCTGGGGATTTTATTTTTATTTTTTATTTTTTTTTATGAGAAATATTATATTTAAGAATTTGAAATAAGAACAGAAAATGAGTTGACACAAAATCAAAAATAAAAAAATTAAAAAAAAATATATGTACCTTTTCCTGTAGGAGCGTGCAGGGCTGAGACTAGTTCTGCACACTTGTCCGGCGACAGAAGTCCAACCTCAGTGTTGAAATCCTCATGGCGCATTGAGGAGAAATCACGGATTTGTCCCCGCGGATTCATAACCAGCTTTAGGGGGACCTTATCGTGGTGGACAGATGATGATGATGTTTTGCTCGTGTATCCGTTCTCCTTTAATTCCTCCGTGTAACCGTTATACTCTTGGAGTGCAGCCCTCCCTGTGGTTATTTTTTTTATTTTTTTTTATTTTTTCTTTGTTTATTTTTTATTTATTTATTTATTTTTTTTAATAATAACGTAAAGTAATCATATCCCAGTTATGAAAGGACATTTACCTTCTCCTTCATGTTCCCATTTAACTGAACGCTTTTTCCGGTTTACATACATCGATTGACCCTTTGATTGTTGGTTACTAATATCACTCAATGAGTGAGATATCCTCCTTGCTAACTCAACCTGATCTTCCACCGTTGGATGGAGGGAAGGTGAGTAAAATGCCGAGGATGCATATAATTTTCCTGAATAAAGGAAAAAAAGAAAACAAAAGGCAAGTTTTGAGAAAATGGCGTGAGTTTTGGACCTCTTGCTAAACAAATTTTTCATTTTAGCCCCCCGTCTAAATTAGTCAAATGTGTTTATGTTTTTTTTTTGTTTTTTTGTTGTTGTTTTTGTTGTGAAAGGATACCTCACTTCTTATTCTTTCGACAAGCCACGACAAATAGTCACAAAAAAATACAATTCTCTGGAATGCTTTTTTTGAAAATTAGTGTATGGGTCTCACAACTTAACTGTGTCTAGCTCTATCGTATTTTTTACTCATCAAAAATGATGGACATGTTTAGTATGTCAAAACATATAGTGGACGGGCAAGTATAATTACATTTAGGGTCCCAAAATTTTTTAAACCAAAAAGGTCTCAAATTTCCTATGATTTTGGTTTTGGATGGGATTTTAAACTCTGATGAAATTTGGAGCGCTTTTGTTTTTATTTAAACAAGGTGTTGAGTTGGGATCCACCCTGATTTAGGTCCGTCAAGACAGTTACATATTTTACGAGCTCGTGGAAAAACAGCTGGAGCCGATATGCCCCAATTTAAGACCCCACACATTTTTATCAACAAAGTTTTAATGTTCTTACCCACCACAGTGAGTAAAAGTTGAGAAGATTTCGTAAAAAAAAATACTTTGTTTATATCTGCAAAGCCAGCTGAATATTTTTGTGGGGGTCCCAAATCTTCTTTAGTCAAAAACCTCGTAGTTTTCTTGCGATTTTTTATGGGATGTTCCACTCTGATGAGATTCGGGGAATGTTTTATTAAAGGTGGTCCACTCACTGATTTAGCTAGCCCCAAGGTAGCTGAACACTTTTAAACTCGCAAAAATATGTTTTGCGGCAAATTACAACCAATTTAGGGACCCCAGATATGTGTAAAGCGAAAGGTCTTAATTACCTAAGGATTTTGTATGATTTTCCACTCGGGCAGGACGGGGGGGAAATCCTTTAAGACAGCTGAAGATTTTCGAACTCGCCAAAATACGCTTAGCGGCAATAATGATCGAATTCAGGGTCCCAAAAACATTTTGCATACAAATTTTGTATGGGATATTTCACCTTGAAGGTATTTAGGGACCTTTTCGAAAAAAATAACAAAGTTTGTTTAAGACCCAGACTGATTGAAGTCCGCCATGTCACTTGCATATTTTTGAATTCATGAAAATCTGATTGACGGGAAAAATGAACCATTTAACGGCTCAACAAAATTTTTAAATCAAGAAGATCTAATTTTCCAAGTATTGTGTATAATTTTTCCACTCTGATTCAATTCAGAATTATTTTATAACAAAACATTTTGTTCAAATTTGCAAAACCATATTTTCGAGTTTTTTAAATAATTTAGAATCAGAAAGGTCCTAATTTTTTTGATAGGGTTTTATAGGTCCACACACTTGAAAATATTCGGGAAAATTGGGCGGGGGTCCCAATTGGAGAGCCAAACTCAGTCAAGTTCAAATTTTTCTAAAACTTTTTTATATGCATCAATTCCCGGTTCTCTACCTTTAAGAGCGAGGGGGGGGGGGGGCAAATAGTTTTGGATTGCATTTAACAGGGGCATGTGTGTTTGGACAGAACAGTAATAATTACATTATTAAGGAAAAAAAATTACTTACGATTTTTGGGCAAAAGTTCACTTGCATCTGTAGCTGGTGTAAATATTTTTTGCAGATCAACATTTTTCGTTGCTGATTCCTGTTGAAGAAAATCGAAAAAAAAACAGATACCAAATGTGGTGAAAAAATTTCAAAATAAACCAATTCAACAAAGGAAAACGCATCACTGGGAAAACCTTTTATTGTAAACTCAAAAAAGGAAAAAAAAACTAAAAAAAAAACATACACACACAAAACAGAAAAAATGTACTTCTTCTCGTCGGGAATTTTACACATCAGGTGAAATGTGGTACCTTTTGCCAAATTTGCTTGCTTAGATTGATTAAAAATTCCTTTTTGGCTGGATCGTGCCTATCGCTCGGTTTGAATCCTCGCTCTTTTTCAATAGTACAATTTCCTAGGGACTTTGATTTATGCAAACAGCTGCTGCTGTAACTTTCGTACGCACGTCGGGCTGAAGGTGATGGTAGTGGCATTTCGCTAACGCTTCTTTGCATTGAATACATTTTACAAAAAAAAAATATTTCCTTTACTTTTTTTTAAGAAGAATTTACAATTTTCTATTTATTTTGGAAATGAAAAAAAAAAGAATCACAACAAAAATAACTTCTTTTCAAATATGCGCCGAGCGGATTGTCTGCTTATGGGTTGGTGATATATTTTTTTTTTAACTAGGAATTAAACAAAAAACAATTTAATACCCGGACAAACGATCACTTTTTATTATGTTAAATCCGCACTTTAATGAACTTTAAAGAAAAATTAAAAACAAAACTTTTAACTATTCCACAGCCACCTCCCTTTTTTTTTTGTTATTTATATTTTGTCATTTTTACACTGCAAAACCGGGACGGTTAATTATTCTGTATACAAGGAGCACGCACGGCCGATGCTAAATCTGCTCGAAAACTAGCAAAAAACCCAGCAATTATTTTTGAACATTTTTCCGTTAGCTATTTTCGAATAAAACATTTAAGTCGAGTGCGAGATTTTCGGCTTATTCGCTGATCGCACGCGCGCCAAGCTTTGTCGCCCCGTTCCCCTATCTTCTATTTATTTATTTAATTTTTATTTCTTTATTTTTTTATTTCTTATTTTTTTTACAATATTTCCACTCACTCTACCCTCACCCAGTAAGGGGTGTGTGAAGTGCACAGGCATGAAGAAGAGATTTTTCGGGGATTTTTCATGCGCGTAATCGAAATAATCACATAAGTACCTTGCAGAGAGAGTGCGCATGCTTGGCTTGGTTTAAAAGTACCCCAACTTCTTACAGAGACATAAAATAAATAAAAAAAGTAGGGAGGGTGGCGTTGTGGGGGGAGGGATCGAAGACGAAAAATAAACGAACATGTGTTAATGTGTATGGCTGATAGATCAGCAAATGATAGAACAGAAAATTCGGTGATTAATTCGTGTTAGCAATAATTGAAATATTTAATACTATCAACCGAGCGAAATTTGGAATGGACCCAAAATAAACAAAACACCAAAAAAAAACAAATGGGAGAAAAAATATCTTCTGTTGATTTTTGTATCCCATGTATCTCGGTCAAAATGATATAATCGTTTCCCACTCTCAAAATATACTTAGCGTGGTGGGAAGATACGGTGGCGGGGGAGCATATTGCAATTATTTTTGGTACAAAATTACATTCTGAGACAATCACTTTACCGCGGGAACGTGGATGAGAATTTTGTAAATATCCCACTCCTGACACAAATACGCGCAATTTATGAAACTGTAAATGTTACGTTTAATACCAATGCGCCCCCATCCCACCTCTCTTAATGAAATGAAAATGAAGAGAAATAATATAAATTATACAAAAATAGTGTGACCCCAGCTTATTAATCACTTCGGGGATGCCCAGCTCTCGTTCTCTGAAGCTATGCCAGGATATCATGTGTCCAAAACAATTTACAAGCAACGAATGCCACCTCACGATTAATAATTTCGTCTATTTTTAATCGGCAGGTGGTTCCTCTCTCACCTCATAGATATTTAGATGAAAAGCATACATTCCCAGAATTCGACCTATCAACCACACTCCTCCGGGTGGAAAACAAATTCCCTGGTAGTAATTTTATTATGTTTTTTCTTCTTCATCTTTAAGTAAACGATTTTGTTTTTTTAATCTTTCGATGTACTGATTTTTATTGAACTAAAAGTTTCACATTTAATTGCGTCCAACTTCCATATATAAAAATATCGAAACGGCTAACCCCCCGTGAGTGACTTTTGACATGGGTAAATTGCCAAAAAATCAATTCCACACATTTTTGTTCACCATTGCCAAAAGGGTAAAAATATTTTCGGACTTCCTTAAGGCGCAAGTTAATGTCACACTATTTTTTTCGCTCGCATTCATGCCCTCATTTTAATTTTAGCAATCACACGCTCCAAAAATTCCTCAGTAAAATTGGAAAAATAACAAAAACTGCTTCTTATAAGGGCACTAGGTGAACAGATCCAATTCTTGCTATTTTTAGTGTTGTTTGAGGAATTTCCGTCAATGGCATGGGGGAAAATTAAAAAAAAATTAAACAGGCGCCGATAATGCCTATCTTTTTGTGTCCAGGCAACCAGCTATCCAGCAGAAGGTGATTCAGGCTAGATATTGGATGATGCATACCTGTTCACAGAAATATGTGATGTGATGTGATTTTCTAGGGCTTTGCAAGGAAATGGGGACATTTGAAAAATCGAATAGGAAGAACCCGGTGCGTTTTGAAGGAGCATATCAGCCCAGTGTTGGGCAAAATTGAATTGCGATTAACAATTAAAATTCTTTTACTAATTGTATCTTTCATACAATTACAATTAATTAACTCATAATTACACTAATTACAATTAATTAATTTTAATTAAGAGTTAATTAATTGTAATTAGTTGTCATTGTAGAAGATACAATTAGTTAATCAGGCTATCTAAAAATGACAAAGCCGGGATACACTCTGAGCAAATATTTTGGGAGAGAAGTATTTCAATCTTTCATATAATAAAAAATAGGAAAAAATAATAATTAATTTAAACGGTTTTATTTTATTGTATTGATAAGTACTGAAGTATTCTAAAAAATATTTATGGTTCACTAATCGTTTTAGTTTTTTGCATATGCGGTTTCCCTCAGAAAAATCAGAAGAAAAAAATTATTTTATCAATGAAGGTTCGCTTTTTCGGCGTATGTCTGCTTCTTATAATGGTAACTAGGTCAACAGATCCACAAAAGAGAAATTTTTATAATTATTTTGCAAGATTTCCGGATATGTCCGGTACTTTTGTGAATATTTGCCAATTAAGAGCGCATTTTTTGCTGTTTTGGTATGTACCGTCGTCACTCAGAAAAGCCAAGTGATATTTATAAATTAAGAAAACAAGGCAAACAAAAAAAACACAAGAGGTTGAAGCAATTTGGTGAGTGAGAAAATAAAATAAACGAAACCTTAAGCAAAAAAAAAAACAATAAATAAATAATTGAAAAAAAAATGGGGAACATATGTTTCGTGAAGAAGGGGAACATGCATATATCCAAAAATAACACAAGGAAATGTGCCAATATTCCCACTCCGTGGCTGCTTGAGTATGTACATTGTGCATTACATAAAATCGTAAACTAGAAATGCTCTTTTTTTTCTTTTGCGTATGTTCCCATTATTTTTTTTTTTTTCTTTTAGCACATAATGATGCTGGTATGTACCTCGTGTTGAATTTCTTGCGGAGACGGCAATGACATTGAACGGTGGGCTTTTGATATGTAACTGTTAATGTTTGGTACAGTCGGAGGTGCTGTCATAACTTTAGTTGTCGTTTGTTTTTGAATCGTCGTATATCCAGCCGGCTCCTTTCAATATTCATAATTTTGTTTTTTTGTCTTAGTAAATTTTATATAATTTTCTAAACTAAAAATTTTTGGTTTTGTTATTTACGTAGCATTGATGGTATGCAGTGAGAGATGTATATTTTTTTTCCTAGCCAAAAATAAGTGGGAACTTGATATGTATTAAAACGGTTTCTCGAAGTTCGATTCTGAGTCGAGTCGAACGATTTTGAGTCGAGTCGAACGATTTTGAGTCGAGTCGAACGATTTTGAGTCGATTCGAATGATTTTGAGTCGAGTCGAACGATTTTGAGTCGAGTCGAACGATTTTGAGTCGATTTAAATGATTTTGAGTCGATTTAATGAATTTTAGGTCGAACCGAATGATTTTGAGTCGAGTGGAATGATTTTGAGTCGAGTTGAACAATTCTTTTTGCCACCCAATCGGTAACTTGTCTTTTTGAGTTTTTATATGTCGAATAAAGATTCATAATGCGCAACCGAAAAGAAACCAAAATATCGATTTTCAGTCGAAACTGATTATAACTGACAATTTTCTAAATGAAGATACACCTCTCACTGAAGGTACATTAGATGGGTTAGCGTGACCAAATGATTATTATTTACAAGGACGAGATGGGAAGTTCTGGGTAAAGTCTTCAATAGAAAACGGGGTAGGGCGCATGTAGCAATTTCAAAACCAAAAAAAAAAAAATATACTCGAGTTTTGGAAAGAAGATACAAATAAAATTAAAACGCACTCACCTTAAATTCACTTCTCTCGTAGAGTTGACTTGTTGTTGTATAGCCGGTGCCATCACTTGTTTGTTCCTGTGTTGTTGACTTTGAAACGATACGTGAAGACTCCTCCTCCTGTTCAATAACACGATCAATATCGGATATAATTTCCTTTAACGTATTTTTGATATTTTCCTGCTTGATTTCATTTTGCGGTTGGTAAGCTTGCTGCTGCTGATATATGGGCTGTATTTGTGGCGTTGGCTGTATATATTGTGGTTCCCTTTCAGGAATTTGTTGCTGTTCTCTCTCTTGTTGAACAACATGTTGATGTTGATAAATTGGTTGTTGCTTTACTTCTTGAGGCTCAGGCTGTTGTTGTTGCTGTATTTGGGGCTGTTGCTGTACTTGCGGCTGTTGCTGAATTTGCGGCTTTAATTGTATTTGCGGCTGTGGCTGTGCCTGTTCCTGCTGTTTTGGCTGTTGTTCCTGTACTACCACCTGTGGTTTAGGCACCTCCTGTGGTTGCTGCTTCACCTCTGGTTCTTCTTCTTTAATTACTTCCTGTTGAGAAATATCTTTTTGATTTTCTATGTATTGTTGCGGTGATTCTAATTTATGTGTTTCTTTTGTAGTACAAGTTTTTACCACTGTACGCACAGTCTCTTCAATTAGAGTTTTGTTCTGTGGCAGCAGCTCTTCATTGTCATGTTGTGATGTTTTAACAATTACCTGCTCCTGCTGCTTTGCTGTCGGCGGTTTTGCTTTAATTGTTACCTGTACTGTTTGTTCTTCTTCAATCTCTTCTTTACCCTTATCCGGAGTTGCTGCTTCAACAGCTTTAGGTTTTGATAAAACAACAGTCTCTTCGACTGTCTGTTTTTCTTCTTTAACTACTTCTGGTTGAGTTGTTTTTGTCTCCTTTTTAAGGACAACTGTTTCAACAACTTCAACTTCTTCACCAGACTCACTTCCCTCAACTTCAATAATTTCTTCTTCGACTTCTTCTTCTTCCTCATCTTCATCGTTTTCCCCAATATCTTCTAATTTAACCTCTTCCCGCTTATCAGAGAATTCAACCTTCTTCACTGCTATTGGTGCTTCACCATTTTCTTTGGGGGGCAAGCTAACAGCCTCTTTATCTTCATTTGCTTCTTTCACAGTCGGTTTTTCATCCTGAATTTACACAATAGGAAGTTTTTTTGTTCGATTTATTTGTAGAGAAGATACAATAAAAAAAATCATAATCATAATTTTTTTTTCATAGAGCAGCGTAGGGTTACGCGAAGCAGCCTTAATAGTGTTAAAATTATTATGGTGACTCAGCATGATGAAGAAGCCTGGCGTGCTGCGAGCAGTTTTTATGATGAGCGTTTTCATTTAAATAGCCAACAGCGGATACTACCGATTTGTCCACATTCAGGTCACCAAGTGTATATGTTTTTATTTTAATTTATTTTGTGTTTATGTTAACAAAACAAAATTAATTTATTGGGGTTTAGCCTTTGTTAGGAAATTTAAAGCTTACAAATTAAAATAATTTCGTGGCAAATTTGTTTATTTTTTTTTTGTTGCAAGAAAATGTAACACTTTCTTTCTTATTTTGAATAAACAAAAAAATAATATATGCAATGGAAAATATGAAGACCACTCCAAACATTTGCCCTCGTAAATATTTTACGATCGCCATAAAGAGTTGCGCCTGCCAAAAGCGATTAAAATATTTTTGGAAACAATTCGGACAAGTAAAAGAGAAAATGTTTGTGTGTGGTCATAAATCATGGCAAGGCAATGTGGCCGGACCATTGAAATAATTGCTTTCCTTCCTTCCACCTAAGATACCAAAGTGTATACGTTATCCTGTCAGGCCAACAGCGCTGCGTTTATAAATGCGACAAACATAAATAACCTACCCTCACACATCCACCCCTACCCTAGACCTTTGTCTTTTCTGCGTTTTGTGCTGGATGCAAATTTGCTTTGACGCAATCGCTTTCTGGCTTGGCAAGGAACAGAAAAGATTTAGGACACCGATCTTAATAAGTAAGACATGATTCCAGCATCGAGCTGCACCTCGCATTGTACGAATTGGATTCGAAACCACATAGGAATTATGTGCTAATTATGTACCGCAAAAAAAAATTTTGTGCTGCACATTAAAGTGATATTTTGAAAGTTTAAAAGTCCGCGGTGTGGCTCGGCGTTGTGTTGCACACCGGACTTTTAAAAAAACACTTTAAAGTGCTTTTACAATAACAACTAATTAATTGTAAACGTGCGTATTTGCGTCTCTAGTCCCACATGCAGGAACATGTCTAGACAGAAAACTGGAACCAACAGGTTTGTTTTTCCCAGTAAAACTTCTGTGCTAATTGATTTTTGGGTACTCCTACATTAAGTATCGATTGACATAAATCAAGCGAATGAAATTACCGGGCAAGTTGCCTTGGGGTGTTGATTACGGCGATGATCAGATTCTGTTTAATAATGCTTTTGTCCTAATCAAAGAGTCAGCCTTCAGCTCCAGACACTCCACGTGGGTGATATTCGGCTCATGTGCCCTTGAGTGATTTAACTCATTAAAAATAATTGGGTGAAGTATAACAATGAGAATTGTTTTGAATAGCCCTAAAAGGAAAACTGAAATTATATCTTGATACGGTGATGGGGGTTGGTCTTGTAAGTCATTTCGACCAAGGCCGATACGAACTTGCATATAAAATTTCTATAGGAATCATATACACGACAAGGTTGAAACGACTTACAGGACCACTCCCCTGAAATCATCCTGAGACAGCGGGTAGATGACAATCATCTCAAAATGTCTCAAACAAGAAAACAAGGCAAGTAAAAACCCATCCATATAAAAAAAAAACACAAATGAAAAAAAATGAAATAAGCGAGCGGATAGGGTCAACTTCAACAGCCGTGGGACGCGAGCATGTAATACGCGTATGTAAGATCCAATATGGCAATCGAAACTTCAAAGGATTGCCATAAAACCAACACTAAGGGGTTTTCGGGATCACGGATCTCGAATCTACATACCTATCTACTATCGAAATTTGCAAATTAAAGATGGCAGATCCAATATGGCAACAGAAAATTCTCAACTCGTACGAGTTTCTGTGTAAATTAATAAACAGGGATTTTTGGCGCCGCTGATTTTAAATTTACCATCGAATTTTATGATTGCCGCCTTTTTTTGTATCCCCAGAGTGTGATGGATGTTTGGATGTTTGTTACTCAATCATGCATAAACGGCTGCCTCGATTGAGTTCATTTTTTCGGCACAATGTTTAGCTTATTCCAACTTGAAATATAAGCTATGTTTTTATTTTGATAAAGAATAAGATATCCAAATGGCGGTTCTAAGATGGCCACCGAAAATTTTAAACTTTAAGGTATTGTTTTGAAAATCAACACTGGAGGGTTTTCGGGGTGGCTGATCTCGAATCTACTACCAAAATTTTGAAATTAAAGACGGCAGATCGAATATGGCGACCGAAATTCACAACGCAAACCGATATCCTTGTAAATGCATATACAGGGGTTTTTGGGGCCGTTGATTTTAAATCTTTTAAACCGGACACGATTTTAGGCTGCTTTTTACCTTGGGAATATTCTCGGCTCCCGCGGGGGAAATTAAATAAGAAATATCGATCCAGGCATAAAATAGTTAAACCTAGATAAGACCGAGTAATTCAGCTAGTAGCAACTACAATATTATGTATTGCAAGCTGCAGATGTTCACTGGTTAAAATTGTTGACCTCACCTATGATTAAAAAAAACAATTCTAGAAAAAAAATTTTAATATATATTCTACTCCCCCATAGAGGGGAGAGGGGGGAACTCATTTCGTCGAAAATATGTTTAAATCCCCTTTTCGTGTCCAATTATATTGCAAGACAGTTTAAGAGAAAAAAAACATTACATTCAAAAATTTACAAAAATATTAGCAGCCATGGGAGTGTGTATTACAAAAAAAAAACACTTTCGAATAATTTCACTGATCGTTTGCAAAAATAAAATCCAAACCAATTTTCGGAATTTATAACAAGCGAAGGTTCCTCTCAATGAGCAATATAGAACTGTTAAATTCATCGAGAAGCAAAAATAAATACATTTCCCCAGCTCATTAACCAAAATACATAAAGGTAATAAAAATAAGTATTTCAAAAAGCAAATTGTTCAGAACGGACAAATTACAAATTCGTTAAACGTATAAAAGTAAGCGGGTAAAATAACTTGCAAAACAGGGTAAAAAAAAAATTCTTTTTTGTTTTATATACAGAAACGATAGTTTGTGTTCGTTTATTTATTTTTTTTTTTAATTAAAATGAAATTGAAACAACATTTTTAAAGTTTTTCTCAATGTATTTATTTATTTGCGCCTCAAGGAAAAAATATTTTGATACCTATTTTTTTGTTTTTGTTTTTTTTAATAAAACCACACAGTTAAATTTGAAAAGAATTAAGCACTACTAGTATTTTTTTTTAATTGAAGTAATTCTACTAAAGAGACAAAGACAGATAATGAAAGAGATAGAAAAGAAAAATTGAAAAATAAAACACAGAAAAACTAAAGAGAAACTTATCAATCTAGAAAAATAAAAATTAAAACGTTTCTTCGAAATAGATTATTAAAATAAAAGAAAAGCTACTAAAACAGCCGATAAGACAAGTTTTTAATTAGAAATTCCAACCACATGTGGTGAAAAATTAAATTTTAACAGTTCATTTAGACACTATGTTAACAATTTCTTTTTTAGCTTCCATAAAACAGCAAATTTCGGCTAATGCTTCGTCAGAATTTTCAGTTCTATATTACCCATAATTTGTTTAGCTTAATAATTTTTTATATTTTATTTTATTTTTATTTTTTTTTGGTAAAATGTCGACATCATAAAGTGATCTATTTTAATTTTGTGAAGATTTATTGTGTGTGATGTTAGTGAAATTACATACAAGGACAGCACAAGATAACTAAGGACGATTCTCTGGCATCGTGTTTTCCTTTCATGGTTTTATGTAATATGCTGGGAAAACAAAATCAAACAATTTATCCGTGTGAATTTATTTACAGATTCATCAGTGTATTCCTTATTTTTAATATTTTTTAATTCACCAAAATGTAATTAACTGCAGCAGATAGAGCAAATATGAGAAAACACAAAAGAAAATAATTTTAATAACCCAAATACAAAAACTAAACCTTTCAGTACTTTACGACCTGAAACCTTCCTGAATGGGCCTGGGGATGCGAATTTTTAGCCGTAGAAAAATTTTAAAATTATTTTCGACTCTTAAAAGTTCCGAATTTCTCAACCTAATGCAATTGCCTAACCCTTCCACTTAAATTTTGTGTTAGATCTTAAAAACTGTTAAGTTGGTCAAAATGTTAGGTTGTATGCCTAATTAAATGTTGAACTCTCAGCCCCCACCCCCTCCCCTACCAGATTTTTTTCTCTCACTCCCCTCCTTACCCCCGCCCTTCCAACAGAAAAAATTCCAGGACAAAAGTAATTTTTACAAGTTGTGGCCACTGATATAAACTGATTTTAATCGCAAGACGAAAATACTTTTTTAACATTACCAGATAGTATCGAAATAAAATGATATGATAAAATAATAACAAATTATTGCAGCAAGTGGTTTTCTATTCGTTAAAATCTATTTTATGACCAGAATACTGCCCGAACAAACAAAACAAAAATGTGCACGCAACGAAAATCAAATGAGTCCATCATCTTAGCAAAAAAAAAAAATCTAATTTTACCTTCTACAAATCCCAGACAAAATATATGTAAAAATTTAATTTTAACAATACGAGGAGAAAACAAAATGAAAAAACTGTTCAATTGTTTGTCGGCTCGATTGTGAGAAAATGCATATTATGTATTTTGGGCTCAGTCTAATTTCTTCGGAGTTGCTTTCATTATGTGCCGGCTCTGGGTAAAATGTTTTAAAAATAGAACCAAACGAAAAAGCAATTGATTGCTTAAGTCTTAGGAAGTGTGCTCGATTCGGTAAAAAAAATTTTCAGAAGTACACGCCCGGAGAATTCTACATGTGCTTACTTCTTTTTTTCTAATTTTAAGGGTTCCGTACCTTAAAAATAAAAAGAAAAAAACCAAACACCATTATTAGATCACTCATGCCGTACATCTGTCACAGACATTTTGCTCCAAAGCGACGTGACGTAGGAATGTAAAAATTTGGCATAATGTTTGGTTTATATGACGCACACAATGATTTATTTATTTATTTTTTTAATAAGGGGTGGGGGAAAGAAAAAACAACAACAAAACGTGTTTGTTTTGTATCGTGTGGGGTATCATTTGGAAGGGCTACTTAAAAGGATACCAAAAATAAAATTTTTGATGAATTATATATTAAAAATTATAAAGATATAACTCAAAAAACACCCCCCCCACCCACCCCCCCCCCCCCCTTCCGCATCCACCGGTCTATGTTTCTAAACCAAAAATTTCGATGTCCTGCATGTATTGAGTCATAGAGATTTTATTTGACATGTTTCTACATATTTACGGAACCCCTCACGCGCACGTCCTACTCGCACTTGCCGAATTTTTTTGTCGCGTTGTCGAAAAAAAAATAAATCTCATTTGTAATTTTCGTTAAGAATTCTTTCAGCATGGTGTTGGTATCCTAAAATTATTATAAATGTGAGACACATTTTCACGTCCTCATTAATTATGTCCACTTTGGCTCTGCTGCATTTATTCAGTTAATTAAAATTTTTAACATTTTCTCATGTTCTTATTTTTTGATAGAGCGAGGTGAGTGCTCTAATTGAAATTGCTTGTAAAAAATTAAAAAAAAAAATAATAATAAGAAATTAAAGCGCTTTAATTAATGAGCGCGGGAAAATTGAAATATGTCGTTTTGTCAGACGTTGACATCAATTAACATTAATAAAGATAAAAAGCACTTCTGCATTTTGTGTGCACCAAATGCTTGTTATTTTTGAAAAGTCATTTAAAGTGGATAATTGCCAGAGCTCTTTTGCAACACGATGGGTGGGGGGGTTGTTGCTGCTTTTAAATTAAGTTTGACGATTTTTTTGGAAATGTGATTTTTTTGCCTTTGAAAGTAATTAGTAAATCATTTCCAATAAAAAAATTTTTATGTTAGCTCAAAAATTGTCTGAGTAATTGTTAATAAAAGAAGAAAGTGTCGGTGGCACATTTGTGTGTCATTCGATCTTAAATGCGATAAAAATTCAAATATCCGTCGACTGCTGTTATTTTTGTAATTATTTAAACCTAAAAAAAATTACTACAAAAATACATCGTAAAACAGCACAAAACAAAAGACAAAATAGAAAGGCGATAGTAATTTTAAAAAAATTTAAAAAATTTAACACCACACTCTTAACTCTAAAAAAAGCAGACCAAAGTCAAAAATTAAAGCAAAAAAGTAGCATTTCTAAGCACTCTAGTAGGCTCTTTGTTATTTAAGCAATATTATTCATATGTATGTTGTGTAAGTGTGTCTGAAGTTTATATCATTTTTAAAATTTTCTAACTAATTAAAATTCGATTTTACTTTTAGCTCTCAATGCATATAGTCAAATAGTCAACACAAAAAAAAATTTGTCATTATAATTTTCCATTTTACTTATTTAATGGGGAGCAATAGGGTTGTTCATAAATAATTTATTTTTTTATTTTTTTTTTTTTGAATTATTTTAGAATTCAATTTCTTCAATTTCAGTGCTAATGCTACTTTTAATCGATGAACTTGATGACGCTACTTTACGTTGTGAGGAACTCACCGACACTGACGATTGCACAGATTTTTGAACGACCTGCGATGAGGAGGACTCCTGCTTTACACTCTGCTCGACGCTCTGTTCAACCTTTCGTTGACTGCTAACGGCCTGTTCAATTACTCCAGTCGCAGTCTTTTCAACACTGACCTATTTTACGAGGTGGTGGTTTTGGTTTTTTTTTTTTTTTTTCATTTTTGGAAAGGAGAAAAAAAAACATTTTTTTAATAATTAATAATTATTATTCTCATTAATTAATTAATTTGTGTTTAATTACATAAAAATTAAAAATCATAAAACTAATTTTTCGGATTAGCGTGCATCTCATGTTAGCAAGGTGACCGTTATTTTGGAATCTTTTGCAATGCCCTTATTATTATAGTAAGCGGGTCGCGTAGGCTCTCTGGTGCCTCTAAAAAACAGGCCTTCTTCATAAGCCCCATCTATGTCAAATCCCTTGAAATAGGCAATAGGGTGTCCTGGGGAACCGCCTTTAACACATCCATTGGCGCCACAAAGAGCGCTCCGAAGTGTGTCAGCCTTTAGTGACCTAAGGTTGGGACATTGGCGGAGTACGTGCTCCAATGTTTGTTCTTCTTCGATACAGAAACGGCATGTATCATCGATCACAGCACCTATATATTTAAGGTGGTTCTTTAGGGAGCAGTGCCCCGTGAGTAAATCGGTAAAAATGATCTATAGTTCCCTTAAGGTGGCTACAGGCGATCCAATATGCAAGGCCTGATATGTAGGGTAAGAAAGGCACTCGAACGGGGCTAGAGATAGCAAAAAATCGGCCCTACGTGCCTATCAGGCCCAAAATTTCGTTGTGATTAACACAGTTAATCCTCAGATTACCATACTTCACAGATAAATATATTTCTCCACGAGTAAATAAAGCCGAGTTAAATATTTACATTCGTGCAAGAGTACAGCAGAGGGGGTCAGGTTTGTACATGGGTGCCGCTCGGGGGTTTTCGGGGTCGCTGATTTCGAATCTACCATCAAATTCAAGATGGCGGATCCAATATGGCGACCAAAAAGTTAAGCTTCACCGACTACCGCACCTATGACCACTTTAGTTGCGAAATTTCGAACGGGTCAACTAGTTAATTACAATTAATTAATTTGTTTGCGGTAAATATAAAAATTAGTTATATTATTGAAACCATCTCACAGAGATTATCTCTTAAAAAATAATTATCAATTATGGTAATGAGCAGCAATCGATTAATTTTTTCCACAAAACGTATGCGTAGGTAGGTAGGTAGTTATATTAAAAGAAGAAGAAAACAGCTTCTTCCAAAGGCAAGGAATAAAAGCAAACCGTGAAAAAAAGCCATCACACGAATTTTAAAATGAATTTTTGAAAAGTGCGTTCCAAAGACGTTCTACGCACTAAACACAATTATTTTTATTTTTAATTTTGTTTTTCCACAAGCATTTTGCAAAAACAAAAATACAAACAAATTACGTTTTCCTCCAGCCTACCTCTTGTGAACTTTCCGCCATTGATGTTGAGCTTTTTTGAACTCCAGAGTTGATTTCGGCTACATCCATTTTTGAAAATAATTTCTTTCGTGAAAGTGCTGTCTGTTAAACAATTTTTGCCTTTGTTAAAAAGGCAAAACCTGATATAAAAAAAAAATAAAATAAATACCTTGGGTGATTTTGTGCTTTTATTTATTTATTATTTTTGAAAAATCATACTACAAAATATGTAGTGGTTTTAAATCTTCAAGTAAATATTCTAATTTAACTGTTTGATAAATCTAAAAAAAATGTGGCACAATGTGGACTAGCAACAAAAACTGAAGTCCAAAATTTGAAGACACTCCAATTGTCTTTTTTTTTTTTAATTTTGATTTTTCGTTTTATTTTATGGAAATAGTTGTTTCCGTTATTGATCCTTTTCATGTACATGTAGTGCGTGAAAAAAAAAACATTTTCTGAAAATCTTTCCTTTTTTTCCTTTTAAAATTTTGTCAAAAAAAAAATACGCACATTGAGTGGGACTAGTTGACTAATTTTGTTTAGAACTAAAAAACTGCCCCATCTGGTAATTAGAGACAATCCTAGATGTATTTTGAATTTTCTTAATTTTTTTTTTTTTAACACGAAAGACGATATACTTTATTTGAATGACCCGTCCGAACTGCTTGTTCCAAAAGTGTTTTCCTCATTTCTTTCATTCTTCGGGGAAACTCATTTATCTTGTCCCCCATGTACTTAAGATTTCGATGAAGGCATATTTTTATATACCAAAAAAATTGGTTTTATTTTTCGAATATATGCCACATTGCGAGCATCGTTCAGCTGCTTGTTAAAAATAAAATTTTATTTTGCAAACACACAATTCTCTCGTCGTGATTTGACTGTAGTGTTGGCGGTGGTTCTGTTGCGCTCATTGCTGGTATATGCCACTGTAGCGGCCACCTGTTTCAATCCATCTTCAGAATTGCTTTAGGATGATGACACTCTCATTTGCTGATATTTGGAGGATTGAGTCGACTAGACGCACAATTGTATAACGAAGCAGCCCCGCACGGACACACGTATTTCGAAATTCCCCCAAAAATATATCATTACAAAAAAAAATTAACCAACTCCGTAAAATTTGTTTTTATTTTTATATTTACTTCTTTTTTTATCTGGATGATATATATAATTCCCTTCACCGGATGTGACGTTTTGATTTGTATTTTTAATAATTTCGTTTTTCTTTCTTTTTTTCATTCGGCGAAAATTATTTGAACTCACCTTGTACGATTTGTGTTTGTTTAACGAGTGCTTCCGGTATTCAGTGCATTTACACGATATTTTTATTTTTCATTTGATTTTAAATATTAGCACCGCATTTCACGTTCTTAGATAAACTCACACAATATTTGTGTTTTATTTAATTTGATTTTTTTTAGGTTTTATCTCTTATGCTCTTGCTCTGCTAAGTTTATCCTATGAAAAATGAAGATAGGGATAATCAGCAACACTTTCACATTATTTTTAATTAGTTTTTAATTTTATTGTTTTTTCTTCGGTTATAGTTTTCGTCGACAAATTTTGAGAAAAATAATGATAGATTTTTTAGCCTTTCAAAGTTTTTTAAATGTTAAGCAAATTTTAGAAGTTTTTAATTTCATTTACCCAAAAAAGGGGTCATTTGACTTAATGGGGTCTCAGATAACCGATTCAAATAAACCTCCTAAAGGTAGATGATTAGCATTTAAGGCAACGAAACTGTGGTGACAGACCCACATTTTTAAAAATTTAATCAAAATACATTCACCAAAAAAAAAATACAAAAAACAATTCCCTTTTACATTATTCCCAAATGGTGGGGTATAAGTATATTTTTCTTTTGCACGTGTCTCAGAACATAACTGCCAAAAACAACGAGTGACAATTGTTTTTAATTATTAATTTAATTTCTCCGCATATTCCTTTTGTCGATTGCTTAAGCCGGTCCAGGGATGTCCCCGGCTATGAAAAAATGGCCAAATAACAAAAGTCCTCAGTAGAAAGTAAAAAAACCAAAATTATCCTAAAAATTGCAACATTAGGCACTTCTAACAGTTGCTAAACACACATTCCAGCAAATGGAAGCATCACTAGTCGTTTACTTAGTGTTTTAATGTGTTCAGTATCAAAGTGCATTGGTACCCTAACACTCATTGCGGTAGGACCGACTCGCACTTGACCGCTTTTCTATGTTTACTGCAATGCAATCATTTGCACTTCATTGACAAAAATTTTCAGGAATTTAAAAAAAAACCAAAACTGGAGCACATTGCCGCCGTTTTTTTTTGTTTTTTTTTTTGACAAATATTTGCAAAATTAAGAGATTAAAAAAAAATTGCCAACGGCTCCTAATAAGAGAGTAAGGCGAACAGGATGATATTTTGATCGTTTTTTGCATGCTCTTTTTTTGCAATTCACAATGTTTCAGTAAAAATTTTATTTTACTAGGTTCTAGTAGTCCTTTCTCGTCGGTGGGTGGGACAAACCTTGACGAATTTCCGACGGTTTATTTTTTTTATTTTATTGTTCACAATTATATTTGTGCCATTTTTTTTTGAAAGTTCCTCAATAAAATTAAAAATAAATTCGGGGCTTTTTTTGCAGCCTAAAGGAACTAAACCAGCTAGGAAACCAAAGCTGCATAGGGACGTATTTTAATCGTTTTTGATTTTTATTTTGTCAATTATTTGCATTTAGTTTCTGGTAAAAAATTTATTTCTGTACTTTAAAAAACAAAACCAAAAAACAAAAAAAAAACGATATTTTCGGACTGGAATAGGTCCTGATAGGTTTCATCAATGCTGAGGTTCAAACTTGAAGATTATTGCAATTTTTTGAAAATGTCTGAATAAAAATTAGGAATGTGAATGTGAGAGCACTTAATTCTCAACCCAGCTCGTCTTATGATGGTCCAGGTAGGCTAACAGAGGAAAAAAGGGGCACACTGCTGACGTTTTTGTAACTATTTTCAATTATTTGCGACTCACTTTCAAAAAATCAAAATCAAAAATCAGTTGATATAAAAATTTAGTTTATGTTTAAAAAAAATATATATAGCCTAGTTTTCTGGTTGGATAAAACCCTATTAAGTCAATTAGGTGCAAAGAGACAGAAAGGAGCACATTTAACAGTTATTTTGTTTTTCCAAAATACTTTCGGGTATGTGCGATGCGATTCCAAAAACAAATAAAATAAAAATTAATAATTAAAGCACAAATTAAAACAATTCCCAATGTGTCATCCCACCCCACGACTGTTTAAAAATGCCGGGCAATCAAATTTTTAATAAATTGGGAAAAATTGAGTAACGTACTCTCCGACATAATCCAGACACGATAGATAAATAATTCGTCACAAAAATATTCGTCGCCCGGTCGCAAAAATTTGAAAAAATTAAAAAAAAAAAAGAAACAAACAGCCCCAAAAACAAGAACAAAAAAAATTATACAATGATTTCACTTTAAGCATAAAAAAAACCGCCGTGATATGTTTTGCAGAAAATACATTTCAAGGGTGTGGTATAATTAATTTCTCGTCGTCATTTCATCACACATGCCTTTTTTTTTATTAATGCGTCCGTTGAATGGATTTATTTATTTGAAAATAGAAAAGACCACCTTATGTCCTTGATCTGTTTCTTTTTCTTTTACTCTGTATTTAATTTTTTTTTTCGGCATCGCCCGGGTGTTATGCTTTCTCTCAAGTACTAAAAAAAAATTTGGGGCAATAATTAATTGCTTCTTTTGTGAAGTATTTTCATCAAAAACGATGATTTATTGCAGTATTCGTTTTCAAAATTTAATGTAGATTTTGTAGCACATTTTATTACGAGCCAAATGCGCACACTTTCACTCGAGTCAATTAATTAAACCTTTCACTTTTTTCTCAAAAATTTTATGCTTCTTAAAGGACATTTGTAAAGTTATTATTATTTTTTTTTTTAATTAATTATTAAAAGTCCGTATACTGTGGTCGCGGTCACAAATCAACTCACAAAAGTTAAATAAAAAATCGGGGCAAACGGTAATTTTTAAATTTTGAAAAAAAAAACAATATCCCGTTACTTTTATGTTTAGAAAATAAATAGAAATTTAAATATTAACTAGAAAATAACTTGACTGTTGTCTGCTTTACAAAATTTATTTTTTTGTGTAATTAATTTTTATTTTCTAATTTTTAAGTGAACAAAATTGTAATACTTTTTCAAAAAACTTTTCCAAGAGTTTCGTATCGTTAAGCGTCCAACTCTAGACTCATTTCAGAAATTTCCATTCAGTAGGGAAATCGGTACATTTTCCGACCATTTTCTCTATTTTCCCACTTTCAATTTTTCTTTTTTTAACTTTTTCATTTTAGCTGGCGTATTATTTGTTTCCCTTTTTCTCTCCCATTTTCTTCTTCTTCCTTCTAACTGTGAACGAAATGATGTCCCGATTTTGTATTTATCTCGGTTAGCTTAAGTTAAAATGGAAAGAATGAGACAGTTGTACAATCCCACCCGGGATATATAGGCCTCTTATAAGCCGGCATTGGCTATGTACAAAAATATTCTAAAATCTAAATGTGCGAGGCCCATGTACAAATCAGCCCCCCTGTATATACAAAAGAAGAAAAAAAAAATTCCCCGGAAAAGCGCTCTTGTAAACATACTGATCCCGGCTGGCCGCATCAGAGTTTTCCGAATATTCTCACATGATTTGCTTGCTTACATTTATTTTCAATTTTCTTGTTCTATTAGCCGACCGTTTGGGATTCTCTTCTGCTACCCCCTCCACCATTACCCTCTGCAAACCCCCCTCCACAAACGGCGATCGGTTTATAACATTGCGTTGAAAATCTTTCACCCAAATAATTCAGAACAAACAGAAAAGCCCACTAGACGACGACGACGACGGCACCCGACCAGACCGGGTTACACTAAAACCATCGCACACACTATCAAAGATGAATTTGAAAAATTTTTTTGTTCTATTTTTAACAAGTGAAGCGCCGCTGTTTTTGCTCATTGTAATAAAAGCGCGCAATCAATAAGCGACGACGAAAACGTTAATGAGGAGGACGGAGCGTGCGAGTTGCAACAAATTTGTGCAGTAATTATACAGCACAAGTTGTTTCTGAGAATTTATTTTTATTGCTTCGTTTCTTGTTTTTTTTTTTGTTGTGTGCAACACTTTGGGGCATAGTGTGACATAAATTAAAATTCCAAAATTTATGAAGGAACAAAATTTGTTTAGAAAATTATTTTTGGATCTAAAAATATGTTGGCCAAAATAATATTTCCACAAAAGTACTATTTTTACTGTATTTTCCTACATTTTATAAGGGTACCACGAGGTTCACTAATAGGTCCGATGTTGTTATAAAAAAATTGAATTTGTAAAAGATGAGCACACAACGCATAATTTTTTTCCTAGAGTCAGCCCCTGCTAGGCCTACGATTAACAAAGGAAAAATTCGCACATTCCTGCCGTTTTGTTGTTTTGTTTTATTAATTGTAATTTTCTCCGACTATCTCGAAAACTGTGTCAGCCAAATTAAAAATTCAATATTCTTAAAAAACTGATGGATATTTTATTTATTTATTTTTGTTGTTGCAATTTCACCGACTAAGTTAAATTACTCGTACCAACGCTAACTAGAAATAAACGCAGTAAATCGGTCATAAAATGTTTGAGTTGAAACTACTAAATGTCTCGCCCCCTTGAAGATTGAAAACCGACAAATGTGCTGCTAAAAATATTATTTTCAGTTCTCTTACAAAACCAACCGCCTAGCGCAGAACAATTTCAATTACCTCGTACTCTTAAGTCAAGCATACGCCTTCCACCTTCAAACTGTCCTACTATGCAGTTTGAGTGAAACTCCTTTTTTGTCACTCATTCAACTGTTTTATTTGTTTGAGCCAAAACGTTTTCCTGTTCACCTCCCAACTGTTCTACCACACAAGCAATTAGGTATCAGCCAGGACCCAGAAGTCCGAAACTCTCCCGGTTATACATATACTCGTACGTTTCGCTGCTCAGCAGCGGAAGTGGCCATTTCATTTCCACACTGTTCGCAAGGTCTTTGTATTCAAATATGAAAACCGTTGGGACGCTGCCGTGGTGATTTTCCTAATTTTCACACTTTTCGCGGCGTCTAACACCCGGAAATCGCGAAAAGGACTATTAACGCGTCGAAATAATGAGAATTTTACATATTTCGATGCTGTCGCATACGATAATTACTTAAAATTAAAATTAAAATTACGGGACATCTATGGATTTCAGAGAGGATGCGGTCCGACGATTGGACTGACTGACTAAGGGAACTGCCTTGTTGTAACGGACGAATTCAAATTAAAAGGGGAAGAGAGTTGAGAGCCTTTGGAACTTCATTCATGGTATGGTGAAATCGATAAAGGCACACCTTAGGAAAATTCCGGGAAGATATTCAAAATTTAATCAGCTCAAGAAAAACGTTCAATGCCGTTTTAGAAAAAAAACAAATTCTAAATAAAATAAAAAAATAAATGCTAGGTAAATTTAAAGAAATCATTTTTCCCAAGGGCTGTAGGGCTTTTTCCACATTAGAAAGCTTTCTACAGGGCATCTGCCGTTTCCTCACTATTTTGTAATTTTTCGCGATTTGTTCGGGTAAAGGGCGCAATGAAATTAAAAATTCCATTTGAACACTCTTTTATTTAAGATTATAATTAGCTCTCTTCAGTTAGTTAGCGACCAGCGGAAAAAAGGAGTCCTTGCTGACAGTTTCGTTTTTAATTAAATTCAATTGTGACACCTGTCCTGGAATATAGGGAGCTTGTACCTGGAAAATCAACCTGGCTAGGTTTGTGCTGCTGACTTAAGTTAATTCACAAGTTTGGACTGTTTTTTTTTCAATAGTAACTAATGAAATTTTCTTCTCTTGATTAAATTGCGATTTTCACCTTGTTGCAATTATTAAAATTTTGCAAAATAATAATTCAAAAATTGTGCTTACCTGAACGGGTACATTTTAACCCCTTACCCCACTGTGCCGAAAAATATTTGGTCAGCTTTACTGTAATTGAAGTACTCTGAGGCATTTTGTTGGAAATGAAAAGGAGTAGGTGACTAGGCCACTAGGCGCCTGCGGCACGGCTTAAATCGAGGTTCAGCTTAGACCGATGTGATCCGCTGGGATCGCTTGCTTGCCATCAGTGAATGGTGGGGGGCGAATTCTTGAAATGGTGAAGCTTATGGTGTTCTATTTTTCAGAAAAGTAATTTTTTTTTGGATTAAAACGAAAAATATTTTCCGAAAAAAAGATTACAGCTACCGGGCAAAGGCAGAGATCGGATCCGAAAAATCAAAAAAAAAAACGGTCAAGTGCGAGTCGGACTCGCACACGAAGGGTTCCGTACCATCGTACAAGATATAACACTAAGTATTTTTTAAATACTTTTGTAAAAGAAACAAGAGAGGCGCCAAAAAAATCGAAAATTTTTTTTTTTGTGATTTTCATGACGGCCATTTTGAAATTCGCCATCTTAGTTTTTTAATTATTTGTTGCTATAGTGGCAATAGAAATACACACTCTGTGAACATTTCAACATTCTACCTATTACGGTTCCTGAGATTCAGCCCTCCGACAGACAGACAGACGGACGGACGGACAGCGGATGCTTAATATTAGGGTCCCGTAGGGCACCTTTCGGGTACGGAACCCTAAAAAGGGGACATTCACTTCGCTATTTTAAAGTTTTATTTTGCCTTAAAGAAACGGCACACTTTGAATTCGGGGTACCTAAAGGGCCACATTTAAGTCAGATGGTTTTTGTTTTTTTTGGTAGGTAGGTAGGTACTTATCTTTTTGTGGAACGTTTTTTCGTTTTTTTTTGAGGGGATAAAACGGTACAGCCAAATTGAAAAAACAAAAAAACACTTTCAGCAAATAAAAAAAAAAGCTCCTGTACCTGAAGGTTCGCAATTAGGCCGAATGTTTCGATTTATGGCTCCCCGCAACCTATAGCCTACTTCAAGAGCTTTAATGTGGAAAGAGTTTTTTTTTAAAGGAATTAGCAGAATAGATTTTATAGGCCACGTTGCTTTTGCGTTTGCGTGTCTAGGCGACCCGATTTATTAAAATAAAAATAAAAAGATATAAAAAGAGAAAAAAAATATACTGGTACGTTCTCCAGCGAATTCAAACGACTTATTGTGTTTTTTTTCTTGAAAAGTAGACTTTTATTTTTGGATTTAGTGTATACAGAGTTAAAATAACTTACAAAACATATTCTTTATTTTTATCATCTATATTCGCTATTATCCATCTAATTTTTTTCTTTTTCATTCTTAATATCGAACTTATGCATTATTAAACGTTCACTTTTCTTTTCCTTTTTTTATTCTAAACGAGTATACATTTCTTTTTTGCTTTATATGTTTCTTCAAGTTTAAAATTTAAATATAAAATTAATTGAAAATAAATAAAAAGAGAAAGATGATGGTTTTATAATCTTCAGTAAATTCAGCCAAATGGGGAAGGGAGAAAAATATATTTTAGCAATGTTAGGTCCAATATTTATCATGATCCGTGAAGTATCGTGTAGCCATAGTGTATTGACGTATCGCGATACGGATCACGATAAATACTGAGAGTGTAGTGTCCGTTTTACACGGTTATTACACATCGTCGGCTTAGAGTGTAAACCAGCTAACGGTAATTTCACAGGGGAAACATTAATAGTAATAGTAATACAATTGTTTGCGCACTTTTTAATTTTGTTCATTAATATAATAAATAAGAAATAAATAATTGAATGGGATTGCCTCGTTCCCTTTCGAATGATATAAAAATTCCATAGAGGGCAAGTTTACACTCTAAGTCGACGATATGAGAAATGATTTGGAAATTTGCATTGTGGAGCAAGGAACAGAGGGGTGTACTGAGGTAAGAAGGGTCTCCTTTCAAGTTTTTATACCATCTATAATTGCTGAGACATTTAGTACTGTTACAACACCCATTTTCTATTTTTTTATTATCATGGATACAACACATTTAAAATGTGTAAATACTGTAAATAGTTAAATACCATATTCCACAATATCTCGACATATCCTCTACGTACACCTATTATCTGTGATTAGTTAGTTAGTTATTTTTTTTCCCCTCGACTGTAAACGCCTTTCTCCTCTCTTTTTATGTCTCTCTCTCTATCTCTCTCTCTCACATATAATTATGTTCAGCTCATTAGCTCCAAAATATATCACAAAATTTCATTCAAGGAAGAATAAGAGCAAGCAAACAACCAAAACGCCTTCCTCCACGTAAACAGACTGTTATTTGTTTTACATTTATTTATTTTTTTATTTTTTATTTTTTTCTTCACATGTACAAACAACATTGGAACAACAAATATCAGCCGGGTAAAACATATATAATTATGTTCTGTTTTTAGTTCACTATTTTCTTGTTTTATGAATATCTAGGCTTTTAAGCGTTATGTAATTTTTAGAAAGCATCAGTGAGTGGCCAGAGAGTCCGATAGAGTGGGTGAGAGTCGACCAGAGTGCACGAGAGTACAAGATTACATTTTTTCCATTAATTCTTTTTGCCATCACCTTTTACACAATGTCTGCTGAGTGGTCCACTCTCACCCACTCTATCGCCCACTCTCATGCACTCTAGTCCACTCTCCCCCACTCTATCGTGCACTCTCATCCAATTTGATCCACTCGCCGTGTGAAGACTCTTCCTTATTTTTATCTTTTTGTTTAACTACATATAATAGACACTTTTGTAATTAACTCTAGTCTATATCGTGTATGTATATTTTTTTGAAAGTTGGGAGAGGTTTAAAGCCCCGAAAACTCTTGACAAAGTTTGGCGTTTGGAACAAAATACTGTGAAAATAATACCGGTGACAGACGGGCAGCTCTAAGTAGGAAAACAAATTCTACTTTGGAAATCAACAAGTAGGTGCCTACCTATTGAGTTGTCATATCCAGCAAATTGAATTTAAAAATTATTTCGCGGCGGTATTCATAAATTAACACAAAATATCTATTACTATGTAAATTTATTATTTTCTTCAAAAGATTAATCGAGAAGCGAAGAAACAAAATGCAGAATATTTATTATGAACGATTTAAATCCTGGCGGATTTGACAACTGTGACGGCTGGAAAGCTGGATTCCATGCTGTCATGCTCAGTTGGCCGCATCAGAGCTTTCTAAAAACCTTGGAATGCTCTAAAGCTCTACCAACATATTTATGGGCGTTAAAGCATAATTTGAGCCATCTGTCTGTCAGAGGTAGAAGCCATCCATAGCACCATTAGGGTCGGGGATCGGAAGAGAGTAAAATGTAAAATTAATTACAAATGACCAATTTTAGTGTCGAATGCACAGTTTCCAGGATCGCTTATCTCGTAATCGAATATACTATTAAAATTTTTGGAATATAAAGATGGCGGATCCAATTCCGTTTAAATATTTTGGGGGTTTTCGGGGTTGCTGATTATAAATCTGGTATCCAAAATTTCGAACTTAACGATGGCGCCCAAATATTGCCAACGTAAATGAATTTCCATGAAATTTGGTTCTCTATAGCGTCTGTAATTTTGAAATAATTGCCAATTCCCCCCAACACTTTAAAAGATTATGAAAAATATTGTGAAAAAAATAATTTTTAAATTCCAACGACGTGACCGAGACGCCTGTGATTTGTCATCAAAAATATTGAGCCATTGGAACAGCATGTTATCTATACTCTTACTTATATGTATATGAATGGATTAAATAAAAAAATAATTGTGATTAAAAATTAAATGAAATTTTACAGGCGTGTTGCTCAATACTTCCGTAATCGTATAGACTATATACGTTGAAATTTAATTAGTATAAAATGCAACAGCCTGTCTGCTTGTTTGCTTAAAACTCAAGAAACACTGAATCGATGATTTATATAAATTTTTTTAGGTACTCAATTTCACATCTGCTGATAAAAATAACGAATTTAAGATTAAGGACTCACATATTTTAAATTTCATGAATGCTATTATTTGGGGTTTTCGGTATTACAGATTTCAAATATAGTATAGATAACAGGATGTTAATGCCCTAAATATTTTAGGCAGACTCTGTTCACAGGATAAGTTATAGAAACCAGTAATGAAAAATTAAAAAAAGATTTCATAAAACAAGGGAACATTTTTAGTTTGGTGTACCTAAAGGGTCACATCTTTGTCTTCTTTGGTTTTTATTTTGTTTTTTTGTTGTTGCTTGATTGTTTGGTTTCTCTTAGGCTGTAGCAGAACTTAGCTTTTGACGGTACAACCGAATTAAAAAAATATATAAATATATTTTCATAAAAAAAAAGGTTCACAATTAGACCGATTTTTTTGTTTGGTTTTTTTATTTTTGTTGCAATGTTCCTTAATTTCTAGCGGAACTTACCCTGTTTTTCCGTAGCTTTAAGCTAGTGCGTTCTCCTGCGAATGTAAACGACTTGTGGGGTTGTTTTTCTTTAAAAGTAGACTTTTATTTCTGGGTCTAGTATTTACACTGCCTATATACACATTTAAAATAACTTACAAAACATTTCTTTCTTTATCTCTCTCGTTATCTATCGTATTCTTCTCTCTCATTCTTTCTTTCTTATTATCGAATTTATCCATTATTCCAGGCAACATCATCAAACGTTCACTTTTATTTTATTTTTATTTTTTTATGTTTTATTTTATACTCGTTTTAGATTTTTGCTTTTTATGTTTCGTTAAAATAAATAAATATAAAAAACTAAAACGAAGAGGATACAATATTAATTTTCTTTGAATTACTGAAGATCCAGCCAAATGGGGAAGGGAGAAAAAGGATTTTTAGCGTGTTAGGTTGGTACATATGAGAAATGGTTTTTTTTGTTTTTTTCGGAAAATAAAATTATTTTGAAAATGGCGTGGGGGAGTATGGTGTGATGAGCTAAGAAGGGCCTCCTTTCGAGTTATTATACCATCTATAATTTCTGTCATACATTTAGTATTGTGTTAGAACATCAATATTTTTTTTTTTAATATCATAGGAACAAAACATTTAGATACAGTATTGTTTGACTAGGTAAATATGGCCTTCCGGCGACACCTATTATCTGTGATTAGTTAGTTAGTTATTATTATTATTCTTTTTTTTTGTTTTTGCCTTACCGCGACTGTAAACGCTTTTCCCTCCGCTCTCTTTAGATCTTATTTGCTATGACATACTGCCCATTATCTCGAAAACAATATGAAGATATTCAATTAAAGGAAGAAGAAGACATTGTTTTAACAAAAAGCGCCCTACTCCACGTAAACAGACTGTTGATTGTTTTGCGTTCGTTTTTTTTTTTATTTATTTATGTTTTTCTTATGTAAAAGATATTTTTATTCCATTCATATATTTTAAATTTCACACAGATGCAAATATTTCCCTTTGTTTAGTTCACATTTTTCCTGTTTTATATATATCTAGAATTTTAAGCGTTACGTTATATTTATATTCTTTATAACACGTCTGTAATTGTTTCTAGTGCTATATAAAAAGAATTGATATTGATTGCTTTTGTCACGTTTCTCCATTTTGATAATTTTATTATCTGAATGTTTCTATTTATTGGTTTTGAAAAACACATAAGGACAATGTCGAAATATTTTGGATTTTTTTTTACATATAATAATGTATATAGTTTTTTTTGGAATTTATGATTTATTTTTTTTTTTTTGTTATAATTATACATTCTCATATTTTGAGCTTTATCAAATTTTCAAAATGCTATTAAGCCTCTTTGGCTGTGACCAAGAGGGGAAAATTGTAATGCTGCTTACTGTTCATCGTTTTTTTTTTTTGTAATTCTGCTTACCGCTGTAGTTTGTTTTTTTTTTTTAAATAATTCCAACATGACAATGCGCTCTGATGCATTTTGAAACAAAAACTGCATTTCTCTTTGGTGGGAAAGTTTCACAAAAATTTATTTATTTTTTTCTTTTTGCAATTTTACTTGAAATAACTACCAGATACAGAAAGAATTAAAAGTTCAAGACACAATAGAGTGAACTGCTTTTTCTAGTACTGGGTTGCTGGAAAAGTCATCATGCACTTTGACAACAGATGGTGCTGGTTCAATTTAGGAAGTACGGAAAGAGTGCAAAACACTCAAAAAATTTAAATTTCTGTTATTCTTGAGGCATTTTTCCAAGGTGAAATAAAAAATAAAAAATAAATAGAAAAGAGGAGAACCGTGCGTCTTTTATTTTATTTTTATTTTTTTGCTGTAATCGCCTAGCCTAGCTGTGATTGCTGAGCACAAGGGCTAATGCAGTGTCGTCGTGTCGTGTTTTTGAGCTTGAGCGGTTATCAAACAAAGCGTTGAAAAAAAATGTCATGATTTTTCCGACAGCCCAATAATTTCATTTATTCATTTTGTCCGAACATTTTTTCCACTTACTGTGCAATCCTTAGATGGGTTGAACTTGGGTTCCATGTCGAATTATTTTCGCTCCATCTAAATGCGTCTCGGTAATGTGAGTAGGATTGAGGAAAGTGACCGTCTTCTTGTATTTTCTTCTTTTTATAATGTATAAATTACTTTTTCACTTTTTTTTACTTTCTTATATATTTTTTTTTTTCTTTTTTATTATGAGTCAGGAAAAAATAGTTGTCGTTTGGACGGAATAAGAAAATTTAAGACTTTGGCTAAAAAGTCTGTAGAAGGTTGCATAAGTTTGCGAACGTTTTATGTTGCTCGTTTCATCGCATTTCATGTAATTGATTTTTCTCTTTAACTTTATATTTTCACTTAATTTTATCAATTTTTAGCAGAAATTCCGCTAGTAATTGTCACATTTTGTGAGTGTTGTGTAATTTTGTTTACGAATAGTTTTAAATACTTACGGTAGAGCGGTGCACATTTACTATGGAACGCACCGTTGTTTTTTATTTTTATTTATTTTTTTTATTTTTCTTCTAATATGATTTTACTGTAATTTACTTTTTTTTACTGTTTTGCCGTACATTTATTTTTATTTTTATTTCTGTTTTTTGCTATTTATTTCGGTAAGGGTTCTAGGTAGCACACGACTGTATTATTTTCATCAAGCATTGCAGATATATTTCTACCCACAATTTGTTGCTGTTGTTGGGCATGCTGGGCATGTTGGGAATGTTGTTGTTGTTGTTGCCGATGGGCTGGTGTTCCATCATCATTTGTTGTGATGGAATGTGATGTTGGAGATTTTCTATAATGTTTGTTTGTTGTTGTAAAATCGTAACTGGGCTTGTTAATCGATCGACTGTGGGTGATAAAGAAAAATTTTATGTTACCATCTCTGTTAATATTACATATTCTGATACTGCTAGAAACATAAAACAACGCCTCATCAAGACTCTGAAGCAAGCAAACTGGAAACCATTGGTACGTGTACATGTGTAAACAAATGGAACCCACCTCCAAACATAAAGCACAAAATTGAACAATTTTCTGACATATATAAAACAAAAAAAAACAAAAAAGGATACCTAAAGTTGAATTTGGACAAGAACACCTCCTGCCTACACAAAAAAATAAAATTAACACCTCCTGCCTATTAAAATGACGACATATAGCTTGACAAAACCCTTTAATTTGATATCCATGTCAAGGGTGTTGTGAAGAAAGAGGTTATCCGCCATCTTGGGGTGTCCGCGATATTTTATTTTGGAAAACGTCACATAGTTTATTATATTGTGCTTCTGCAACACTTTCATTTAATACCCATATTAATAATATTTGATGAAATATGTTTTCTATTGTCAGATATTATGACTTACTACGATGGTCGCCATTTTGATTTTTTTTTTGTTACATTATATAGCCCATGACACCTGAATTATTAATACGATTCTAACAAATCCTCATTTATCTGCATTGGTAAGTCCAGTGGGTCTCTAGGCCGTGACATCCGTACAAACATACATTTTTACATACAAACATCCACACATACGTGCATATATGTATACATACATATACGCAACCCTTCCGATGTCGGGTAAAAAGTACCTCTGTGCCAGAATCATCCTGCCTACTAAAACAAAAAAAAAAATGAGAATTGCTAAAGTGGACTCATGGACCCCAAAAACTCCTGCTGCAGCGTTGAACAAAAATCTTCCTCTATAACGCCAGAAATGAACTAGTTTTGTATTTTTGTTCATCCGTCCACCAGCTGGTTTAGTCACTTTTTCAAAAAAAAAAAAAAAAAAATATTAATTCGCCTAAGTACCTGAAAGGTTGTCTCAGAGAGTCCTCTTTATTTGCGATCATTCTCCTAATCCTGTTGTAACGCTCTTCCTCCATGATAACATCATTATCATGATCGTCATCTTCATCTTCTTCTTCATCATCACATATTTCGGACACTTGACTATTAAGGATCTCCTCGTAGACTGGCTCATCGGGGCCGGAGCTCTGGTTGTAGTATGATGCTCCAGGGGGCATACTGCATACAAATTCATTAGATAGATCACAGCTGGGATGCTTATGCCTATAGTGCTGACGGAACGATGGCCTATCATGTGGGAAGCAGTCACTTGGATGTGACGATGAACCGCCCGAATGGATCAAATGCGAGTCAGCATGATCCTCGTCAGATGAGTTCATTTGCTTTGGTGGATACCGATAGTATTTGCGTTCATTTCGCATATCAGAGAAGTCACTGTCGCTCAGTTTATCATCCTCGGAAGGGGCATGGAAGTGCTTTAGCATTGTTTTCTTATACGAGGGGTAGAATGCATGGACCGTGTCTGTTTTAGGTGTTTTAGCATCGCCGTTATTCTTTTTCCGATTGTTCTTCTCTGTCCAGTAGAAATATTCATGTTGCTGCTGTGGGGTTTGGGGTAGGTTTCTCACACTCCCCGGATGTTGTTTGAGACGTTTTGATTTGCAGTCGTAATACAAAAATTTATCATCGTATGAATTTAAATTTTTGTTGGTTACATCATTCCCTAGAGTGGCCGTTTGATTTGAAGAAAAGTATTGATCCGGTTGCTGGAAATTCCAGTCCTGCAATTTAACGATATTCCAAAAAGTTCCCATAGAAAATGAAGGAAAATTAAATTCACCTGTCCTTGGTCATTTTGGGTGGAATTAAAAATTAAATGTGTCGATCCAGCCGAAGATGTGGGGGACGTGTGTCCACCACTTGGAGTTCGTAATGCACCTCCAGCTGCCCTTTCCAAAATAATATTATGTCGATGACCCCTCGGTACTGTGCTCTGTACATGCTGTAAAGTGGCCGCAGTGGTACCGCTCGTTTCGGGATATGATGGTACCGATAATTTTGGTGACACAACATCTACAGTACCTTCAGTTGATGGCACAACTGGCAATGAAATTGGACTCTTTTTGCTAGCTGACGTACCAAAGTGCTGATTTTGATTATGAGACGCTGACGATGATATGGATGATGTCTTTGAGCATCTCAAGCATTTTGGCAGCCATGAATTTTGTCGAACATACTTTCTATACTCACGGCGTATCTAAAGTTTTTTTTGGGGGGCAAAAATTCTATTGTCAGACAATTGATCAAAGTCTGTGTGGATTTCATGAAATACCTTCTCATTTTGGATGCAATGAAATATAAAAATATACAGCCCAAGAAGGGAATTAAAAGTAATAAACAAATAGCCGTACGTGTTGGACACTTCATCCTCAGCCTTTGTCTTGCGTAAATAAAAATACGCAAAGGTCCAGTCAGCGGTAAGAATCACCAAAAATATAAACGAGCACCTTAGATCAAATCTAGAAAAAATTAGCACAAATTCGGAATTGCATTTTTATAAATATTTAAAAAAAATATAAAAAAAATAAATAAAAAAAAAATAAAAAAAATAAACGTACCTGACACTGGACAGCCTGCTGTGCTCCTTGTTCTTCAAAGTAGATTTGTTCTTCCTGCACATAATATAGCCCGCTAAAAGTGTATACCCAACAGCACCCTAGAATAAAAATATTTCATTAAATTTCTGTAAAAAAAAAAACAATTAATTATATAACAATTATGTGCGACGTACCAGGACAAAAAGAATGATTGGTGCCACAAAGGTCGTGTAGAATAGTGCATTGGATTCCATGAAAACGCAAAAATCACTGCGCGTATAGGAGCTCGGATCCACAGCCAGTGATATTGCAACAATTGTGAATGATAAACCATACGACAGCAGATAGTACCAAATTATTTTTGCTGAATTTTCAACTTCCAGCAGCATATCATCAGTCGTTAGTGTCACATACAATTGAAAACCTGAAGGAGATTTTAATTAAATTACTGGCACCAATAATTGTCATGATAACAATAACGATAGCTATCAGCGCATAGTGTGATACCGACGCAGTGTTGGGCAAAATTTATTTACGATTAACAATTAAAATTCTTTAATTAATTGCAATTTCGAGTTCTTTATTAATTAATTAATTGTAATTAATTGTGATTGTGAGTTCTTTATTAATTAATTAATTTTAATTAATTGTAATTGCGAGTTCTTATTAATGTAATTGTAAAAGATACAATTAGTTAAAGAGTTTTAATTGTTAATTGGTTAATTGGCAGGAGTTGTTTCAGACCGGAAAATGGGCGATGCACGCCTTTGTGCAGAAAATATTAATTCCAATTCTTCCTGAGGCGTTTTTTGCGAGGAAAATGGTAAAGTTGAAATTACTACGCTGACGTTTCGGCCTTTTTGTTGTTGTTTTTACAGTGTAATAATCTATTCCAAGAACTGGAGGATTTTTCGGGACTGGGGTAAATTGCGATTTAGTAGCAGTGGCAATTAGACACTTGGGAATAACAGGCAAAGTGGGGATCGAATATGAAATGATTGCAGAATTGCTTTATGTAATGTAATATTTAGGTACAGTCACAGAATTCAAGTCTACAATAATTCCAAAATGACGGATTCAAAATACCGTCCGAAAAATTCAAACTTCAATGGATTATCATGAAAATCAACACCAGGAGGTTTTCGGGGTCGCTGATCGAAATCACCATCAAAATTTTGGAAATCCAATATGGTGAACGAAATTGGCGGATCCAATATGGTGAACGAAATTCTTTATTTTGGACAGATTTCCGGGTATGCGAATGTATAGGTGTTTTTGGGATCGCTGATTTTAAATCTGCTATTAAAATATCGAACATAAAGGTGGCTGGCAAAATTCACAAACGTAAATTTTCAGCTTACGAAAACGGTTTTATATGTCCTGCGCTTGCGCGTACCGATGGTAATAAAATTGAAGCGGAAAATATATTTAGCGGTATAAATAAAATGTTTAAAATGGTATTACTCACCTTCAAAGAAAAGCCAGGCAATTGCTGATAGTATGAAGCAGTGTAGGAATGCGGTTGTAAAACCGCACAACAGATTCATTTCGCTTTGTTCAATTCCAAGTAAGAACAAAATTTCAATTATAAAAAGACACACGTAGATATTTTTGTAAATAGATGTTCTAGTTGACTGCAATGTTTAAAAGAGAGAAAAAAAAACACAAAATAGAAAAATACTAATTGAAAATTAACAGAGGGGATTTTGTTAGTAATGCTTAAAAGAAGTCCCTGCTGCATTCTACACCCAATTAAAAAAAAAAAACAATAAACCTAGTTCTTCTATGTTTCAATAGGCAATTAGTACTACTATAGCGTGGGGAGTCGGGAAGAAAAGCATGAAAGCAAAAGAATTTTTGTTTCTTTTTTCATTTTAAAATTTTTTGCCTGAATCTCTTTTGTTCGAAAATAAAATATTTGGAAATAAAATTTTGTTTTGTTTTTTTTTTAATTAATTTTTGAGGAGATTAAAATATTTTTTTTTGTGTGTAAAATAAAATGAAATCAGATGCTTGAGTCCATTTGAGCGTGCTCAGGCTATTTAAAATTTAGTATGTGTTTTAAATAAATAATAAATCGCAAGAAATTGGATAAATGAAAAACAAAAACAAAAACTAAATAAAAGAGAAAGCGATAAAAGCGTTTAAAAGTCGGTAAAACGGCTAAATAAAGTACTGAGGATGACAACTAAACAAAAGTTAATTGTATTATAATAAAACTGCAGTCGTTGAATTTATGTAAAAAAACATCATTTTATTCCAAATATTAGGGAATGTCTTAAATAAGATATTTAAATAAAATTTGAGAAAAAAAATATACAAGCAATCACGCACTATAATTGGAATGGAGTAAAACAAAAAAAAAATAAAAAAATAAAATAATGAGAATAATTAAAACAGATGCTTAAAAACAAATAAGAACTTAAATTACGGTTTTTGTTGTTTATTGTCTGATGCAACTCTACTACTTAGTACACAGTAATCTCAATCAAAATTAATTAAAGCAAATTAAAAGTTAAATTAGTCTTCTTAAATAATTTCTTAGTGTTTAATTGGTCTTTTGCTCTCATGTTTTTTTCTCTTTTGATTTGAATTTTGTGTGCATTTTTGCTTTTATCGCCTCGAATTGTTTTTTTTATTTCCTCACTCTCTTCAGTATTTTTTATATTTTTATTTACAAATTTTTGTAGTTTGTGTAAAACATTTAATCGCAACCTTTTAATTGAACTTAAAACTATAATCCCTTAAACTTTATATCACATTTTGTCTTACACTGAATTTAATGGAAGGTAATAAAATATAAAAAAAAATTATTTTACAATACAAGGTTGCATCACTAAGTACTCGCGTTTGAAGACAGGTGGCGTTACCATCCATGACCACCTTTTACTATATATGGACTGAAATTTGCCTGTTTCTACCGTATAGTCAGCATGTTTATGTACACCGATTCCGTGTACACGGATCACGCGAATAGACACTGCCAAAAATTACGACTTGGCTTAATTCCTAACACGGGTACTTATTGATTACCCAACCGAATTCGAAAAGTCTAAAACTGTTCATATTTTGTTTTCTCACTTTATACACGTCTAAGATTTTTACAAAATAAAAAAAACATAAAAACAACTCCTTATTCGTCGTCAATTTATTTTAAGCGCCTTTCGGTAAAATCAGTAGCATTAAAAATGTCATGGGCTGCCTGAGAAGAAATATTTATTGGAGGAAAATCGCTCAGAAGGACTTGGAATAATAATTTCCTCATTCATTCAGCTCAGAGGTGCTTTCAATAAATTGCAGCTTTATTGGAAAAAAAAAATGAAGCGGAAAACCGATAAAAGCCATCACCATTCCTTTCGTCTTTCTTTTTATAGCTTTTAGCATGAAAACTATGAAAATTAAAATTGATGGTACATCTGCAGCTGAAGCATAAGCCCCATACCTTGCAGCTGATATTCACAAAGAGAATTTCCGCAAAAACAGGAAATACAATTTCTGCTTTACCCCCTTGGGCACTTTCCCGATTTCCACGTAGACCGCGAATTTATTAAAGACCACGAGCCATCGTCACCCAAAAGTAGCTTAAAACAAAAGCTGTCGACCCCCCACCCCGTCAACCCACAAATATTGTTTTGCAATTCAACATTTATAAAAATTAACAACAAAAATTGAATAATTTAATTAAAACAATAAATTGAAAAAAAAAAAAAAATTCCACAACAACATACACCACCCAATTCATGTGACTAATCATATGCGATATTCGGCTTTATAGTCGCAACCTGCGACCCGCTGTGCGTTATTCCATCGACCGATGATGTTGCGAAAACAATTGAATTTATGTTTGTATTTTTGAAATTAACAAAATTACTATTCGGGCAATTGTTGATATTTTGATGCCTAATCGATAATATATTTTGTGTTGCAACCATTTGCAGTACCCCAGCTGCATTCGACGTATTATTACTCCCATTATTTCCCGCTACATTGTTATCAATGCTGTTGTTGGGTGGAGCTGTTGAGCTATCATTGTTGCGATTACCATTTCTTACCTTTACAAATACTCCATTAAATAGTTTAAGGGTTAAAATCGCAATTACTATAAATAATAGACATATGGCAATGCTGACGTAAATCAGAATTCTCATGTTGCTATCAAACATCGATAGCAGCGATGAGCTGTGCTCGTCCACAATTTCCATTAATATGGCGAAATTTGTTAGATGATTGCACATACACACTGTGTGCGTTCGATTTGTTGATTCTAAATAGCATCCATCTTCCGACCATGCACTGGAAACGAAAGGAAACAAAAACAAAAATTAATTTTATTTAAAATTAGTTCAAATTAATTATATAACAATTAATAACACTTAAAACATGTTCGCTACCAAGGGAAAATCAGTGACCCAAAAAACTCCCATGAGCTGAATTTCATATTTGTGAGTCTGCCATATTTTTAACTCGAAGATTTAGGACTTTCCCAAATTTATTTACGATTGATAATTAAAATTGTTTAACTAATTGTATCTATTACAATTACTATTAATTAATTGTAATTAATTGCAATTGTGAGTTCCTCATTAATTAATTAATTGTAATTGTGAGTTGTTTATTAATTAATTAATTGTAATTAGTTCAAGAATTTTAATTGTTCATCGCAATTAAATATTGCCTCATTACCATGAAAATCAACACAAGGAGGTTTTCGGGGTCGCTGATCTCGAAACCACTATCAAAATTTTAGAAATTAAAGATGGCGGATCGATTTTGAAATCCCAAACCCCACTAGAATTTTGTTGCTCGTGAAAAAAAAAAACTCCTACTACTTCCCCCACTGCAAAATTTTAACCAAACACAAAAAGTTTATTAAATATTTAGAAAAACATTGAATTGTACTTACTGATCGATATAATTCCAGAAGACACATGTTGGATTTGTTACGTTTTCTGTTTTTAAATGCCTCAAAACTAGTCGTATAGGTTGCGACAGCTGTATATGGCGGCCCTTACCTAAACTGGCTGATATCACTTTGCTATTTAAAATACGAATACGCTGTGGTGGATTTGTTTCATTAAAAATTTGTTTTTGTACTGCAAAGGAACACAAAAAAAAAGAAATATGTAAATAAATTAGTATGTCGAAGGTGATCCATTTTTAAATAAAATAAAAATATTGCGCAGGTACTTACTGTAGTTTGTTGAAAACTTAACATCTAAGTTATCATAAGATGGCTTTAAAATTGATTCAAGACGATCAAATGCCACAAAAACAATGCGAACAAGTCCACCCTCACTATTTTCAATTAAAGCACCACGTGGTAGTTCAATGCGATCATCACTGACTTGCCACTGTTCCAATTTAGCATCCGGAAATATTTCATTCGTAACAATATTTCTTGTTTCCAAAACACGTACCGATAAGACTGTAAAAAGAAAAATTAATAAATAAAAAAATTGTTTGGAATAATAAAGAAATCTTTAAGAGAAAAAAAAGCTACTCTGCTACTCGACAATCAAAGACTAATTTTATAAAACATTTTTTCAACCTTTAAGAATGTCATAATTCATTTTGCCCCATAAAGCAGATTATCCAGTTGACCACGTTCATTTGACGGAACAACGTACGAAACTTTCACACGAAGAAAAAGAACAGAGAAAATATATAGCGGATGATTTAGTTTTTCTTTTTATATTATGAACTTCAAAAGTTTTTCTCGTACCTACTCCTTTTTAGGTGAAAGTAGAGACATTGCACGTAGGTGTGCAAAAAAATAGTTTTTTTTTCTGGTTCAACTTTTCTCAAGAATAAAATGAAAAAAAAAATAAAAAAAATAAAAAAAAATAATTCAAGGAAGAAGACGAAGCAAAGTTGGTGGAGTTTTATCTTAGCAACGGTTAGTGCACGAAGGATTTATGGGTTTAAATGGAAGGCCGAGGATTTCTTTGAAAGCATAATTTAATGCTTTTGACTTTTTTATGCATCAAGCTCTCGTCTATATCTAATTTGAATAACAAAGGTGTATCTCCTTGTGGTGGTATAAAGGTTAAACTAATTTCATTCTTTGTACCAGGGGATAGCGATTGCATTAAATTGGATTTAGGGAGAGTTAATTTTAATGATGACAGCCTTATCCTACAAGAGCTGGCATTTTAATTATTAACAAGTCAAGAAAATATTTGTGAAAAATTGTGACAGTTGTATTTTAGTCAAAGGTACAAATTCATCATCTAGCAGTGGTATCGGCGAGACCATTTACAGTCTAAATGTTTTGTTATTTTATTTGTACGTTTATTTTAGAAAAAAAAAAACGCTCATTTGAATTTCAATGACAGATTATTTCAACAGGACGACGCCACATGACACACGCTGCACGAGATATATTTCAATAAGAAAGGAAACTTTTCATAAAACAGCAAGGTGATATTATTTCCATCCAACGTTCCAAATATATTCTTGCCCCTCAACACCCACCACAAAATGAGAAATTCTTTAAATACTTACGAATATTTTTAACTTTTTGCACAATACTCCTTTCCCGTATAATTGTATCAGCTAAAAGGAACGCATTGTCCTCAAGTCCAGTAAGGAGGGATGTTGCCACCCTCATCTGGTCCTCAAAGCTTAAATCAAGCCACGAGACCTGCTGTGATACATCCAATAAATTTGAGCCAGTCTTAACGACACCATGCAGCAGCTCATAAATAATTGCCTCCCGTTGTCTTTGATCCGGAAATGTAACAATGTCATATGTCATCTTTTCGGACATTGTCTGTATTATTTTGGTGGTAACAAGCATGTCACCCCCGTACAATGTTTTACTGCTTGTCACCTAAAAATACACAAAAAAAAACGAAACGAAAAAATAAAACATTAAAGGTAAAATAAATAAGCCAGACTGCATTCAATTAATCCGATAAATTTAATTCATCGCATAAATCAGAGATAAAAATTATTTCAAAAGGGGTTGAACGTTAAATACCTGCGACAGATCGTTTGCTATGGATATCAGGGAGGAGTCTCTCTGGTTTACCCGAATTTCCAAATTGTTTAGCCACAGGCTACGGCATTGAGTTAAATCCGGTGTAACAGGGTGCCATGAAGGTTGAAGTCCGCCGCTATAAACCTTTCGGGCCGTGTCACAATATTTATTGCAGTCACCCCTGTTGCTGCTGCTACTGCCGCCGCCACTGTCAACATTGCTACCGTCATGATTATGGCCACTGCCGCTGCTGCTGGTGGTGATGCTGTTTCCATGGACCAAAACGCATCGCCACTTTGCTATACCAGTTGCACCCCCTGCAGATATGGTAAGTTATGTATGCACGTAAATAAATAGGGTTGCAGGCATTGATTATTTTAGTTAAATGCTGTGGAACAGTCGAGTTAAGCATCCCGAAATTCAACTGCCCGAATCCCCCCCCCCCCCCCCCCCCCCCCCCCGGCACCCGAAATAGACAAAACTTCCAAGGACCACGACGATGCCCACTGATTCGAACTAATCCTAAAAGCAGGTCACACAGATTTGGTGGATATAATTTTGATGGGGAGGGGAGGGGGGTGTATTATTGGCTAACCGCCCACCTTTTACGTTGGCCAATCCCCCCCCCCCCCCCCCCCCCACCCACCAGACATATCACAAAAATTACAATAGGGTTGAGAATAAATCTGTTTACTCACCTGGACAAGGTTGGACATTCACCTCTCCCACTCTGGTGATGTTCCAGAAGAGGTTTCTGGAATTCGTTGGACCGCAGTAGTAATTGCTGTCGCTTCCGTCATAATTATGATTGTTAACAGACGACGATGATTGGGTCCCCCCATGAATTTGATTACCGTGATGATTGCTAACGGAATTGTTTTCACCTAATTGTCGGTCTGATGGTCGTCCGCCGATTGATGCACCATTCGAATTGAAATTTGGTCTGGGCGTTGATTCAATTTGCCCTTCACCTGTTTGGAACAAAAAAAATATATGAAAACAATTTTAAATAATTGAAATTAATTATTAATTATAAAATTAATCGCGCATTCTGTGTTCGTGTATTATCCGTGTACACGGAAGTACACGGAGTGCGTATTTTATTTGCGAATTATTTTATTTTGTCGATGTGCGAATGTAAAAAGCTTTGTAAGGTTTTTAACTCTCGTATACTTTCCGTTTACTTCCGTGCACTATCGTGTACACGGAGATTACACGGACACGGAGTAATAGCGAATAGGCACAACCTTAAAAAAAATTGGTTGTAATTAACTAACTAGGCAAACAAATGTAAAACGAATCAAATTCCTGCCGTGTCTTGCGAAATTGCCACAAAGGCCCTAATATAATCCCTGAGGAAAACGGTTCAGTAAAGACATAAAAGCCCTTTAAAGATAAATTAATCGATGAAAGGGCACTTATCAAGTGATTTCTGGCAATCATAAGGTTCTGTCTATGCTCCCAGACAGAAACAACATTTAAAAAAAAAAAACAATGGACCGGTAGTATAATTTTGTAATTTATCGGATTTAATTCAGTTTCTGTGTAAGTGATTGTGGCCAAATGTTAAGCACCAAATTGGCACCGTTAATCGCCAATATTTTCGCATAATGCAGAGCAAAAAGAGGAAAAACTGCCCGAAGCACATAACCTATAACCCCATCGATAGTATGCAGATAATCTCCTAATGAGAGGCAATTTAATGAAAAGCGTTACGCCAGCCTCGGACAATTTTGTATTAATCATGAATTACCGCAAATAAATTGACTGTGCCTTGTGATCCAAATTAAATTCCCGGGAATGAAAAGGGGGGAGGGGGAGGGGGCAATCCCGAACTGTTCAATTCATGTCTCCAGCGTATTTATTTTACCCTCTGAAAATACCTTCCCCATGGCCGAATGACTGGATGATCCTTCGTTTCCTCGATGTGCTCCTGGCTGTCGGGTGACGTGGCACAGTGCTGTATGGTGCGTACATTGCATTTATATGTTACCATTTTCACAGAATCCAGCATGTGATGAGACCAATCAGTCTTCATTAAATTTTCTAATTATTTCATGAATTTATGCGAAATCTGGTAGATGACATCCTCTCTTGGGCGTGAAGCTTATATTGAGGTCACGGTAGTTGGAAAGGTGGAGGGGAGGCAACACGAACGGGAAATGTAATACGATTAACCCAGAACATCTTTGAACTGTAACCCTCAGCAAAATTTCAATATTGTTGAACGGCACAAAATCAGTTCAATGAATTCAATTAAACCCCCCCTCCTTCCAAATAACCCGAACAAGATCTTAAAGTGTCTTTGGTCTTGGGACTGCTTTCTGTCCATTGTCTTCCATTCCTCAAATTAATAAGTTAATTTGCACAAAGGTCATCTGCTTTTTTACCTTATCCCTATACCTCTGATGGCCGATAGGCATTTCATTTTATTTTAGAATGTGAAATGTACTTGGGGGGGAGTCAGAATGGAATGACTATATTGGTGCCCGAACATTTTCCAAGTTTTTCTAAGTGAACAGGATAATATACGCAAATCTCGCAAGTAACTCTAGAAATTGCTCGTGTTAATTTTTTTTTTTAAATTTATTCCACTCTTTGCCTTAGAAGAAGAAGAAGGTCTACGCGAAAAAAAAACCATAGGAAATAATTTTTGAAGTAAACCATCTTTAGGGGGATGGTAGAGTGGAATCAATTCATGAATCCATTCCACTGACGCGCGTAGCGGGATTTCTACATATGAAATTGGATTCCTATATATGTTTCCGAGGTTGCTGATCTCAAATCTACTATCGAAATTTACAAATTCAAGATGGCGGATCCAATATGGGGACCAAAATTGATGGGGTAAGATTTACGAGTTCATTGCTTCAAAACTAAAATAATTTTTGAGTAGTTTTGAACAACATACGGCCTCACGTTGTCATGTTGGAAAAATCAAATTGCCATGGAGATCACCTTTCTCACTTTTCGTCCAGAATTCGGTCAGTTGCAATTAATAGCGATCCCCAGTGATTGTTTCAAACCGTTCGAATAAAATTTTTGTCGAATTGTAGTTTTCCGCGATCCCTATTGCTGTTAGAGAAATCAAACTAACCTAAAAGTCACCAAACTAGTATTTCCACGATATATTTACTATCGAAATTTAAAAATTCAAAATGGTGGATTGAAATTATTTAACTTTAATGGATTACTGTGAAAAATGGTACTTTTATGTGTTTGGGGTCGCTTATCGCGTGTAGTATAATACACGGTAATTTATTTTTCACCTTACTGAGCCATTTTTCTAGAGGAACTTTATACAGTGCGTTTTAGGGAGGGAGGCAGTATCTAGAGAGTGAAAAAGAGAGAAAGAAAGAGAGGGGGGCCGCATGCATCCCTCAAACGTTTTTCCATCTCAACGCCTGGTTAAGAGGGAGGGTCGCTTATTTTAGTCCTTTTAGCTGTGCACGAATGCAGGACTCCTGCTCGGACGGAGCTGTTTTTTTTTCTTCTTCTATTTATGGTGTGATCCAACAATCGCACCATCCCCATCCCCAGCCCATCTATGAATTTCTTTACTGTTGAATGAAACAGAAAAAACGCAATTGCATTTTCACCGGGGTGTGGTTGGATTATGTGAAAAATTTCCATTTTGATGGAAAATATCGCGTTTGGTCGAGTATATAATTTGATTTGGTTATCGTATCCTGGTCGGCTGCCGACGTGCTAGCCACAAAGCCACACTGTCTAAGGGTGCAAAAAAAAAAACAAAAACTAAAAATGGAATAATTGCGGAATTATGGGGTTACGGGGTGTGTACTGTGACAGGAAAACTTAATTATATTTTAATTGCTGTTCACTTTGTCAGTAGATTGTTTTAAGTGCTGCTCTGGAGGGTTTAAGATGCAAAAAAAAATAATACCATAATAGGTACATCGAAATCCCTTAACATGCACAATTTTCTATTTATGGGGCAAGTTGCGAACAAGCCAATCTTAAGGAGAATGCGAAACGAGCTCCTGGAAGTTATATGAATTATGGGAGGGTTCGACAAGCCCCTTGGAGTGTTATTAGACCATAACCTTAACCATAATCCGGCATAAGCATAAGTTTTGCAACACTCCCCAACTGCACATAAATAAGCGAATTTAAACAGTTTGAACTTGGTGGGAAATTGCTTGGCCTCACATATGTACATTCATTAGAAATTAATCAAGGTGACTTGTCCACTCACCTGCGCCTGAAAGCACCGTTCCATTATTTCCCAATGTCCCCTTAACGTTCGCTTCAAGGCTGGCATTTGTTCTAGTTGAGTGTAAAACCCCTAAACGTCCAGACGATGACGCTGACGATGATGATGACGATGGTGATGGTGGGACCGATGACGATGGAGTTGTTGGTCTATAAACTTTTCCACCAAAATTATTCCCATTATTTTCCGGTGGCCCACCATCCTTGGCATTCCACATTGTTGTCTTGTGACTATAATCGACCGAAGGTGGCCTTCCAGCTAAATGAATTTCAGTGCTACCAGTAATACTACCGGCACCACCCATAATAGTACTACCGCTGGCACCCCTACTCTTGCCGGTGGTGGTACTGCTGCTGCTGCCGCTGCTGACCCCGGAATTAGTGCGGCCACCACCTGAACTTGATGGCTTTGGTAAAGCTTGCGGTATGACCATTTCATGGATGCTACCAATTCTAGCAGTTGTCACTGTCCGTACTGTTGATGTACTCCAAATATTTGCTTGGCTTGTTATCAGCCATGGTGGACTAGGGCGATGTGTTGTTGTCGATGTCTGTGCTGCAGGAATGCACTGATAGTGCGCCTCCAGGTATTTATATGTGCCATTACATGGATTACCGAACAGATTTTCACTAGCCATAATACTACAGTTCTGCTTATTGCCACACCTGTTGCAGACAATTCATTTAATTAATTTCATTAGTTGCGAATTTACGAATTTATTTTCTGGTTTATTTTTTTTGTTTTTTAAATACAAACGTACATTGTGTGCAGCACTCTCAGAGATTTCGGTGACATGCAGTTCACACTCCAATCGACGTTTCCATGGTCGTTGCATATCGTTATTGAGAAGCGGCCATAGTTAGCGCGTATCAGGCTTATCAAATCTCCAGGCCTGCATGTGATCGTAAGAAACTTTTTATCGCAGGCATATGCTGTTTCGTAGTTTGATGCTGTAAAAAGAAATAAAAAGAAAATGGTTAAAACATGACAATCTGATGTTATACATTTTTAGATTTAGAAATTTTAAACAATTCTATCCTCCCTTGAAGTTTAACATTTTCGGTCGCCATATTGGATCCGCCATCTTGAATTTTAAAGTTTTGAGCGCAGATTCGAAATAAGCAACCCCCAAAACCCCCGAGCCTGACTCCCAGAAATGATCTCTTTCACGAACGTATATTTTTATTATAATTCGGTTTTATTTAATTGTGGGGCCATGTAATGTGAATTTTATACGTTTCCGTAAAGAACGGTAACATAGGCCTGCAAATAATGAGGTCAACCGGTGTCAGAATTGCCCCATTACGTCAGGAGTTTGAGATATTTGTTATGTATAAGGTGCGCAAATTTTGTCTGGTCTCTATCTCCAGTCACACATCATTTAGTACTACTGTTACTCTTCAATTTAAGAGTTTGAGAGATTGATTTCCAATTTTTTTCTTAAATTTAGGGCTATTTAAAATTACAAAGTATATCCCCTTAACGTGATGAATATTACAATTTACTCTTTCACACAGAACTTTTTTCCTGGTTTATTTTACTTGGAAATTTTTGTTCGGGGGGTTTTTGAGGATACTGAGTACAAATATTATGTAGGAAAAATAAAATTCCCATGCCCAATATGGCGGATTCAAAATGACAGCTATGGAACAATTCGGACTCCGGATTCAGATTCTACGCAAAAAATTACTTCGAAAATGACCCTCAGCTTTTCAACAACAAAACAAAGTTGGCCTGTGTGATCTGAGGATTCCAAAACTGTGCCATCTGTGTTCAGAGCGGACCGGTTTTTGGGTTCAAAAAATGGCTAGAGAATGCAATTGTTAATCAAATCGAATATTTATTATTTATAAATACACCTTAAGAAATTCCTAACAGATTGTCGGAACCCAAAATTTGGAACAAAAAATTAATTTACAATTATTTAAGATAAGCCTATTGAAAGGATTTTGACGAGTAAACCCCGATGAACAATGCGACGTCAATCTAAATCCAATATGGCGGACGCTCCAAGATGGCGGATTACATTTTTCTTAACATCCGTCATGACATGGGTATCAATTGAAAGGGTTTTCTGTATGTGCATGTTCTCGTGTTATTGACGCCTGTTTTGGAATGCCGCAAAGAAGCCACTGTGGTCCTATTTTATTTATATTATTGTCAATGTCAAAAACCGAACCTATGGGTTGCAGTTGGAGAACAATATTTTTTGTTTTAATATTTCTTAGTGCATTTTCTAACGGAAACCAGCGTTAGGCGAAATTCTTAAGAATTACGGAGGAAATGTATTTTATAACCGACTTAAAAAAAAATGAGGAAGTTTTCTCAGTTTGACTGAAGGTTTTTTTTTGTGTGTGTATGTTACGCGATACCTTCGCCGATTGTGAACCGATTTTAATGATTCAATTTTTATTGAATAGGCTATATCTCGAGGGTGTTACCATTTAGAAGTTTGAAGAAAATTTAGCCCTAACTGGTGCAATACAAGAATCCAATCTGGGTCTGAATTTTGACGCAGAATACATACATCTTGCAATTCAAGATGCGTCGCGCAGCACTCCAGATTTCACGTATTGGATTCGAAATCACATGAGACTTATGTGCTCTTTATGAGTTAATTATGTACCGCAAGAACAACTTCGGAAAACCGGCCGAACTAATGTCCGGTTAGGCAAGCACCGCTAATTATATTTGTCCAAGTGTAATGCAACCTTTTCTGGGCATATTGTCGATGATGGACTCCACTTTTTGCGATCGGCTCTCCATCTATTTGTGGCTGTGGCTCCGATACAGCCCTTGCCGATTTTTTTATTTTCCATTAATTTTTTTTTAACTTGAATTTTACCAGGCAGGCAGTTCCCACTTGATTAGATTGAATTTTGTCCATTCTTCGAAGTGATTGCCCAGCACTGTGTCGAGTGCATGAGGGTTAAATTAAAAAATTAATATTCACCTGTGGCAATATTTTGAATGTGCAAAATTCGCGTTATTTTTTTTTTTTTAACATGAAAGCTCTTTTGATTAATTCTGTGCATGTTGAAACTTGCAACGGGCGGTAACGTGTAAAAATGGAAAAATCTCAATCAGGAAATATTCAGGTGTGGGGTGTGGCTAATATGGAAATATGGATGAATCGATTGTGTAAACGCGATAACGGTACTTTACGTGATATCTGAGTGAATTCCGTTTGGATATATGTATGTTGCACATGAATACTGCAGTTTTACATTTATAAAATAAATTGAATTGTGTTTTATAGTTTGATTGTGACCAACCACAATCTTCTCCCAGAGTGTCTAGAAGTCCAGTTTCGCAAATGTGGAGGGTACACTTGACGGAGTCTTGAGGGCAAATAAATAAAAAAAATACTATACAAGGGTTTAATAACTTAACATGAGAAAATAGAAACAAAAAATATTCAAAAAGGTTGAGACAGATGGAAGAAAAAATCAAGATTAGACTGAATAATGAAAAGTTTATGGGGCACGTATCAGAACCAGAAAACCAGGTAGATAAAAAAGGAATTTCTCTTTCCCAACTCTTTTCCCAGTCCTCTGCTTAAAGATGTTGCCGCGTACCTCAAGAATATTTCAATGATGTGAAACGATCCGTACATGCTATAAAGCTGAGTTGCTTTTTTTTCGTGTGTGTCCCCCCGAGTATTGGTCAGTTTTCCCTTCCTCTAAGTGGTCGTTCGTCAATTTTATCAATTTGTCACGGACAACTTGAGGAACTAATGGACTAAGCGGTCGGTTGAGCAGAGCAATATTATCGTAGGCCCACTTAATCCGATGTTGGGTGAGACGCCGCACCGCGAACGACCAGCCAGAGCCTATCTATACCAGCCATTCCAGCGAACCAGCCAGCCAGCCCTCTTTTGTCTATCGGTCGGCACAATGGCCCTAGGGTACTCCTCCATTCGGTGGGTAACTTTTGTGGCAGCCAGATACGTTCCAGGTCATAATTATCTAAACGTTTTTAAGTAATCCAACCAAAGAGGCCCATCCGTGGTCACGGCCACGGCCACATTCACTAGATCCAGTTCAGTGCACATGCGATACTCTCTGACCGTTTCGAATTGCCGGCGCGGCTACATCCTATGTATACGTACATGTCCCCGGAGAAAGAATTCCCAACACTTGTTTTTTTTTTCTTTCTTATATTTTTTTGTTTAACTCTCCTGCCGTCTTTATTTTGTTCAGGTAATTCCCAAAATCGTTTAGCTCTTTTAGGAAAAATAAAACGAACAAAAAAGAAACGAGAGAAGTGAAAAAAAAAACACAAAACCCCTGGCCTCCGGGTAAAATGCCTCATACAAAAAATCTATGCCTGATAAGAAGAAAAAGAGAAACGGAGCTGGTACCCCGATTATATGCATAAAAGCAGTAGCCCTACGGTATCATCAAAATCTTTAAGGTATGTAGGCAATATATGATATGATGGGCCTGGGTCTACCTACGTGCCCCCAAAAACGCCCTGGGCCGAACAAAACGCGAAAATGTATTTTCACGCGAAAGCCAATTGGACGGTGAGGTGGAGGTAATGGTGGGATTATGTTAAATGGGCTATAACCCGTACGCGACACGCCAAGCAGTAAAAGTTCACACCGCGTTAATTTTCATGTCTTCCCGGAATGACTTCATTTCCATTTAGTAACATTACAACACATAAAATCCGGCTAAAAGGGGAGGGGGACACGAAGAAATCATAAAAGGTAGCTACAGCAGCAGCAACAGAGGCAAAACCAGCAACACCAACAAATTCCATTTCAATTTTAATAGCCCCCTCCCCCCTCTTGAGCCCCAACAGTCAGTAGCAGGTCGCACGAGGTCAAATGGTCAACAATTCATGTTTCGTCTCTCTGGTGTTGTGCGGTAGCTACCGATTCCTCTCTATTTGGGCAAGGGGGGACCACAAAAAAAAACCCCCAAAGGAAAGGAAAATTCATGATAAACCCATTCAAGGAACCGGATGCTATCCACTTTTCTACCCACTCACTGTACGCCAAAGTCTGCCCGCCACACGAATTAGAAATGTGATGATAAAAACAATAAAAAAAAATTGTTTTGAGGGAAATGGTAAAAATTACAAAAAAAAAAAAAAAATTTGTAAAACCCTTATCACCGACAACCCTTGGGCACCAAAAACTAGGTCAGTCCTCTCCTCTGGCAAAATCTGCGGATTATTTGCAGCACTGTGAAAAATCGCTTACTCCACTTTTTTTTTTTGTTTGTTTGCTTTCCTTTAAATATTTTAATTGGTGCCCAGCATAAAAAGGGTTATCCATTACACTCCCATTTAATCCATCCCCTTGTGCCATACAACGGGTCATCAGTTACGGGCTATTGAGCCTTCGGTGGGGCGTGCGGTAGGAAAGGGACTCATCGCCAGCAATAACCAGCAGAAGAGAAATTTTTTGTCCCTCGATGCGTTTTTACACCAAAGAAATGATACGTGACCGATAATTGATAAGTCGCTCCAAAGCGTACTTTGTCGCTGCTGTATGTGGGGCAGGGCACTGCATTGATTTTTTTTTCTTTTTTTTGTGTCTAGGGTTTTCCCTATTTTTATAGCCTAAATCGTGCCCAACAATACACTCTACCTTTCAGTGAAAGTTCTATCGAAATCGGTTAGACAGTGCCCGAGATTAGCCCGGTCGCCATATTGGATCCATAATTTTGATTTCGGAAATTCTGATGGCAGATTCGAAATCAGCGATCTCGAAAACTTACTAATGCTGATTTTCATGGAAATCCGTAAAACCTTATGCCTGAGGTGTTTTTTTTTGTTTTTAATTTCCACTGCGGGAGCCAAGAACATTCCCGAGGTAAAAAGTAGCCTAAATCGTGGCCGATTTAAAAGATTTCAAATCAACGACCCCAAAAACCCCTGTATATGCATTTACAAGGAAATCGGTTTAAGTTGTGAATTTTCAGTCGCCATATTCGATCTGCTGTCTTTAATTTCAAAATGTTGGTAGTAGATTCGAGATCAGCCACCCCGAATGCCCCCCAATGTTGATTTTCAAAGCAATTCCTTAAAGTTTAAAATTGTCGGTAGTCATCTTAGAACCACCATTTTGATATCTTATACTTTATCAAAATAAAAACATAGCATATATTTCAAGTTGGAATAAGCTAAACATTGTGCCGAAAAAATGAACTCAATCGAGGCAGCCGTTTATGCATGATTGAGTAACAAACATTCAAACATCCATCACACTCTGGGGATACAAAAAACACGGCGAATACACAAAAACAAAATTTGAGGCAGTGGTTCAAGATGTCATTCATCTCCTCACCGTTTTTCTAATTATTTTCATTTTAACAGTTCTTTATGCAAAAATGCTTAAGAGAAAACTATTATTTCCTTTTTCTGGAAAGTGGCGTGGGGGGGGGGGGGGGGGGGGTTGTTTGAATATACGGACCAGTACGCAATTGACTCAAAAATTGGTCTGTATGGTATTGTGGTCGTACTATAATGGGCAACCAAAACTTTTCTTCCTGAAATTTACCTTTAACAAAGCGTCTACTCACAACAACCGCCTTTTCGCCTTTTCGCCTTTTCGCCTTTTCGCCTTTTCGCCTTTTACACAATATCTACAAAGGCTGCAGAAATTTCGCGGTCTGGATCAGCTCCTGCCAGCTCAAGTAGTTATGAATAGAGTGAAATAGGTGAACATTGCTCGTATCACGAATTATTAGGTTTAAGAGAGTGTTGTATAGTGCGGTTCTTTTCCTTTCACTAATGACCAAACTTTTGTTCCAAATTAACAGACAGAATTGTATGCCATATAATTCAGAAAGCATTTCGGGAACATCACAAACAGATCCCCTCCCGCCTGTGCACATCACAAAATAATAGTGAAATATTTGTGTAAATTGCGATTGAAGGCTTTGCTGGAGATGTGCGCTAGGTGCTACACAATGCAACCGCCCGCCCAACCAAAATATGTTAATTAAATTTTATGAAAACAAGAAGTCTCAAGGGGAGGGCGAAAATAATTGCGTATAACCGTATGCGTGGAAATATCAAGGATCTCTAGGAATTTTCACAAATTTATATTTCCCTAGAGCATAATGACCGCAGTTTACAGGGAAGCGTTCAGAGCACATCTATGCCCCCTCCCAGAAAGACAGGCAATGCATTTTTTAATACCTGCTGTTTTACCAGAAAACCAAATTAATTATTTTGCTTTTTAATTGCATGTTTAATTATCTTCAACGTTGGTAAATGAGAACAGTATGCAGATTTGATAAAATCACTTGAATTTGCGCGTAACGGGATATTTTTTGGGTTAACAGACATGGTAAGCAGTACTTTACAAATGGACTATTCTTGTCATGGGAACAACTTAAAAAGTTTCAGTAAATTTCCCAAGTAAAAAAAAAATATGGGAAGAGATGATGACGACATTTAACTGCGGAAAAATTCACATAGAGTTAAAAATTTGTGTATACCTTAATTACAAATGAAATATCAAAAGTCCCACACCGATCCGACTTGAGATAAAAATTTTATACCATGTTAAATGTCAACAATATCGGTTTTTCGCATATATCTTGTAAATGATAATTGCTATCGTCAAAATAGTGTATACAAAAGTTGTAGATCTTGCAATTGTCTACAAAAATGATCATATACGTTTTTTTTCCAAGGCTCACCATTCTTGAGTTATCACGATTTCACTCATACGCCACCGCGGTAAACCGTTTCAGTTACGACAAAGGTCACAATAAGTTGTAGCGCTCGAAGCGACTTCTACGCTGGTATCATCACTTTTGTCGTAGTTGCAAAAACAGCCGAGCAAATGGAAAAACAATGTTTGCACCGTTTTTATTTTAGTTTGTGAAGAATTGCCAAGCTTTGGGAAATTTAAAAATATATATAGAAGGAAAGGTGTTGCTATATTTTTTTTAATTGCTGTGAACATTTCGTCTCTCACTGAAAATTCTTGGAAAAAGTTGAAAAACATTAAAATCCCCACAATTGTAGGTTACTCGAGTGAAACTTTTCTGAACAGAGTCACATGTAGGGCATTGCGAAACTTTTTCTATTCCCGGCAAACTCCCTCACAGTTAATGCCCCAGAAATGAGCGATTCCTTTCGAAGCAAATCCACTTTACGGGGGGGTTTGCCACAAGAAAAGAAAAAGAAATTCTTTTTGTTATTAAATTGACCATAAAGGCTATGTAGAAAATAAGTAGGAGAACAAGAAAAAAAAATGGGATGAAGTAAAAAGGAGTAATCATAAAACACGGCGCCCCCAATTCGAAGTCTGTTTCAATTTTCTATGAAATATCATCTTAATGCAGCAACACAAACGATAAACAACTTTCCCTGAGCATTCCGTGTAATTCCCCATCCCGAGAGTCTCCCCCGTCGTCACCGTACACCCTTTTTCCCATCGGGCAACTTTTCAGCGAATCTACTCTTCAGAAGTTGGCCACCCCGCACAGCACCCTCGGCAAATCAACCTACCGCATTCCCTGAAAATTGTACCCAACCCCTCCCCACGCCGCGCCGCGTCCCACCCAAAAACCATCCCAAACAATTTTCGTATTTATTATTGTTGCTGCCATTGCTCCCGCCGCTTCTACTGCCATGCCGTTAGCTAGCTACTCCACTACTGCTACGGGGGTTATTGTATTTTTCACCACGAATAACTTTTCACATTACTTACCTTGAAGGCAAGGATTTATGAGAGTTTGCAAAGTGAAGTTAACACGCGAATGTGAGCATTAAATAATGTGCTCTTCTTTTCGGAGCGCAAACCCAGCCCAATCCATTCACCTGAACTTCATGCCCTCTGCACCCCGACCACTTTCCCCAACACATCCGGCACCCTAAGTCCAGTAGCCATGCAAACTTACTTACATACCCGATACCTATAACATTACACTGCGGTTACCTATCCGTTTTATCCACTAAAACTTTTTTTTTTTTCCGGCTTATCGCAGATTTCATTGGGAGTTTTACGTGTTTTAATATTTTTGTGCAGTTCACTAGCAAAAATTTTCCTTTCAATTAAACTTTTTGCTCATTTTGTTTGTTGGGGAAAATTTATGTTACCAAAATAAACTTATGAGGTTTTTGATATTCAAAACCACACAATGGGTTTTAAATTACATTTTCACTTATAGCCCAGGGAAATTAGCATTTGACCTAGACGAAATTCCCTTCAAGCTGAATTTATCATATGCACAGACGTTCCACAAAATCAAATTTTATTTTTGTTGTTCCACATATCTCGCGTTTTATGCATCGGACATCCATAAGGTCTATATAAAACTTGTAGAGAATTAAATTATCTACAAGATTGATCTCCTAAATTTTTTTCCAAAACCTCACCCTTTTCGAGATATGAAAGGTTAAGTTTCATCCGATGCATAGGAAAATTGATATTCGCGAAAAATCATGTTCCTTGGTACACAAGAGTACAAAAGTGCAATACAGAATCCTGGCGGATCCATTATGGCAACAAAAAATTGTCAACTTTAACGGATTTTCGTATAAATGAATACATAAGAGATTTTGGGGGTCACTGATTTTAAATTTTCTATATATATGTCAAACTTCAAGATAGGGGTTCAAAAGTTCTTAACGTTAATATATTTTTATGAAATCGGGTACTTAGGGTATGCGATTTTGACATAACTGTTTAATTCTAAGGTCGTATGTTTTTATTAAAACAAATAGGGTGACTTACACTTTCCAGCTCCTAAAATTGTGCTTGGCAGAATGACTAGCAGCGATATTACTAAGAATGCGGATGTTTTAGCCACGGAATGGACGTGTTTTTTTCTGCACATGGGTAAAATACCCTCATCGTAATGTGGGCATTGATTGTACATCGCCATCTGTAATATAAAGAAAGAAATTTCATTATTAAATATATAATACCATTGAAAATAAAGTTTGGTGAATATAGTAAAAAGTGTAAAAAATGTGTAAAAATAAATGAATTCGAGCAACATTTTATTTGCAACGAAATATGAGAACGGTGGTTGCTTAGAAGTGACTTATTTTGAGTCCGCAAATAAATCTTGTGGTAAATTTATTTTTTTATTAAAAAAAAAAAAACCACCACCGCGGGCGGGACAAACGAGAAAAAAACTTTCGTCAAAGAAAATCTGAAAATGTTCGGGTTTCATTGATTACAGCCCTCAGTTGATGAGTTCACGATAAATGCAATCGATACACATCGTTCGCTATCAAATATCTGATACACTGCCCGGCGGTGTATCTTTAAAAACAAAAACATCTCATCTCGCCACAACAGAGGAGAGGGCAAATTTTTATTCCGTGTGAAATGTTTTCGGCCTTTTGGTTTTTTTCAATTTTATTTTATTTTTATTTTATTTCTTTTTTTTTTGTGGGGAAGGATACGATACCTACCACATTACTTGCCTGCGGTGGATGTGAAATAAAAACAAATAAGTGTACAACAGATTCCCAGTTCACGCAGAATTGGCATGCATTAAGGGTTTTTAAGTGGGGGGGAAAAAGAAAAAAGTTTTATGCCGGTTCTAAGATGGATAATTTTCTTGCCTTTGTTTCTGGTGTTTTTTTTGTTTTTTTTTGTTATTTCTTTAGCGGAGAAGTCGACCCTGTAATAACCACCAAATGCAGACCTGCAACTAAACCTCATTAAATTGAAGTTCACGCGGCTCCCGATTCTTTGCAATTTCTTCTTTTGTTTCCTTCTTTAAATTTTTTTTTTTCACCGACTTTTTCGTCGTTTTAGCGCAGTGTAATCGTTTTATTTAATTTGAGCCGAAATTACAATTGTACATGTTTTTCTGAAACAAATCAAAATATCCCCGCCATGTGTTGTAACGACAAAAATTTTATTGTGGACAAAACAGTCTAACGTGCACGAGCGCAATCGATTATTTTAAAACCGTGGGGGGGGGGGGGGGGGAGTAAATGCCGCTACCGGTGTTTTTTTTTATTTTAAATATCCCGCAAAAAATCCTACTCGCACCGTAAAATAATTTAAAAAAAAAAGATCCGCAAATAGCAGGCTCGATTTTATGCGCCTGCTGGTTAAATTCTTGCCACGACTGTTTGAAAAATAATTCACAAAAAAACCGATATTCCCAATACTTGACATTTCCATCATCTGCGACACTCTTTGCATTCGCATTTCACAGAAGCACACTTTACCTTCAAGCATCGCAACGTAAAGAAATCCACCCCCCAAACAATCCACCGAAAGTATCACATCAAAATCCATACGAAAAGTAACAAATCTGCTGGTGTTTCCTTCTTTTTATTTATTTTTTTTTTGTGTGTGTTCCGCACCAAAATGAAAGTTCCTTTTAAAGGCTAATGGTTCTTAAGGACGCCTACAAAGCCAGCCAGTTCTAACTCCACCCGTCTCCCCCATCCACCACCATCTAAAGTGAATGAGAGTAGGATAAAAGGTGTAGAAGTTTTGTTGTTCGTACATTTTGATCGAGCAATGGTGTTTTGGATGGGCTCCGACTTTGGATAGCTGAGGTGGCAAAATATCAAGGCACAGGGTGGGAGAGACGAGACGAGACGAGACGATACGATACGAGACGGGGGGAAAAGTAAAGAAGGCGGGAAAGAAAAACCACACCAGTGGAAAAGTCTTAAAAACTTTCAAGACAAACATCTCGGCAAACATTTTCTGTCTGGCAAGAAAAAGCTTGAGGCCGACAAAATGCTAAGCGCAAAACCCATTCAGTTCATGCTCTTGGTGGGTGCCATTCTCAACAAATTTCAGGTGTTTACAAAATATACTGTGGAGATATATTTGAAAGTATATCTTCCTGCCAAACGTCCCCCCCCCCCCCCCCCCCCCTAAAGACTAAAGACAACCGAATCCCTACCCTTCGTCTTTACTCTTGTGTTGTAAGAAGTTGTAAAGTTGTGGGAGAGGGAGGGATGGGGGGGGTGTTATATGGTGTACATGTCCTCACCGAAGAAGAAGTAAATCAGCAGTGGGATGCAAGTAGAAGAGGAAGGCTCTATTTATTGTGGACATTTGGTGGAGAGGGGGGCGGGGAGGGGTTGTAAGAAGAAATAAGGAAACTGTAAATACTATTTGGGTAGTATTTCTCTTTGCTTTTTTTTTATATTTATTTATTTTTTTTTTTTGAAAGAAATCTGTTTGTTCTAAGCGTCTGTACGGCTGTGCCGCCTCGCACCAATCCTCACCTCCTTTGCAAATACGAAAGGGAACTTCGACAACTAAAATATACAAAATAAAAGAACAAAAACAAAACAAAACAAAAAAAAAATAAAAGAAAGTAAAATAAAATAAGTGAAGAAGAGAGTGAAGTGGGAAGGTAAAATAAGACGGATGTGAAGTACATCTAAGATGAACGGTGAAGGGAATGGTATAGTGATGAGGAGGGATTGTTAGAGTGAGGAATAAAATGGTGTGGTTCCTTTACCTCAAACAGCATTTTCATCACAGGATACGGTCGGAAGTGCTTTTGCCACACTTGAAATGAGTTTTACGTACCTTACCACTCGTCACACCATCGGCATCATCATTACCATCCATCTTCCCAGTAACTTGCATGGCAAAGAGCTTCACAACAACAACAAAAAAATAAATAAAAAAGATAGAGAGAGAGAGAGAGAGAAAAAAAAAACGCAAAATACAAAAAATAGCAAGAAAAACCCGAAAAATAGAGAAGTGGATGGTTTTCTTGGTTTCTCCTTAAAGGTCTTAGGAAAAGGAATTGCCTTAAAGATAAATTGTTTGCGCTTTAAGGCATTCCATTATTTATGTGCATGTATTTTCGTTTTACACCCAAACGACATTCCCACTGATTATGCATGACGACACGACACTTAGTCCCCAAGAGAACATTCACTTGCAATTCCTTCCTTTAGAAAAAAAACATTTTGTTTCATATATACTGTGTGGGGTATCATTTGAAAGGGCTTGGTTTAAGGATTCCGAAAATATTTCTCATAAAAAAATAAATCTATTATTTTTTCACCACATAAAAATTTACACTTTTGCAGAAGTATGAAAGTGAAGTGGTATACGAGGAACTGTTAAAAAATCAACCGAAAATTGGCACTTGCAGAGCAACAGCAGAGCAATTTGTAATTTTTTTTTCTTTGTTTTTTTCCCCCTTATTTCTTTTTTTTATTGTTACTTTTGCCAATATCGAAATAATTAAGCCGTCAAGACACATTGTAAGATGGGCAAGGAACAGCATCAACAATAACCAAGGATAAAAAAATTAAAAAAAAAAGAAAGAAAGAAAAACATTGTGAAAAAAGTTGAGAAAAAAAAAAGAACTCGTTATCCGCCTTCGTTCGCGATCTGATCATATTGTGGTTGGTCATCATCATTTTCGTTCAACCAAATCGGATGATGAGAATACATTTTTTGTGCGTCTTCTTTTTTTTTATATTTCGTTTTCTTTTTTATGGAACAGTCGTATACACCTTTAGCTTCTGGGATTGATTCTGCAAAGGCGAGCAATTTCGCGTTGTTCATGCCGCCCAAAAAGAGCATACACGCCCAAGGAATGCTATGGCCATCTTCTTGATCAATAGAAGCCCTCACAATGAAAATTCGATTTCCTCTCGGAATTCAATGGTTGTACCAGGCATTTTTATACTTGTCAGGTTTTGATTAAAAGAAAAAAAAAAAAGAACACAACTACAGCCCCCCAGTAGTGACTGTCGACTTACGGAGAAAATCGACTTTTAGTGTTTTGTTCAGTCTACAGGTGCACTTAATTATTCTTCCCAAAAATAACTGGCTGGAAAGGTGAGATAGAAGTAGCAAAAAAAAAAAAAATCGTACACATTAAAAGGGAACTGGGCAAAAACAACCCGAACGCTTTTAATTGGAATTTGTCTGGCATCTATAATATCACCTAAGAAAAATCGACTACCATTTTATTATGCGCTTCTACAAAAGCAACGAAAATAAATCCCTACCCGTAGAGTCCCAAAAATTTTACCAATTTCAATGGCGAGGCAGTTTGATCACTAGAATTTTTTTTAAGTAATACTTAAATAGCTGCGATGCGAGTAATTTCTTTCGACAACGTAACGATAAAACTACATGATCAGAAGTGGGGTAAATAGTATGTTATTAGATTTTCTCGAAATTTTATACCTGAGGGTTTTTGGAGTCCATGATTAAAATGTTTGTTCGCTCCATTTGTTATCTTGACAATAGTTGTTATGTGTCATTGAATTTTCGCGAAATTTGGTGCAGAAAGATTTTGGTGTCTATGATTCCGCTGAAGGTATTCCCTTTTGCATTTTTGTGTAGGCAGCAAAAGGGAAAATTGAAATTTTTGTGCTTTCATGCTATAGCATCAGTACGGGGCAGCAAGAATTACTGGGATACCAATACAGAAAATTATAAGTTGTCTACATTTGCCTAATAAAGCATGCGCGTACCTTTACACCCCCACCCCTGTTTTTGTGAATACCACAAAAAAATAATCGTCCACATTTTCTTAATACCATTTCCTTTTACGCCAAAATGTCACACAACTTCTTCACAATATTAAGCAACGACTCATCAATTCCTATAGCAGAGTGTCAGGTTTTGTGTCATAATACTGCGAAAGTATCGGTTGTAGTAATCAGTCAATACCAATCATCCGTTACCTCTTGTAGCCCTCTTCCAACCGTCATCCACCTTTCAAAGATCCACAAACATACCCATGGACTTGAAGGGTAGAACAGAATAAAAAATAAGACAAAAAAACGAAAACGACGACGAATTGTATAGGTTTCCCTACGAGGGTTGGATTAGCTAAAAGCCGGTTTTTGGGGGGGGAGGTGTGTAGTGTAGGAGACCGGCTTGTATTAAATGCGGCCACGTGAAATTCGCATGGGTAAACACCTGAAATGTATGTACACCCAATTGTGGCAGTTAAAAATAAGAGCTTAACACCTGCCTGCACAGGTAAAGGAAATCGGGAAATCGCCTGACGATATGAACTCATAGCCTGCATGACACCGTGTGCGACGACCGACGACGGGTGGAAGATCTTATGTCTGTATGAACGGTTGCCTGAGAAGTGGGGAGGGATATGTACCTTGAAAGGAAAAGACACACGGAGGAGAAGACAAAAACAAGAAAAACAAAAAAAAGGGCTCCTTTACTAGTAACCCATTGAAGCGAAGTTTTCAACGCGACTTAATCTGCTCGGAAACATAACAGGCCTGAGCTCCTTTGCACCATCCAACGATCCGAACTTGGGCACCGGACGTCTATCCGTTCAGGAAGAAGGCACCTGGAGGGTAGCAGTCAGGCTTGTGCATTCACCTAGCAAAACGACAACGACGCCCGGCAAAACTATAAAATCTATCGACAAAAGTCTATGTAAAGTAAGGGGACGGGTAAGTGTGAGGGGGTGTGGAGTGGGAGGGAAGGAAGAAAAGTTAAGAAAACATGAACGGAATTGACTTGCTAAGAAGCTACAAGGGCTGACTGAAGTCGTCGTAACTCACACGAATCACATTGCCCCAAGAGTTACACTACCCCCGAGGGAGATTCAGAAGTGGGATTTGTTGCTGTATCACCCCCCCTCCCCCTATCCCGCTCACACAATAGTACAACCGGTAAACTTCAGCCATGTTCGACTGCTAGGTAGGTAGGTGAATGGGTATGTCGGTTTTTAGGGATCCTTGAGCACTTTTGGGTGCTGCTGTGTCGTTTCCCTCCAATACGACTAGTCCCCTCATCCTACCGTAAAACAAGGAATTCCCCTCCCTCTGCCACCATTCCCCCTGCTCGTTCCAACCAAAATCCAAAACATTTCGTGAGATTGAGGAATTAATTTGGAAAACATGTTGTTTTGCTGCTGTTGGAATTTCCATTTCGCGCTTTCACTTTGCTTTCGGAAGCAGGAAAAGTTATGAGTTATGGGAGCTTACACAGGGTGACATAAAGGACTTACAACATTACTGTTGCCGCCATCGTTGTCGTCGTTGTCGTCGTCGTCGTTGTTGTCGCCGCCGCCGACGTTGTCGTTGTCGTTTTATGTTTCTAAGTCGTCATCGTTGTCAGTACTAGTGGTACATTTTTCAATGAACACACATCTAAACTACAGGGTGGCAAAAAAAAAAAAAACCTGACAAAGTTAAGCAGAAATTGCAGGAAGTCACAAGCAAACAAGGACTATACCCAGCAATTTTATCCGCCTTAACATAGAGATACATAAATACGCCACAGAAAGCAATGTATTCCGACACTTGAAGGGGAAATAATGGTATAAGAGGTGTGGAGGGGCGCTAGGAGTGGGGATGGTGCATTGGGGGCTGTGACAACAATGAAAATATGAACAAAAGTAGGGAGAAAGGAAGAAGATATGAGGTGTGAGTGGTTTGGATGATGACGGGTGGTCTCTCATGATGCTTATAAGAGCGAAGAATCGTTGGGGTGGGGTGAAGGGGAGGGGGGAAGGTTGGTGGGGTTTAGCAAGCCCAGCGCCCAGGCAAGAGCGGTTATTGTTCTGAGGTTTGGGTAAATACAAACTTTTGTTTAGAGACTGTTTAAACACTGCTGATTGAGGCAATTCCCTGGAGTTGTTAGAACTCCCCCCCCTACCCGGATAGTAGTTGCTACCTCTAATGCCAAACCAACAAAAACACAGGAAGCCACACACATCTCGTCACGTCGCACATCATCACCCCCCTGTGACGTTACGTTTCTGTACCGGAACACAGACTACACAGCTTGAAGTTATTGGGTCATTTTCGTTTGTTTTTCGTCATTAATTTTTTTTTTTTTATTAGTCTCGTTTGTTTTTGGAGCTAAGCGGTACACACTACTGAGGCATGAAATGTCTGTGTGGGTAAAAATGAGGGGTCAAGCATGTATGAAATTTCAACCCCATCGAGTGGGGTGTCGAATGAAAGCTAGTGGCCCATAGAGAATAATCGTATAATTTTTTTTTAATTTAATGTCCTTATTTTTCCTAATCGGGAAAATCTGAAGTCAATTTCACAAGTTCATACAGATATTCACATATTTTTAAAATGCCTACCTAATTTCAATAATGTGCAATGTCGAAGTTCATTGGTACGAAGTAGGTACTCATGGCGCGGGGCCAGACTAGCACTTGACCGCTTTTATTTTTAATTACATTTTGTGGCTTGTGAAAAGCAAGTTTAGGTTACAAGTCAAACAAATTTTTTGCTCCAAATCTTTAACAAATCTTTAAGAAAACACTTTTGTTTTTTTAATTTGTTTCTTTTCTATCCGCTGACTTGACTTTAATTTAAGCTCCTCAACAGCCCAGCAGGCAGGCACAAATGTATCAGCAATGTAGCAGGCAAAGGAGACTGGCGTCTCTAATGTATACCCCCCTGATTCTCCTGAACAGTCGCCCTTTCCACCCCTTATCGCTAGGGCCCGCCATGGGTAAATTACTCTTGCTTTGTGTCCTTAATAATATGATCCTTTTAAGGGATTTGCCTGGGTGGCTGTTGATGGTACTCCCTACTGACGCGAACTGTTATACATATAGTAACGCCACGTTAGGCAAACGAATGACGGTGACTGTCGGTGTGGCGTGGCGCGGTGTCGGCGGTGGGTATTTGGCGGCATATAAAGAGATGGCGTGCAAGTAAAACCGTCCTAATGAAGAAACGAAACGGGAGAAAAATTGCTCAATTTCGATGAAAATAAATTGCGGGCAATAAGTAGTTCATTGCAGAGTGGGTTGTACACCCTTTCGTTCCTTACCGCTCCGGCGAACCTTCTACCCCACACCGTCCAAAAAACACATATACCAGAAAATAGGGCAGTTCCTTGTATCCATCAGAAATTGTGGTTGCTCCTCTGATAAGGTGGCTCTCCCCTATACAGCTAAACTAACTTAGATAGAATTATGGGACCGACTGAATAGGATAGAAGACATGCAGTAATGATGATAAGGGTGGCAAGAACTCCCCGGAAAGACGACGTATCCCTCCACACCAATTTCTGGTCTCGTCATTTCCTGTTTAGCAAGAATGGGTAATGAGGGAAATTCTTCGAGATAATACCTTTAATGGACGCAATAAGGCTCATATTCTAGACATGCTGCTTTTCTCTGTGATTTATTGCATTTCGTCACGGGTCAGGATTTAATGAAAATGAAAAAATAAAAATAGTGAAAATTAATTAACCTGTAGGAGAAGCGCAGGTACATCCCATCATTTATCAAATTGATGTGCTGTCGCCTCCTTATAATTCTAACACAAATTTCCGCCATAAAAGGAAGCAGTGATCTAGCTGGATTAGCGGAATTATGAACCCAAAAAATCCCCAAACACCAAATTTCTAGAAAATTCAATAACGCTTCATTTTATAATTATTGTAATCAAACGAACAAAAATTCAATTACTTATCGGTATCGTGTACGTACATACGTGTGCGTTTCCGTACTCTGCATAAAACAAAAACTGTAAAAATTAATAAAACCGTAAAACAGTTGCATATGAAAATGGTGTCATTGTGCACATTCATAAGCAGTGCATTGCATCCCATCGAATCCTCAAAATTGCCCTGCTTATGCTCATTTTGATTTGTAAGGCCACTTCCCGCCATAAAACGGAGCATGTGACATGCTTTTATTGAAGTTAAAAAAAAAACGAAAAGAAAAGAAAAAGCACAAATTAAGTACATGAAAAAAATTATAATCTCCAACACCCGTGACACATCACATCACGAGTGGTTTCCATTCACTGGAAAAGTCACTAACCACCTAATCCCTGTCGTCGGGTTTGTGTATCTCTGGCGTTATGTTTGGTTGGGAAAAAGGAAATTTTTTTTTTTTTTTTTGTATTTATTTTGCCAGATTGTCGGAATGAATCCAGTCGTTGTGCCTCCCCCACACACCAAATCTGTGTCCCTGGCTCTTTTGTCTGGGACACTGAACTGACTGTCTGGTTGACTCGGTGACTTCGGTTCCGGGTGGGGGCGTCATATTTGGGGAAGAGCATCATGATGAAATAAATCACAAAATTAAATGACTGTCATCCTTCGACATTTGGGTGTTTCGGATCCGAAAATACCACAAAATCCGGGTGAAATGTCAATAACATTATCAGCAATTGAACTTTTTGAATGACTCGGTGTTCTGCTTGATGCAGCACTATAAGAGCAGCCAGGAACAGGAGGAACATCGAGGAGATGTAATAAAAGTTGTAGATGCTATGGTAGGACGAAAACAAACAGGGGCTATACCGACTTTTCGCTTTACAGGTCCGATATAAACCACCTCCCCTCCTCCCCCCTCCACTACCAGCACCCCAACCACAATAAGCAACAACCTTAACAATACGACCGTAGTAAGCTCGTTGAGTCCTTTGCAGTGGATCCAGGGTGAAATATTCAAATGAAATGGAACGAAATGAAAGCGGGCGAAAGGATAGATTTCTGGATATTTTTGCTATTCCGGGTGGATGTGTGACGGGGAGGGGATCATGGTGGAAATGTACCCCACGGCAGACAAGTTGGTTTCCGGTTATGGGTTTTCAATATTTTACTGGCTAAGAGTCTTTGAAACAGTTAAACCTACTCGGTGCTCCATAATTTTCCTCCGATTGAATCAGCACCCGATAAAATTGGTGGCATGTGTGGGGTGGTGAATATGCATGTATATATATTTATATGCGGGGTTTTTCGTACAGTTCAGCTGAATATTGCGGACGAGCAGATAAATACTTCATTTGATCCCTCTACCTTCATGCATTTTAATTTTTTCCCTTTTTATACGATTTCTCGCAAATCTACCAATTAATGTGAAAAATCGAATTTCAAGCACTTAATCACCCAGCATCAGTGAAATACTCGTTGACTTACATTCTCACCTCGGGATGCACTCCATCAGGGCTTAAGGTATCCATTAAATGCAAACCAGGGCATGAAATTATGAAAAGCGCAACAACAAAAATATATACATATATAAAAAAAAAATTACTGATTATCATCAGCATCATCGCCATCGTCATCATCATCATCATCATGATGATGAGCGTACGACAAAGAACCGAGCGTAAATGCGCTCTTTGCTGCTTAGACGGGTGTGTTAAAATAATCATGATGTTTTCTGCTCAAGCTTTTAATAGTGCACCTTTCCGGTACAGTGGCTGTCGTAACACCCCCCCTCCAACCCCCAAACCCATCACAACCATCCGTGCATATATGTAGGTTGAATTAAGCTTGGGATTATAACTGCGATACCCGTCTTTATGGGTGCAGGGTATACGAGTGATGCACAAACGTGGAGTACACGAGTGCATGTTTTATGACACAATATTTTTCCATCTACCTGGAAAATATGAAGGATACGGTGAACTGTGCACGTCGTCCTATGCTCCACCTTTGTTAATTGTGTATCATCCTTTATGAGACGGATTTAGAAAAAAAAATAAAAAAAAAATAAAAAAAAAACAAACACAGGCAGGCAACAACAAAATGCCCTACACTACTCCCTTAGCTTTTGCTACGCTTGCTCTGCTCTACCTTTTCGCGAACAAACGGATGTGAATTTAATCTGATCAAATTAAAAGGAATTAGCTTTTTTTTCCGCCCTCGTAACTTCTTTATAGTGCTGAGTGCAGATGAGACAAACCCGGTGCAATCGATACGACGATGAAAGGGTGAATTATTCTTTAATTCACAGCCCCCCCCCTACACAAACCCCGGCGACACCCCTTCGACAATCTATAAAGCTTTTCTTTTCTTTTTAAATTGATCAAATATTTTACTGTTGCAAGACAATTGACTTTTATTTTTTTTTGTGTTTTTTTTTAGTTTTTGATCTAAAAAAAACTGCGAATCATCTACCGCAATTTTACTTCTTTTCGCCCCTACCCACCCTCTAGTGCAACTAAGTAGAAGTCCATGTAGGTGAAAGAGTCTCCTTTAAAAAAAAAATTTTTTTATTATATTTCATATTTCTTGGACTTGTACAACTCCATTCCCGTAAATTACAGAAATAGGGCATAATCCTCTGGGGTTCCCACAACCATCTTAAAGAACGTATTTTTTTAATTTTTTTTTTTTTTTTGCTTACGGAAACAACTTCTCAAACTTTTTAAATGGAAATTATTTTTTTCATGAACTTGTAGACATAAGGGCTGAGCAATGTCACCCCGACAAGCAATCAAACAAGCCCGGGAGGGTTTCATATTATTAAATTTTTTTATTTTTCGTTGGTGTGTTGTGTTTTGTTTTTGTGCCATTTTTGAGACGAACGGAGAATATTAAAATCCATTTTTTATCATAACTGGCTTTTGTGCTTTACGACTACTGGGGGGCGCTGAGGTTGAATATAATTTTTGTTTTGTGTCAAGGCGGAATGGCTAAAAAAAAATAAAAATAAAACTTTTATTTTGTGCGTGTTGGCTTTTATTTCATTTTATTGTCAACTTACAGCCACAGTGAGAAGTTTCTCCAGGGAATTATTTACACGTGGGATGCAAAAACAAAAACAAATACCATATCCTAGAGGTTAATGAAAAAATAAAAAATAAAAAAATAAATAAATAAACAAAATTAAGACTGTGCAAATTATCGGAGAGAATTCCCGTGAATTACCTGCGTAAATGGGTTACCTGTGCTTATTTCACTTAATGCCTTTATACCTAGTCATCAAATTTTAATATCAGAAAGTAATTTCCCCGACCAAATTTAATTTTCCTCTGTGAAAATAATCCAGGAAAGGACAGAAAGAAAAAAAACAACACGTAAACGCTGAAAATGCACGAAAGGACGGTGGGACTGCTGTCACACCACCCCTCCCACAAACCCCCGACCCTACCCTAACTATACAGCAAAACTTTTACTCCAGACCAAAATGGATGACGGAGGAGCCTTTAGCGTGATGGGGTTCCCTCAATTTTATTATTACATAAACTCGAGTGGCAGTGTCGTTTGCAAAAAATATCCCCTGCTGCCCCTCTCCCATGGTTCGTCCATTCCACGAGTTGGCTACGCTCATCCAGGTGGGTAACTATTTTGTAGATGCCTGACCAGGGGCGATGAAGTGGGATTGTAGTGGCTACGTCGGTTGACCTAAGCACATCTCATTGAGGAGGGATACTTGATGGGGCTTATGGGCTATGGCCAACGTCCATATTTTCCTTTAAAATTTCCTTTATTATTTTTTTTTCATATTTTTTGTTTTCTTTGTTCGGAGCAAGATAAATTGGGAAGGCATCTCGGAAGCAGTACACTCCGTGTTCCTTGAGTGGAATAGATACGAGAAAAAAAAGTAAAAGTAAAAAAAAAAAAATATAAATAAATATTAGACCAAATAGGAGGAAGCAGGTGAGAACGATACGAAACGGTGATTTCAGGGTGGAAAAACACATTACTAATTTAATTTCCCTTTAAATTTTTCATTTTCCAGCATAATAGGTACGTAATGAGTACCCTAACGAGCCTTTTGAGATCATAAAGATTTTGTTTCCCCTCAACACACAGGCACTGGCCTGTAGCACCACCACGTCATTCTCATTCCTCTTCCCACTCAGCAGGGCGTAGGAAACCTTTAGCTTCGGGGCTAGAAGAAATTTTCTTTTCAGTCGAATAGGTGGCAAATTTCAATGTAAATTGATGCAATGTAGCCTGCGAGATTGAGAGAGACTCCTTCAAGATTAAAAAAAAAATATATGTGAAAATAGATAAAACAGGTAGAATATTAGGAAAAATATGCGCTAGGAAATAGGCAGACTATTCTCATGACTCATTCATTGCGGAGCCTTCATAAAAACTCTCCGACTGACACAGAGATGGCGCCACAACCAACATAATTTTTCCTTGTGTGATAATATTTTCGTTAGTAAGCCAACTAGTTGTACAGAGGTAAAAATTCGTATATTCCTACCGTTATTTCCAAAATTGTCACTCTTACGAAAATTACTCAAAAAAAAATTTCCCTGAAATAGTGTTGTCAGCATTTTTGGGGAATTAATTTTTTTTTTAGCTGAATTTACGGGATTTGACCTCTCTTTTATTTCCTTCCATTAGCAAATATAATTTCAACTCTAAGGAGTGCCCTTTTTTTTTACTGAAAACGTCCCATTTTTCGGTAGAGTGAAATCAACTTTTTTTTGTCCGAACTGTTTTAATAGTTCGACATATTGAAGGGGTGGAGGGGAGGCGGCTTATTGAGCCCTAAAAAACTCATTTGGAATTAGAAGCAAAGAAAAGAGAGCCTAAATAGCCAAATCGTATCGGAACTTTAAATTTCATTGAACGAGACCCCAAATTTTAGGTCTTTATATTATTTTGGGTAGGTGAAGGGGTCAAAGGCGATTTCTGTAGAGGGGGCGGAGGAGGAATAAGAAAAGAAAATATCTTAAAAATTATGAACCTGGCACGTACCACCCATCCATTCATCCATCTATCCCAAGTTCATCAAATATTTACCCTGCTACTGGAATTATCTTGGATGAGGGTAAAAAGACACAAATCGGGCGGGTGTGTGCGGGTGGGAGAAGGGGGTGGCTAAGGTGAAGTTGGAACAACAAAAATAGACAAAATCGGTTTATTTTCCTGCTTGACAGCAGCAACAGAATTGTACCCCCGCCGCTGCTCTACACACCAGAAGCACCAACAGCAACAGCAGCAGCAGCAGCAGCAAAGGCAAATTATCCCGGAGAGTTTCAATTGGACTAATTGGATTCCACGCGAAATCGTGATGCTCTATCTCCTGGTTTCCCTTTTTTTTTGGTGTTTTTTTTTTTGTCTAATTTTTCTAATAAAAGAGCCCCAGAGAAAAGTGTTGCTGTGGTGATGTGAAGAAAAGAGATCACGTACGGGTACGGGTTGAAGGTTTATCGGAGGTAGAGGAGCGCCTACCCACGTCGTTAAGGCAAATTTCACACAATAAAGAAAACAGAAAACAAGGGAAAAGTTTGAAAAAAAAAAAGAAATAGAAAAATGTATTACTGGTGAAGGATACATTGGTACCGTACGGATGCTAGTTCAGGTGATAGACCGAAGGGGTTGGTTCGTTCGTACGGGGTCGAGCTCGTTGGAAGTGCACCTTTGCGGAAATGAACCCGCATCAAACTGTTTACAAACAAAAATTTGCATTAGAGATAAAAATGGGAATTCCTTTGTATCCGGCTTCCAGGGAAAACCTTGTGCAACTTTTAACGAAGACGAATTGTTATTGATTGGAAAATGGTTCAGGTGGATGGTTGTTGCTAGTTAGGGATGGCAGACAATCGAGAGGAATCGCACAAAAAAATAAAATAAAATAAAACAAAAAACAAAAAGACAAAAATAAAGCGAAAAGTAGAAACAAAACCAAATCAGAACTGATGATACTGCGGCATCAGAATGTATCGACTAGGGCCGCAAAGTACAAGAGGAGAGTGTGGCTCTTGTGGTAGCCCATTGTGGTCGTAGAGTACTTCCTTCCCCTTCCCCCAGCCCCCACTGAGGGATTGTATAGGAAGGAAGGTAAGCCACAAACAGAACGGGCGAAAAAAAAAAAAAAATTATACGCAACTTTTATCACATATTATCGACTGGGGGACTATAAAAATCGGACAATAGAAGGGACGTGATCGGATATAGGAACAATTTAGCGGTGAATACTTCCATTGATTGGTACAAAACGAATTTATAGGCTTGCCGCATATATGATATGCGGAAGGGGGCGGGAGGGGAGGTGGATCAAGTGTAGTAATCAAATGAATAACTGATTGCCTTTATTCAGAGAAAATCGAAATCAATAAATTCTTTCACGGACAGAGGGGACATTATGATTTCATACCCTTTTGTGTGGGTACCCACTTTCCGGAGAATAGGGCGAAAATGTTGTGTTTTTCTTTCCTTTTACATAAATTCAAGTACTATCCGCACCAAATACCTCCCGAGCCCGGCAGGAGCTTCCTTTTTAACTCTGTCCACCAATGTAGTATATACATAATATTTCCTATTCCACTTCAGTTAGGAGCATAGGGCTTCCACAAAGCCTGTCCACATCGAGGCTCTTCTTCAGTTTCTTTAATCGTTCATGTTCGGTATTCTGGGTGATTAGCCCGCAATAGCTATCCTGATTGATGGGACTACTATATAACGCTATCAGGAGAAGCGCACATCAATTATGGTCCCAGCCAGGGTAAAACCGGCGACCCCGAGGTGATAGCCCAGGGTACTTACCACTGGGCTATTAGGTCCTCTAGTATCGGCATACATACGTACACATTATGGCCTAGGGCTAAGCTCATCCAATTTAATTTAAAATTGTCTGTTGCAAATAAAATGTCTCTCTCTTCTTGTCGAACTCATAAAAATAATTTTAAAAACAATAATTCATAATTATAGGTAATTAAAAACATTCTACTTACTCAGCGTGGTCATTCAATACAGGAGCCTAATCAGCCATGTGATTTTGTCAATTTGATTGTATTTTCGGCGCGGTTTCATCACAAAAAAAAAAAGAATTTTTGTGTTGTTACTTAATCTGAAAAAATAAAGGAAAATAATCCATTTGAAATTTGTTTTCAGAAAATATTTCGAAAAAATATAAAAATATGTAGAAAAAAAGAATAAGACTCTTTTTTTTAACGTGTGTACTTTTCGTGATTCAAATGCTGCCTTCCCCCATCCCAACCATTAGCAAAAAAAATTAACTTCAGTTTAAAATAGGTGCGTTGCGCTGCACCCCGGATTGTGTTATTTATTTGCGAATTATGTACCGCAAAAAAAAATTTTGTGTCGCACCTTAATGTGCAGCACAAAATATTTTTTTTAGTAAATAATTAGCACATAAATCTATATATATAAAAATGAATGTTTGTCTGTATGTCGTTTATAGAATCGTAAACTATGCATTTGATCATATGATGATCTTTAGCAAAGTTGTTGTACATGAGCCCACGAAGGTTTCTGAGGTGGTACGACCAATTTTCGACAGATGGCTCCACTGTTAGGAAGAAGAAGAGGAAATTTGTTATAATGCGTGTGCCATGTTATGGCTATCGTTGGAAAGGGGAGGTAGTGTGGAATGTGTTGTTGGAAGAAAGGTTGGTGAAAAGTGTGAAATGTGGGAACTATTGGTGAAAACGTGTTTTTGTTGTGGGTGAGGGGTGGGGGTGACACCCCTCAGAAGTATATCTCAGGGGTAGGAAGAAGAGGCACTATAGGAAATTGGGCCGGGTTGGTGAAAGTTGGTGGAAATAGTGAAAAATTGGTTTTTTCAAAAAAAAAATTGAAACGGCTGTGGAAGAAAAGTGTATGCATGAATTGGAATAATTTTTTCACCAATGCATGAGCCCACGAAGGTTTCTGAGTTGGTACAACCAATTTTCGACAGATGGCTCCACTGTCAGGAAGAAGAAGAGGAAATTTGTTGTAATGCGTGTGCCATGTTATGGGTATCGTTGGAAAGGGGAGGTACTGTCGAATGTGTTGGTGAAAGAAAGGTTGGTGAAAAGTGTGAAATGTGGGAATTATTGGTGAAAACGTGTTTTTGTTGTGGGTGAGGGGTGGGGGGTGACACCCCTCAGAAGTGTATCTCAGAGGTAGGAATAAGAGGCACTATAGGAAATTGGGCCGGGTTGATGAAAGGTGGTGGAAATAGTGAAAAATTGGTTTTTTCTGTGGGTGCCGACAAAATTGGAACGGCTGTGGAAGAAAAGTGTATACATGAATTGGAATAATTTTTTCACCAATCGATAGCTAAGGAAGCAGATTACTCTATATATAGAAATGAATCTCTACTTCCCTTGGTCACGCCATCACGCGCGAACGGCTGGACCGATTTCGCTAATTCGTGACAGAAAAAATTAAGAATATTGCGCGGAAAATTAGAAAATTATTATATGTTTTTGGTTTGGGTTTTTGGGGTCACTGATTTTGAATCTGCCATCAAAATTTTGGAAATCAAGATGCTGGATCAATATGGCGACTCAAAAGTTAAACTTCGAGGGATTTCCCTGAAAGTCCGCGTTTGGGGATTTTCGGGATCACTCATTTCGAATCTGCTATTCGAATTTCCAAATATGAGACCACCCCCACCCCGCTGGGAGATATAGGAGAGGGGGTGCAATAAGGAGGTGTTGTAAAATGAGGAAAACTAAATTTAATAATACTTTACAGTTTACAGTTAAAAAAGTATTAGGAATAGGTGAAAGTGATGTATGGGGTGTATTGTGTACGAATTTATGGTTGATTTAATGTGACCACCCCCACCCTGCTGGGTCACATAGGAGGGGGGTTGTACGGTAGGAAGGCGTTGTAAAATTAAGGAATACCAATTTAATAGTATCCCGGGAAACGCCGGGTCCGGGCATGCTAGTAGAATATAATTCTCATGTGGTTTCGAATCGAATTCGTGAAATCCGGAGACGCGGCTGTTTAAAACACCCAACAAATCATCCGGCATAATAAAATCCTTTTAACGTTTGTTTGTTAAGTTTCCATTCCAATGAAAAGTCTTGCCTGGATTTTAGCTTAATCCCTCCTCTTAGTGGAAATTATAAAACATTCGGGAAATGTCTCGAATTTCTTCGTTCGCCTTTGATTTATGCGGATTAGGATTGTTAGCAAAAAGAAACGACAGAAAATAATCCGGCTGCCCATTTTATGCGGCAAAAAAAAACCCCAACAAACTGTATACAAAAGAACTCATTAAATCTGTCTATTCACGGAAAAATAAATGAATGTGTGTTTGTGCTTACGTTTCGATTAATGCAACTTTAATTACACAACGTAATCGGATTCGATTTTCAGTGGCTTCGGAGAAACATTCAGACATTCAGGAAAAGAGCTTGTTAAAAAAAATAAAAATAAAATAAATATAACACCACCAAAAGACAACAAAATACCAATGGGCTCCGCCCTCATTACCCGACTGATGGGTTTGCTTTTGATTTATTTCATTGGCATGGTGACTTTCTCATCTACTTAATGATCAGAAAATCGTAAAATTCTCCGCATTGTTCTTTTTTTTTTGTCTGTGGGTTTCGTTTTCTCCATTTTACTGTTATTAGGGATTTCGATATCAAAACAGGGAACGGCAGGAATCAAATTTCCATTTAATGAAAAATTAAAAAAAAAACCAACCAACGGTCGATGGCTGTTTAAAGGGCACTCAAACAGTTTATTTCTCACAAAATTTTAAAACGGCAGTGTTTTCAAAATACGGTGTCTCAATTTTATTATTTCCTGCTAAATGCTTATCCAACATAATCAGCTTTTGGAAAAATAGAAAACCAAAGCCAAGTTGCTGGGGAGATTTTAAAAGACGACTACTTATTGTTAGATGTTTGGCTCATAATCAGATAGCGGAAAAAAACGCTATTTTCGAAACAGTGTTTTGTTTTTAATTTTTAATTCCCTGGCGGATGTTTACTACACAGGAACAGCTGTTAGAGGGTTGAGAAAAAAAAACAAGAAGCCAAAATCCCGCAGGGTATTTTAAAAGACGAGTAATTAAATATTTTGCTCCTTACAAAGCGCTTGTGTTGTGGGAGCAGACAGCAGCAGCAGCAGCACGGCTTAAATCCACTTCTAAAAGATTCTTTAATCCGCAACTACCGACTTCCAGGCTGGTAAATTAATTATCAGCACAAAGCGAAAAAAAGCAACTTTTTAATTAGCTCCTTCATCTAACTGATAAGTGTTGTGTTTGTCCAGGAGGGAATGCTTATCTTCTCACTCAACAACGTAAATCGCCCTAAGGGTAATGGATGGGAATTACAACCAGGAAGAATGTTTCTTAAAAACCTGTAAAGTGTTTCGTATTACGGGACGAGGAGTTCGAGGAGATAATGAAGGAACCTGACGAGAATAAGACAAAAGAATAGGAAAACAAAATGAAAGAGAAAAAAAATCACAAACTTTAACTTGAACAAGTTTTCTTTGAAATTTAGTTTGATGAACTGCAGGGTAAGTGCTTTAAATGTTTTTAGACAGTTTGAGAAAGCCTGACAAATTATTTAAACCAAAAAAAAAAAAACAACAGGAAATAAAGGAAAACGACGAAAAGTTCTGCCCTGGAAGCAACACTGTTTCGCTACTTTTTTTTTATTTTATTTTTTATATTGCAATGGAACTGTGGGGCGCGGCTGGCAGGTTTTGGTAAATTTTGAATGGCAATTCGGAGCATCTATGTACCTTTTGAACACATTCCACAGAAAATACAAAATTAAGTTTTAAGTGAAGGGTTGAAATATTTTCCCCAATTTTCTTGTTATTTAACAGAAATCCCACCGAGTTTTCAGGTCTCTAATATTTGCTTTAGAAAGTAGATTATGCTACCCCAATACTTAATGAGAAACAGCAAAATTAAATACCATATTCCGAAGGGCCGTTATTTTCAATATTTCTGATTGAGGATCGAGTAGTCCGAGTGAGATTCGAACCTGGGACTCTTGAATCGGCAACCTGGCACGTTTACCACTCGACTATTCGTTTTATAGTTATTTAAATATGCTGTAAATTTTTAAATAAATATGAAGAAGTCTGTCATTGGTTATATCCTTGTTTTGTTTTTCTCCCTTTTCCAATTTATCGCTGTTTAATTATTTTTTTCATGAATCGAACGGCGCCCTCTGAGCTTGGGAGTGCCTGTCACACTTTATTCCGAAGAATAAAGGGACGCTGGATTATAATGCTGTTCTGAAACAAATTGTTCAATAACCGTATAAAATCAATAAAAACAAGCATAAACAAAGTAACCACAAACTCTTCTCTTGCACGAACAAAATTTGACACGTCAATTTGATATTTTCAAACGTAGTTCACAAAGCGCACCACATCGCAAACACCATTGAACAACATGACGGCCAAAATGCACTCACTTCATTCGAACAAGCTTCCTAATAGCACTCCGTACTTTTACCCCGAATGACTCTATCGGTTAGTACCTGTACGGTTATTTTCTATTTTATATTTCCTTACGCTGCCAGTGTTTGATGTTGTTGTTTTTTTTTTGTTTAATTTACTTGTTGTTTGGGGTTTTCTTTTTTACTTCAAAGTATTTGTTCGTACAGTTCACGTTGATTAGGGATGCATATGTCCATTGCACTCAGGGAATAAATACTCCTTTCAGTTATCATTACAAGCACGATAAATTTATAGGTCCCAAACAAAGTAGTAAGGTGGAAATTGTGGAATGGGTAATGTGGGGGGGCACGACGGTGTAAAATAATCTTCTTATTTTCTAAGGAAACGAAATAAAAAAACAGATTCGCTTCCTCTATACAGGGGCATAAGAGTTTACGAAAAAGCTCACGTTAAGTCGTTTGCAACTTTTAATTATCTTCTTTACGGATTCAACCACTCCCCCCTCTCACCCCTTATTACTCGACAGAAAATATCCCCACCATTTGGTGGAAGTTTCTCTTTCCACTCCCGTCGTCCTTCCTTTCAAGTTTTAATTTATAAGGAGACAAGACATTTCAATGGCAACGTCTCCTGAAGAATATAAAAGGGATTGGGTCACACTACCATCACCCCCTGTGTCCTTTCTATTCCCTTAAAATTTTCGTGTATTCCCTTTAAATCGTCCGACCTTCTCCACTCTTACTACCCCTATTTATTCATGCTGTGCAGGGAGGGGTGGTGGGAATGTAGGGGAAAGTGTAAAAGGGCAGAGTAGGTAGACAGGCCATGGTCATGCTCATTGTTCTGTGCATTGCAACCTCACTTCCCGCCCTCGCACTCGCCAACCCCTATCCCATTGCTCCAAAGCGGCCTTTTTGGTTTTGTAGCACTGAAGCTATTTACACGGACCCCCTATTTTCCCCTCTCCCGTTTGACTTTCAGCACGGAGTTCCTGGTAAGTATAAAATGTGATTACGATACCCAGGATGAGCGGAATTAAACACAACAAAAAAAAGGGAAAAAAGGGGGGAAAATGAAGTGGTTGTACTCCCTTCAGTCAAGGAGCACCAGGGTATACCAAAGGATTTGTTTAAAAGATCCGGGGTGATGGGGAGACAGCAACAATAAAAATAAAAATAAAACAAAATATAAATGAAATCGTAAAAAGTAGAGGTCGAAAGAAACGCGGATTTCAAAGCGTGCCGGCGAGGACGAACGCTGGGGGGGGGGGGGGGGGGGGCGAAATAAAACGGGTGCTCTCTGGACGCGACAGGATGATTCTTTAAAATTAGTATCAGCGTCAGACATCCGGGAAAATGGGATTAAAAGACTGTGACAAATCACTAAAACAAAATAAAAATACAAAAAAAAACCCCACAACAGCGAAGCGCCCCCGGCACACCCCCGTAAAATGTGAAGTAAAAGTTGAATAAATTAGCGCTGCCCATGTAATGTCCGCTTTTTCGCTCTAACCCACAAAAAAAAAGGAATTTTTTTTTCCTCCTTGTTCTCACAAGCAGAAGAAGAAAAATGGCAAACATTTTCTGATCCTAGGGCAGTCCCTATTTTGCGAATTGTAACTCTCGGTCTGTCCGGTCAAAGCATTCACACTGTCCGGTGCTGTCTTAAAATTCAAAAGTCTCAAAAAGAAGAAGAAGGGATAACACCTGAACACCAGGCCCAGGTAATTGGCAATTTTCTCAGGGTGCTTTCCACCTGCAGTATAAGGTGCCTGTGAACACCATTCTGCAGGAAACGAGAAACAGCGATAGCTAGGAAAAGTAAGCAGTAGTCGTAGTAGAAACACCATCCCCGACAGGTTGGCGCTTCCTCTCGCACCTTTTACGCGAAATTTAACGAAAGATTTATAGCACGAGGACTCTGCTGTTAACATTATTTTCTCTCATTTTATGCTACGGAAGGTGGAAGGTGAATCCGGATGCTATAAAAGGGGATCGCGGAGGGCATAGGAAGGGATGGGAAGGGGGGGGGGGGGGGGGGGTTAAAACATTCTTATCAAATATATTTAAAATTGTAGAAAACGGGCTTTACTGCCAAGCTAGCTGGTGGTGGTGCCATGCCTTGGGAAAACAGAACTGGAAAATTCAGAGTACTGGGCAGATGGTGCGATATACATATGTAGGTACGTCGCGTTTAGGGTGCCACTAATTTTTCAAATGGAGCGAAAGTGACAACGCGAACGAGGATGTTTTCTAGGACATGACAACGACGCTGGTAACGAAGATGAAAATAAAAGCAACGACGACGATGCGACCTTTAAAATTCACTGTGCGACACATGGCGAATATCTTTTGTTACTTTTGATTTGACTCTTCAAATATTTTTGTCACAATTTTTTTTTTTTTAATATTTTCCAGTAATTTTCTGACGGAATGTGATAAATGCATCGTGTCCCCGTGTACATTGATGTGACCGTTTTTTCTTTTCTTACCTCAGTGGGAATTAAATATTCAATTGGGAAATTCAATTGATTTCATTTTCTACAAATGCTGCCTGTGGGGCCTGAGGGTATGCTTCCTGTTCTGACTTTGGTGTGATTTTATGGCGCAGGAAGCGTATGACATTGCCCAGAGGGGACACTCCACGCTTTCTGCGCTTGAAAATTCTGTTGAACACACCTGAGATAATATATTTCCTCTTTATTATATTTTTTTCTGGGGAATTTAACTGAGGTAACCGCATATTGCAGGAATCTTAGCAAATAAAATAATTGTGGTATGAACAGGTTCGGTGGTATGTTGGTACGTTTGTTTGTTTGTTTGGCCGTAACTCCTAAACGCCTGGACCGATTTTAGCAACTGATATGTTACTTGACTCTTCTTGAATGCGGGAGTGTTGGCGAGTGGACAAAAATAATAATAATAATAATAGAAACTGAAATTAAACACTCCATTTCGTAAAATTTAAACAAACAACAAAATTAGGAAATATTACGGATCACATTTTAACAAATTAATTTCAATTTTTTTAATGATGAATTATGAGATTGCTGTAAAAAGAGCAGTGGCGTTGGAGGTGGATGGATGGGGGGGGGGCACTAAACAAAAAGACTAAAGTTGAAAACGTGTGGAATAAAAAATCTGTTGTGTCAGCTAAAGCAATCGAAAACTGAGGTGAAATACGGTCTATTAAAAATTGAGATTCCTCGAAAATCTGGCGCGTAAATAATTCACTTGTTGTGGGCGGTGGGTGATTTTGGTGCATTTTTCGAGTCTTGCAATTTAATAACATTGACAGTGTGATACTCGCGAATAGGAGACGATACATCCAACGAATATACGTCTATGATTATGGATGCAATTTTTACAGGTACAGAATTGTTTAAACTCAACATCAGGGGGTTTTTGAGGTCACTGATCTCAAATCTACTATCGCAATTTCGTAATTCAAATTGGCGGACCAAAAATGGCTACCGAAACTACAAGGTATTGCCACTAAAATCAAAATCAGGCGTTTTCAGGTCACTGATCTCAAATTTACTATGCAATTTCAAAATTCAAGATGGCGGACCAAAAATGGCTACCGAAACTTCAAGGCATTGCCACTAAAATCAATATCAGGGGGTTTTCAGGTCACTGATCTCAAATCTACTATTGCATTTTCAAAATTCAAGATGGCCGACCAAAATTGGCTACCGAAACTTCAAGGGATTGCCACTAATAAATCATTTCTGCTGCGCCAATTATGTGGACAGAGAAAAGCAAATTTCGTGTCGGTGAACATAACCCTCAAATGTCAACAAATTTATTTCTTAAAGAAATTACCTGAGGGAAATTGGTTCGAAAATTATTAAATGCACTGCGTGGGGAATTGCAGTCTTATTAGAGACAATATGCGGTGGAAATTAAGTTTCGTGGTTATACCAATTTCTGGGTAATTTCATATATGACAATTGAATTTTTCATGAGGACGTGTAGTCCTTGTGACGCATGGGAATTGGTCATACGGGTGAATCGAGTGATTTGGAAAGGGGGAAGGGGGATGGGGGACGGAATTTTCTGTGGGCTGTTCAGAACGAAAAGGATGTTGTGGATGTTTTGTGTGTGCGTGCACCTGAGTTTGGTGAATTAATTGGAACAAATCGTTGGATTTCGTGGAGTTGATATTATTACCTACGAACGAATGAGGGGTGGGGAGATTGTTGTTCAACAGCCCATTGCATGCGACCACCAGAACGACGGCGACGACGACGACGGCAAGCAACGATGCAAATGTTAATTTTGTTGGACGGTTGCTGTCAAGTGGAACAACACTAAGGTATGCCATAATGGGTGGGCACCTGTCCGCTAGTGCATGCCATGTCAAGATTTTTGTAACTCTATTCAGTTTCTTTTTAGATGAATTTTTTCTTATGTGTTAACCACTTGTATGAATATTAATTTTACAAACCCCTTCCCAGCTAATCACGAAATGGAATGTTTTTTTTTTTGTTTGTTTTAAATGAAGAAGAGAAATTCGTTTAATTGAACACAAGAAAATCGCATGCCCTTTTGCTTAATTTTTAAACTGCAGTAGGTAGGACGATTTGGGGGGGGTAAGCACAAATTCCCTTTATAGGTACGAACAAAAAAATTCCCCAAGCGCGAAAAGTTACACACAAAAAAAAAAAATATTCCTTCGTAAGTTGGTGCTTTACAGAAAAAAAACATTAATTTCACGTTCTGCCCAACAATGTCCCATTCCCCTAAAAAAGGGGGGGGGGGGGGGGGGGGGCAAACATTTACAATGGGAATAGTACAATATTTCAGCGGAAAAAAGGGGGGGTGAGAAAGGTGTACTGTGCTCGGTGCTTGGTGGTAGGTTTTTGCAAGGATAACGACGCCGACGACGACGCGACGAAGCCCCCCCCCACACGGTGACGGTGGTATCATATACGAAAAACTTTTCTCTGGAACTTTTCCCAGCCAGACACTATATGGGCCAAAAATGTTGCAACTAGCAACAAATTTTCAAGTTGAGTGGGAAAATTTTAAATGTTTCAACGTCATGAGACTGCATAAACAGTTTGTTCGGCACGATAACTTTTCGACCCGAGGAAAAATGTTTTTAAAGTGTGTTGGAGGAAATGAAAGAGGAATTTCAACCTCAGTTGAATTCTATGCATCATTATTTTAGGGATAAGTATTTTATGCAGTTAACTTTTTTTTTGTTTTACTAATTTACCTTCAGAATGTTTTTTTTTTGAAATTTTGTACATTTTGCTGCATCTCAAAAGTGGGCTGAGCTGATATAATATGGAAGTGTATATTCACACGGTGAGTGGACCAGAGTGGACGCGAGAGTGCGCGATAGAGTGGGCGAGAGTTGGCGAGAGTGGGCGAGAGCGGGCGAGAGTGGGCGAGAGCGGGCGAGAGTGGGCGAGAGCGGGCGAGAGTGGGCGAGAGCGGGTGAGAGTGGGCGATATAGTCGTTGAGAGTGGATGAAAGTGACAAATTTAAATTTAAAACATACTGTAATGATGTAAATGGAACTATATTCACCTTTCACAAAAAGTCTACTGGCTGAAAATTTGTTGTTTAGCAAATATTTATGCAGACTGAAATTGGGCAGGCCAGTGTATTCAAGTCCTTCTCAAACACTCTAATCAACGCTCACCCACTCTATTGCCCACTCTCATGCACTCTTACAAACTCTATCGTGCACTCTCGTCCACTCTCGTCCACTCTAATATAATTTAATCGAAAATTGCCATCAAATCCTCAAAGTTCATTATGTTATTATTTACCCCAATTTCCAACACAACATTGTATTTATACCTCCTGAGCAATATCATTCATTAACTTCAAACAAAAAGGATACAAATAGAAATTTTCTCGTCCAAAAGAACAACAAAATAACTAAACAAAAAAAAAACAAACGGAAAAAACTTAAAAGCCGCGGTAGAAATCATGTCACAATCATGTCATGAAAGGCACCCGCAGCTACAGCTAAAATGGTTACTTTAAAACATGAAAGAAAGAAAAGAAAAAAAGAAAATAACAAAATGTGGAAAAACAACGTTTAAACGAGCAGGCAGCAGTAGAGCAATAGCGAAGCACAATTAACACAGTTCGACACGCCATACCCACCCCATTTTTGTAGGTTATGTATAAAGCGACTTTCCTTTGCTCTGCCACTGCCCCCCCCCCCCCAAACGGGCTAAATTTAGTCATTGTGGCGCTTCTATGGGACCCTCACGACCAAGGACGAGAAACAGGATTAGGTATATTTTTTTGGTTTTTTTTTTTTTATATTTTCATAACTAGCACCCCAAATGGTGATGACGATAGCGACGAAAATATGGTGCGGTGCGGTGGGGGCGTGTGTGCCTGTTTGTGTTTTCTTTTCGCAACATTAATTATTGGGAATTAGCATGGCATACAAATTATTCAAGGAATATTGGGTTGGACACAAAAATGCCATATTTTATTTTATTTTTCTTGCACTTAAAAGGTACCCGAAATTAACCTTTCCCTAGAGGAGTATGGCAGTGGGGTAAATGGACAATGTCCGCCCTTCCCTTAAGAGTTATATTTTTTTTTGCTGTGTGCCTTTTTTTCTAAAGGATACCGTACATGCAAAAAATAAATTATAAAAACTGAAGATGAATGCAAAGCCAGGTTTCACAGTGCAGCCTCAACAAACTTCCCCTGGGGTTAATTGAGAAAGTGGTAAAATTAACGCCGAGTATTAATTATAATATCGACGTTTTCGGAGATAATGTATGCTCCCAACATACGACGCATTTGTGGAAATAATTAATACATCTTTCAACTAGATGGAGCAGCAATCCACACAGCGAATGTGGTCAAAGTTTGGTATGTCGGTTCAATTTTAACCCTGTGGATTTTTTCGTATGGTACATATATGATTTCGAGGCTTAATGGATTTAAAATTGCAATCCTGACGCAGTTAAAGGGGATCATCCAGCGCGTGTCGTAGAAAATGACGATGGAGGCTGTGCGTGCCGTGCCGCATGAGTTTAAGAACTGTTTGAGGTTAATTAAAAATTTTAAAGGTGGAATCATTTTATAAAATTCACTCATTGAAAATTTAAACAGTGTCTTCATATTTTTAATAATTTATTGGACACGATGTACGTAGATAAACATATGGATATGTGCCCAACGTGGGGCTTTTTATGATAATTTCATAAAAAAAAAATACCCAGCCCAATTTATTCTCGTGACATTGAGGAAGGGGTATTTGTCTTTAATTTAAATTGGATATCGGTGTACTCCCGTCTGAAAATTAAAATGTTTTTTAATTCCTCTAATTTTTTATTTTTTCATATTTTTCTTACTTTTGTTTCGAATAGGATCGCCAGTAAAGCGTATGAAACGTGTTAAATGAATAAATGAAAAGAAAATTGTGGTGAGACGTAAAAATGTTATTCGCGAGAGGAAGAATTTTTTGTGGTGGGGGAGGAGGGAGGGGGAGGGGGCAAGTTATTTGTATGAAAAGAACTCGTGCACTGAAGAGGCATTAAATTTAATTAGAACACGCTGGGAAACCTAGATTTTCCCTGTTTTATTTTTTTTTTATCAGTAAAACAAAAACAAAACAAATAAAAAAATTCTTTCATAACGATATGTTGCTCCACGTCTGGTTCTATGCAAGCAATATTTCACTTCCCCTGGATGCGGCGGCCCTCAGGTATTTTCACTTGTACGCTTTGACCAGATCCGATAACGAGCTCCAGAAGTAATTAAACTCTTAAAAATGACTACAAAAATTTTTTTCCTCCTCTTCCCCCTCCATCCTCTTCTGTGTGCCTTTTTTCTCATTTTCGTTTTTCTCTACATTGCCGCCCGGCCTTTTCATGAGGTTTTACTTTTTGCTTTTTTTTTTTTTTTCATTAAAAGAAAAATAAAAGTGAAGAAGAAGCGAAAAAAAAAATATCTCACGGCATACTGAAATTTCAAATCCTCCCTCTGCTGGGCGTAGGTAGGTACACGAGATCTTTTATGGGCACATACCTGAGAAGATAAGGATTTCTCTTTTAGCTTTTATGCGTTGCATTGCCTAAACCAGGTAACCTTGTTTATTTTTAGCAACCCTCTCTCCTCTTCCTCTGTTCGGCCTAAAATTGTAGATATGATTTGAGACTGCAGGAATATGGGCAGGAATAGCACTATGCACTTCATTCACCAGTACTTCTTCATAATCCATCCCCTTCCCCTGACCGCATAAATCGTTTATTTCCTTTTCTAAGAAAAACATTTTCTCAAGAAACCGTTCACTGCATGTGGAAGCGCACAATACCCTAACAGCAATAAGGACCAATGTGACTTTTGTGGCCTCTTTTCGTACCTGTCTGCACCTTTTTTTTTACCTCCCTTTTACCAACAACCACCGGGCCGCTGTTCTGTGTCGTTTCAAATGGATTTCTTAATTACTCTGAAAATTGCCTTTTGCACTTTCGAAAACTTATTAATTTCAATGGGTAGACTACTTACAGATAACCATCGCGTAAATAACACCGCAGACACCGTACCCCTCGTTAATAGACTTGTTTATCACAACCCCTCAGATGGTAGCCATATCGGTGGATTTATTGTTTTATTACCCGACCCCTTTTTTTAATTTTTTTTTCTGTTTGTTTTCCCCCTCTCCAGTGTCTTCAAATTTCATCCTTACCCCAAGAAGGAGAAGGTGCAATTCTCCGGAAGCATTTAATTTTTAATGTGTTTTGGGCCACTAACTTGTTTAGAAATTTGAAAGGCACTTGAAATAGTCGAGGCCTTGTGAGGGTGTTTTTAGAAAACAAAAAATATGATTTTATGGTTTTGCATTTTTAAGATTATTGCGGGCACAAAATGTCCTTTATAGTTTATACTATACCAGAGCCGGGAAAACTTTGACTTCATGGGAGCCGTATACCTGAGTGCATTTTGGGTCGCTCCATTAACGCAATGAGAAGGAGTGAGTCCATGTCGGCGATCCAGATATCATTTGATGTTTTGGATAGGAGAATGCATTCCTCGCTCTAGGAATCTACCTGAGGAGCACTCGGGAGTCAAAAGAGTCGAGTTTGCCCGGCTATGCTTTATACGTGATTTCATAATTTCTATGAAGGCACACAATTTTATTTTGTTCGCATTTGGGGAATTTTCATTGTGTACGGCAGCAATGTGATTGTTCTTCTTGTCTCTGTTCACCTAGCTTAGCTGGTAGATTCCCAGTTACGTAAAAAATAAACCTGGTGGTAATTTCTCATGAAAATTATTATTATTTTTATTTTTTAATAGAACTTCTACCCGTTTGAGAATGTCTTAAAATTTTATCAAAGCGATACAAAACACGAAAAAATGTGAAAGACGATTTTAACAAAATTTGGCAAGTAGGGGATTTTGGGGTCACTGAATTTCATATATGATGCCGAAAGGTTTTTGTTTTTGTTTTTTTTTGTAAAGGAATTGGAAATAAGCGAAACTGTGTGAAATACGGCCATCAATTTAATCCTTGCCTACCTAAGTGGTTTACATGGACCAGAGCTACGTAGAAAAATCAGGCCTGGTGCCGTTTTTTCGGAACATACAATTTTAAAGTTTTCTTAGGAATTTTAATCACAAAATTCGAAATGAGCGAAAGGCAAATATTGCCAGGAATTTGATCGTTTTTTTTTCTTTTGGTTTACATGCCTAGCATGAGTCGATGTAAGTAAAAAAAAAAACAATCTCGCCGCCATTTTTTAAAAAGCCAAATTTTTTTAGTACACAAAACTCCCGCAAGCTTTATTTTTCCAAATAGTTGTGGATGTCACATATCCCGTGCTAAAAGAACAAAAAAAGGAATTCGTACGTTTGTATGAAGACATTGTTTTTTTTTTACATTTTTTTTTTACGTCCCATGTCCTAACAAGCGTGTCTCAAGGCAGGACCCTTATGTACGTTAAGATCCCTTCCGTTCGCCTAGAGAACTTGGGTTGAATGTATGGGAAGCGAATAGTCAATTGATTTTATTTTTGCATCCTCTTCCCCTCGAGGCAATTCACTAAAATTGTCGTATGTTACATGTGATAAAAAAAAATAAAAAAAATACGTCTACAACATCAAGGGATACCGGGGATTGTGGAGGAAAATTCGAACCTAGCCAGAAGATATTTATGTATAAAAAAAAAAAAAAACGTAGAGGGAGAAAACGACAGACAAAAACGGAACCCCTAAGAAATTTTTGCAACTTGCTGCTCCGGCCTGGGTAGGTTAGGTAAGGTACATTCACCCCTCGTTCTATCCCCTGCTGAATTTTCAATATTTCCCTTGAAGCATTGAGAGGATGTATTCGACTGGATGGAGGAATGGGACATCATCTTGTTGCCGGCCATAAAAGTAGACAGTTTATTTGAAGGCCGGGCGACTATGTATCTCTTTAGAGATGTGGAGATATGCGTATTTTAGGGCATGTTAGTGGGTGGGCTGGGGGGGTGAATTTATACTGGCGAAACACCTTTATATGCCCTTCTCCACCACCCCCCCACTCCACACCCTTCGCAAAATTGGGCCCTTCGGTCAGGTTCTTCTTGATTATTCTTCCGTCATTCTTGTTTCCTCCTTCCTCTCCCCGTTAGCCCTCGTGTACCATCATCCCCTCCCCCCTCCCAGCGAAAATCCCTTTTACAGAAGTGTTCGTACATATTTCGTGTGCCCCCCCGCTCGGCGCCAGTGAAAATATTTTCGTGCCGCCGCTACAGTCACCCTATGTGTACATTCCACACGTATTCCAGCTAGCCGCCGCCATATCCTGTCATCCTTTCTGGATAGCTTGATGGTTTCGATGGTTGTAGCTAGCTCCCTGCTTTTCTTGCCCACATTTTCCTCGGCTCTTTGGCTCTGGCTGCATTATGTTTACCCTCGGGGAAATTTTAACGCGCGACGAAAGTTTACGTATATATCTCGTCCTTTGACGTGGTGGCCATGTAACCTTTTTTTTTTACGTTCATCTTTCCCCCAGGCTGTCCTTAAGAGCAATTTTCCCCCAAATGGCATGGGTACCTATATACCCCTCCTGAAACACAATTGGGATCCCACTTAATTTTCATGTGTTAGTTTAACACGGTCTGGTTTTCTTTTTCTTCCTTGTTTTTTTTTTTTTTTTTGCCCGTCCTTCCTCCCCCGTTCGCCTACCACAGTGGACCACAAGAGCCCGATTTCCTACTCCTGTAATTCATGCACCTTCGACCGATGGCCAGGGAAAGTTTTAATGCGCTTAACACGAGGGGAGGGGGTAAAAATTTAATCACATTCTTTGGTCAGCTTATCCGTACACCTTCCTTGCAGGCATGGTTAAGCGATTGTGGTGTTTTGAGAAGACCATAACACCAATCGAGTTTTGTGGAATTAGTCAAATCCTTAGAATGTTACCAACACACAAGCTCACACCAAAAACACCCATCTATGATCCGGTGGTAAAACTTTCACTTACCTCATTTGGTTTACCTCAACAAATTTCCACCCTCTGTAATTTACTTGGGCCAATATTAATTTTTTAATTTTTCTTTTTGGGGTTTTTTTTCTAGACCACTTCAAACGTAAATTATTCCCGCCTTTTCGCATTGATTTCATTTCTCTCTCTTTCTCACTCTCTCTTTTTGTGTGTGTGTGTGTATGTGTGTTTTTTTTAAGCAGCCAACCACCCCGAAAGATTTCAATTAAAAATAAATCATTCCCTCGCAAGGAGTGCTGATTGGATTTTCGAGTACCAATGTTTCTCCCTTCGTTCATTTTTGTGTAACCTCCCTAGATTTGTGCCTGGGAAGAGGTAATAAGAAGTCGAAGGGTAGAGGGGATACGATGAAAAGGGGAACAAAATGAAATTATTACTGTGTTTTGCTCGTAGTGGGAGTATTAAATCAAAAAAATATCCGGACCCCACATCTGACACCATACAAACACTAAAAACTTTTACAATTTCTGTCAAAATTGCTTAAAACTATGAGAATTTACCACATCTCGTGGATTGCCTTTATAAAAATCATTTTCAAGTAAACGTCGTTGATTTTTTTGTTGAGTGGTGGGGACACGTAGAGCGGGGGAGGGGGAACCAACCATTCATTCCGATTCTTTAACCAACCACCCAATCCAATCAGCTCTGGCCCTTTTCACATTATCCATAAGTCTGGAATTTTGTCGGGTCATGGTCGCCATGTCAGGAGATGGGTTTGGACTTTTAATTGAATTTTAATTGATGAAATATGGATAAACGTTATGATGACGAAAATGATAAAAAACTGTTTATTCGATTAATTTTGTGTAATACCAAAGAGGCGACCATGTTACCGAATAATTCTTCTCAGAATTGTATGGGAAGGAGCCCCCCCCCCCCCCCCCCCCCCTCGCCCTCATCCCTTCCCTTAACCAATGAAATTCAAAATTAAAAAAAACACGTCTCCCATATAAAAAATAGAGAAAACCTTTCGAAATAAAACAGAAATCGATTACATCAACTGGAGCTCAATTGAATTTATTTTAATTATTATATTTATTTATTTTACAGGGTGTCTTGAGGGAAATGTGATAAAACATATTTGTATCCTTTGTGGGAAAATGTTTCAGAACAAAGTGACTGCTCGGTGGTGACAGTTTTTCAATTTTTCCAGTTCCTTTGCAAAACAAAAAAAAATGTGTCAGCAACAATTTAAATTTCTATTTTCTGCTTAAAAGGTGTGCGGTGTCTCATTTTTGTGGCATAGGTCAGCTCCTGCCAGTTTAGCAAGGTGACTTTTTCGTGAAATAGGACAGAAGGAGTGATTTTCCTACGTAGAACAAATCTCTAGAAAAATTAACCAGATGGAGAAAAACAAGCGAGCAAATTTCCGCCGCTATTTGTGAAAATTTTGCCTGTAGGTACTCCATTGGGAAAATGTCTCGAAAATATTAAAATACAATGAGGTAAATTAGTGCCATAAAAAAATGCTCATTTCTATTTTGCAAATTTGCATTTTACTCATTTCTGGCGGTAGATTAGGAAATTTTTAATGATCATAATTTGGGGATTGTGATAATCGGAAAACTGTTTATATTAATTAAACGGAAAATATAAATTGAATATGCAACGGAACGCAACATGTGATTATCCCATAAACCTGATATAAAATTCACGAGCAAAAAACAATTGTTTGCAAGTCCAAAATATTATAATTATTCTTGCATTATGCATATTCTCTTTTGCCGTGTAAACTGTATAATTGTGTAACATGTGGTAATTTGAAGAGGGAAAAAAAAAACATTTCATATTTCTTGCCATATAATTTGGTCACTTACCGGAGCAGAAAATTTATGTAAATCCGTCGCTCCCAGGCACAGTGTATATCCAATCACATATTCGGCTAAAGCACATTTATTTTAAAAATTTTGCACAAAAACAAAACCTGACGAGAAAAAAAATTGCTACGAAAGGGACAAAAATATATATATATGTACGAAGGAACCAACAACAACAGGCTTAAGCCCAAAACTCGAGATTCCGCCCTGCTTATTGGCCGATAATATTCCCAGGTAATATTTTTAATTGAAATGGTCCACAGCACAGAACATTAAAACGGTCTCATTAGCGTAAATTCCCGTGGGCGGCACTATTTACTCAAATATTTTATTTCATTCCGAATGCAACAAACAGTGGAGTGGAATAAAAAAAAAAAAAAGAAATTATGTTGCGCTCTTGGGAGGGGTGGGGAGTGAACTGAGCAGTACACCCTTCTAGCCGTGTTCCGGCCGGACACTGCATGAGAACATTACTAATAAATTAATCGGTGAACACACTTTACATTCATTTACACTGTTTGTAAAAATTTATAAACAAATTTATATGTGCACCATATCCAGCTGCAGAGCACACCAGAATCACCTGGAATTCTTTTCATAATCCCCGACAGTGCACGTGTGTTATGATCGACGGGATCCACTCGGCGGCATATAGTGCACGTATGCGGCTGTGATGGGCGCAATAACAATCACATTTACAAAAAAAATAAAAAAAAAAATAAAAAAATAATAATAAAAAAAAAAGATGTACAAGAACCGGGCGCGCGGGCGATATATTTTCCAGGTGCTCTTTTTACAGGTTGTTGGCACCTAAGCACATATGCGGCGGCGGTGTGGTGTGTGAAAAGGTAACAAATGGTGAACTGAAGTGAAAAATAGTTAGAAACAGCGCCCGAAATTGCTTGTTGGGGTCTCAACACAAACCTTGCCACGCGATCGAGCCTATTTTGTTTTTTTTTTGTTTTGTTTGTTTGTAATTTTTTTAAAAACTCCTTAAGACAGTAAATAAGAAAGTATCAACTGGACAATGCAAGCGTTAGTTTTTTTATTCAAATCAAACACCAAAGAAAAAAATAAAAAAGAACAATATCACAAAAATCACACACGTCCCGGGCGGCTCTTTTTCGGGCACCACACCACGACTCGAATCACCTCAAGAAAGCGACAGAACGCAACTAAATGTTAATCTTTCCTGAGGCGCGCACCGGTAGATGCTCTCTTGGGAATATGAAGGGGCCCTATAAGACGGGTAAACCGATTACGACCACGACAAAAATCAAGAATAAGAAGAAGAAGAAGACGACTAACAAGGATAAGATGAATACGAAGAAGAAGATAAAGAATAAGACGACAAGACGAAAACGATGGTGGCTCAGTCGAGGTAACGTGTTTCATCGGTTTCGAGAAAGTTGTAAAATAAGAACAACAACAACAACTACAATAGGAGTGAGGTACAAAACTTGAGCATTAAAGCCAAGACGGCAAAAGTCTTTAAGAAGAGCTCAAGCAACAGTCCCAGACCGAGACCTCGTACATACCCATACGGAGGCCCCATGAAAGACACAGCAGAAACAGGCAGAGGCAAACCAGAGAGGCAGCCAGTTCGGGCCAGTCAGCTAGTCCAAGGCAGGGAAAGACGATGGATGAGTAATAGGTGCCGAGTATTCTTACCGGTAGATTTCTTTAAGAAAAAAAAAACAAACAAAAAAAACAACCGCCTGAAATACTTGTGAACAGCCAACGTTCACAAAGGAGCCACAGCTAAATGGAGTTAGTCAAACAAAAGATCCCTTTGCAGAGCTGAATTCGTTAAAAATCTGGCACTCACCCCGGGTACCACCACAACACATACCCATCTCCCTTCCCCTGCCCCAGCCCTTACGTGTCTCACTTTACCCACCCTAACCATTCCAAAACATCTCAGAAAGGTTCTTTCCTCTTTTGTAAAATATTTTCTCAGTACTTTTCGCGGGCACTTGAATTTTCAGCTCGCACATCTCCATTAGTCAAGGCGGGCTCTCTCTCGTACGAAATGTACGTCCTGTGGCTCACATTTCATTCAAAATGAAGAAATCTCGAAGAAAACATTCATACACACCACACACACTCGCACACACACATACACAAAAAAAATAAAAAAATAAAAAAAGGAACGCTTCTCTTGAATGAAGTACATGTAGGGATGAAGGGGGCGCACCACACCGCACCGTACGTCCGTCACCTTATGCTGCATCGTCCAAAAGTTCAGGAGACGGGAAACAACTTAACTTAGAACTCCTCAAAATGCCATTCGTCTTTCATTCTCTAAAGGATATATGTACATAATACAGGAAGGAGTTGTATGTACAGCTAGTTGTACCCAATGTGGCGGGAGAAATTTGCGTAGGAAATGGTTAAAAGGAAAAGACGGGATTTAAGGACGCCGACAGGACGATTAATGGTGCATAACTTTGGCCATATGTGTCCCTTTTAATTTTCCATCACCCGTCTCCTCCTCTCTCTCCCCTCACACACCACACTCAACCCTAATACTGCATCATTGAGACCCCACCGATACCCCACAACTGCATTCCAACAGTATCACTACCAGAAGCAGTTATGCACTTTCAACGTTTCAACTTAAAAGTGTGAGCAAATTTTACCCCCCCCCCCCCAATAATTTTTTTTTGGAAAAAAGAAGAACCTTGGGGAGGTGGAAAGGGGAAGGGGTATGCAAGAAATACCCTACCCCAAAATGTTAAGGTGCAAGCAACGTGGCATGAATGAATGAAATGAATGAATCTTAAGAAACATCTCCCACTTCTCACGAATGGAAGTCGTCAGATGTCTCAGACGTCCCCCCCCCCCCCCACCTAACCCAAACAACCATACCTACCAAAAAAAAAAATAAAAAACCCCCGAACCCCCTTTTACAATCCCTTCAAGACAAAATTGGTAAATTGCGGCGCTAGAGGAATCATTAGTAACTGTCTCCTTTCCTATGCGTCTGGCAAAACCGTATATACAACGTCCATATATATATAACACCGAAATGCTCCACTTTGGAGTGGAAGGATCAAACCATGGTGTGGTGGTGGGAGAAAGCGGAAGGGGCAACTTACATTCAGCATCCAAGCAAAATGGAACAGTGAAGTGGAGGGATATGGATGGAGGTAGTGCTAAAGATATCCAACGAAAACTTGGAACATTTGCATGTCTCTAAATCGAAACCAACCATCCGGACACTAAAACGTTTTATAGTACCATCCTTACGTCCCCCCCCTATTCCTCCACCCACCCTTCTCACAGATCCAAAGTAGCACTGTAATGGAGCTTAAGAAAAAGGGAGGTTTACATACTTCCTTAAGGATAAATTGCCTCCCTTAATGAAGGGAAGAAGAAAGACCGAAGTGGCTAAGAAAATGTTCCCCCCGGCAAAAAAGAAACAAAAAAAAACAAATCAGCTCCAAATAAATCAAATAGGTTAAACTGAAGTCAAAATGCATACTATCCTGCTGGTGGGTTTTTTCGTCTCTTTTTAATTGTTTCCTTTTCCTTGCCTTGCAAAAATGTCTCAGCAAAAAATCGAAGCACCTATTTTTGGGCCATATTAGCTCCTGATAGGCCAATTAAGGGTACAGACAAAGGTATTAGGCTTGCTATATTGGTACTTAACTGTACTTATTGCATGTAGTGAGTTTTCAATTCAATAGCAGCATCATTATTCCCTGAATAAAAAAGTACCGTGTTATCAGCATACACAACATATTTACCAGTTATATTTGCCTCTTTCATATTATTTGCATAAAGTAGATAAAGAATTGGACCTAGGATAGACCCCTGAGGCACTCCATTTACAATCGGAAGCAAGTCACTATGATCACTACCATTGACTACACATTGTTTTCTACCTGTCAAGTAGTTCTTTAAAAGACTAACTAGTATTTCGTGATTAACCATGTCAAATCATCTAAGTTCGTGCAAATATAGTCCACAACCTCAAGTACAGAGAATCCGCCATTAGCCGTATGAGACCATCCCATGAAAAAAAATGTTTATTTCCCTACCAAAAAATCGTAACGTCCAATTTTGTGATTAGAACATACCGACTATTTGGACACACACGAAAAGGCGCACTTTCCTGCTGATTTTCAATTTTTTTTCAATTATTTCATTTGATTTACAAAAAAAAAATTCTCAGTGGAAATTAAACACTTTATTTGGTTGAAAAAAAAAGTCCCAATTCCTATTTTGAATTCAATTTGCAGCATTTGTTATTTTTTTGTCATCTGTGCACAACTCTCAAGACAACGATCCCTTGAATTCCCGCAACATTATCTGCACAGTCCGCCCAGTGCTGGAATGTCTTCCATAATTCAAAAATTTTTGAAGATCTTATCGGGGAACGATCGCAGCGTAAATTAATTATGGCAAACGTCTTTTATCGTCCCTTTGGTTATTATTTTTTTCTTTTTACTTTTACATATTTCTTGGACTAATGGACATGACGATCATAAGCTCCGTTGTATATATATCACGTCCCTATCGTGTAATCTGCTCCTTGGGGATGTTGTGGTTCTGTCGGTGTCTTAGGCAGAAATCGCATTTTACATGTTTTGGCTTTAGACTTTTAATTTTAAACAGAGTTAAGAAATTGTGGATAGTTTTCGAGCAAAAAAAATAAAGAAAGTGAAAAAAGTGACAAAAGGTAAAAAAAATATAATTAGTAAACACGCAGGCCTGAAGGGGCTGCGGAGGAGACTGTTTGAGACGCGGTAGATAAGGGGACGGTAAGTAAACATATTTCATTGCCCCACATCGTGTCCTTTTGATAATTTTAAAAAATTGCAAATAAAAAAAAATTAAAAAAAAAATACACGGCACCGACACTGACCACATCGGTTATGGTGAAGACGGAGAACCTGGAAAAGGATGATAAGGAAAGAGGAGAAAAGGTAAAAGTTGGTTTTTGTTTTTTTTTTTTTTTTGTGTAAACCTGATACGTCGGGAATTCATGTGATCGCACCAAACATACAGCGACTTGCGCCGCACGATGATACTGATCTTCCCCATGGGAATAATTTCTGATAAGAAAGAAGCATTCCCGATGGCCCAATGCCCGCTGTACCCATGACCAGATTGCCTGATGCCAGATATAGACCCAGTGATGGCTGTTGCAGAGGACGCCAAACGTTTAGGTAGATATCGTTGGCCAAAGTGCACAAATGCAAATATTCTGGCATGAGGGGAATAATCACCGAAGCGATTGGGTGCTTTATTAATTTACGCAAAATTGATGACACCGATAGTGAAGGGAAATTTTTCGTATTGCATGAAAAGTTGGGACTCCTTGGGACGATTTGTTTCCACCCGATCCACGTTAGATTGCTGTTGTAAGGTTTTATGGCCCGAAGGAATATGATGAGATAAAACTTTGATTCATAAGCACACTGAAATCTCGATAACTGGCAGAATTGCATGTCGTTTCAAAAAACTTCCTTTTTTAGATGCTATCATTGCTATACAGTTTTCTAGCTCTAGTAGTTTCTCATCTTCTTCTTCGCCTTTTTACATAGTTTGGCATCTGTCTACGAGGGAAGGTATTTTCTGTTCGCCATACTTTCGCAGCCGATAGTTTGAAATTTTAAATGTTTGAAATCAGCGACCCCAAAAACCCCCAAAAATTACTTATAACTTTTTGTCAACCGATCAATAACCGGACTTAAGCATTTTTAAAAGACTCCTAAGTGCACACAGCAAGGGGTAACTAAAATTATGGAAAAATATTAAAATACAAGTTTTCGCCACAGCCTATTAAAAAATATATGGACGTCAGTTAAACAGCACGGAGGAAACAAAAACAAAACAAAAAACCGAAACTGATCCAGCTGGGTAGGATGGACAGAAGTGTCATCTTGTCTGCGGCCATGGAAGATGAAGCATCTAAAGCAATAAACATTATCCCCCCATCGACTTGATTATGACTCTAAAAGCCACAGTAATGAGCTCATAAACAATTTGAATTATCATGTACCCTCCTGGATAGCCTACCTGTCCATCCAGCATCCTTCTCCCCCTCCATCCATTACACACTATAAAATATCTTGTGAAATAAGATGAAGAAACCGTCAAGCCGCACACACTTTCATGTGTACATAAGCCGGCATAACGACGGCGGTGGGTCCTCTTTCCACCTATCCTACTTAGCTCACAAATATCAAATGCCTAAAATTACTGAGGTAATGGTCGAAAAAAGGTAAAAAATAAAAACAAATCATTAATTAGCCCACCACAAGTTAAACAAACAATAATATAATTGGGCACATTTTTTTTCTTCTTCTTCTTCTTTGCTTCGATTTATTGTGGACATTTATTCAGATTCTCTGGATGGTTTTTCGGGAATTGATTTCATATAATATGAGTGGCCACAGCTGGGGGGCACTACACCACCAGGCCAACATACGCAGGCATGTACCCAATTTGAATATCTAGGTATGAAATGACCGAAGTGAAACCACCTAGAGTGAGGCGCAGCCATCAACAGCATTCCATGCAAATTACTTTAATGAGACGGAGGGAATTCTCAGAAATCAATGTCATAAAAGAATATGAAATATAGAATATGGTATTTTCTCCGAAGAGGTAACTAACATATATGGCAAGAGCAGGAACGTGGGAGACAGCAGAATAACGCTAAATAATTTTTTTTACAAGGGGATATACAAGAAACTCAATTCACAAATGTTATTAGCACTACCCCACCTTTTACAATTTCCCTCCGGACTTGACTGTATTTTTCATTTTTCTAAAAGCTAATACTACTGGGTAAATATCTGAGGGGAAATTGCAAAATTAGGCATCGTATTTTGGACACAGCGATTTTTCCCATGATGCGACAACCGATTTTGCAAGGGAAAAAATATCTCAGTGTCTGTCGTTTAAAATTTCCCTCCGTACTTGACTGTATTTTTCATTTTTCTAAAAGCTAATACTACTGGGTAAATATCTGAGGGGAAATTGCAAAATTAGGCATCGTAGTTTGGACACAGCGATTTTTCCCATGATGAGCTAACCGATTTTGCAAGGGACAAAATATCTCAGTGCCTGTCGTTTAGAATTTCCCTCCGGACTTGACTGTATTTTTCATTTTTCTAAAAGCTAATACTACTGGGTAAATATCTGAGGGGAAATTGCAAAATTAGGCATCGTATTTTGGACACAGCGATTTTTCCCATGATGCGACAACCGATTTTGCAAGGGAAAAAATATCTCAGTGTCTGTCGTTTAAAATTTCCCTCCGTACTTGACTGTATTTTTCATTTTTCTAAAAGCTAATACTACTGGGTAAATATCTGAGGGGAAATTGCAAAATTAGGCATCGTATTTTGGACACAGCGATTTTTCCCATGATGAGCTAACCGATTTTGCAAGGGACAAAATATCTCAGTGCCTGTCGTTTAGAATTTCCCTCCGGACTTGACTGTATTTTTCATTTTTCTAAAAGCTAATACTACTGGGTAAATATCTGAGGGGAAATTGCAACATTAGGCATCGTAGTTTGGACACAGCGATTTTTCCCATGATGCGCTAACCGATTTTGCAAGGGAAAAAATATCTCAGTGTCTGTCGTTTAAAATTTCCCTCCGGACTTGACTGTATTTTTCATTTTTCTAAAAGCCTATACTACTGGGTAAATATCTGACGGGAAATTGCAAAATTAGGCATCGTAGTTTGGACACAGCGGTTTTTCCCATGATGAGCTAACCGATTTTGCAAGGGACAAAATATCTCAGTGCCGGTCGTTTAAAATTTCCCTCCGGACTTTACTGTTTTTTTCATTTTTCTAAAAGCTAATACTACTGGGTAAATACCTGATGGGAAATTGCAAAATTAGGCAACGTATTTTGGACACAGCGATTTTTCCCATGATGAGCTAACCGATTTTTCAAGGGACAAAATATCTCAGTGCCGGTCGTTTAAAATGTCCCTCCGGACTTTACTGTATTTCTCATTTTTCTAAAAGCTAATACTACTGGGTAAATATCTGACGGGAAATTGCAAAATTAGGCATCGTAGTTTGGACACAGCGATTTTTCCCATGATGCGCTAACCGATTTTGCAAGGGAAAAAATATCTCAGTGTCTGTCGTTTAAAATTTCCCTCCGTACTTGACTGTATTTTTCATTTTTCTAAAAGCTAATACTACTGGGTAAATATCTGAGGGGAAATTGCAAAATTAGGCATCGTATTTTGGACACAGCGATTTTTCCCATGATGAGCTAACCGATTTTGCAAGGGACAAAATATCTCAGTGCCTGTCGTTTAGAATTTCCCTCCGGACTTGACTGTATTTTTCATTTTTCTAAAAGCTAATACTACTGGGTAAATATCTGACGGGAAATTGCAAAATTAGGCATCGTATTTTGGACACAGCGATTTTTCCCATGATGCGACAACCGATTTTGCAAGGGAAAAAATATCTCAGTGTCTGTCGTTTAAAATTTCCCTCCGTACTTGACTGTATTTTTCATTTTTCTAAAAGCTAATACTACTGGGTAAATATCTGAGGGGAAATTGCAAAATTAGGCATCGTATTTTGGACACAGCGATTTTTCCCATGATGAGCTAACCGATTTTGCAAGGGACAAAATATCTCAGTGCCTGTCGTTTAGAATTTCCCTCCGGACTTGACTGTATTTTTCATTTTTCTAAAAGCTAATACTACTGGGTAAATATCTGAGGGGAAATTGCAAAATTAGGCATCGTAGTTTGGACACAGCGATTTTTCCCATGATGCGCTAACCGATTTTGCAAGGGAAAAAATATCTCAGTGTCTGTCGTTTAAAATTTCCCTCCGGACTTGACTGTATTTTTCATTTTTCTAAAAGCCTATACTACTGGGTAAATATCTGACGGGAAATTGCAAAATTAGGCATCGTAGTTTGGACACAGCGATTTTTCCCATGATGCGCTAACCAATTTTACAAGGGGAAAAATATCTCTGTGCCTGTCGTTTAGAATTTCCCTCCGGACTTGACTGTATTTTTCATTTTTCTAAAAGCTAATACTACTGGGTAAATACATGACGGGAAATTGCAAAATTAGGCAACGTATTTTGGACACAGCGATTTTTCCCATGATGCGCTAACCGATTTTGCAAGGGAAAAAATATCTCAGTGTCTGTCGTTTAAAATTTCCCTCCGGACTTGACTGTATTTTTCATTTTTCTAAAAGCCTATACTACTGGGTAAATATCTGACGGGAAATTGCAAAATTAGGCATCGTAGTTTGGACACAGCGATTTTTCCCATGATGCGCTAACCAATTTTACAAGGGGAAAAATATCTCTGTGCCTGTCGTTTAGAATTTCCCTCCGGACTTGACTGTATTTTTCATTTTTCTAAAAGCTAATACTACTGGGTAAATATCTGAGGGGAAATTGCAAAATTAGGCATCGTAGTTTGGACACAGCGATTTTTCCCATGATGCGCTAACCGATTTTGCAAGGGAAAAAATATCTCAGTGTCTGTCGTTTAAAATTTCCCTCCGGACTTGACTGTATTTTTCATTTTTCTAAAAGCCTATACTACTGGGTAAATATCTGACGGGAAATTGCAAAATTAGGCATCGTAGTTTGGACACAGCGATTTTTCCCATGATGCGCTAACCAATTTTACAAGGGGAAAAATATCTCTGTGCCTGTCGTTTAGAATTTCCCTCCGGACTTGACTGTATTTTTCATTTTTCTAAAAGCCTATACTACTGGGTAAATATCTGACGGGAAATTGCAAAATTAGGCATCGTAGTTTGGACACAGCGATTTTTCCCATGATGCGCTAACCAATTTTACAAGGGGAAAAATATCTCTGTGCCTGTCGTTTAGAATTTCCCTCCGGACTTGACTGTATTTTTCATTTTTCTAAAAGCTAATACTACTGGGTAAATACATGACGGGAAATTGCAAAATTAGGCAACGTATTTTGGACACAGCGATTTTTCCCATGATGCGCTAACCGATTTTGCAAGGGAAAAAATATCTCAGTGTCTGTCGTTTAAAATTTCCCTCCGGACTTGACTGTATTTTTCATTTTTCTAAAAGCCTATACTACTGGGTAAATATCTGACGGGAAATTGCAAAATTAGGCATCGTAGTTTGGACACAGCGATTTTTCCCATGATGCGCTAACCGATTTTGCAAGGGAAAAAATATCTCAGTGTCTGTCGTTTAAAATTTCCCTCCGGACTTGACTGTATTTTTCATTTTTCTAAAAGCCTATACTACTGGGTAAATATCTGACGGGAAATTGCAAAATTAGGCATCGTAGTTTGGACACAGCGATTTTTCCCATGATGCGCTAACCAATTTTACAAGGGGAAAAATATCTCTGTGCCTGTCGTTTAGAATTTCCCTCCGGACTTGACTGTATTTTTCATTTTTCTAAAAGCTAATACTACTGGGTAAATATCTGAGGGGAAATTGCAAAATTAGGCATCGTAGTTTGGACACAGCGATTTTTCCCATGATGCGCTAACCGATTTTGCAAGGGAAAAAATATCTCAGTGTCTGTCGTTTAAAATTTCCCTCCGGACTTGACTGTATTTTTCATTTTTCTAAAAGCCTATACTACTGGGTAAATATCTGACGGGAAATTGCAAAATTAGGCATCGTAGTTTGGACACAGCGATTTTTCCCATGATGCGCTAACCAATTTTACAAGGGGAAAAATATCTCTGTGCCTGTCGTTTAGAATTTCCCTCCGGACTTGACTGTATTTTTCATTTTTCTAAAAGCTAATACTACTGGGTAAATATCTGAGGGGAAATTGCAAAATTAGGCATCGTAGTTTGGACACAGCGATTTTTCCCATGATGCGCTAACCGATTTTGCAAGGGAAAAAATATCTCAGTGTCTGTCGTTTAAAATTTCCCTCCGTACTTGACTGTATTTTTCATTTTTCTAAAAGCTAATACTACTGGGTAAATATCTGAGGGGAAATTGCAAAATTAGGCATCGTATTTTGGACACAGCGGTTTTTCCCATGATGAGCTAACCGATTTTGCAAGGGACAAAATATCTCAGTGCCGGTCGTTTAAAATTTCCCTCCGGACTTTACTGTATTTTTCATTTTTCTAAAAGCTAATACTACTGGGTAAATACCTGATGGGAAATTGCAAAATTAGGCAACGTATTTTGGACACAGCGATTTTTCCCATGATGAGCTAACCGATTTTTCAAGGGACAAAATATCTCAGTGCCGGTCGTTTAAAATGTCCCTCCGGACTTTACTGTATTTCTCATTTTTCTAAAAGCTAATACTACTGGGTAAATACCTGATGGGAAATTGCAAAATTAGGCAACGTATTTTGGACACAGCGATTTTTCCCATGATGAGCTAACCGATTTTGCAAGGGACGAAATATCTCAGTGCCTGTCGTTTAGAATTTCCCTCCGGACTTGACTGTATTTTTCATTTTTCTAAAAGCTAATATTACTGGGAAAATACATGACGGGAAATTGCAAAATTAGGCATCGTATTTTGGACACAGCGATTTTTCTCATGATGAGCTAATCGAATTTTCAAGGGACGAAATATCTCAGTGCCTGTCGTTTAAAATGTCCCTCCGGACTTTACTGTATTTCTCATTTTTCTAAAAGCTAATACTACTGGGTAAATACCTGATGGGAAATTGCAAAATTAGGCATCGTATTTTGGACACAGCGATTTTTCTCATGATGAGCTAATCGAATTTTCAAGGGACGAAATATCTCAGTGCCTGTCGTTTAAAATTTCCCTCCGGACTTGACTGTATTTTTCATTTTTCTAAAAGCCAATACTACTGGGTAAATACCTGATGGGAAATTGTAAAATTAGGCAACGTATTTTGGACACAGCGATTTTTCCCATGATGCGCTAACCGATTTTGCACGGGAAAAAATATCTCAGTGCCTGTCGTTTAAAATTTCCCTCCGGACTTGACTGTATTTTTCATTAAAACTTTTTTAAAGTCCCTGTGTGGAAACACTAATGATCCAATTGGTTTTTTTCATTTAAGTTTTCTGTGTCAAAGGTAGCAAAAGTTACGAAGGTATTACTTTTACCTTCTTGTAATTTGTCGTACGACACCCAAAAAAAAAAAATTTATAGTAATTCCAGTAGTGGTAATCACCCTAAAAGATAAAACTTTTTAGCATGCCCCAGAGATTACCCGTGACATCATAGTATCCCCTTAAATTTCGGTGACCCTCCGTGCCCACGTCCGCCCTCCCCCTTGACCGTATCTTCACCGATGATAAAAGTGACAAAATAAATTAAAAAGTATGGAGTAAATCATTAATCAATTTTAATGGGATCCTTCAAAGGTCTTTCTTCCGCATCTACCCCACCTATCTGGGTGCCATCATCCAAAGCTAACCTGGCTAAATTCAGCTCCACCCATCACGCCCCAACCGTTTTTTTTTTTATTATTATTTTTTTTTCTCTTCTCGGCCTGTGATGCTGGTGTGCCGTGCCGTCCCGCCCCGTCCGCTCACGATCAAGATATGTCGATTTCCAATTTAAATTTCATTGGCCATTCCTTAAATTGAGTTGAGGGGCCAGTTTAATGGCATTATAACGAGTCGTGAAAGGGCGGAAAAAAATAACGTGAAAACTCGTAAAGGGCATTTAAAAGAAAGAAATAATAAGACCCCTCCGAGCCATCTACTCCTTTTAAGAAGAGGCCATTGGGTGGTTGGGGTGGCAAGACTAAAACGAAGAAGAACGACCTTCCCGACAATCGTATTTTTAGCTGAAAGCCTGTTGCAGCACAGACCCTTAAGAGGCATCACAAGGAGATCCCGCATGGAGCCCATTGGCAGTGAAATACGGAACAGCAGTCGGTTCCGTCCATCCCTAAAATGTTCCCTAAAGCGAACGCTGGAGGGTACTGTACGATTTTATTGATATTGATCCCCAGCGTCCCGCCAAAGAGATATTTTCCCCTATTCGCAGCATTCATTCAATAGGTCCCTCATGGTCTTACCCATCACGTCGGAACCCCCCTTCCACCAACAACACAATTACCCTGAATGCTCGAAAAAAAAAATTTTAATTTTTTTTCTTCTTTTTTTAAATAAAAATAACAAAAATTCTCATCGGCTCTGCTCCTTTCCGGCCTTCCCCCTCCCCCTCCCGACGGCATCGTTGAGTTGAGCTGAAGGAAAGCGAAAACCTGACCAGGTATTAGTGGTGGGGGTTGGAGGGAGATCTTTCCATCTTATCCCTTCTCTTTTCATTTTCAAGTCTCATTTCTACGTGCAAACTTCAACGGTTTCACGTTTTCCCCACTCAATCGCATTCGCCCGCGCCCTTCGCCTGTTTAATGAAATATCGTAAAAGTGTTAGATTGGGTGAAATTTTGTAGGGCATCCTTAAGAGACGACAGAAATCTTACAAAACAGCCTAACGGAACCATTGCCACGATTTTGAAGGGCCTCGTTGTGGGTGGTGGATGGGGGGGGGGGGGGGGTGAGTGAGTGTGTGAGTAGGTGGGTGGAGTGGGATGGTTGGATTTCGTTTGGTTTGGCTGGTACGTAGGTACCAGAACCTTCTTCCAAGGAAATAACTGTAAAAATAATACTAGGGATTGCCTTGGTTGATGGCTTGTTAGGAAAGGGGGGGGGGGGGAGGGAGGTATGGGTTGACTTGCTGTGACTTACTGACTACAAGAGGCAAGAGAAGAGAAGGAGAACAAATTTCATAAGATCCAAGATAGGCTCTTTGAATGGCTAGTCTCATCCGCTCATCCTGTGACAATCACCTTATCGTCTTAGGGAAAGGGTTCAAGAGGGGAGGGTGGGGAATGGGGGAGGGGATGAATGAAAGGCTTGATAGCGGATCTCTCGAGTAAAATGCTTGGATGGGGGGTAAAAAAAAATGTTGATGAATTATTAGAGAATGTTTTAAAGTTGTCATGACTGTTACGTGTGTATGTTGGTAACTGATTTTAAATAGAGCACAGTAAATCCTCCCCCTCTCCCGATGTGTTGCATAAAAAAGAATGTATTTTTTTTCTCTCTGTAGCGATGCGGTAGGTCGAAATGGTCGTTTCAGGGGTGGCTTTTATTTAAACTGAGCAAATCCCCAAGGAATTGAAGCAGAAGACAATGGGATTGCTTTATCTCATGCGGTTTGTGTAGTCAGACCTCGAGCATCGGAATGTGTATGTGTATGTTATGTGTGGGCAACGATGGCGGTGAGTACGTGGCGGTACCTCTCCCCAATCCCTGTAAAATTTGCATTTTAATCAATCGCATGATTGGAATGTGTCACAATCCCTACAAATTTTCATTCATAACGGAAATTTTTTTTTACGCGATACCAACCCTTAGATATATACTCGCGCAACCAAGAAACGTATTGTGTTGAAGGAAAAGGTGCAAAAGTGCAATTATATTTTGTAAATCGTCTCCTAAATCCCAACTACGCAGAGGAAGGCAAAAAACGGGCATCAATAAAAGGTGGGAAAAAGTTCATAAATATTTTTCTATTGGCAGCAGGTCTATATGTGTATGCAGGTGCGAATGCCTCTTGCGAAGGCAGTACCTACTGGACCATTTTTAGTTGGGCCACTAAATCAAATTTCATTCCTCCCATCCCCTCCTTCACCACTTCCCCCCCACAAACTCATAATTTAATAGGCAAATGGCGTACTTTTGTTAGTCACATAAATTTGTACGTTGAGAAATTGAAAAATTCTTGAACGCTTTTCTCCCCACTATTTTCCTGAAGAGAGAGGGAGTCAATGGTATCGTTAAATTATTCCCTTACTTTTGTATGTTAGATGGTGGTTGTTGGAAAGGGGTGGTTGTACGTCTCCCAACGAGCATCGGCACATTTTCAACACTAAAACTGTGCTAGAGAAGAAGACTATTGGAAGGAAGCCCTCACCCGCCACAACCACCCCTCCGAATAACCCAATATACCACCAGTGGACCTTAGAGGGAAACTTGCGGAACATAAAGAAGTTGAGAAGGACGTTTAATGGCTAGTATTTCTTGTAAAGAAAATTTTATGTATTTTTAGCACTAAAAAGATGCTACCCCGGGGGTAAATTGGTGCTCTTAGAAGGGCTGTTAAAACAAAAGACGTCCTGCCTCAACCTACGATTGTATCCTAACCCATTCACGTAGTAGCAGCCGTTAAGCCCTTTAAAACGCTATCTGTAGAAACTGCCTACCCCACCCAAAAATAACTCCAACCACCATACTCCCCCATTCCCCTGCCCCAAAACACCAATCCAACACAAAGGCAAAAGATGCAGCATCCACTCAAACTGAATGAGTGGTAATTTCCAGGTTTATTTGCGGGACGTGAAGTAAAAGTTCTTGAGGGAGTAAAAATTAATAATGAAAATTGACAAGAAGCTTTACGTCAGTCGTTATTGCTTCGTGTAGTCCTTACAGCATCGTCGTCTTATAAAACCGGCACTTCGTCCCCCCCTCCCCCCCATCCAGCTGTTGATGATGTTAATTTGGCGATAAAGTGATATGATTAGAAATTTTGCACAGCACTTCAAATTCGAGGGTGACAAATCGTGCTCACGAACGAGGTACACGGGAAAGGGGAAGAGGGGATGGGAGGGGAAACGACATATTCTAGCTGGGTGCCCGAGTGATGGCACAAATTTACTTTAACTCTCAAACTCAACCCAGCGCTATGAGCGTTTTCACGGGCGCACACTGACAATTAGGAGAATACTTCTTTTTTTTTTATCATTTTAGGGAAATTAAAAGGGAGATACATAAAATCGTGCGGATAGAGTTTGAAGAAATCCTACAGGGGAAAACGTCCATTTTCGTATTATTGGCCATAAAGCAGATAAACCGTTATGGGGGTGATATTGTAGGGATGGGCCCTTAAAGCAATGAACTTATTTTCCATGACTGTGAATAATTACGAGTTTATGTGAAGTATGCACCAAGCTAGTCCCTCTGCCACGAGCGACGTCACATGACATAATGTAACGTGAGGTATCGTCAGGGAGACGTATTGTATTGAAAAAGTTGCGTTGGAAAGCCAATGCTGTTCGGTAAATATATGATGGGAAATTGCAAAATTAGGCAACGCATTTTGGACACAGCGATTTTTCCCATGATGCGCCAATCGATTTTGCAAGGGGAAAAATATCTCAGTGCCTGTCGTTTAAAATTTCCCTCCGGACTTGACTGTATTTTTCAGTTTTCTAAAAGCCAATACTACTGGGTAAACACCTGATGGGAAATTGCAAAATTAGGCATCGTAGTTTGGACACAGCGATTTTTCCCATGATGCGCTAACCGATTTTGCAAGGGGAGAAATATCTCAGTGCCTGTCGTTTAAAATTTCCCTCCGGACTTGACTGTATTTTTCAGTTTTCTAAAAGCCAATACTACTGGGTAAACACCTGATGGGAAATTGCAAAATTAGGCATCGTAGTTTGGACACAGCGATTTTTCCCATGATGCGCTAACCGATTTTGCAAGGGGAGAAATATCTCAGTGCCTGTCGTTTAAAATTTCCCTCCGGACTTGACTGTATTTTTCATTTCTCTAAAAGCTAATACTACTGGGTAAATATCTGATGGGAAATTGCAAAATTAGGCATCGTAGTTTGGACACAGCGATTTTTCCCATGATGCGCTAACCGATTTTGCAAGGGGAGAAATATCTCAGTGCCTGTCGTTTAAAATTTCCCTCCGGACTTGACTGTATTTTTCATTTCTCTAAAAGCTAATACTACTGGGTAAATATCTGATAGGAAATTGCAAAATTAGGCAACGCATTTTGGACACAGCGATTTTTCCCATGATGCGCTAACTGATTTTGCAAGGGAAAAAATATCTCAGTGCCTGTTGTTTAAAATTTCCCTCCGGACTTGACTGTATTTTTCAGTTTTCTAAAAGCCAATACTACTGGGTAAACACCTGATGGGAAATTGCAAAATTAGGCATCGTAGTTTGGACACAGCGATTTTTCCCATGATGCGCTAACCGATTTTGCAAGGGGAGAAATATCTCAGTGCCTGTCGTTTAAAATTTCCCTCCTGCCTTGACTGTACTTTTCATTTTTCTAAAAGCTGATACTACTGGGTAAACATCAGAGGGGAAATTGCAAAATTAGGCATCGTATTTTGGACACAACGATTTTTCCCATGATGCGCCAACCGATTTTGCAAGGGGAAAAATATCTCAGTGCCTGTCGTTTAAAATTTCCCTCCGGACTTGACTGTATTTTTCATTTTTCTAAAAGCTGATACTACTGGGTAAATATCTGATGGGAAATTGCAAAATTAGGCATCGTAGTTTGGACGCAGCGATTTTTCCCATGATGCGCTAACCGATTTTGCAAGGGAAAAAATATCTCAGTGCCTGTCGTTTAAAATTTCCCTCCGGACTTGACTGTATTTTTCATTTTTCTAAAAGCTAATACTACTGGATAAATATCTGATGGGAAATTGCAAAATTAGAACTCCTATTTTCGAAATACTTTTGTAAAATTTCCCTTGCGACTAGACAAAGGTAGAAATTAAAAGAAAGGGAATATTTTTTCCCAAATATATTTAACTTGCTAAAGTGCCATTGAAATTATGAGAACAAATGAAAACATAGCAACAATTTTGTCGGGGGTCTTAAGTGAGTTGGGTCGCGCGCAGATATGCTAATTTTTGTATATTTTTTCTTTTACTTTGTGTTTTTGTCTTCTCGCTGGTACCTTGGCCGTGAGTGAAAATTTATAGGATAGTGCGCGCGCGCAAGCCATTTAAGCTCAGCATGAAATTTTTTAATGAACGCATTTTTCGTGTCTGTTCGGTCGGATATATGTGGCACACATCCCAGCAGCAGTGATGAGGAGACGAGTGGGGCCAGTGGGAATCAGAAGAGAATAAACAAGAATAAAATATTCGTTTGGCTTAAACAATAAATAAAAAGTAATAACACGAGAAAAAAAAACGGTTCAACGACGGCTTTTCTTTTTTGTTAATTTTTTTCTTTTTTTTTTGTTGGTTGAGTTTTTTGGTGGAGGTACACCAACTTCTGCTCTACCGGCTAACTATCATTACCTGCAGCAGCCGCGTTTCTTGTGCACCTTGCTAGCCGGCTCAGCAAGAAGGCAGGCCAGCAAAGTAAGCCATTCTTAAGGGGCCCAGCCCCGGGCCCATTCAGCTTTGTGTGATTCCCGAGGTGTCTCTTCTTTGGTCGGAGCCGTCTTTAGATCGTGCCCGACAGTTTTGTTTTGTGATGTTTAATCCCCTTTTTTACAGTTGTTGATTTTTTATTGATTTTTTTTTCCACTTTTTTTTTTTTGGGGGGGTTATTTTTTTTTTGGCCTCGTCATAGTAGTGCTGCGCATTGCGTAGCTGTTTCATTTGGTGCATCCATCCCTTTGGTTTTTTTTTTGTCTTTTTGTATTATTTTGTTGTCCAGGTTGGAGCGCATGTAATAAACGACGCGCGATGCGTTCATGTGTGTGATTTAAGATGCTGTGCGCCACACGGTGACCGCAGTAAGAGGCGCGCGCGCGCACGCAGAATTTCTAGTGTTTCTCTTTCTCTTCCCCGGCGTTATGGGGCTCTTGTGGAATAAAATTGGACAGACTATACCATGGGGCGAACGATTTGGTTTCAAGATCAAGATAGGCTTAAATATCACACAACTCATAATTGAATTGTCTCTGATCGGCTTCATGGTCAGTAAATATTTTTTTTTTCCTTTTTTTTTTTTCGCTTGGTTCGTACAATTCTTTTCCCTTCGTTGCTGCACCCCCTTGGTCAGAGGATTTAAACTATTCTGTGTATCGCTTATCTGCTTGGAGACGCACTCTCTACGGTGCGATGGTGTTCCATGGAACCTAAAAACGAACCAATTGGTTTCATGTCGGAAAGATATTCATCTCGTACAGTTCTTGCTCGGTATCTTTTTTGATATTCTCCTCTACTCGGGATGTTTGTTCACTTTTTCACATTTTCTTCTTCATTTTCTACATGACTCAAAAAAAAAATTAAAAAATAAAAAAAAATAAAACAGAAAACAAATGAGATAAGACCAAGTCCCTCTTCTTGCGTGTTTTGTTTTAAAAATGTTTTGACCATAATGCATTTAAAATATGACGAACCTGAGTCCCAGCCCACTTGCTGTTTTAACCATCGTTTTCCCACCGTGTGTCCATCTGTCCAGAGACATTTGTTGGGATCTTTAAAGCGATTTCTCCGGTGATTTAGTTTGACAGCTTCTGTCAATTACTAAAAAACACACACGCCCAAAACAAAAGGGGAAAAAAAGGATTAAATAAATAAATCCAGCAGAGAGAACACTTTTTTTTTTATCTTGCCCGTTACTGATGTAATTTTTTTCATTATAATTCTAAAAAAGATGAGGAATAAGAAGAACAACAAAAAAAAAAGGATTGAGAAAAATAGCTTGACTTCGTTCATATGAAGTTATTGAAATTTTTGTTGATTTGTATCGCCGCTGGAACGACAACTCAGCAGAATGGCAGAAATAACAACTGGGGAAACGACACAAAAAACAAAAGAAAAAATTTTTTTTGTTTTTTTTTTGTTTTCTTAAACACATTCATCGGGTAGAAGAAAAGAGGAGGCACATTGGAGCTTAAGCGCAATCAAAAACAAAGTTAAAAAAAAAAAGGCAATTCGAACGAATTCCAACATTCATTTGTAGGCAGAGGATTAAATGCCTCTAAAGACTGATTAAGAGCCTCTTTAAGCTGATGGTGCTTTACATTTCGGACAAAATTTTTTCCACTTTTTATACTGCCTGGTTGTTTTTTTTCATCTTCTTTTTTTTTGTTTGTTTAAGGCGTTGGTATCTTCCCCGAAGACACAAGAAACAACAGACTTACAAGCTACCTAATGTTTATTCAAATTAATTAAGTTCCATTTTTTATTTGCTTTTTCTTTGGCTTTTCGTGTGCGGCACATTTTGTTCTGTGCTTTTCGAGCGCTAAGAGGATTAAATTTTAAACCGCAGGACGCAAAATTGAGCACAACTTATCATTTACTGGTCAATGGCATTCAAATTTTTTTTTTTTAAGTATAATGGAATAAAAAACAAATTTAGGGAAATAAAACATTCAAAAATTGTTTGACTTTCTAAAATTTAAGCAAATAACCTCCAAACAGTATGTTCACCTAGCTGGTGTTTTAGAAGCTGATCTATCAACAGACAAACAAATCAGCCTACCATTCGTCTATTTAAAAAATAATCAAAAAAATAAAATCACAGCTTCTTGCACTTCTGCACACCTCGGGCATTCCCCCACCACTCTTGTCTGGTGCTATTTTAGCCAATTAGACAAAAATAGACAAAGTAGACATATTGGTCTAAATTTTCGGCTGCAAAAAAACAAGTACAAGTGGATTTTTTGCATAGGTATGCTGATCTCGAATCTACCATCAAAATAATCAAACTTAAAATGGAGGATCCAATATGGCGACTGAAATTTTAAACCTTCCAGGAATTTCGAAAAATAATCGGCGTAATCCACAATTACACACACACACACACTCATATCTTTAAAATAAAATAAAGCGTTCCAGTTTTTGATTTAATTTCCCCATTCACTTGGTATACGCCTTAAACCTTTACTTATAATTTTTTTTCATCAAAACTAGTACAGTGCTTGCTCCATATGTCGTCTCTACTCTTGTAAACAATTTCAGAATGCTTTCGTTACCCGGTATTGCGGATGGGGGAATAGCATAATGAAAAATTTTCAACTTGAACGAATTACTGTGTAAATGTATATATTGGGGTTTTCGGGGTAACTGAATTAAAATTCTATAGTATTCAAAGTCTTTCCCAGGAAACGAAAACTAGGAGAAATATACCCATAGGTTTATTTCAGTCTACGACCCTTTTAATTTGTTTCTTGGTTCAACAAATTATTTTGAAAATTGTACGCAACGTCAATCAATGTTTTGTGTGTTCAAAAAAGGGCAAAATAAAACAAATAGTTGACATAAAATAAAAACGTGAAAAAAATCTTTGATCTTACCTTCATGATTCCCGATGATTGCCATGATTGTTGTTCAGATGGAAAAAACTCTCATCGTGTGCTGGTTGTGTTTGTAAAGTTGAACGGTATTTTGTGTAGATTTTCTCACTCAGATTTTATTTTGATTTTTTTTTTTACTACATCACATTGCATAAATGATCGTTACAATTTTTATTTTATTTACAAAATTCGATTTATTTTATTCAGCAAGATCAAAAACAAAACAGAAATGCAATTAAAACCAAAAAAAAAGAATATATTTATTTTTATTGGAAAGATTCGTAAGGGAGTTTTGTGAGGTTAAATAGAACGAAGGGACAATAAATTTAAAACACTTAAAACACACTGCACAACAACACAAGGTACATAGATGGGATATTGATTTTTGATAATTTGAATTTTGAAAACAAAACAATATTAATTCCAATTTCCAATTTGTTTTATATATCTTTTGGGTTATTCGGCATTCGAACGGGATAATGACATTCAAATTCACATACCACTCAGATCTTTAATAAGCACTTTATATAGTGATGATGTTCTGAAATGAGACAAAGAAAAAAAACACAAATTAACATTAAGTTTTATTTTGTGCGATGAAATAAAAGAAAAGTCTGTTGAATACGCAGTTGAGGGTTTTCGGGGTCGCTGATTTTGAAAATGACATCAAACTATCCAAATTTAAAATGGCAGATCCAATATGGCAACCGCATTAAAATTAAATTTCGAAGGATTTCCTTGAAAATCCGCACTTGGGGGTTTTTGGGATAACTGATTTCAAATGTGCCATTAAAATGTTCAAATATGAGATCACCCCCCACCCCGCCGGGATATGTAGGAGAGAAGGCGCAGAAGGGAGGGTGTGTGAAAAGTTAAGGCAACGCCGGGTCCGGGCAAGCTAGGAAAAAAAATAAAAAAATAATTCCAGCTTAAATTAGAGGTCTTATCTTATTATGCGTTCCCAGCCAACATATATGTTTTTTTTTTGTTTTAATTTCTTCACCATGAAATAGGAATACACTCCCGCAGGGAATAAAAGCGCAAAAAAAAAAAAACAAAAAAACAAAGACAAAACAAAACCAAGTAACGATGAAAAACCAGTCGACCATCATCATCCCGTACGACAGCGAAAAGTCCTCAAGTTATGGATACCATAAGAAATTTATCCGATAATTTATGTAAGCAAGGAATTTTTACTTTGTCGTCGTTGTCGTCGTCATATTTTTTTTTATCATTTTTTTATTTTTTTCTGTTCCGCTCGAATATTTATTTACATTTTTCCTTCCTCACCTGGATAAGGTAGAGAGAGCCCCGAAAAAAAAAAAAATCCCTCCCCGGAATCGAAAACGAAAAGAAACGTTTTTATCTAATCACCATACCCAGGCGCTGCGATGCATTAAGAGGTTTATATTTTGACGAATGGGAGTGGTGTTGGGAATTACGTTTATGTGGGCACAGCGATATCTAGTCGCTGGGAAATGGGCGGCTGAGAAGGAAGGATTTTCTCTTCTTCCACGAAATAAAACAAAATAATCTCGCGCCTAGCTTTCGGTGATATAAATTTTAAAATAATTTTAAAAGAAAAAAAGAAATTCTTCAGTATGCGCCCGGTGTTGGAAATATAGGGGGCGTGAATTTTACGTTTTAGCGCTGTCCACCTAGAGGGCCTAGCAGAAACCGATTAACGTGGAGAATATGGTATTGCAGCCCTTCTATGATAAGAAGAGAAAAAAATTATTTTAATTTCAAAGACATTTTTCTAAGGGAAGCGGCATATGCAAGAATCCTGAAAATAGGCGCAGGCATTTGCATTTTTTGTCCATTTTTCGCAAGGCGTTTTTGTTTTTTTTTTAAATCGTTTGAGACATCCTCGTGTTTTTCGGATTCCCAAATTCGAACCTATTTGGCACATACAGGGTCTGAAAAATAAACGTGATGTCGTTTTTATCTTTTTTGTAAACCACCAGTGACAATATTTCCAATTCTCATATAAAAATGCCTCAGTGAAATAAAAAAATAAAAAAAACCAAATTCCCCGGTAGCGATGGTCCAACGGGCATGATCATTGCGATCGCCATATTCTGATCGGTCAGCATTAATTCCCAGACAGTTCCAGACATGGGAGAGGTAAATATTTATGAAGATCACCGCACGGGAGCTGATCACTGATCACTACTGATCATGATCGAAAATTATTCTCCCACAACAATTGTAAGGTGAAACTGACAGGTATGACTTTGGAGGAAATGTAAAAGAATAAGATAAGTGGTTGGGGGATCACATTGGAGAATTTGCCCTATGAACAGAACTCAGTTCGATCTTTGTCCCGTTCGTTTTTTTTTGTTTGCTGTTGCTGTTGTTGTTGTTGTTGTCATTGTGGTTCGTCTTTGCTGTCGCCATCTTCGTCTTGGTTAACCGTCGTCGTCGTCGTTGTCGTCTCACAAGAGACAGTCATCTTAGTTGGCCTCCGTTATCTCGCGCTGACAGACATTAGTCAAATAGTTTTCAACTGATTGGTCCCAAACCCCAGCGCATTTGACTTGGGGAATAGCTTGAATTTAAATGTGATTTGATTGATATCTTCTATCCGCTGTCTCATTGTCTCGTAATGCCCATATGAAATCTTCTTCATGGCGTCCCCAACAAACGTCTTAGTGGGGACTGGACAAAGAACGAGCCCAGTCCCAATGATGACGATGATGACGACGACGACGACGACGACGACGACAATGAAGACGATTTTTATAAACTTCCTTCAATCTATGGAAAAGGAATGCTCTCGTCGTCGCAAGACAACAAACAGAGGACCTAAACGAACAAGAAGAAGATGAGCCATCAGCAGCATGGGCAAAATTTTATCTCACTTACCATATCCAAGGAAATGATAATCTCCGGGGTGTGCGGGATCAGGAGGGGAAGCGAAAAAAAAAATAAAAAAATTAAAAAAAAAAATCAAACCAAAATCCACAAGCCATCCAGGGATATCTGATCACTTTGGAAGTTAAATTGTTATAAAAATCCGTCAAATTCCCGATTGATCTTGGACGGATCGCACAAAAAAACGGGAAGACGGGGGTATGCATAGCTCAGGGATCTTGTAACTTGAAGAAGACACCGCCATCTCTCGCGGCTGGGCTGGCGTCTTCGGTCGTCTCAAGCCGGGGACGACAGAAAATGCAAAAGATGGGCCTGAACTGATCGTTCCTCTCGCAAATAGATCTTGATCTGGGAAGACATAGTCGAAGGGGGTCAACATAAGCCAGGAAGCTGTTCATTCCTCTTCTTTTTTTTTTTTATGTGTTTTTATTTTTTATTACGTATCTCGTTTTCGTGTTCCTTTTCGTTTTATTTTTGCGCACACACTCTCGCCCAGCTGGAGCCGAACAATTGGAGAAACGAGAGCGCATCTTATCAACGGGAATGATCAATCAAAAGAAAGCTGCTAAGATTGCCTCCAGAAGCAGTAGTCGTCCCCTACGGGTGCTTATGTTTACGTCTCCGCTGGGCTGGACTGGTCGGGCGTCCTTTAAGTGCCTTTTTGATTTTCCTCTCCTCACATGCCCTCGCCCGCTGCCAAAAGCCCATACATGGCGCGTAAACCAACCACACAATCTGGGCCACCAACATAGTCAGCAGTCTCGTCACCAAGGGTCTTTAGAGCACTCTTATCAAATTCTTAGATAAACAAAAAAAGAAAAAGAGAAAATGTACCGAATGCGGCGGCCACGATAAGGCGAACCGACTTTAAGTGGACTGATGGCATTCTGCTGAGCATTCGAAAAAGGTAAATTGACTCCGTTGACCCATGCGATTAGCATGAGTCACTCCCCTGCGACTTCCGGCCAGGATTTCGGGAATTGGAGGCTTAAGACTAACACTCAACTGATGCGGCTTAGCTGGAAATATATTTATTTTGTTTTTTCTTTATATCTCGGGCGATCGGCAAAAATTGTAAAATATTTCCCTTCCCCCTTCGTTCGTCTACTTGCCCTAGCAGGAGGTAATCTCATCCGTCACGGCTAAAAAACAAAATAAAAACTTTGCACTTCCTTTTGAGGTAAATAGAAATTTTAATTTTTCTAAGGAACTTTTCTAAGATGACCGACAGGGAAATATTGCAAAATAAAATTATAAAAACGACTGTAACGGCTTTTTCGCTGTTTAAGCCGCCCACTGCGAGAAATTCACGTCATGTCCTGAGCCAGAAATCATAATAACGATCTACTGGTTTTCTTTTGAATTGAAACTCACCACTATTCCCACAATCCACAAAATATTATAATACTTAACTTCCCCTACAATTTTCATTTAACCGTTACGAACAGCTAGTTCCTCTCACCAGTCGTCGGTTTGAATCTTGTGCGTACCGTGCGAATCTCTTTCGGCTCCAGCAATTATTAAATTTAAAGAAGTTTTACGCGTGATTTTGTGGAAAATGTGGGAAATTCGAGTGTTTAAACGTTATAACGGTACATTGCGTGATATGTACGGTTGTGTCAGCCGGCGTGAAAAGTGTGAAAAGTGTGAAAATTGAGAAAATCGGTGCAGCATCATCCATGGCAAGTACCTACAAATGGTTTTTTTTTTGTTTTTTTTTCCCTTTCTATCAAATTTGTTGCGACAAACAGTGCGAAAACGAAACGACAATTATCGCCTACTGAGTGCATGAGTGGGAGGGTCAAACTTCGGGCTATCTAATGTCTCGGTAGTGTGTCTCATCTCCGCTCTCAAGGGATTAGAATAGTTGGAACGAGAACAGAAAAACGTGTCCTCGCAAACTGATAGAACAATTTGAATGGCAAAGAAGGAAAATAAATTTCTACTCATACTAATAGTACAGTTCGAAGGTGGATGGATGCATTCCACATTTTGGTTTGAACGTATGGTACTTGAAACTGTTCTACGGTGGGCGGTTGGGTTGCCACAGATGCTCCGAACAGGACTTTAAATCGAACATGTATTTTTGCAGATCAGTAGTTTAACAACCGAATTCGTTTCAATTTCACACAAATGTAAAAATTTTGTTTTTTATTTATAAAAGGCGCATACCCTAGGTCAAGGCGATGCATTGGAATCGAAAATGAGGGGGCCAAAATTACGTTTGAGTAAATTTGAAGCAAGAAATTTCATTTATTCCGAAGTAGAATTTAGGAACCGATTTTCTAAGGGTGAACCCGTGTAGGAGCATTATGTAAAAAAAAAATCTGTATTGTCTCAAAGCGACACGAAAAACACGAAATACAAAGAATAGTTTTCACAAAATTTCAATAGGCTCACTGATTGCAAATATCGTGTCCGAATTCTTAAATCACCTCAATATCACCGGATTAAAATTATTCAGCCTTTTTTCAATTTTTATAAATATTAGTACATAGGGGTTTCATCCTTCAACGTTTTTATGAAATTAGGCGCATTCGGGGTTTTTGGGGTCACTGATTTATTTTTGATATTTTTTTTTTAATTCGCCGCATACAATTTCTGCAAAAATGTGATGTGGTGGGCGTCATCATTAGCTAAACATTTTTACTTCTTGCAAAAAATGGAAAAATTAAGTAAAACAATAAAACTGACTTGATGAGTATGAGATCCGCTTAAAGGGATTTGTTACAAAATACACCCGTTGAGAAAAAGGCTTGAGAACATTCTGAATATTTCAGAATGTATTTCCCATTTTAATTGAAGCAAGGGTCGACCAAAATTCAAGGGTTTCACGCATCACACACATTTACGCACACACACACGCACAAATAGCTAAATATTCTCATTTGTGATGATTTGGCGTGTTTTAAACATTTCAACGGCGTCGTACGGTGATCATATCAATATTCGAGTAGATAATCCCTTTATCCCCACCACCACCATCGAAAAACAAAGGTGTGCTTTCTTAGTATGTTTCGTTCTCACATTATGGACACATCGACGTCATCATCATCATCTTTGTCTCATCATTGTGAAAGTTTTTGAATTAATCAAAAGCCGGATGGGATGCGAATCTATGAGATCCTCTTAGTGAGGAGCGGGCCTATGGACTATGGGGCACGGATGATACCAAATTATAAGTAGGTAAACAATTGATCCGGGGAAGGGATTTTTGGGTAAGAGACGCACACTGGTGCCAGAGCCTTCAATTTTCCTATTTAACCTTTTCACATTGTTCCCCAATTTAATTTGAAATTGAATGAAAAGCTCTTCTGCTGAATTTTGTCCCTGTACCCTAAAACTATTCACCCCCCCCCCCCCCCCTTCCCCCCTCTCGAACTCACCCGCCATCCAAAATGCCCTACCAACGAGGTACGATAAAGGTGACATCCTCAGACCAGAAATGCTGTTTGTATATGCACTGATTCATAGCAGTGGAGTACGTTCACTGTAAATTCTGGCGGGGGTGGGGCGGTGGATGAGTAGTGGGGGGGGGATAGTATGAGTTGTTGAAATCCCGTAAGTTTGGGTCAGCACAATGAGTTAAATTGTCTTCTTAACAAAAATCTCCCCTTCAACACAGATACCCCCTCCCCCCTCTCCAATACATTGTTCCTGATTTGATAGTTAAGTATCTCAAGGATACTGCGTCGTCAAAAGTTGTAAGGGGGCTTGTGGGGTGGTGGGGGGAGAGGATATAGTACTTCAATTCTCCACGGAGAAGTACTGGATAAGAGAGCGAATGGGAGGGCCAAGACCACTTAAATGTCATCAGAAGATTTCGAATGACTGCAATTACACCACCGATACGATAGAATGCCGGCACCAATTTTGCTTCATTTTTCTTGGGTGGGGGGGAAGGGGGAGGGTTTTTTTTTTTGTGTCATAGAAAAAAATAAGAAGCACACTTAAAGTGGTGAACAGTGTAACAGGGTGGCTGAAGTGGCCAGCAAAGTGGTTGTGCCTCTTATAGTAGATTCTCTCCCCCCCACATCCCCTTACCCAGGCCCCAGGGCAATCATTCAGGCATACATGGAATTTTTTTTTCTCTCTCCCGATATATGTACGTGTAGTGTGTTTTTCCCGCCGGTCACCCCCTCCCCCCCCAATATTTCTATAAAAGCCTGACCCTCCGCGCCATTATACACGAAAGTTCTATTGTCCTCCTTTTTGAGAAGAAAGCACAAAAGTACCTTCTTCAGAACGGAAGGAAGCGCACACACATATAGGGAAAGGGATATGATAAGACGTTTGAGCAGTCCACCCCCCCTCTCTCCTAAAAAGAGGAAAAACTTGTGGAGAACAGTTTTCGTTGGTAAAGGGGGATATGGCGGACACCAGGAATGAGGGGATAGCGGTTAAGTTTTCCAAGAATCCGGAACTGGAACAAGAGAGCAAGAAAACCATACTAGAACAGCAGAATGGATCGCCTGAGAAACATTCCCAAGTTATTGAGAACAATTCCGAAAGGCTAGCCCTGGAATTATATCTCATGGGAAATCCAATCCGATGCGGTTTTATATGGGAATGTAGCATGAGAGATGGTCGGGACGAGGAGGGTTGGGAACAAGCGGGGTGCACGGGGGGGACGGGGACCATAAGTGCTCGCCCCGAGTGGCTAAAGGAAGTCGAAACGATTTCAGCACAGTACGTCATGAGCCTTCATATGGCCATAGATTACATCTTATGCGGCTGGTCGGACTACAACTGTGCATATCTGACCAATAAATGGGTGGACCCAATAGACGGCAACGGTGACGCTTCAGTCGGTGAAGTGTGTTGGGTAAGGATGGAAGGGGGGGGAGTTACACATACCAGGTCTATTCGGAAAGGGATGAAAATTTCGAGTTCATACAAAATGGAAATGGAAAGTCAGCATGACTAGTCGCCGTCGACGGAAGGGATTTAGGGCAAGAGGATATGAATGGTGGGGGATGGAGGGGATAGATTCAGACATAGACCTAGACGTAGAGGACATCCACCCCCGAGAGTTTAAAGATGTTAGTCTCGCAATTAGAGGTAAAGTCTATGTTAAGGTAATTTATTTTTTTTTTTTATACAGTTTACCTCTCCGGAAATTTCGCCCGTACCCCGAACCACCGCCACACATATTGACGACTTTAATCTCTCCCCGTAACCTTATGGAGATCCCAACAACAAATTACAAAGGAAGATAACACAAAAAGTTTTTTGAGAAATCACAAAACGCAAGGACCCTCCTCTGACCGGTTGTGGATAGGGACGGTACGCGCGTTGGATAGGGGGGTGGTTAACATCACAGTACAAAAATTTCGATATTAACAGACGGGCCCCTTTCTAGGGATTTTATTCATTGAAAACGTGAAATGAATGCCCCACATCACATCAGTCTTGTTGAATTCTGCACGTGGGAACTTAGTCGCTTTTAATGTTTCCAAGAAACAAAAATTTGCCGGCCCACTGAAAAAAAAAAATTATACTCCGGTTGCGGATAAAATAGTCTTATCACCAAGGGTTTCCGCTCCATGGGCTCCAAATGTGGCCCTCTTCAAGCTACTAATTGGCAGAATATGCTTGCGCTCATCTACCAATTCCTGTTTTGAGACAGACAATAGATCCAAAAAATGATCTGCTCTTAGGAATCCATAGTTGCTAGGTGCCCTTATGGTGTTGTTAGCAGCAGCTCAAGCCAGGCCCCATCCATTAGGTGATTGGAGCCACAAAGGCGCACATTTTTGACGCTTTTTTTTCAATTTCAGTTCCATACCTTAAAACAAAAATACGGAACTCCCTATTATCCTCATTTTTACAGAAACAAAATACAGTAGTGAATATTCCATTTAATAAAACTTCAAGTGTGAATTATATTGAAGGAAAATAATTCCGAACTTCAGGCAAACGAACTGGTAACATTAAAAATTTTATTGCAATATGAAGGGAAGAATTTTAACTGATTACAAAAATCTGTCAAATGGACAAAAAGTGCCCGACATAGACCTCCAGGAGGGAGGGGGAGACGTGAAGATAAATGTGGAAAATGAGAAACCAATAAAGCAAACCGACTGCTCGATGGGTTTGGGATAGAACGGGACGAAAAAAACAGAATACGGGCCCGTTTATGCAGTAAAATGGTCAGGTCCCGTGTGCAACATCTACCTGTTCGGATGAAGAGAGGAGGTGAAAGATTTTTTAACTAATTATCAGTTTGGGAGCAATTAAGGTGCTAAAGGTGTACTCCGTCTTTAATTAATGGAAGTTACCTCCCCTCCTTTATGCTTTTCTTCTTATTGTCTCTCAAATTTTTTTTTTATTAATTGTTATTCTTTGTGCGGTAATTCACTTCTTTTTTTCTTTTTTTTTTGTAATAACATCGTCCACAACTTTATCCTTCTCTCGCGCAATATTGAGATGATGAGCCAATATGTGGCTGAAAATTATAATTATGATGATGACGACGTTGTCGTCATCGGTGGTGATTGCATCAGGTGATGTAGTTTGGGGGAGTTTTTTTTATGTTTTTTTAAGCGCATTTTTTTGCAGATTTGTGAGAGAGGAAAATGTGCAAAAAAACGTGAGAAGGGCTCAAAATCAGGGATGACAATTGAATGATTGATTTGTCTAGATGAACTTTCGTTCGGGCTCTTTTGTCTTCTTCACTGCCAGTCATTCCTTCAGCTGGGGAGCAACCCTTTTTGGGTTGCCTTTTATTTTATCTCCTCATTCTGTTCCTTCTGCAAAAATTTTTATTCTCTTGGGGTAATTATTTGGGCAATTATTGAAAATAATTCCGATCAATTTTTACCAAAGTATAATTTTTCACTTTACATCGCCAAACGAACGATTCAACGAATCATTTTTGCGTGTGTTAGCTCGACTCGACGATTCACTCAATAAACCCACCTACTCATCACTCCTATCCGCATCCAGCCTGACCGTCACTAAAAAGAAGAAGAAAACAATTGGGAAAAGTCCAAAACAGTTTTGTTCTTGATTTGTTGTTAATTTTCCAAGCAATTAATTTCTTTTTACCACACAATTTGCCCACTCTGCCCTTTCCTCTCTTTCGTATTTCAATCGTGTCCCACTTCTGATTTTGGTAGCATTCTTCTCACCAACAAATGGTGACATTCCATCCCTCCAAGATCTTAAATCTTTCTTTTTTTTTTGTCGTTAAAAAAAGTACTTCTGCCGCTCCGTTTGTTCAAAGATGACACTTTCCGTGAAAAGTTCAAGGGAAGGCAATTTTTCACATTTTTCTTGAGACGTACGCGCGGGTAAATGTGAGATTTATTTATTTATGTTTTGCCTTAAAAAAACAGAGCCTTACCAATGCGTTCTTGTTGTGAGTTATTGATAATTATGTTTTTCTTTGCCGGACGACAGCGCCTATTTTACTATCTATAGAGAAGCTTTCGCTAGGGGCAAAAAGGAAGGCATTTTAAATATTGGTGACAGGTGTGGGATGCAGTGCAAATAAAGGTCAAACAGTTTTCTTTCTGTTTACTACCAATTTTTGCCCTATTGCTATAATTGCACTCCGACAGTTACAATTCATATCTACGACTATGACTATAAGCCCAACCAAATTTAAGATGCCGAATAAAATTTATTCGTCTCTTCAAAATAATCAGGTGACGCTATCAAAAATCCCCTAATAGATATCTAGAAAAACAAAAGACGTAAAAGGATGCAAAAAGAATATAAATCGTTATCCTCTCAAGCGTGGCATGTTAAATAGACGACAACCGTTCAGTGACCCCCCCACCAACCGATTATAGAGAGAAAAGCGCCACCTAAAAGAGTCTTGTCTTGCGATAAAGGAGAAAAGTGCCCCTGAGCCAAATATCTTAGAGATCCTTGGTGGCGTGAGCTGGCTTCATCTATTACAATGGCTGGTACTCCGGTTTAAGAAAGGCTTGAGGTGGACGCAAGTTATGTGCAATGTAGCTAGCATCTCTACATTTTCCTCAAATGGTGGGGAGGGGGGTTCGAGCCTGGTGAATGTTTCATTCGCGTTTGGCATTTTCATCGACCTCCTCCCAGAAATCTTCTCAAGTATTGTAACTGAGGAGGAAAGAAAGGAAAATAAATTCCCTTTTCTTTACTATATTTTTATTTTTACTATTCTCCCCCCCCTCACCACCTATCAGCCGGTATCCACATCCGCGTCCCTCTGGTATTTTGCCGCATCACCACGGTATCGAGCCTTTAAGGGTTTGCTTGCATGAATGCATTCTTGCACATGGTTTCAACTTTAGTTTCTTTTTGTGTGTATTTTTTTTTTTTTTTGAGTCAGTAACTGGAAAGTAATGTGGGTGGGACGGGAGCGTCTTTGAAGGTACATTGAAAAAGTTTTCCTGAAGAAGATATTAATGAATGTTCAAAAATTTAATGGATGTGTGCGAAGTGGCGTTGTAATGGTGTAAAGTAGAGACGTGAAAATATTTTTTTTAATATCCCTGCTGTCCGAGCAGTGTCAAGAGATGCTGAAATAAGGAAGGCGAGTTCGAATTGCTTTTTGATAGGTTTACCTCAAGAGTCCTTGATCGGGCATTCCAAAGCTGTCCAGCGTGGCTGAGGGGCGGGTGTATGTGTAATATGTTCAGCGCACTCACTGTATGAAAATGTTGGGCAGACAATCTGCATTTGAAATTGTTGAAAAGCCGCTGGGGATACGTTGCACTGCTAAACTGTGCATTCACCTTGAGTTCGCGATATTACACATGTTCCCAATACCTCTGGAAAGGATTTTAGGTGCCCATCAAGTAATTGGCTAGGCCCTCGACCCAACCAACCGACAAACTACGCAAACATTTGTGCAACTACATTTGTGCATAATTTTCTGCTGTTTCATCTTCGGTGTGCAATAGGGCGAAAAATCAAAGAAAATATTTTTAAATAAAAATGCACACAAGGTTGGAGAGATGGAGAGGCCTACTGCAAAACGAGTACACCGCAAGTTGGGTACCTACACGTCTCCTCCGCTTGGTGGACGACGACGACGTCGGTACCCTTTTCTCAGTTTCATATCATTTCGCATCGCAGCATCCTCGGTAGCTCATGCCTTTGATAGGTTCCGTTGAGTTAGTGTGTTGGTTCCTGGTTTTGTTTTTTCCTTTGTTTTTTCTTCTTTTATTTTTTTTTAAGCTCTGGTGGCCCTGGCACAAGGTATCCGGGAAGAGATGAGATATGCGAGTTTAATGCGTGTTCCAGCATCTTTTATTGCAGTACCCCCCTCTCTCGTTGTTCGACGATGCAATCAGTGTGTGCGGTGTAAGGTGTGGGATGGACGGTTTTCAAAAATTTTTTTTTTTTATGTTCCCCCCATTTTTCATGTCTTCTGTTTCTGACCCAACGACTGAGTTACGATTTTAAGGAAAACATTCCATCGTGAGGATGGCTTATATCATCCCAAAGTCTCGGGGAAGACAAATGCTTCGGATAAGCCACAATATCGCAAAACCTGGACCTGGTCCTGGACTATGCCTTGCGGCTGGCCGACTTAATGTCCGCGCGGCTCGACGGCAGACCCACCGATTGGGGTCCATGCATACGGAGTCACATCCATTCCCGGCTCAGTGCCATTATCATTTGCTTTCAGCGCTAATAGACAAAGTTAATTTACCTTTGGTAGTGCACGCTAGCGGATATCAGAAACTCCTCGCGCCTCCATGCCAATATGGTCAATTTTTTTGTTTTGTTGTTTTCTAATTCACTTTGGCATTTTCTGTTCGCATTGGCTTTTAGCGCAAAACCCTATCTCCAGACTATTACTGATAGTTCCTGACAAACGACAGAACTCTGGCGTAGTCTGGCCCTGTGTTAATTATGAACTTCCTGCACTGCACTGTCCGCGGATGTGTAAACCCCCTTTTCCCTTATTTTCATTTTAAAATTGATTTCCGAAAGTTAACAAAACCAATTCTTCGCGACCAGCCTATTGGCTATTACGGCGAATATTGCGTTAGTTAAACCCAATTAGGGGCATTGGGAAAGTTACAGGACTCCATAAAGTTCACTGACTGAGGGATCTCGTATGCATACCACCGCTCTTCACCCCACCCCCCGACCATTGTGTACGACACCAAAAATTATACCCATTTCCGTTTAATTTCGCATACTCCGTACGCAGGTAACTTTCTGATGCGTCTTGACGTGAAGGTAATTGAATCGCAAAATCGGGAATAGATTCTGTGAATTGATATTCTTGCCTTTTCCACATAGGTGCCACGAATCATTTCCCCCCCTCATCTTATAAAATGCGTCAGTATAAATTAAGAATTATATTTTCCTCCAAAAGGCACACAAATAGCCACAATTTCCACAACATGGCAACTTACTCTTCGATTTCTGGCCAAATAATAACCTAGCATTATAAATTTTAAGAAAACTACAAAATTTGATCCCTTTCCAAGGGAAATTTCAAAGGGATTTTTCACTTCTTGCAAAACATTCAAATGTGGTCAAGACATCACGCATAGCAGCGCAATTTCCAAAATGCCATGTCCAATTTTTCGATTTCTGGCCAAATAATTACCCAACATTATCTGCTTTGAGAAAACTACAAAATTTGGTCCTTTTTCAAGGGAAATTTCAAAGGGACATTTTACTTCTTGTAAAACATTCAAATTTTGGTCAAGACATCACGCATAGCAGCGCAATTTCCAAAATGCAATGTCCAATTTTTCGATTTCTGGCCAAATAATTACCCAACATTATCTGCTTTGAGAAAACTACAAAATTTGATCCCTTCTCAAGGGAAATTTCAAAGGGATATTTTACTTCTTGCAAAACATTCAAATTTGGTCAAGACATCACGCATAGCAGCGCAATTTCCAAAATGCAATGTCCAATTTTTCGATTTCTGGCCAAATAATTACCCAACATTATCTGCTTTGAGAAAACTACGAAATTTGATCCCTTCTCAGGGGAAATTTCAAAGGGATATTTTATTTCTTGCAAGGCATTCTAATTTGGTCAAGACATCACGCATAGCAGCGCTATTTCCAAAATGCCATCTCCAATTTTTCGATTTCTGGCCAAATAATTACCCAACATTATCTGCTTTGAGAAAACTACAAAATTTGATCCCTTCTCAAGGGAAATTTCAAAGGGATATTTTACTTCTTGCAAAACATTCAAATTTGGTCAAGACATCACGCATAGCAGCGCAATTTCCAAAATGCAATGTCCAATTTTTCGATTTCTGGCCAAATAATTACCCAACATTATCTGCTTTGAGAAAACTACGAAATTTGATCCCTTCTCAGGGGAAATTTCAAAGGGATATTTTATTTCTTGCAAGGCATTCTAATTTGGTCAAGACATCACGCATAGCAGCGCTATTTCCAAAATGCCATGTCGAATTTTTCGATTTCTGCCCAAATAATTACCCAACATTATCTGCTTTGAGAAAACCACAAAATTTGATCCCTTCTCAAGGGAAATTTCAAAGGGATATTTTACTTCTTGCAAAACATTCAAATTTGGTCAAGACATCACGCATAGCAGCGCTATTTCCAAAATGGTGTGTCGAATTTTTCGATTTCTGCATAAATAATTACCCAAGCCCCGAAGGAAATTATGAGATATGGGATATTTTCTTTATATGATTTTCGCAATTTTCTATGGCTTGTCTGCCCAACTTTTTTTCAACCCAACGAATTTTAAGGTGTGTAGGATGAAATCATTATAATTTCCATAATTGCATAAATTCTCTTAGCAAAAAAAAAAATTAAAAAAAACTGGGTTCCCGCCTCCAGTCCTGGTCGACACCAATTGTGTCTGCAGAGTTTAGAAGCGATTCTAAGCCCCTAAAAAAAATTACAATAAAAACAAAGCGCCAATGCCCCTCAATTGCCCTTTTTTTCCTTTGCATTGGCTCATGTTTTTTTTTTTGATAATTTCTTGGTGTTTTTTGTTTCCTGATTATGGCCACCGGCGGTATGTTTTATCGCGGCCGGCAGCGATGTGGCCAATTTTTGTTGTGCGGCAGATCTTCGCCTGATGTCTTTCGGATGACTTAATAACTGGTCGCGCGGGAGAGTGTACACGGAAGTCGCACAGATCGTGATCGACAATTAAATTCACTTCAATTTTCCATCCATTATGGTGGCCTGAAGGGGGAATCTGTTGATAGGTGGTGGGCACAACGCCCGGGAAGGTATAATCTATTTAGCCGTCTTAGTATGGCTTGAACGGCTAACTCAATTCGTAGCCAATCTAGATGTTACCCGAGTGCCGAGGGGGAGACGGTGTGAAATTCCTTGCGATGATTCCCCGGGCAGACTGTATGCGACAAGGTTCGTTTCGTTCTCCTCCACTTGTAATTTCCACCTGTGCAATCTGCAGCAATCATTTAGCGAAAACAGAAACGCATAGAACTTACGCTTTGGGGCTCATTTCGCGATGGGGCAGTGTCCAGTGTATTCTGGTGTTATTGTCTACAGTGGATTGACTGGCGGAAAAGAGCGGCGAAGGGTGGGGAGGGGATAGATGTTTCTTCTTTGACCATGCTTCTCCTTGCCCGGTGTGTGGACATTTGTAATTTTTTTCAATACGACTGGCCATGGTCGTCTGTTCTGGTTCTGTACGGATGGCTGACTGACTGCTGGGGGATAGTGACGATGGAACCAGTTGTGTCTGCTGGTGCCACTGTGGCCGCACCGATCCCATCATTGGGGCCTGGCCTGGCGTGGCCTCATCAGGGTCTGGGAGAGTGCGAAATAAGACACCCTTTCAATGTACACGCCGTCATAATTCCGAAACACGAAAAAACATTTCCATTATAATATGATAATTGACCTGACAACCGAACAATGTAAGAAGAAGACGAACGGTTAATTAGCGCAGGTGAAAGACGAACGGATACGAGAAGACGTCGGGTGATGGCCACATTTGGCTGGGAATGGGTTCGGACAAACAAAACGACTTATTACCCCAAGGCTGCCTTTAATTATATTCCAATTTTTCTGAGCTTGAAATTATAAAACAAAAAGTTCGAACCGTTTTGGTGTGTTGTTTTATTTTTTTTCTTCACTCCATGTCTGGAGATGTCATGAATTTTTTTTTATTTTTGACGAGTGGGTGGTCCTGGACGGGTGCTGCTGAGGATATGGCATCTCGGCCGGACGAACATCATGTCTACAAGCTAATTAAAATGGAAACTGACGAATAAAGGTAAAAAAAAATAAAAAAAAATTACGTGAAGAAATGCGTCAAGGATTTTCTTGAGAAGGGTGCACCGTGTGGTCACGCATTGTTGGGAATAAATTTTACTCACCTTTGCAATCCCCGTGTATAGGATGGAAACGGTTGCTGGGTCTGTGGGGTACCCTGCAGAGGTGTAACAGAAGTGCCCAAAACGTTCAGCATCGATAAAGATCTGTGAAGCGTTCTTTTTTTTTTTTTAATTTTATTCTGGAAGGTGTACCCTGACACATATCTCTCGGCCCCAGCGGCAGCCGCATCCAACAAAGGGTATGCTGTGTGTCTGCCAAAATTGAAAAGGTGCTTATTTGACTGATGTGTGCTAATCCAAAACACTTTCGGATGATGAAAGAAACTACAACACAATTTTTTTTTCGCTTGCAAAATTTCTTCCCTCTGTAAAAAAAAAACAACACGCTATGCCTCACAACATCAAGTAATTACGACCTGCAGCCTCCCCGGATATGCCCGAAATATGTTTTTCCCCTTTATTTTAGCTTTTTTTTCTGTTATTATTTTTTTTTTTTTTGGTTTTTTTTTAACGACATGAAAACGTGAGGTGACGGTACGCCACAGCAGGTACACATCGGTGCCCAACCGAATCGACACGATGACATTTCAATAGGGAAGACAAAAATGCCATTAAGTGCTCTTGTGCCACAATGTCTTCTTCATTAGTCACAAAATAATTAGATTCGAGTGTGCCATTGAATTGCTTTTTTTTTCTTCATTTTTTTCTTTTTGTGTGTGTACCTTGGCTGCGCCTCTCAGTCTAAGTTCGAGGGGCATTTTATCTCCGGTTTCACACCTCATACCCGTCATCACACCATCGTATGCCATTATCACGTTTTTGGCATGCTGAACAAGCGACATAGACGTGTCTTGCTTGTCACAAGCTCTCTCGATCGATGGGGTAACATTTCAGCGCAAAGCAAAGCGTTTCAGAAAGGTTATTTTTTTTTTGGAGCGGTTAATTGCTTGACTATGATGATGACTGGGTAACGGTGTAGTGACTTGTGGGTGGCGAAGGTTAAAAGTACAAAAACTCCAAGGTATACATTTTTTAAATTAAATTTCGTAAATTTTGCCAGATCTAATTGTTTTGCCTAAATCAGCTACAGCCATTTCTGCTAGATGATTAAAGTCGAATAGATGCACATTCCTGTCGTTTTTCTAAACATTTTGAACTTTACAAGTTTCTTTCCAAAAATGCCTCATAGTAAAATATATCTCAAAAAGGCGTCCTTTTCTTTTCTTTAAATTAACGAGGACATATCTTTATAAATTCACAGTACATCTCTAAATTTGTATCGTGTCCTTAATTATTGCAAAAAGGAAACGACTTCAGTCTTCTCTCAATTAAAACAGAAACAGAATACGTCAATGTGTTCCAAGAGAAAACAGAGAAATTTGATAAGAACTAAAGCAATCTGAGCTCGCCCAATTACGATGAAATAAATCCGCTTGGACAGAGGCAACAGGTGCACTTAGGGACGCTTTGACGAAACTAAAAAGTGGAAATAATTTCAGGAGACAAAAGACATCACCATACCCTAGGAATGCAAGGGAGTTATATTAAAAAAAAAAAAAAACCCCTCTTTCCCTGCGAGAGACACTGCGCGACCTTTAAATTCACGAAAATGTAAGAAATGTAAGAGATGAGGGAGTGTTGGTGAGGGTGGGGGGAGACCAAGCGATATAATCGTGTAAAATTAATTTCTCTAAACGGTTAATCCTGCACCGGGTCCTAGAGCGTTCTGTACACACCACGGAGGAATTATTCTATTCCCAAAAAATCAGAACAAGAAGCACGCCCAATCCCACCCATGCCACCAAAAAAAAAACACAAGTAAGTGAATACACGGCGGCTAGATGGACGACGGACCAATTGAAATCTGCACAAAAATTTCAAAAACCTTCGCGTCCAGTGAGCTTACGATTAATTGCACATTTCCAAGACGTTGTCTGGTGTCCTCTTAACTTCCCTTCCGAAAAAGGACTTTCTTTTGTCTTGTCTTCGAGCAAAAAAAAAAAGAAATTTTTTTTTTATTTTATGCCTTTCCGTTGGTTTTTCCTCGCAATTTTTCTTAAGCAAAAGTATCCCGTGCTGGGGAGGCGGGGATGGTATAAGGATAAAGACAATCTTAGGGATTTCGAATATCTTTTTTTTTTTTTGCACTGGTATTTTTGTTTGCCATTTTCATTTTGTCAAGCTTGAAATCCTTGAAACGGTGCACCACTGGTGTGCTGCTGCCTCTTCCCTGACTGTCTTGTATTTTATTAAAGGAAGATCGCGCGGGAGATGGAAATAGATGTTTGGCGAAAGGGGGTGGGCAGTGGGAAGTAGGACAGGATTTTCCCTAGAATAGCTGTAAAAGTCACATTTGGCCTGAATATCCCCAGAGCCCGAGATAATGAGAAACAAATGAAATTAAGGGCTATCGAGTACAATCGTAGCAGCAGATGTCCCGCTGTCGATAGTTTCTGAGACTGACACATTTGGAGCACCAGCAACAAAAAAAAAATCGTTTTCTTCTTCTTTTATATGTTTAATGTTTGCTGCTGTTGTTTGGGTCCTTTCTGACCTTCCTCCCCTCCCCCATCCATCTATGGTAGCTACTCCGGCACATGCAAAAAATCCCAAACAAATACACCAAGCGGATGAGAGAAGCAAAAACAATGGGGTTTTTCAGGAGTCCAAATAAGGGACGCCGGGAAAGGTTAGGTAGTGACGTGCCGGTAGATGTCTTCATTACAATAAGTAGGGGGGATAGGATGTAAAAGGATCCTAGTGGACAGCAGGACGCAATATCGTTGTATCCCTTTTGATGTGAGTTTGACAACGGAATACCACAAAGGGAACTTCTTACCTATCCGCCCTTCAAGGCGTCGGGTTGCTCACAATGTTTACTGTACGGAAAACGCATCCTCCCCCCCATTAGCATTTTATCACTTTTTTTGTGTACTTTTCAACACAATATGTTTTTTTTCTTTCTTTGTACCTACCAACCCGATATTGTTTTTTTTTGTCCAGTTGAGCAGGATTGAGATTATTTGAAAAGGAACACACAAAAAAATATATAAGAAAAACTGATGACACAACTGTGTCCGAAAAATAATTGGGACAATATGCCCAAATAAATAAAATATATAAATATATCAATTTTTTGCCTCATTACACGGGAATTAAATGAAAGCTTACAACGCAAGAATCCGAATACCTGTTGTTTAAAATTTCCCTCCGGACTTGACTGTATTTTTCATTTTTCTAAAAGCTAATACTATTGCCTAAATATCTGATGGGAAATTGCAAAATTAGGCATCGTAGTTTGGCCACAGCGATTTTTCCCAGGATGCGCCAACCGATTTTGCAAGAGAAAAATATCTCAGTGCCTGTCGTTTAAAATTTCCCTCCGAACTTGGCTGTATTTTTCATTTTTCTAAAAGCTAATAGTATTGGCTAAATATCTGATGGGAAATTGCAAAATTAGGCATCGTATTTTGGACACAGCGATTTTTCCCATGAAGCGCTAACCGATTTTGCACAGGAAAAAATATCTCAGTGCCTTTCGTTTAAAATTTCCCTCCGGACTTGACTGTGTTTTTCATTTTTCTAAAAGCTAATACTATTGGCTAAATATCTGACGGAAAATTGCAAAATTAGACATCGTATTTTGGACACAGCGATTTTTCCCATGATGCGCCAACCGATTTTGCATAGGAAAAAATATCTCAGTGCCTGTCGTTTAAAATTTCCCTCCGGACTTGACTGTGTTTTTCATTTTTCTAAAAGCTAATACTATTGGCTAAATATCTGACGGAAAATTGCAAAATTAGACATCGTATTTTGGCCACAGCGATTTTTCCCATGATGCGCCAACCGATTTTGCACAGGAAAAAATATCTCAGTGCCTGTCGTTTAAAATTTCCCTCCGGACTTGACTGTGTTTTTCATTTTTCTAAAAGCTAATACTATTGGCTAAATATCTGACGGAAAATTGCAAAATTAGACATCGTATTTTGGCCACAGCGATTTTTCCCATGATGCGCCAACCGATTTTGCACAGGAAAAAATATCTCAGTGCCTTTCGTTTAAAATTTCCCTCCGGACTTGACTGTGTTTGTCATTTTTCTAAAAGCTAATACTATTGGCTAAATATCTGACGGAAAATTGCAAAATTAGACATCGTATTTTGGCCACAGCGATTTTTCCCATGATGCGCCAACCGATTTTGCACAGGAAAAAATATCTCAGTGCCTGTCGTTTAAAATTTCCCTCCGGACTTGACTGTGTTTTTCATTTTTCTAAAAGCTAATACTATTGGCTAAATATCTGACGGAAAATTGCAAAATTAGACATCGTATTTTGGACACAGCGATTTTTCCCATGAAGCGCTAACCGATTTTGCACAGGAAAAAATATCTCAGTGCCTGTCGTTTAAAATTTCCCTCCGGACTTGACTGTGTTTTTCATTTTTCTAAAAGCTAATACTATTGGCTAAATATCTGACGGAAAATTGCAAAATTAGACATCGTATTTTGGACACAGCGATTTTTCCCATGATGCGCCAACCGATTTTGCAAGGGAAAAAATATCTCAGTGCCTGTCGTTTAAAATTTCCCTCCGGACTTGACTGTGTTTTTCATTTTTCTAAAAGCTAATACTATTGGCTAAATATCTGACGGAAAATTGCAAAATTAGACATCGTATTTTGGACACAGCGATTTTTCCCATGATGCGCCAACCGATTTTGCAAGGGAAAAAATATCTCAGTGCCTGTCGTTTAAAATTTCCCTCCGGACTTGACTGTGTTTTTCATTTTTGTAAAAGCTAATACTATTGGCTAAATATCTGACGGAAAATTGCAAAATTAGACATCGTATTTTGGACACAGCGATTTTTCCCATGATGCGCCAACCGATTTTGCAAGGGAAAAAATATCTCAGTGCCTGTCGTTTAAAATTTCCCTCCGGACTTGACTGTGTTTTTCATTTTTGTAAAAGCTAATACTATTGGCTAAATATCTGACGGAAAATTGCAAAATTAGACATCGTATTTTGGACACAGCGATTTTTCCCATGATGCGCCAACCGATTTTGCAAGGGAAAAAATATCTCAGTGCCTGTCGTTTAAAATTTCCCTCCGGACTTGACTGTGTTTTTCATTTTTGTAAAAGCTAATACTATTGGCTAAATATCTGACGGAAAATTGCAAAATTAGACATCGTATTTTGGACACAGCGATTTTTCCCATGATGCGCCAACCGATTTTGCAAGGGAAAAAATATCTCAGTGCCTGTCGTTTAAAATTTCCCTCCGGACTTGACTGTGTTTTTCATTTTTGTAAAAGCTAATACTATTGGCTAAATATCTGACGGAAAATTGCAAAATTAGACATCGTATTTTGGCCACAGCGATTTTTCCCATGATGCGCTAACCGATTTTGCAAGGGAAAAAATATCTCAGTGCCTGTCGTTTAAAATTTCCCTCCGGACTTGACTGTGTTTTTCATTTTTGTAAAAGCTAATACTATTGGCTAAATATCTGACGGAAAATTGCAAAATTAGACATCGTATTTTGGCCACAGCGATTTTTCCCATGATGCGCCAACCGATTTTGCACAGGAAAAAATATCTCAGTGCCTGTCGTTTAAAATTTCCCTCCGGACTTGACTGTGTTTTTCATTTTTCTAAAAGCTAATACTATTGGCTAAATATCTGACGGAAAATTGCAAAATTAGACATCGTATTTTGGCCACAGCGATTTTTCCCATGATGCGCTAACCGATTTTGCAAGGGAAAAAATATCTCAGTGCCTGTCGTTTAAAATTTCCCTCCGGACTTGACTGTGTTTTTCATTTTTCTAAAAGCTAATACTATTGGCTAAATATCTGATGGGAAATTGCAAAATTAGGCATCGTATTTTGGCCACAGCGATTTTTCCCAGGATGCGCCAACCGATTTTGCAAGAGAAAAATATCTCAGTGCCTGTCGTTTAAAATTTCCCTCCGGATTTGACTGTATTTTTCAATTTTCGGCAAACTAATACCATTGGGTAAATACCTGATGGAAAACTGCAAAATTAGGCATCGTATTTTGGACACACGATTTTTCCCATGATGCGCTAACCGATTTTGCAAGGGAAAAAATATTTCAGTGCCTGTCGTTTAAAATTTCCCTCCGGACTTGACTGTGTTTTTCATTTTTCTAAAAGCTAATACTATTGGCTAAATATCTGACGGAAAATTGCAAAATTAGGCATCGTATTTTGGCCACAGCGATTTTTCCCATGATGCGCCAACCGATTTTGCAAGAGAAAAATATCTCAGTGCCTGTCGTTTAAAATTTCCCTCCGGACTTGACTGTATTTTCTATTCAAAAGCTGATGCTGTTGGGTGAAAAAATTCTTTGCACGTCCAATTGTTGGCCATGACAAAATGATTGTTGTTACCCATCTAGTGATTTTTTTTTCCAACATTTTACTTTAACGCTTATCATCTTCTGTTTTGCTGAGAGTCGACCGTGTGGAATAGGTTTGCTTTTGCATCCACTGGACCGATAAAATGCCGGTAAATTAAGTGGATTTCCCCCGCCCCACAATGCCTCTACTTAGCCGTCCCGCTGGATCCCGCATGTTGTAGGGATGTTGATCAATCGCAGCAAACAATTTCACACTTTGGTACGATGTAACTCGGTCGAAGGTATCCCATGTTACGGATAGGGGGTACCACAGCATATCATTATACCTCTAATCGCTTTGCTCCTCAGCCCAGCCTCCCCCCTCTAACACACGAGAGACCAGTCAATCCATTTTAACTAATTTAGAGGTAATGGAAGAATTCCCATCTCCATCCTTTGACGACTTCTTGATTTTTGTTCTTCTCGAGACAATCCGGCTGAAGCACCAGCACCGGCAGCAGCATAAACAGAACATAGTCGGGATGGACACAAAGTCTTCTAAGAGAGACGCCGCCATAGCATTTTGCTTCTTGAGTGCCTCCAACGCCGCAAAGGAAAACGCCCGTCAATTGGTTGGTACCTTCAATTTAAAACTTTTTTTTTTATTGTCTTCCACCTTTTGTTTTTTTTCGTATTTTTTTTTTTTTTTTGCTGATCTTTTCGAGTAAGCGAGCAAGTGAAGCCGAGCAACTACTGCCGTGCGTCGTACAAGCCTCAAAGTAGGGCTTAAAGTTAAAAAAAACGTGTGGCTCAGGTGAGGCTGTTCAGGTGTGCCCATGAGATGTAGGTGTGTGCAAAGGAGTGTCAGCCGGCATGCCATGTGCTTGACACATCCAGTAACATGAAAATGACCAAAATAGCGAAATTATAGTGATTGGGAAATTGCCTCGCTATCACTCCTTCTAAATTATCTTATAACAAAAATTAAAGAACTAAATTTTTTTTAATGCCACGTCCCAGGGCGGTATTACTGTAAAGTGGCAAGGGGAAAAATAAATGGAGCTTAAGGTTTGATGTGCTCACGTTTGTTGTTGATGTAAGCGCTCTGCTTGCTTCCTCTAAGCCCTTTTTAGTTTTCCACGGTTTTTTTTTTTTTTAAGATCGACAACGAGCCAACCATCCAGCTATTCATCCAGCCAAGAGTTGCTAAGTTGGTCAGGCAGACAACCATCCGACCATCCGACCACCCGACCAACAACACCCAGAAATCCACAAAAGCCCATGGAACGAACCCATTGCCCGGGAATTTGCTTGTTTCTTGGCTTGTTGTAATTCGACGCCTCACGATTGCCTCCCATGTATACCGCGAGAAAGATTAGCATAACGAAATGAGCACAGCTGAGTAAATCTTAATTTATCGCACATCATGTGCGCCAGACTCTGAGCCTATAAGAACGAATGGTGGGAAGTACATGGAGGTCTAAAATTTTCGTTGTACACTTGATTTTTCATGCCTCCAAAGGCCGAGGGTGGGTTGCTTGGTTGCGGAGCGCAGGGGTGGAGGGGAGGGAGGGAAATGTGGGCCTATCAAGGGTCGTTGTGCCTTCAATCCTTTCTGATTCATTTAATCCCTTTTTAATGAGGCAAAGGATTTTTTTTTTTATTTTTTTTTTTGTATTTCGTCGTCGTACCTTCTGGCTGACCATACACTGGACATATTTTGTCCTTTTTATGATTTTCTTCTTCTTTTTTGTTGATTCGGCTCAACTGGACAAACAAAACTATAACGATGGCAACAGTGCGAAGCAATCTAATCCCATCCATTTTGCCCGGATTATATGTACTACAAAAAAAAAGAAAGGAAAATAAAAAATGTTGGCCAGGGAATCGCAATTTTAGGGTAAGACCTTGCGGTTTGGCAAAATCAAAGCTGAAATCATCAGTTTTGTTGTTTTGCCATTTAAAGGCCCACACGGTCGAAATCTGTCCATCCCATGCAACGTGATCTTGTCAATTTGATTTCAATTATTTCCCGATTCACTTTTACATTGCCATCTTCACGTAACGAGCGGTGTAAACGCACCTGTGTGATGAAACCCTTCATTTTATTCGTTCGCTCCCACCACCGAGTCATATTTGTGGAGAAAAATTCACTGCTAGCGAGTACAACTGATAATACTCAAATTGAATGGATTTTAATGAAAATAGACACTTAGGTGTTTTTGAGGTCGCTGATTTTGGACAGCTCGTTCTTGGGCGTGATTTTTTTTTGAAATTTTTTTTGCGAGACTGGTTTGATTGCTGGTGTGTGGAATGTGTGTGCGTTTGCGAACCCTATGCAGACGCAATGTAAAGACGTTTGCTCATTATTTAAAATTTTTTTGAAACAACTTAAAAACAAACAAAAACATATACAGTTTATGCTACTTACACAGTCGTTGAGTGTAATGTTATCTTACCTGAAAAAAGAAATAGAAAACAAAAATTATTTTTGGATCCCACATACTAGGCAAATTATTTTGTCTATTATTTTTTTTACGGAAAATTGTTTGAAAGTGTTTGGGGTCACTGATTTTAAGTATGGTCGAGTAATTTGATTAAAAAAAATCGACCCAGGCGTTTAGAATATACGAGGGAACAAACAAACAAAAGTTGTTACCAATTAATCACATCACCCTCTCCTCCTCGCGTCGTTGGACACAATTTAGGTGTTGCATTAATTTTTCTGAGGAATTTTTCAACAAAAAAAAAAAAGCAATAAATGGAAAAAATTATATGTGGCTAACACTATAATTCATGCAATTAGAGTTGGCCACTTTCAAGTGGAAATTTTGCGTCTTGTAACTGAAAAGGAAGAATGAGGTTCAGTGAACTTTTCATAATGATAATTATACTGCGCACACTGTGTCTTAATTAAAGGCAATCACAGTAATAATTTGAAAGGTAACGTGAAAGGATGAGGGAAAATTAAGCGTGTTATTAATTACCCACAAAGGGAAAGTCAATAAGAAGAAGAATAAGACGCTAAGAGGAAGGGTTTGTGTCACTACAAAATTGCCACCAACATATATTCTGTATGAAGTTGAGACACTCCGCAAACTGAGTGTTATTATTTTTTTTGTTTTTGCACAATTATCCGACGTGTTCTGGGAGGGTACAGATGCGACTGGCATGCACGAATAATTGATAGGTTCGGTTGCAAATAATCGCAATAAAGGAGGGGGCACAATTATAATGGAAGGGAAACGGATCCAACGTGAAATAAAACGGCAAAAATAAAATAAATAAAACAACACAAGAAAAAAATAGATAGGAATCTGAAAAGAGTTTTAGAATTAGATTTACGTTGGTAACTTTCGGCCGACTTATTCAAATTATAAATGTCTAATGCAGATTTTACATCAGCGACCTCAAAAACGCCTATTATATTCATTTACATGAAAAACCGTTCAAGTTAAGTTCACTTAAGTTCAGTCGCCATATTGGATTCGGCATGTTTAATTTAAAAAAATTTTGAAAGTATATTCGATATATCAGTGACCCCGAAAACTCTCCGAAGTTGATTTTGTTGGAAATCCTTTGAAATTTAACATTTTGTAGTAATTGTGGGTCCGCCATTCTGAATTTTAGTAGATTTAAGTTATGCAACTATAAATAATGTATCAGCTCAAAGTAATTCCGCAGGGAGGTGTTTGACTGCCGAACCAAAAGTCCCAGGTTCGCATCCCACTCAGAATTCACGCTTTCAGTAACACAGAGCGCTTTTCCTAATAAGCGACAGATTGAAGCCCCATCGATTAGTATATGTTAATTACGGCTAATCACCCAGCATAGCCAACATAAGCGATTAAAGACACTGAATTAGAGGCTCGAAGTGGAGGGGCTTTGTGGAAGCCCTATGCTCTTAACTGGAGTGAAGTAGGAAATAATTCAAAGTAATTCAATAATGCAATGAACATGGGATTGCATGCATCGTCTTTCATTCGCGAGTGGCACTGTAACTAAATTGCAGCTCACGCCAACAGTACCTAACATCTCATGTATACTGTATGAGTAGAAATCTTTGAGTGCAAGTGAAATTGTCCCATTTAACTTTTTACCACAATCACCAGAATAGAATTTGTAATGATAAAATTAATGAAACCGCAAGTGTCTCTGACTCGAGACCATGGCTCAAAATGATATTCTTTTACCTCAAAAATTTCCATTAAGATAGAAATACCCATCTCCTTACCCTTTCCACAAAACCCAACCGCATTACGGTCCTTCATTGTTTTAAATATTTTGATTGAAATCCCATAAAGGGAGTCCCTCGTCTCCTCTCAAACCCTCAGCAATTTTCACTTCCCCAAAAAGGAAGCCAATGGACCTCAAGACGGAGCCAAAGCCATCACAGGTATGCTGTCTGGCCTGCCATCCCTGTCTTCCTCACTTTAATGACTTCACCGCGTACCATGACTTTAATTAATTTCCATTTTAGTGCTATTTTTGCTTTGGCCTTATTTTTTTTTTTTTTGCATTTTATTTTATATAATCTTTTCCCTGAAATTAAAAACCTTGCCTTTTTGTCGGGTGCTCTGATTTACAGTGATGTCACAATATGTTACAGGTAATGGAAATTCTTGGCGGGAATTGACATTGATGCCCCCACCCCCCCGGGCCACCCCTCCACTTTCACAAAACTCTGCATCATCTGGTTGAGACCACGTTATTATTATCCTTGTGATCCACCGTAATGATCTCCCAGCTATTATTGCGCTTTTCTTATTATTTTACCTGCTCCTGGGAGTCTCATTAATTATTTTATTTTTTATTTTTTTTTTTTTCATTTTTTTAAAAATAAACTTGCCACATCATCCAGCACTATAAACAACATTTTCACTTCTCAAGCGCTTTTCATGGACGTGTGTGCATATTAAAAGGTACGAAGGAGAATATTCCCCGGGTAATGCTGTTTTGCCTGGCATGTGGCACTGCTGATGATTCCCAACACCCGACACCCGACCCCTGGTTTGACTCTGTTTGTTGTTTCTGTGCACACGTTCCGAGTACTATCAGCCGCAAAGACGATTATATCTGCACATAACGAGTGAATTGCACGAAAACTCGTTTATGTTTATGCTCTCCATATTGTGTAATTATGTACTGCCACCAGAAACATATAAAAGGTGTGAAGATAGAGGAGATTATGGCTCACCTTCCATGCAATCGAATTTTCGTATGTACTATATATATTTGTATCTACAAGCGTACGTACACATGACACAGCCAACCTATCAGAACTTTAGTTTTTTTTATGTTATGAAAATGAGCACTGCGCCTTTTCCCCTCTTCCAGATATGCCACCAACATTTTTGTTGTCGTCTTAAGGAGTCCACTTCATTTTGGAAGGGTAACTGGGGGGAAGGGGGGGAGGGGTGGTTCTAAAACAATACAAGTTCCGGCTATGCACACTGATGGTAAAAAAAAAATTAACGAACTTTTCCAGGGCAGATTATATCGAAGGCAACTGCAGAAAATAAGTTTTTTGAGTTTTACCGACGCATTCTTGCGACTAAACTGGTAGAATTAATTAAATTAATTACTAGTTATTAATTAATTATTAATTAGAACTAGAAAAGTGGCCGGAATGTTCAAATCTTTGAGGGGGAATATATAATATATATAAACAAAAAATGGTTCATTCAAATTATTAAAAAAATTTGTTACACGGGGGTTTTTGGGGTTGCTGATATAAAAAATTGTCCGGATTACACATACCATTGACCAAATGTTTCTCCCCAGTATTACTTAAGTTTAATTGATGATCTGACTAAGAGGATTATTGTATATATCGCAGTGTATAATAATATTACAAACGGTACCGACAAATTCTCTTACTAATTGCTGTCAAAATCTGAATTTATTTTACCCATCAGCAACACCAGCCGCCAAACCTCGGACAACTAAATTTACAATTCAACCACATACCAAAATTTTGCAGGTGTATTTTCACATCGAAATATTTAGTGGATTTCCCTTGTTTTAAATAATTTTGCATGAATTTATTTGCAAAGAGGCACGAAAATCAATCAGAACAATGCACACATATTCGCTAAATGGTTTGGATTAAAATCCAAAAAACGTTTTGAGTGTTTCAGTGCGGTTGCGGTTGGGAGGGGGAAGAGGGGGGTGGTGACTGGCACTGGAATTTTTCTTTTTCCCGAATATTTTGCCTTAAGCTGTATTTCCGGTGTAATTACACTTTAATAAAAATTGGAGTTAGTACAAAAGCTTATCGGCAAATTTATTTGTATAGTAATAAAATTGTGGACGACGACGAATTTATAGGATTAGAGACCGAGCGATACATCCACCAGATATACAACAAACAAAACTCGTCGGCTTAACCTCTTCCTATCATTAAAAATTTTGTTGTTTTAATTCAATTTTAATTATTCCTGACGAATAAATGTAATCAAGACTTTTTTCTTGTTGGGTTGGGGGAAAGGGGGGGAAATCAGGGAGTGCCTAATTAAATTTTACTGGTTGAAACGGAAGCGGCAATATTTTGTTGGTAATTTTTGGGATTGTGGTGGGGGGGCATTTGGAAAGTTCGCATCGTGATGAATAAGCAATTAATGAGAATGTTATGCTCCACATGTGTTTAGGTGTTTGGAGGGGTTTTTTATTTTTTTTTTTGCCAGAGAAATATTTCCCATTCAGTTAGAAATATCCACCCTCCTTTACCAACATAGGTATAAGCACCGCTTTTTAATCCCGACGAAGGGTGCCGGGAAATGAGAAGGGAAAATTTGTTGACGTTGTCTTTCACTCCACGTGTTGAAGGGGTTAACAGCTCAAAGGGAGTTTTATGGTGGGGTATTAAATTAGAGATACATATTCGAACAGATTTATAAAGGGGATTCGATGACGGCTGTGGAAACATGTTTCAAAGTGATTATGAACGAGTATGGCTGGGCAAAGCCTTTCAAAAAAACTTTAATAAATTAAATAAAAACTCTCTGCGCCTAATTAGATACATCGCAATTAGTGACAGACCAGATTTATACACCGTTCTCCTTTTAATCGTTAAACAGAGTTAATAGGGAACTATTCAAACAGCTAGCGGTTCGTATCTCTTTTACAAAATAATATTTATCGGGAATAAATAACATGGTGAAAGGAATCTCTCATAGAATATAATCCCTCTCTGCCACCTATTGTATGCATACATAAAATTATTGCCTTCAGTCAGCAACAGGATCTATTCGGAAGTATTTTGTAAACGATAAATACCCTTGTGTGCTTTATTACAAATAACTCCTCTTAATTAGGGAAATGATCACATGTAGCATTTCCCTAATTAATCTGTCAAAGAATATTGCTTAGAGCTCTTCTCACATATTGTACTCCATTAAAACTGATGCATCGGTTCAACATGCACTTGACATGGAAGCATACTTGGCGGTAAATTGAAATCAAAATCAATCAAGTGAATGATGGGTGAGGGGAGAGGGCTGATTGCAGTATCTCAAATTACATGTGTACTGTAAAATCATTCACAATTTATATAATGGTTGACATCATTATCCGAGATTTTCATCAAATGGATTAATAGTAATAGGGATTAAAGGAAATGACGTTATTTAATTGGTGACAGGTGTGGGATTTCACATATGTGACTTTCAATTATTAAATGACTCAATTAATCCCATCCGACTTATTCACTTAAATTAATTACTAGATATGTAGATACATGGAAAATATTTTTGGGAGATTTGCCATTAATATAAATTTTAATTAATTAAAGAGGCACTTTTGCTCAAAACAGCAGCAACGGGATTAAGAGAGTTCTGCTGAAAAGGATTTTAAGGGATTGGAAAAGTTTAGAGCAAAAGTTTTTTGCTTTATAATTTTGCCCCAGGTAATTAGTAGGTACTTTCTGATAGATCTTGAAAATCTCCTTTCCGAAAAATGAAAAACAAAAACATTTCTGTTTTTTTTTTTTTAAATTAACCTACCGAAGGTAAGTCAGACTGAGTGAGTGGATGAGCATTGAAAGAAGTTGTTTCTGGTAAGGAAAATGTTCGGAAAATGTTTGGTTCATGGTCATTACGAGGAGAAAGTTTTTACAAATAGATCAGGCAATAGTCAAGTGCAAAAATTGTGAAAGTTTAAGGAAATCCTTTTAAGGAAATTGCTTTAGTTGATTTGCAATCTTCGCATCTCTCCATCCATAGAAATTGAAAAATAACTGACCGTGCCGCAGGTGTATGCCCAAGAAACGCCGATGTGCAGAAAATACAGAGAAATTTTACTTTTTATCGAACCATTTCTGCAAGGAAAATTGTAAAATGCAAACAAAACAAACAATACCTTAAAAACATGGAATGAGGGCGGGAGTGTGCGTCCTTTGTACTCCAATCACCTTTTTGGGTTGGCGTGTTTTCAACGGAACTAGGCAAATCTTGCTAATATTATAAATGCGAAAGTTTGGCTATTTGTTCCTCCATAACGCCTTAACGGCTAAATGGGTTTTAATAAAAATTGTTGCATAGATAGATTATGTCCTAGGTTAAAGCATAAGTTACTTTGTAGTTAATTGCAAGGTTTCAGAATGGCAAAATGCAAATCAACCAAAATTCAAAACCTCGAACCCAAAATGGCCAAAAACTTCAGAAGATTTCCATGAAAATCAACACTTAGGGGTTTTTGGGGGTGCTGATCTTGGAGATCTTTTAAGAACAATATGACGACCGAAAATTTTCAACGGTTCTCTATGGAAGAATAACAGTTATAATATAAAAGTACAGAAAACTTCGGGTAAGGCCGGGTAAATCCAGTTAGTTTAAAAATAAATTAGAAACACTGGATATGCGCCTTTGTGGGTGTCGTCGTGACCCTCAGGTGAGTAACAGGAGCATCTCCAGACACAAAAAACTGGGGGCTACATGGCCTTATTTTTGCAGTAAATTGCTTTGCTAATTGATTAATTGCTACATCAAATGCTACGCATAAACAAATCAGCTAAATCACCTTGAGTATATTTCGTTTTTTTTTTTGATACCCCGCGTTAGGGCGAAATGCCTTGGGGGTGTTAATTACGGCGACTAAAAGCTTCTATTTAAAAATGTTTTCGTTCCAATCAAAGAGACGGCCTCCAGCTCCAGACACTCCATGTGGATGAGTTCGGGGTTCATATGGCCTTGAGTGCATTGAGTCATAAAAATAATTGGGTGAAGTCTCTGGGAGTAATCCAGCACCAGATGGAGAGGGATTGCAATTGGAATTATTTCGAAAATCCCTAAAAGGAAAACTGAAATAATCTTGAGACGATGAGTAGGTGACAATCATCTCCCACCCACCGTCCTTGCCCCCGTAAACACCCATTAGCGGGAGCATACACAAAGCAATATGCATACACCTGAGGGTGTATATGAAAACAAAAATGAAATTCAAGAGAAGGAAAATTCAGGTGAAAGTTGATTGTGGAAAACATGTTTTTCCCTGGGATTTCTGTTGTCCCCGTGAAAAAAACAATAACTTGCGAAATGTAAAAGAGGATTCTTTTTTTTTTTTGCTTTTTTTTTCTACCTTTCGTGTATCTGCTTTCCCACATAAATCGTAAAACGGTAAAATGGTAGCGCAAAAACACGACACCGATGACGACGAGTAAAGTAGCAAAACCAAAAAAGAAAAAAAAAAGGCTTTCTTCTTCAGATTTGTTAGCGGCTTTAAACATATGTGGGGATATATGCGATATCCTCCCAGGAAAAGGTATATTTGTCACACTGAGTAACAAGCCTTTCTATTTTTGTTGTTGTTGTTTTGTATTGTTTTTGTTTCACCTTTTTTGTGGCTGGTAAAATCCCTCTGCTCATCTAGGTGTATTGTTGCTTTTTGGTGTATGTTTCTCTAATCTCGAACTCAAACTTCAACACATTTCACGCAACTGAACCGAAACAAAGGTACTCCAAGCCCCCCCCCCCACCGCCCAACACCCACCACCTCACAAAACCCCTAAAAATAAAAATCAGCCTACCCAACAAAGCCAAGCAGCCATCCACCCATTCAATCATACGTTTCACCATTTTGTGGGAGAGGGTTAGAGACGAGTTAAAGGATTTTTAGGCAGTTTTTGAAGGGAGAAAATTTTCGTGAAAAAGAGGCAATTTAAATTCACATGGATTTTCATGTTTTAGGGAAATTGTGTAACAAATGTGGGAGGAAATTTTACCAATATACCAAAATACCAAATAACCAATTCATAAAAGGATCTGCTGGACGATTGTCCGCTGTATTTTGGCAAGCAAAAGATTCCAATCCCGCGCGTTTGGCAATGATTAATTTTAAATGCCGAGTTGATTGTAAAAATGGCAACTATTAAAAAAAGATAGGTCGGCTGCTGAACATACTTATATTACCCCGTGCAAGAATTATGGATTTACAGAGATCAAGGGATTATATTATCAGCGTACAGATGCACAGAGACATATTTTGGTCACATGCGGGAGGTCATTTACGAGTATGTAGGAGACAGAATAGTAATGGGCCTAGAATTGAGCCCTGAGGCACACCTTTGAGTATGCGTTTCACACTATGATACTTTCGGAAACAAGATTGTCAGGCCGAAAGTGATGATAGACAATATATCAAGTGATGGATTTTTTTTTTAATTTTTCTTTAAAAAGAAATCGAATTGGATCCCTTGGCGTATCCTGATTTGATACTCCTTGCAAAGGTACACTATTTTTGTTAGGCTGGGAAAAAATCCCTACAATCGGAGAATTTTTGCCCAAAGAGAATTTTATTTTCTTAATGAAAATGACTCGGAAATGTGCATTTGTTATATTTTTACTTTACTGGTAGAGGAAAATGGCGGATCCACCTGTGACCTTGAAAAATTGCAACAAATTGCTAAAATTATCAATTTTGTTTTATTTTGATATACACCAGGTATTCAGAGAAATATAAAACAAATAACACCTACCCCAGGGGAAAACGTTTACGCAGCGATATCTTAACTTTGCTTTCTTGTAAATTAAAACCCACCACACCACTCAATCGAATTAGAATGCTCGATTCCATGCATTGCGACTCAAAAATCACTCAAATCAACTTCCCCAATTTTGAATTCAACTAAACGTTACAAAAGTCAGGTGAGTTCACCTCATTTTCAGTTATCAGTGGATGGACCGGACAGAACAGGACAGTTCCGTTTTGCGTCTCATGACTAATGGACGTCGCCGGTACCGAAAAGTATAATTCAATTAATTACCGCGTGTGGACAGTATGTGAAGATGTGAAAATGTGAAAAATGCGCTTTTCTAATTGTGATAACGGTACTTTTCGTGATTTCCGAGTGTTTGACCGCCTGAAAATGTGTGAAAAACTCAAAAACATTCTCAACAGCATCATCTGGTCTGGGGGTAAGTTCAACGTGTTTCTTTTCCTCTGTTTGAAAACTTTGAGCGAATAGTACGGAAATGAAACGCTCGCTTCCCCCATTTGAGCATGAGCGCACTACTCACTGACTGAGGCAGTAAGGGCGGGTTGATTCAGATTCTAGTATGGATCTCTACCACAGTGATTTTCCCCTCAAACTTATAGAACAGTTTACGGTGAGCATTAAGCAATTTCCACTCAAACTAATAGTAGGACAGTTGCTTGGATTTTAATTGTTAATCGCATAACACTAATATCATATTTTGGTCAAAGAGGTACTCTGAAGGGTTCATTTGGGAGGGGGGTCAGTGACATATTTTCCTGATTTGATATTTTAGAGCGCCACCGCCTTATTTATAACGAGGCCAACCATCTATTGTCTATGGAGAGCATACACACCTCTCTGAATTTACCTGAACCCATCGACCCACTTATCTGTGCGGTGGTTGCACCATATCCAACCCATTAAGCTCATATTTTTCTTTCTTCTATGCCGCGTGCCGAAACACTTTCATTTTTTTTTATTCTCATTTTTGTTTTTGTGCATGCTGTGGTAGTAGTTTGGAGTGTTTCACGAAAATTTAACACATCCCTTATCCCTCTTGCCGGTGACCCCCTGAAAGTCTGTGGTTCTCGTATATATACTAATATAAATAAAAAAAAAAAAATCTTTTTTTTTTTATTTTTGTTGTTGTTCTGCCTCTCGGCTTCAGCATGAACGAAAAGTTTTAGTTGGGAGCAAATATAGCGAAAAAATGCCCTTTTCTCCTGTCGCTACGTTCCGTGTGTTTTATTTTAGTGTATGCTTTTTTTTCGCGTTTAATTTTTCCGTTTCCCTGGGTGCGCTTCGTTGATTCCCATCAGATGGAATTCTCTCTACCCACCTACAAAGAGCAAAAGGTTTCGCTAACAAACAGGACGAGGAACATGAGCAAGGAGTGGGGGCGGTGAGGGCTGGGAGGTGTTGTTCGAGTGCTGTCGGTGGTATATACATATATGTTGGTAGGGGGCGTCCTGGATAGGCAACGATACCGGGGGACAACACGGCAGTGGCTTTCTAACCCAATTCAGGATATCTTTTTTTTTTTTTTTTTGCCACTTTTCGTCCTTGCTCCTTGTAACTACATGTGTAGCAAAGCTTCACATATTTTGTTAGTGCAAACGAGTCCTTCTTGTTTTTATATCATGCGCTTTCCGGAGATTTTTTCCCGTTTATTTTATTTTTATTTTTTTATTATTATTTTTCTGTGATATTTCCTCCTTGGCTGGCACAAGAGTGCGGTGCGGCCACAATTCTGCTGACTGGAGCATATCCCCTGAGATCAAGCACCTCACCATCGAACGTATGTTCGACTACCTGCTCTAGGGGATATCTACTTTATTTCCTTCTCCTTGAAATTTTTATTTTTATTTTTTTTGTTGTTGTGTTGTTGCCTTCGTACGGTACGTATATCTGAGGTTGTGTGTATGTCATCACACAGACCCTATACGACTTCAAGGGGTGGCGGGGGCGGTAACAGGTAAACGTATCACGTTCAATTATTGTAACCACTTAACTTGATTGCTGGATCTCTGTAATTGAGGTGAAGTACGCGACGTTTGTCTTCAAATAAAATGAAAAAAAAATACAACCCACATGCATGCACACACACACACACACACACCCACCCACGCACACACATGCATAAATAAAAGAGAAGCAAGAAAGATGAAAACTCGGAAACTGATAGAGTTGTGTTCCTTGATGATATCCTTGGTGATTTCTCTCTGTCGGTCGTTTAATTTTCTCATTTATGTACACACGTTTTATTTCATTTTCATGTTTTCTTTGTGCTTTTTTCTCCCTTTATTGCCCTTTACACAAGATATGGCTCATAAATGAGACCGACCCTTCAAGTGTTTTCGTCCAATAAAGTTTGTCATCTCTTCTCGTCGTTTTGTTCGCTTTTTTTTTTTGTTTTTGTTTGTTTGTTTGGCTTTAGGTCAGTGGTCAGGTGTTAAAAGGTCGTTGGAACCGTTACAACAGAGTGCTGATTTGATGCACGAACATAACACGAGTGGGTACATCGGCAATGTAGTGGAAATTAGGAAGGTAAATGCAAAGGGCAAAATAAATAAGAAGAGTAAAACACATCCGCGGTGTGGTAATTTATGACTGAATGCGATTTCCTTAGAAAACGGGAAAAAAAAACCATTTATAAGGGTCGTGTGAGTTTTTGCGTAAATCGACACCCACAAGAACAGAGCACATTACTGTAATCTCTTTTGGTTTCTCGCATCCGCCGCATTCCCACACCAAACTGGCCAAATTGGTTTTAACAAAAAAAATTGCAGAGCCTATTTTGTTTTGTTCCTTTATGTAGAGCAGCTCCTACTAATCGAGCTGTGTGAACTGAGGCATATACCTGTCGCTTTTCTGTTCTGCCTCCCCTTACAAAAAAGCCAATTAGGTATGAAAGTGAAAATTTTAACAGATCACATCCCTGCCATATTTATTTTTGCAATTATTAGAAAATAGGCTGAAGGGCTGGTTCGTTTACCTAAATAACGGAATAAAATTTAAGCCGGATAGGAAATTGCATCGATTAGGTTCGAAGAAAATAAAAAAAGGTAAATCCGTCACAGTAAACGGGCGATGATATCGCAATTTTCTTAAGCCACAAATTCTACGCCTTCTTGAATGAGCCATCCTTTCCTATCACCCCCCCCCCCCCCCCCCCCTTCTTTTCTTTCTCCGTTCATAGTATTCACCTTTTCCATCTTCGTCGTCTTTCTGCTTACGAGCTCTACTCGAAGAGAAAAAAAGGAAAAACTGAATTCGAAAAGACCCTTGAAAAGATTATTTTTAGTCGTTTTTCATTACGCCTGACCTGGCCCCTCTTCTACCACCTCATCTTTATCCTTTTTATTTTATTTTTTTTTTTTGCATGTCTTCCCTTTTCCAAACTCACACACTTCACCCGTTTTCATATTTCGCTCCAAAAAGCCAAGGAAGATCGACTAGCCCTTCAGGGAAGGAAAAGCCATCACAGTGCCGGGTACCAGTTCATGCTGTGGCCCTATAGAACTCTTATTCCCTGTCCGATCCCCCCTCCGTCGCACTCTCCCTTCACTCCTGTGACAGGCGCCGTATAGATATATGTGCTTTCGGAAGCGACCCGGCAGTTTTATTCTTAATATGAACATTTTGTTCAGCTTCACTCCTTAATCACAGTCATCTTTTATTCGGCAGCCCCCCCCCCCACTCCCGCCGCTATTACGGCCGGAATATTCTTACTAAAACTCCAACAGCTATACATCAGCCTGAAACCCCCCTTCCCGTCCCACCGCTGCCATTCCAAAACGACACCTACTAAAAATAAAATAAAAAAATGAAATTTTGCAGAATGTTAAACCGACTTTGTGGATGAAGATTCGAACGATTAAAAGGTTTGTGTGTGTCTATATGTGTGTGTGTGTGTGTTTGCGCGTTTGTAGATGGAATGGGGAAATTTTTGGGGCTATCTGAAATGTCCCAATCCATTCACCTGAAAGGCTTGCGAAAGGTATGTGACGCAGGGAGACGAAATAGGCGGTTGGGTGCCGCCGGGATGCGTGGGGGATTATAATGATCAAAGATAAAATTAACGATTTTATTAAGCATCAGTAGATCCAATCCATAGAGGCTGTTTTCAAAGATAAACTTTTAAAAGACCGACTTTTAGGGGGGGATGGCAGAATGAGTTGGTTTCGAATGTGTAGAACGTGGCGCGTAAAATAAGGGAAGACAGGTAAACGGGAAGGAAGATGAAGATTGTGACCGCTACACTGAACCATCTAGCCAAGAGTGATTTCATGTATAAAGTTCCTCAATTCATATTTAACAGGATTTCGCATTACAATCAAAGGAAGGGGGCAATGGGTTGACAATGACAATGATGACGACAACATCCTTTGTGTCCTTTCATCCTATTGTTCTTATAATAGTGCGGTATCCCAGTGGATTATCATTTCAGACAGGCACAAAATTGTTTGTGGGGTTTGAGCATTTTGAGATGGTAAAATATGACGTGGCGAGGAAGAGAGGGGTAAGTTGTATTTACCAGAAAAGTTTTTCATCCATTATATGCAATCATTGTGGGATATAGGTACTACTATAATCTAGAAAAAAAACGACCACATAACTCCACTGTCTCCACCCCAATCCTTTTCACAACTTGGCATTGCTGCGAATCCTTTCTTTTAAAGTTTTTTCTTTTTTTTTTAATATTTTTGCATTTACCTCCATATTGATGATGATAGCCTTCAAGGATTTATCAATTTTCCTACTGCCAGTGGGGGAAAATGGAAGAGTTCCTTTTAAATTAAAATTTACATGCCTTTGGTGGCAGGTGTGGGGTTGGGATGGACGAATTGAATGGTGGAGAATTTGAATTGGTTTATGTACGCAGAGATTTGTGTGGAGGGAGGACTTAAAATCTGGAAGGAAGATATTTATAGAAAATTAATTTCCTTCAGAATAGCAGAGGTATTTCTTGTCTATGATCAATCGTTTTTATTTTGATTGAAATATGTATTCGCAATACCTGGCGTCATTATTATTTAAGGCACACGCAAATACATCACACCATATTCAGAGCAGGGTGTGTAGGTGTTTGTTTATTAGAAAAAAAAGGGATTAGCGCTAATGACTTCTATTTTTGAATTGCCTATTTCTCAATCTCCTTATAGAGAAATAAAAAAAAAAAATTTAAATCGACTTATTTATCAGCAAACGATTGGTAGAAATGAGAAGAATTGTAAACGATATTTTCATCCTCCGTATGCTTCTTAGCGCCTTCAAAGGAGCCTCATTAGGAGCAGATCAAATACTCTTTGCGTTACTGGTGGTAGGCTAGTGGTGTTGGTAGTACTTTTCAATTATAATGCTTTTTTCGTCAATCCACTTACCTCATGGATGGGCACCTATAGGTGGAATAATTTAATGAGTTTCACGTGTTTTCCACTTGTGCGTCATTAAGATGTTTTTAAAGTGAAATTAGTGTTATGGATGACTGGGGAGGGGATGTCACGATTGGAAATTCTTAAATAAATCGGCTAGCACCAAACCACCGAACGCTACAAATTTTACTTAACATTCTGCGGATGGTGCCCGGGGGGGGAATGCATTGTGGTGCGCGAGGTAATTTGATGTACTATCCCACAGCTGGCACCCAGTCGTGATTGGAATTCTACATTTCCTCCTACTCAGCATAATAAACAATAACTAACGCAATGCACAATACGCGCTCTTATGGCGGTGACATTACCTACCAGTGAAAATTGAATTAGGGGGAATTCATGAAAATCATCCCAACTGTATTTTCCGCGATATCAAGCGAACGGTGTGGTAATAACAAAATTCTCCAACCCCCCCACCCAATCATAATCTCCTAGCTTAATACAATTCCGGATTGATGATATCAAATTGAAGGCACCATGATGTACGACAGCACCTCTGTCCACAATTTGCAGTTTGTTTTTCGGCGGTGCTGAGCGCATGGAGGGAGAGCAGTGGGTTTATAGAGGGCATATTTTTGAGTGCAATTATATATATTATAGGTCTGATTGGATACACAACAAATTATAGAATCAGAACACTGTGGTTGAATTCATATGACCAATGCTAATATTTGATTCGTTTGCTCTCTGTTTTCCAAATCTATGCATGCCCTGATGCATGCCTAAGCCCCTAAACTATGGAACAAATTCGATTAGAGGTCGCGAAACATGTATTCACTCAGAACGTAATGCTTTTCGTATATTTGAATTAATTTTGTTGAATTTCCTGCAATCCCATAATTTTCGCCAAGATTTTCATCATTTTTTACGCTCTCTGGCCGGAAACAAGCTAAAAATTACAAAATTCAAAATTTGTCATGTCAATGGAAGTCCACTCCCCACAATAAAGTTTATTCTATTTGGAAAAGTTTTTGGGTGTTGATTATTACGTTGATGATACATTCAGCCCACGAGTGAATGTATAACTGGACTTTTCCACCGACTACCATATCATCACCCGACTGACTAACTTTAGCCCCAAAATCTCAGTATGGTCAACTTCAGCACACTCATTCGACATTTTGGGTAATGAATTTTGTCATCGTAAAACAAACTTTTCACCTCGAAAACTTTTGTTTTTATTAAAATTGGGCAGGATACGTAAGCTTTTAGTTTCATGTTTTTTTTGTTTTTGTACGTTTAACATCCTGTTGTGATGATAAACCAATTAGAATTATTTTTTCCAACGATGTTCGTGTTCCATCTCCCATCTCGAAAATAAAAAAAAAAAATTGCTAACAAAACTAATTACAACTTGAGGATGAAGTTAAGTTAATTAATGGCTGACAAACTGGTCTATGTGTGTCCTACGGACATACGAGGTTTTACTGAAAATTTCCTGGAAATCATATTACCCATTGCCAGTCTCATTTTAATTTCAGCTTCAAAATAATTTAAATGAAACTTTCATCGCATTTTACTAATTTAAAAGTTTTCCTTCTGCCCTACAGTCAAGTTGCCATTTTTGGATAGACAATAGGATTTACAATTCATTTAAAACTAACCATGAGAGCATATTTAGAAAAATACTTGTTCCATGTAGTCGTAAAATTTTTGTTGGATTTATAAGCGGCGTGGGTGTCAGTAGATTGGGTTGACAAAAGTTTTCACCCCGTAGAGATCGCAAAATTTCAAGGAAAACTTTTTTCAGTAAAAATTTTTGTAGCGATGGTAAATCCGTTTTGTGAATGTCATAAAATTAATAGAGTGTCACAAAATATGTAATGCTTTTAATTGACACGAGTGACGAAATACGCCAAGGGTGAAACGTGCTTTTCCAAATTTTACACACTTCAGATGGCCGTTTTAATATGCCGGACATGATATGGTAAATTTCTTTAGATTTCATATTATAAAAGTGGTACATGGGGATTTTTGGAGTCACTGGTTTTAAGATATTTATTTTCACTGTATTGTGTTCTTTTCTTAAATTTTACAGTATGTTTCTGATGGAATGCCATATTCCGAATATGCCCGAACTTGTCCAGTTTTGAGAATAAAAAAATTATTATCGCAAGCATAGTTTCGAATCAGAGACCCCAAAAAAAACCTCCCCCCGTATTTTCACATATGACCGATTCCGAACGAATGCAGTACTGTCGTTTGGTACCTTTGTAAATTTCTGCTGTGTGTGACCTTGCGTTGTCATGCACAAACCCCTTGAGAAGATTTATGTTATTGAAAAAGGCTTCCACTGTACTTATATCAGTTGTTTTTATACTCCTCGAGGCATGATTGACTTTAAAGGGAGAACGCTTAGATAAATAAATGAAAATTTAATGAAATCATCAAGCCAGTGGGCTAAAAACATGGAAACGTTACCTGCCCTCATTGTAAACACACGTAGTTCACCCTATGCGTGTTACACACATATTTCCCATCCTTTTGCGCAATTATGTTTCCCAACATATGCACAATTCTTACCAAAGCAGTGGGCTTGGTTGCGCGGGTAAAAGGTGATATAAGAGAAGCTTAAAGCGGCCGCGTGTGTTTATTAATGCTAAAATAATATCTTCGCCGCAAAGTTCCAGTTTTCTTACGTGCCATGGGACCCGCTCCCACGACTCTGAATAATTTTCTTCAAACAATTTTCGCGAGAAGGCTAAAAACCTTTTGTTTTGCCATCAAATCACAATGGCAAACCGGTCATGTGCTACATAGGGTATGAATCGTTGCGTGGCATACATATATGTATGTAAAGCTCACATATGCTGAAATCCTTCCTTTCGCCCGCAATTTTCAGATGGGCGGACTTGGTGCGGCTACCTCCCAGCTGGCTTTAGTAGGGTACCCTCTCAATCGGGCCCCGTAATTATTAAAGTCATTATGGCAGGGCTTTTACCGCACCTCTCTCTACATATCGCTCGCACATAGTAGCCGGTGAAGTGTCGCCTTGTCCCCTTGCATTTTAGCCCGACGACGACGACGACGACGACATGGTGCGGTGGGTGGCGCTCTCGAGGCTACTAGGAAGGGTACCACCTGATAAAAACATCACCCACCCCATTCTACTCCAACTTTGACCTCCTCGACTTGATTTCGCTTTAGGAACAGAGTCCTGGAGAGGCTCCAGGACGACTAGGCAAGCAATTTTCTCATGAATATTTCATCTGCTAGATGGAAACTAAGAAAATATTGTGGAAACTTTGTATTCCCATCGTCATCGTCGTCGGGTACGTCGTTCAGGAGGTTTTGGGACATTTTTCCCTCCCCCCCGGCACAGGGTACGGAACGAAAGGTGTGTGTCAATATAGGCTGGTGTTGTCCATGTACAATTTCTGTTATATTTTGCATGCGTTTGAACATGTATCGTCATTGTCGCCCTTTTAGAGTTGTATCGGGTGTGTGTGTTCATTGCAGGCCTACTAGATGAGCATAGGGAGCGATGGGCGGGAGGGGATCTAAGATGAACCCTTTTCCTTGTGAATGACACAAACCCTTTCCTATAAAGTGAATTTTCTTACATAGAACGATGTCGACCATCAAGGGTAGTCGAGATTGGGTTTAATTATACATTGTGTGCCTGAGAATTATTTGTGGGTCGAAATATTGAAGTGGGGTTAGGAAATGGGTTACTGTCTTATAGCGGAAACAGGTGTTAGACTATAATGAGGAATCCCGTTTGCACTCATTCTAAGTTCGACCGGCCATTCAGTGAGTTCGTGCATAATTCGAGAGATGGCGCCACCACATTGTGTGTGTGTGTGTGTGTACGTATGTATAAGGCAAAATTTAAAGTAAAGAAAAATATTAATGCAAGAAGCCACACGAACACAATAGATACTAATTATCTTAACCGCTGTGGTGAGATCAAGTATAAGACACTTTTGTAAGTAGTGCCCGATTTTGTTTCATTTTTGCACCGACCAGAAGTACTGGAACTTCGTTAAAAAATCAACCGGACAAGTCAGTCAGTGTTTTATTTATTTTCGAGAAGCCTATGATATTGGACAATAAATGCAATTAAAAAACAAGCCTCTGCCTTTTTTTGTTCTCAATTTGACAATTTTACTGGAATATTATTTTCGGACTGTTCGGCATATTAAAATGTTCGCATGCAAATTTTGTGATACTAAAAGTACCTATGGAGACGAAATGAATTTTGTATTTGATGATATCTGAAATAGTCGCAAGACAAATATTTAATCGTTTGGAATTACTTTCGGGTATGCAATAAGTTGGGTGGTCCGCAAAATAAATGGGGAAAATTCAACATTATGCTTATATTGTGCCCGCGGGCTGTTTGCTGTCGTGGATGTCTGTTTGCCAGCCTGTTTGCCAATCTACCTACCTTTATCCCCCACCACACTTTTCCCCAACCCCCTCCACTCATCTACCATCTACCTACCTGCCAGCACTGCCACTGAATATGAATGTTAAAACATTTTGATAAAGTTGGCAAGTACGAATGCTGCGAGCGATAGTCGCTACGTTCATATTACTTTTTTGAAGGAGGGGAGGGGGGGGGACTTTACACCTTAATTTTACTCTATATTGATTCCTCTGCTCCAGTGCAAACATGCAGGTATTCCAGCATTCGAACCCATTCATTTCCTGCTGCATAACATACATACGATTTTCTTACAAATATAAATTGCCCCAATCTCCCATTTTGGGTTGTTTTCGGGAAATCCATACCCCCCATCAAGTCTCTCTACATTACATTAGTTGACTGTGCCCCCCCCCAAATCCTCTCAGGACCGTTAGAAAATTATTCACCTTGCAGATCCGTATTTATAACCTTTTACCGTTGCAGCCTATTCAGTCCACCCCCCCCCACCACCATTCCCATTACGCCACTCTTTACCTTTTACAGTTTTCTTCTTTTCACCATCTCCCTTACCCAAACACGTCCTTACTTCTCTATCCGCCACGAAAATCCCATTCGACCATTGTACCCATACAATCGGGGAGGAAAGACAAGGGCTAAGTGCAATATTATACCGGTCGTTGGTATAGGCGGTATATCTACCGTTAGAAACAACGCAACCATGATAGGGTTTATGAAGTGCCTACCTGGATTGTGGAAAGAGGGGGGGGGGGGGGCGATATTATGGATATGTTCTGGACCATTATGTACTCTCCTCGCCAACGTCTGTCCAACTTTTTCCCGCCCTTCTGCGTGACAGAATAAATTCTTCATAATTTATTTATTTTTTTGTTTTTCTTTTTTCGGTTTGTTATAGCTCCGGTAGGGGGAGGATGAACCTGAATATATTATTCTCTGCTTTGGAATATATTGAAAAAGTTTCAATTATCAACCCTCCCAATTCCCAGCTCTGACGATAGCTTATCGGCGGGGGTAATATTATTACCCTACATGTCTACCATTTGTTTTAAAATACACCCCCCCCCCCTTTCCACTTCCCCAGTCGGGCCCCCATTCATCGTTTCGCTTTGTGTGTAAATTTAAAGAAGCGAACGAGTTGTGTGACTATTCGCTTTTTGTTTCTTTTTTTTTTTAATTTTTGCATTTTGTCCCTTTGAGTTGTTTGGTGCTTCACTTCAAACCCTTCAATTTTTATGGATTTTCCGAGAGCCACCATAAAATATTCCCATTACACTTACTAATTCCGGGGGAGGATTTAAAATAAATTGAGTGGATAGAAAAAGTGGAGACGGTGTTACCTAAAATTCTCCGTCCGTCTCCTACTATATGACTGGCACAATATAACAAATAATATACGTATGTATGTATGTATGTATATCCCTGCTATATCTTTCCTTATGTCAAATATATCCACCCCTCAACGTCGGAAGGTACAAGAGATGATTTCATACAATAAAATTTCCGTAGCCGTCGTAGTGCAATAGCACACCCTGCTTTTGAACAAGGTCGATAGGTAGGACACGGTAAGCTAGGTATGTCGGTAGATATATGAAGAATACATATCAAGGGTATTTTCCATATTGAATTGAGCAAATATTTGAAATTTTCTTTTTGCCGCTCCTTTATTTTGTGTAAATCCAAAAAAAAAAAAAAAATATGATAAAAAAAATGAAAAAAATAAAGTCCCACAGATGAAATATTAAAAAAGAGGATCACATTCACCAGGGGAGGAAAGAAGATAAAAAAGAAGAAGAAAAAGAGGGGGGGTGGAATAAAAATTTGAAAGTCACTTAAGTGGATGAGATGATGGAAAATCGGTTTATAAGCCAGTCACCCACCGCAAAACTGAAATGCGTTAAAGGAGCAGTTGGCACACGTTAACCAAAGATCTGTCTTTCATTGGGTACATTGACAAATCATATGATGATTCTCGTCGACCCATCTGTAAACCAGCAAAATGCTCCTACAAGGTGGAATTATTTCATCCAGAGAATTATTATTAAAGCCTCTCACCTCGTCCAGGTGAATATTCTCAACGACAGCCAAAACACGTTCTTCAAATGCACAGATTAAATTAATGATACATGAAATTTTGAGTATTACCCCTCCCCACCCTCCTCAAAAAGGTATAAAGGAAGATTTAGTAGCTAATAGAGGCAGGCACACCGGGTTGTCGGCTACTCGAGGCAACATAAAGTCCTGGAGATATTTGTATGTCAGAAACAATCCAATTGTGATGGCATTTTGGAATGAATGGCATCCTGCTGTATTCCGGAGTAATATGCTCCTTTTCCACCTACAACCTGCCCTGACCAGTGACTGGGGGCCTCCCGGGGATTGGCTCATTGGGGCCGCATATAGCATGAGGTTAAACATGCTGATGGCTGAAGGCATACAAGCAAGCTGAAAGTGCCGGACTGGATACCGGGACAATTAAAGTGCATTTAGATGGGCACCTGATTGCATCTATCTAACAACAACAACAACAACAACAAATCCCTTCATCCCCTCCTCCACCCCCACCCGACGGGGCCAACCACTATCAACTTCAGTGGCTTACCTACACATCAGGTTTAATTAATTGCTGTGATTTTCCTGGATTTACTTAAAACTGTCGTCAAAAGCTGAATAGGGAGGATTTTGACTGGATTTCACCGTACGTTTCACCAATGGGCCACAATTTTCTTTTTAATTGCTTTTTGTATACAATTGGCAGGAATTTGCCGTTTTTTTTTACCTCTGTGCCCCTAGTCGGCTTATAAGAAATCGATGTACGCAAAATTGTTTTTTTTTTTTAATTTTTTTTATTTAGACCCATTTAGGGAAATTTTCCTTTCGCAGCGACTTAACGGATTACGCTGCGAATTTCGCCTTTGGCGGCAGATTCTATCGAAATGGTTCACGGGACACGTTTCTATGACCACACAGTTTTAGGCGTACTGAGGCGTTCTTGGGCTCGTTGGAAATGGAGGAGCTAAGCTGCACGGCAACAACGGTGACCAACATAGCAAAAAACAAATTCCCTAGTACATGCCTCGCATTTCCATAGTCAAATATAATTACCAACTATGCGAGTGACATCAACAAGTCCCCCCCCCCCCCCATATTCTAAGTTCCTAGAGCTTTAATTACGATTTCGATGTCCCAAGCATATCCTGGAGAAGTGCCTTAAAATTCAGCTGTGGGGTTCTGTTTTTTTAGCGGAGTTAATAGTGGTTAATTTTCCATACCCATGTCATGGGAGTTGTGAAGAAAAAGATAATCCATCAACTTGGGGTGTTCGCCAAATTGGATTAAGAACGATACTGGACGCAAAATAATTATTAAAATGCTTTTGTTGGACACCCAACTCGATGGGGTTGAATATTTTTTCATTTGTTCATAACATCTTCGCACAATGTTGCCTATACTTCTTGATCAATGCCGATGTTCTGTTACATTTGCTAATTAATTTTCGTGTTAACACAAAAAAAAATTGTTTTCATACAAACAACCCCGAAGGCCATAAGTATTTTTCGTTTTTTTCCAGATTTGATACATAGCACTAAAAATTAATTAGGAAAAATTACAAAGGCGTACATCTTTGTGGCTCTTGTCATCCAGGTGGGCAGCAAGAGCATGTCCAGACAGAAACTTGTCAGCTGCAGGGGTTTATTTTGTTGTTGTTGTATTTGTTTCCAGTAAAAATTCTGTGCTAATTGATATTTGTGAACTCCTATACCATAAAGGATCCGCTGACATACACCCGCCAACAAGCTAGTGAAATCACCTTGAGAATTTATTTCTGTAGAGAGCAGCTAATCTGCTTCAGAGTGAGCTGCCTTCGGGTGTTAATTACGGGCGGCGGCGACTAAAAGTTTCTGCGAAAAAATATTTTTCGTACCAATCAAAGTGTCGGCCTCCACCTCCAGAGACTCCATGTGGATGAGATTGGATTCATATGGCCTTGAGTGCATTGAGTCATAAAATTAATTGGGTGAAGCCTCTGGGAGTATAACACAGCACCAGTAGGATGACAATGGGAATTATTTCGAAAATCCTTAAAAGGATAACTAAAATCATATCGTGATATGGCATGGGGTGACAATTATCTCAATTAGACCCAAAAGAGAAAAAAAATCAAAACAAAAAAACATCGAACATCTCTCCATATAAAAAGTAAAAGTATATATGAAATATTTTTAATAAGCGAGCACATAGCGTCAAATCCACAAGGGCGAGAGCGTATAGTAGGTGCTAGGACAATTGCAACTTTTTTCGTCAGTCTCATAGTTGCTGAAAAAATTACAAATTGTTTTAAATTTTGTGTTTGTCGATAAAAATCTGCAGCCGAACTAAAAGCGTGAGTCTGACTCTCTTAGATTTTTTTAATTAAATTTTCCTGAGGTCACTCGAAATATTGGAACATTTAAAAAGACAAAAACGGGAGAAATGTTCTCTTTTTTAGATGTGTCGGCTTATTGAGAGCCGATTCTCGACCTTACACAAAAATTGATACGTTGGGGTTTTTGGGGTCACTGATTTCATAAAATATGTTGTCCAATTGAACAAGTTCAAACTTGGGAATTCAACATATTAAATTTCATTGTTTCATAAAGTTGTGACTTTAAATATGTGGCATCCAATTAGGGAATCTGAGTTGTCTTATCTACGGATGGTATTGTTCCTTAAGCCATGTTGATCCAATTAGGATCATCCAATTATAAGGGCGATGATTGATGTTGAGTGCGGGAGGTGGTGCAATGATGCCGTGGGTAGGTGGGGGGGGGGATGCTTCTTACGCACGTTGCACTAGTTGGTTTATTATCCGATCTACTTACTCACTTGATCGAATATTTCAATTCAATTACTGTTCATCCGTCTGTACTACCTTTGTGCATTGCCTGGTGTGTGACTGTCGCTGACTGGTTTATTAATTTATGAATGATCCCCACATTTAGGCAAATGGCGATAATTACACCTGTGTCAGCGAATCGATATAATTCAAATCGACCATTGGAACGTAAAATGCAGATGCAAATGTGATCCCACTGTAATTAGCTAAGATGTGGCCCTCTCCATTGTCCGCACAAATATACCTGAACTCCCTGTGCGTTACACAAAATGGATTTCACCTTATTCCAGCTGAACGATTTTTCACACAATTCTCGACTTAATTGGCAGGCAATTGGCTGGCTGGTTGTAATTAATTAAACTTCGGCATTACCTTTGACGTAGCTTATCTTGGGAGAAAGGGTGCATTAAATGTATAAAAAAAATAAAATGAAAATAAATTTAATATTCGTTGAATTACCTCTCCCCAATGAATTATTCCTTTGATCCATTACCAATCCAATTATTTAGCCAACGATGCCTGTGATTAGCCAGTTATTTGTTGGTCGTACTTTCTAGCCGGAAAAACAAAAAATCACACAGAAACTCTGTATTCCCATCAAAGACAAAGTAATTAAAATTTAATGTATGCGTGGAGGGAGAGCCACAAAAGACGCCATCACGAAATCGGTTATTGCAATGGGCATACGATGGAGTTGTTAATTAGTTCCTAGCGGAAAAGAAAACAAAACAAAAAATTCCTTCTATGATATCTGTTGGTTTTAGGGGGTGGGGGCGGTTTCCCAGTAAAAGGCTCCTTTGATGGACAAAATGTGTGATTAATATGCACCATGGTCAATAGGGGCTGTCACCTTTATACCCCACAAGGATTGATGATGCCCCATTTTTTTTTTCTGTTTTGTTTTCTAGAAACTGATCTCAGAAATCGTGTATGAATTTTGCACCCTGCGGGAGTTTAGATCTAGAACACATGAGAACTGCAATTTTAATTTTCCATATATGCATTTCGTGAAACTAGTAAAAATATAACACCGCCATTTCTAAATTGGGCAGATTTTTGATATCAGCTACCCCAAAATCTCTCATGTGACCAATTACATGATAACCGAAATAATTTAAGCACCTTTGGTCTGCCATATTAAATACGCCATATTTAATATGTGGAATTGCGCACCAGATTTGAAATTAGCAACCCCAAAAACCCACAGGCTCCGAATAATTTAAAATTTATTATTCTGCTTTTCATGTTTCGTATTATTTTGTGGAATTACAAATTTCATGACACTTGAAACGTTTAAGAAATTTTACACCATTATATAAATTTAATACACCCCCCCCCCCCCCCGGCAACCCTCCCCTCCTTTCCGGACCCCTCATCACAATCGCACCCCAACGTCGACGTTATTTCATTTATTTAATTTTGTCCAAAGGGACAAGAAAGCAAAGGAATTAGTCCATTTAATGTGCCAAGTAATATCGACCACCCGAAAACTGCAGGATGGAGCGAGCGGTGGGGATTTGCGACAATATTAGGCTGTTAGGACATTTTGTTGTAATCAATCAATTTTCGGACATTTTTCCTTGAATCTATTCATTGTGGAGGTGTCTGAGCGCAAGTCAAATTCTTAAAATCAGGACACAACGAAAGAAGTGGAAGCAATTAAGCGACAGGAATTAAGAATTTGTTAGCTGAATGATGGGTGGTGAGTGGTAGGGCTGCTTGTGGTTGTGATAAATGTTTTAAAAGAGAAATGGATAGAATTGTTTAGTCCTTTTCAGTATCTCATGAACATTCACGTGTAAGGAGAAGATCTACGAAATTTATCTCCAAGTCATCCCTTTTACTGTCCGTCGTCATACTGTTCTACTTCCTCTGTGGGGGAAAAAAACGAAAACAAAAAAAAAACAATAAAATAAAATGAGATATCCCGAACACCAGACGACTAGGGCACCCTGTCATCATCTGATGCTCTTGGGGGCTCTGTTGCTGCCGTTGAGGAGATTTCTTCTCATCATGCCTTACAATCGAGAGACGGTTCATTCTTATGACATCAGTTAAGCCTTTTTGACTTAACTTTTCGTCTATTCGGACACCCCTGCTGCCCGTCCCTATAGATATGATGATGTAGTGGCTCGACGGCAGGGTTATACTGTGCAGGGTTGGGAATGATGGCAGGCAGCCGGCATTCTGTCCGGTTCCTTTATCCTCTTTCGGTCCAAACGTCCGAAGGGCAACATCAAATGGCAGCAACAACAACAACAACGTCACAAGGACGATAATGACGATGATGAGAGGAAAAAAAATGTCTTGATCCCTTGGACCCTTCTTCATTCACTGACAAGGAATCGTTCCCAGCTCATCCCATCGGGTTTCATGCATTCCCTAATCCAACCAGGCTCAGTACCATCCTTGGACCGCCCACTCGCTCACACGACCTTATTTCCTTTTTATATCCTCCGACTGCTGACTGGTCCGGAAAAAAGGGAAAAACAGACGCACACGGAAGACGACTTTGATTCAAAATGCTGAAAACTGGCAAACCCTTTTTTTTTGTCATTTTATATGTCGTTTCCAGCGGTTATCATCACCCGCAGCATTGTCTTTTTTTACTTTATTTTTGAAATTTATTTTTTGTGTTTTTTCATAATTTTTTTTTTTTGGTGCAAATGGAATTCATAACTATACAATCCTGGCCAATTATGAAAATGATGTGGTCGTGTACGTGGAGAGGGAAATGGAATGAGTGGAGGAAGGGGAGGGGATGGGGGAGTACAGGTCTTGTTGCCCACAAAAAAAGGCTTGTTTTTGGGCATTTTGTGGCAAAATAATTTTGTTGTCGTTTCTTATTTCCTGAATGTCGCCATACCTTTACCAAACATCCTTAAACATTAAACGGACTAAAGCCACCCCCCCCCCCCCCTGTCCTTTTTGTTTCACAAACAAATTGTGAAGTCAAATAACGAAGTTTTCATACAAAGACACAGGATCATAAGTTCAAAGTGAATTTTGTCCTTTTTCTGATGGTACAACTGTGAACTTCTAATTTTAATTTAGTCTATCCCAATATCTCGCCGGTCCACACTTCTCACCCTTCTCCAGCTTTCCCAATATCAAATCATTTAAACTACAAAACGTCCTTCCCAAAGAAAACACGTTTTCTGTCATTCGACACAAAGGTGCTAAATCATCAAAGCCATCTCTCTGTCAGGTTATATCCAAATACTGCCCGGTCCTTTAGCTGATTCGAAAGATAAAACAAATAAGCTTCTTTTTTTTTTGTTCTTTGTGACTAACTCGTCCACTATTACAATTTTCATCCCTGAACCTATCCGAGGGGCAGAACAGTGTCACAAGGACGAAAAAGATCTGAAATCCAGAAGGTAAAATTTGTGCAGGAAATTGCTGGAGGTAGCGAAAGACTATGCAAAAAAAAACAAAGTAGAGTGAGGAAGGGGTAGGGAATTGTTTAATAAAATTTAATGTGCTCGCATTCGGGTTAAGTATTTTTCACTAAAAGTTAATTGGGGAGTTTGGCAATTAAAAAGTATGGCAGACAATTAGATGGTTTGGTGGCAGAAGTGGGATGTAGAGTTTGGTGTTTCTTTATTTTTATTTGGGTTTTCTTTTTAATTTTGTAGTTCGTCAGATTTTTACACTCGTATCTGATTACCGTGCATTTTACAAAACAGACCCGCAGTACCTACCCGTATTTTGCATTTTTCTTAAAGCAAAAATACTTCTTCACAAGGCCTGAAAACCCTAAGTACGCTCCGTAAAAAAAAATAATATTCTTAACGTATCCGTTTTATCAGAGCTGAAAAAGGCTGTTAACCCTTTTGTTTTTGTTATTTTAAAAGTTCCCTTCTCCTTATTGCTTTTGTATATTGTTTGAATTGAACGCCACCACCCATGTGTGGTACCTTTTAAAGCCTTCACCACAATCAGATTTTTCTCACGGGAGAGTATCACAAACAGTGTCAGTCATTCGTTGCTGTCGTTTTCTATTGGTTTCTGGCCCCAGCCGACGAAGACCAGGTGAACACCGATAAAGAATTGAAGTGCGCTCCTACCTCATACCCCATACCAACATATCACTGAAATCGTGAAGGTACTTTTGGGTGAAAAATTCTCATTCGTTCGTTCGGTAAAAATGGACGTGACTGAAGCTCAATTCTACAAGAAAAGAAGGGACAACCGGTGGCGTTGGGATAAAATGGGATTTCCTCGTATATATATCATCCTCTCCCCTACCCTCCTCCACCTTCACCGATCCCAGAGGGAATAGTCGTCTCAAACGCCGACCAAAAAAAAAAACCAATAAAAAAACTAAAACACAGAAAATCGGGTAAAAGAAGTATAAATGAAATTGCTAGTTGGCTCCCATCATGTAGATGCCCCCCATGCACGAAATATCCACCAACCGACCACCCACCGACCACCCACCACCCACAACACTTTTCGTGCATCTCTCTATAATAGCCCAAGAATGGCAAAAATAAATTATTACCAAAGGTGAAATTACGATGTGTGTGCTCATTGTGTGCTTCCGGGGTTTTTCCTGATTTTTGTTATTCACCATTCCCACCCATCCAGACATCGTTCTCCCCTTCCCCGCCACCAGCCAACAGAAACCAACCCACTGGTGTTTCCTTGGACAGTTCAAACGACCAGAGGGTTAGAAACGACCAGCACACCACCATCGAATAGGTCTTAAGTAGCGGCTGGCAGTTCTCTGACCGTTCTGACATTGCAGTTGGATTGGTTTGTGCTCAAATTGAGCGGTGGTTGGTTGTAAAATTGTGGTGTTTTGAGTGTTAGAAAACTGCATAACTTCGAAAAGTGTCAACACACCTATCACCCTTTGGCGCGGTTGCATTTATTTTTTCCTCCAGCTTTTGTCTTTCACTTTTATTTTTTTATTTTTTTTTATACATGGACATTGGTGGTAGTGTTTGTGATCCCTTAAGGCCACTAACATGGGACACCGATTGCTCGCTTGAACAATAACACAAAAAACAAAAAACAAGTGATGGCAAAAAATGGAAAAGGTATCATAAAAAGAAATTATAGGCAAAAGCAGAGAATGGAACAAGTCTACGGGGCTTTTACCTTTTAGTTTATACGTGGGGATCCTTCTGCCCGTAGAACAGGGAACATTGTACGTTTTCTCTCCCTCCCACAAATCCCCCCCGCTCAACCGAATAGAGGAGTATGCCTGCTTAGATATACTGCACAAGCCTACGGTAGAGTGATTCGGTGCAGGGTAATGTTTAATAGGTTGGCTGGCAAGAAATTCCCTTTGCCGCCTGCCGGTGAAAAATTGGGGTGTAGTTGTCGTTGGCAGGGCTGAAAAGGGGCGGATGGGTGAATTAGTGGAGAATAGTAGGTACACCACCAGTTTTCAAGTACGCGCTGCTCCCGGCCACCCTTCGTATACAGGGGCAAAGTGCTGAGTTTGTCAAAGAGGGAAAGTGTACACAAAAATTGTTCGCACAGCAAGGACATTGTCGCTGTCAAACAGGAAGCAGAAATTTGTTTCTTTTTACATTTTCCTTTCCGTTCATTTGACTAAATGCGCTCTCTCTCCATTGAATCTACCACAAGCGCGTCTTAAAACGATCCCTACCCCTCAACCTATTTTTCTCCACGTGCATCGCATATATAGTATATGCCGTCAACATTTACCCTTATCTTTTTCGCTTAAACCGGAAATCCCCCCCTCCCTCCACCCGTCCCCCTTCGCAGGCCTACATCCCTACCAACGACTGCGACAAGTTGTTCTTCTTGGCAATGACGACGGTATAGTTGTCGTCCGTACCCTTTGAAGCTTCAGTTACTGTTATTATTTGCCTGGAAGTAAGAACCGAATTACAGGGGAGTCGCTGCCATAAGTACATAAAGTAATTCGAGATTTCCTTTTCATTTTATTTCCTGTTCTCCCCACCTCTCCCACCTTAGATTACTGGTGTGTGGATTCCAAGCGAAGTTACTCTGCCGCCCTTTTGTACTTTGTTTTCTCTTTTTATTTTGTTTTTCTGCGGGAGCGGGATATTTTATCATCGTTATACTTATCCTGAATGAGCTTCTTTTCTCGACTTTATTGGTTGAATTTTTTTTTATTTTTCTGCCGGTTGAGACATTGTATTTAGAAGTTTATGCAGTTTATGTTTTTGTTGCTTACAGAAAGCTTTTCCACTTTTCTCATGTATCTGTCCCTCTGGTGGTCTTTCAATTTATACGTCTGTCGCTCTGCTTATTAATCTGCCTATCTGTCTGCCCATGTTTTTGGAATATATTGAAATTTATTATTTATAATTAACTAATAATTAATTGTAATTACAGAAGATACAATTAATTAAAGAATTTTAATTATTAATCGCAATTAAATTTTTACCAACTACAAACCCCTCAACAATTAATTATTAATTAATTAATTACTTTTAATTGTGAGTTATTTTGTCATTTTAAGGCACGGAATTAAATTAAATTAAATTAAAAATCCAGCTGAACAAAAATACTAACCTAAACGTACATACGTGTGGGAAGTGAAAAATCAGTTAAATGTCTAACGATTGGTATTCACTAATTTTCTAGAGCCCCATGAGTTTAGTTTCGGATTCCCCCCCGATAGATGGAGGAGGAACCCCGATGAGCCAATTACAGCGGCAGAAAAGTGTCACAATAAATTTAACTATTTGATGAGCCCAAACGAATGGTTAGGAAGCGGCGCGACAGCGGGAAACCAGAATATTCAAGGGACATTAGGGAATCCGGGGGTTTAGCATAAATCCCATCAGTAGCCCCGGGCATCAACAATGGGCTTATGTTAGGCATATGCGGTATACCGACGGACATGGTATTTCATTATTTTTTTTATCAATGCCCCCCATCTGCGCGGGGGTGGAAGGTGGACGGGACCGAATTGAATTTGTCGTCTTTGTTTTCCCTTTTTCTCTTTTTTTTTTCCTTCTTTTGTTAGCGTTTAATTTCTGGTCATTAGCAGAGTTTAACATACGCCTACCGAACATGGTTATCTTTCTGGGAACTCATTTTGATTTTTTTTTCTTTTTGGGTTTTTTTTCCTGATTTGATCTAGACAGAAGAACTTGCGGTGTGCGCCACTTTTTAAGCCAAGTATTTTTTTTTTTGAATTTTTGTAATTTTTGCTGAGGCATTTTCCCGCCAAAATTTGCCAGAATTTGTCACCGCAAAACAATGTTATGCGTTTAGTCACTCATAGGTCCCCTCTGTCTCACCTAAAATCTCCTGGCATTATTGGAAGGTTTTTTTTTTAACTACACATTCCTCGGACAGCCTAGATGACACGAACAAAAAAAATAAGAACGCTTGAAACGAATCTGTTGCAAAGGGATAAGAAAGCAATCAAAGGCGACGACACGGTGGCGGCCGGCAACCACGACAAGGAATACGACACGATGGGAATTTCATTATTTCGGAAGAGGACATCTGGAATTCAACTAAATCAAATGACAGATGGTAGCGACAGGCTAATGTTCACACTGCAAATTAAGATGCATATAGAGCCGACTTGAGACAGCACCCGAGCTCCTCAGCTCCGGTCAGACGGGAGGGAGGAGGATCGTGGGATTGGTTATAGGCATCCGTATAGGCACCCAAGATGGTTAGGGTACTTAGTACGATCCAATTTCCTCTTCAAAAACTATTGGTACTTCCAACCTGTGCAGTTGGTTCGCGATTTGTTTGTTTATTTATAATTTACTTTTATTTTTACCCGCAACACAACAGAGGGGCATAAGACTAGTTTACAAAAAAAAAAGAAGGCAAATCAAACATTCAGTCGAAACGCTACTATACACTGTCCCTACCTCCAAAGTAGCCATGGAATGAATACATTGTTTACTTCTTCCCTTTTTCGGTTTAGACATGTCTACGTATGTTTTGCAGGGCGTGCATATCTGGGCGCCTACTACGAAGAGGAGGTCTAGAAGAATGTCGTAAAATTGGACATGGTTTTCGATGGAAAGCTATTAGAGTGATTAACGAGATTCTCTTGGACAACCGCAAATTCCTGTAGATTCCTGTTATGTTTTTTTTTTCTTGGTTTCTTCTCTTATTTTTTTTTTTGGCAGAAGAAGGAGGGATAGGTTTTGTTTAGTAATACAGATCTTTCATTTTATTTTTGGGGACGTGCAAAAAAAACTTTATTAAAATAAATTGAAAAAAAAAAGCAAACAATTATTTAGAAAATTTCCGAAAAATTTTTTTTTATTGGATAATTGGGTCGAAATGGATGAGTTCCACAGTTTCTTCCGAAAGCTAATTCACTTTTAATTTTTCTTAGAAAGCAACGCACATACATATATGCATCTGTAAATGTCTCCCCCAACGTGGGGCTCCGAACGAATTTAAAGCGAACGCGCTCTTATTTACACACAACAAACATACGGCTGGTGATTTTTGAAATTATTTACATTTCTTCAACCAATTAAAAAATAAAATCCCGAAGGAATATTAATAAAATTATTACATTATTTATTCACTCACACGGAAATTAATTCAAGTTGAGATAATCCACTGTGTTGTTCCCCTCCACTTTCCGCTTTGTGCTTAACGCGTAGTGACATAAGAAATATACACATCAAACATTATCTGTTACACCTTCAAAATTTATATTTTTTATCATCAATCCTGCAATTCAATTATCACCATAACGCAGAGGTGCACGATTTTGTTGAGAAGGAAATTATATTAATTTTGCATTGATGATTTCATTCAATTTTCATCAGAAATCCAATTCTGTTGTCAGCAGCCCTATTGTGATGGGCCGTGAGATAAACATGAAAAGGCATATCCTCACCACCAACCGGGTAGTCTTTTATCGATGCATTCGCGATACCAATGATGTCTGTGGAAGGACTTGAAATTTTAAACACAACATTTAATTTCCATTAATTAAGTGAAATATTTTGGAAGAGAAGTCCAGTTTCGATCAGTAAAAAAAACTTCTGCTTAAACTTAGCTAAATAATTTGCCTTTCCTTGGGGACAATCTTCTGTATATATAAAAATCAATGCCACTTTTCGTTGTAATTTTATAACTCAAGAACGGGCTCACCTATCCAAACCAAATGTTTAGGCTTTGTTCGGACTATTTAGTAGATGGTTTATGTGAAGTTTGCACAAAATCGGTAGAGCGGTTCTTCATTTATCACATTTTTTGTAACAAATGAATTCAATAAATGGCGGATCATTTTGGTCAAATTGAAACTTTTTTAAGATGGAGATTGTGCTGTTAAATTGAAACTTTTTTCAGTGTTGACAGTACAAGCATGTTGTTATGTCATTCATGCGTTCATTTCATTTTGGACGTGCTTCGATTAAAGCAAATTGTCAGCGATAATTATTGCAGTTGTGCGCTCGCCGGGGATGGCTTTAGACACAAAAATTTGCCCACTTCAAAGAATTTTTATGAATAAGGGCAATCGGGAGATTTAGAGGTCGCTGATTTCGAACCTGTCATCAAAGTTTATAAGGGATTTCCCTGAAAGGCCGCACTAGGGCGTTTCTGGGACCGCTCATTTCGAATCGGAGAGTAGTATAATTACGTAAATATACATATAATCATTTAATGATTAATAGTTTTTTTTTCGTGTAATATAGTGTAATGTAGATAGAATTTACTGTTTATTTTTTTCCGAAAAGACGGAGAGGGAGTAAGGAGTAAGGACGTAAAAATAATTTTGTAAAATAACAAACATGAGAAAGCCTGTGTATTAACAAATGTAGAAAGAGAAAATGTGCGTGTTGAAAGTCGAAAATTTTTTAAAGCAGCAAGAGGTTTACCCCTGCCGATTGGAAATAAATGAAAAAATTGATTCATCTATAGTAAAAAAAGAGTTAGGAATAGATAAAAGTGATGTATGTGGGTATTGTGTATGAATTTCTGCTTGATTGATTGAGATCACCCCCACTTCGCTTGATCATAGAGGGGCGGGGTGCGGTAGGAAGGGTGCTTAAAATCTATATAAATAAAAATTTAAGTATCCCGGGCAACGCCGGGTCCGGGCAAGCTAGTATTATTATATAGGTCTTATGGCATGTGTAGAAAGCGATCACAAAAGTTCCGGGAAACAAGGCATACGATACTGTTGCATGACAACGCAAGACCACATACGGCGAAATCATTTAAAATCACCTCCACCTAACGTCGCATGAACTTAGAAGCGGCTGTTTCCATGTGCTCCAGAATGGAATTTATTTATTTTTGTTGGCACATATGTTGTGTACATATCATCCCGACGAAAGACGAGATGCGTCATCTCTTGAAATTCCCGGAAATCGAGGAAAAACTTTCCACGAATTGCATTTTGGGGAATCACCTAAACTTGCTTTTCTTTTGCTTCTTCTTCTTCTTCCTTTTTTTTTTTAGAAGGAAAGGAGAAGGTGGTCTGACCTGTACAGGGAACCTTTAGAATTTATCTCAATTCCTAACGATTTTACCACTACTATGGCTATGGAATTCGCATGTTAACATACATGCCCCCTCCCCCACCCTCTCTCCACCGACAAACAGAATGCCAATAGGAATGTAAGGCAGCACTTGCAGGACAGGACAGGAGCATGCAACATCCAGAAATCGGGATGAGCACTTTGGGGAATAATTTTAAAATACACAGTTCCCGCTCTAAAACTCAGTACCCTCTGGAAAAGTTTTAATGTGTCAACGGCTGTCAGGAGCGAATTTCCTGTAACGTGTGCTGTCGAGAATCACGTAAGCAGATCAAGGGGAGGGGGTGGCCACCCAAAGAATCAATATATATGTACATATATGTCCGACCGACTAAGGCGAGTAGTGACCGGCCACTTTTGGGATGAAAAAGGAAAAAGGAATATTTAAAAAAAAAGTATTATACTATCTCAATTTTTTTTTTTTTTTTACTTTTTTTATCCCTTATATTGGTACGCCTTTAAAATAATGGAAACAATATTCTTGCTTCTCGTCTTTCTTTCTGTCGATGATTACGACAAAAAATGTGATTTTTGTCCACCTTCATCCCACACATGAAAAAAAAAAATAAATAAAAAAAAAATATGAATGTCAATATTATTGATTAAATTCCATTTTAACATTTATGTGAAAATATCACATTCTGACAGGTTTTTAAGTGCGCCCACTTTGACTAGTTTTTGATTCAATTAAACTGTCCGCTGCATACATGTTGTCTCCAACTACTGTGGGTCTCATACCCGTCAAAAGTGGAAACGAAGGGAACGGATGGGCAACTAAACTAAACATTTTCCTGGTTGAAATTAAACGAGTTAATGCAGAAAGGCATGTACTCCGGTGTAGCGGGCAGAAATTTTACCGTTAGAGTGGAGTGAAGTGGAGTGGAGCACTAAAAGCTGGATACCCCGGACGACTGAAGGGAGCTCTCCAGATAAAGGACATACGACAATGTGCTGACATCTATTTTGTATTTTTTATTTTATTTATTTATTTTTTATGTGCCATACATGTAGAGAAACTACACGTTTATTCCTTTATCCCCGTCATGTTGGTGATCTCGGGGGCGAAGGATAGAAGGAAATATGCTCTACGGGATGCTATCTCGATATTTTTTTTTGCATCGTCATTCTCCTGGAAATGTTATGGTCTAGTGGCGTACATAGGTGAAAGGGGCTTAAATGAACAGGGAATTTGAATAGTTGTTTTCGAAGTGGGTAAGGGGGGCAGAGTTATGAGATTTGAGTTGTGCTGACACTATTCACTATCAGATGCCCTTGTTTTCACTTTAGATTTTTCTTTTTGAAAATTCATTTTCGCATCTACCGGTCAGTTCAAGTGTTTTTTTTTTTGTGATTTTTCGCAATTACGAAAGGGACTCTTTTAGTGACAAGATGGAGTTACCCGTTAAGAGAGTTTTTTCTCCCCAACAATGTAGGTAGTGGTAGCGCCCTCTGCCGTCAAACACTGGTACCTACATATCATACAGCTCTCGTGTACTGGACTGACCGGTGCTGAACAAGACTAAAAAAAAGCGAAAAACTAGACGCTGCGAATTTTCTTGAATTTGTTTTCTTCTTCTCAGACATTTTTGCACATATGCGTAAAATAATAAAAAAAAAATACGCAGGCATATACCCCTTTTTGACTCTTTGTTCTCCTATTTGGACAAACAGGAGCTGATCAACATACATACATACATATATGCACACAATTGACGGCACCATTCGATTTTCACGATATTTATTTGTAGGCAAAAAAAATAAAAAAATAAAAAAATCTATTTACACCTCGAGCTGCTATAGAACCCTATTCCAGTGTTGTTGGGTAAATGCAATTAAAGACAACTGAAGTTCAGGTTCACCCCAACTGAATTCACTCATTCAAGCATCAGATATTCAGAAATCTTTGCAGATGGAGCAGTTGGGAAGGGGGGAAGATGTTCCTTTTTCCGGTGGAAATCCTTTTCTTTTTTCTTTTTTTCTTTTTTTTGCACCCCAGAAAGCACATACCACACGTTTAGCCTCCTTTTCGGATTGTCATAGAGATGGAAACGATTTAATAAGTTCTTTTCTGGTGGGTCCCAGGTGTGTGCCACATGTGCCGTTTTTCCTCGTCACATATGTATGTATATACCCATCCCCCCATCCCCTCCATTCCCCCCCTATATGTGTTCACAAGGAATGAATCTATCCTCTCTGGCAAGGATTCGATAAAATGTTTTTTTAATAACTGCCGGGGACAACACACACATATAGGCGAGGTATGATTCGTGCTTAATGCAACAAAAATTCAAAAATCACTTTTCCCTTCCTGTTTGAGTGGGTGTCAAGTAAAGGGGGTGTGGTAGTTGGGGGAGGGGGGGGCTACATTGGTGCCTGAATGGTGTGACACTGCTATAAGTTATAATTCACATATAAAGTCCCATAACCCGATTTCCCACCCACCCAAAGTCCTGGATCAACAACCTCATCTGGGATAGATGCTTTTCAACCGAACAGTTAAAAAGTTCAGTTCCAGAGAGGGCCTTCTGCTACCACCTCTGACGGAGGTGTACTCACTGGTGACGCTAATGTTAGTGATGGGTTTTCTCTCGAGAACTCAAGAAGATCCGAAGATAATTAATGATACCCTGAATAGCGGAATGTTATAAGTTCGCCATGAGTGAGCTCGAATATCGAATCCCCCTCCCTACTACCCCTTCCCCCGCTACCTTTCCACGTCCTCAACTTTGCACGGAGCAATAAGAATAGATCGTTCGTTCACCTACGTAATTTTCACAACTCTATTGAACCGGGCAAATTGGGGCGCACATGTGATAATAAAAAACAAAACAAAATAAAAAAAATTTGCGATATGCCACTCCTCCTCTTCATCGTCTCGTTTTTAGAAAGTGTCAAAAGAGTGGAGAAGAGGGTAGGTCCGGATATCTTTTATTTTCGCACTCGGGTGCCCTTCATAACATATTATATGGTATGGTTGAACAGGTAAGAGCCGCCGCCACACCGCCGCCAACAACGAGGACGACTACGTGTCGGTGTGACCATCACCATCATTAGCTCTGGGGCAAGGTGGCCCCCATCAACTGCCGCCCTGGCTTGGGCATCTTTTTATTATTGTTATTATTTTGCCACCTTGATTTCCTTCCACATCAATCTTATTGGCTCTGAGGTGTCATTTTTATGATTGAAGCATTAATCTTTATTTTTCTCTCCGACCTGTGGGGCTATCGCACAGGTACAAAATGTTTTTGGGCAGCTTTTCGTTTCGTTTCGTTTCTTTTTTTTTTCCTTTCCCTTTGAACTCTTTTGTGTAATTTTCTTATTCATTTTAACGTAGCGTCGCGCAACATCTTTTTCGTGGTGCCCCTCTGTACACCAAGCAAAAACGAGGGAGGGGGATTGTTTTTTTTTTTTCAGGTATTTTTTTTTCCAATGTGGCCCATTGTCTTTTCACTCATCTGCTTGTAGCCGACCGGGGTGATGAGAGAACTGCACGATTGTGTTATTGATTATGATGACGATGATGACACCCACCGGTGACCTGATCCGTCCGTTACCGCGAAACAGTTTTATAGATTCCCGGGGGGAGCAGCCCAGATAAAAGTCCAAAGTAAACATCGCAAAGTTTCTTAATTTTTTTTTTTTTGGGTCAAAGAACTGCGGCAGGTTGTGGGTGGAAAGGGTTTTAAGGATTTTTTTTGATGGACTAAATTCCCTTCATACTTAAATTCACTTTTCCTCAATTTTTAGGTTTTTGATTGCAAGAAAAAAAAGATTTAGAAGTACCTGAGTAACTGAGATAGGACCAACAAAATTTTAACGAAATGGAAAAACAGTTTAAGGTTGATAAAGAATATAGGTAGTCCTCTCAAATACCCCCTCCCCTTCTCCCTTCCCGGCTACGCTCTATACATATCCCCTTGCCTAGCCATCCCCTCCATCTTTGTCATTTGTCTCACCCAAAAATTTAATAAAGAACAAATGACCATTGACCCCCCCCCCCCTCTATTTTTTAAGAAAAAATCAAAATAGGCCCATTTTCAGAAACTTACTTACCCAAGCACATTTAGCTTTTCGATAACCTCAGCATACCTGACCTGACATTTTTTTCAACATTTTTTTTTTTAAGTGTCCAGACGTATGAAGGTTCCTGTTGCTAATATTGTAACTATTTTCATTTATTAAAATTGATTGTATTAATTGAGTGACACATAATCCAGCCACTGACACATTGCCGCCATTATGTCGTCATCGTTGTGGCCGCACTTCTGGCAGAACAATTATTCAAGTAGACGAGGGACAACAACTGCTCCTGTTCTCTGATTAAAGTAGTACCTATACCTAACCTAACCCGTTCGGATGGTCTGTTGGCGGGGAAAAGGGTATATCGTCTAAGTGGCCCGTGGGTAACTTCATAAGACTAATTAATGGTTGGAAATTCAGTCGATGGTCGGGGGGTGGTAGTTAAACTGTCTAATTCAACTAGAAATGGTGGGGGAAGGTGGGGAAGAGGAATAGGGAAAATGATTTAGACTGAAAATTTTATCAGAAATTAAAATTGATTAGTGTATGGCTCCAACTAGCGTTGAAGGATGCGAAGGGGGGTGGGGAAGGCATGTTGTGCTTGGTGCCTAGACCTGGGGAAGGTGATAGTGCTTTACCGCTGGAAGGGTAAATGGTAGTAAAATAAAACGGATTGAAGCGTCCAACATAGCGCCGCACTTGGTGGATATAAGTACAGGGCAAGGAAATGCATTACCGACGCGTACAGAATACCAGCCTTGGGCTGTAAGCCTTGGGGATCCATGCCACAGCAGCAGCGGATGATTACGATGACGACAACGATAGACGACGACGACGACGACGAGGACTATGGCGACGACAATGATTGTAGCTAGGGGCAAAGGCACAGCAAATATAAAAAGGAGCTGTGCGTGGATGGACATAATTGCAAGTACACGGTGTAGTTTGCGTCAATTAAGGGCCTACGAACAGACGATATAATTAACCAGACACAGGAAGGACAAGTGTAGGAAACTATAAATGTCACCGAATTACGCTGTTGCTGCATCGCGTGAGTCGCGCGGGGCTCTCCCTCCTCCGAGGCGAGATATGCGGTGTATCGCCATCAGAGGTAGCTGCTAGCTTGCGTGGATGAGACGAACAAGCCAAACGCCTTGATATACATACATACATAGATATAGGGGCAGATGATAAACATGAAGGGGATCAACGTGGTCACAAGGGGGTATAAGCAGGAAGCTCAATCCCAACACCATCACATATATACCTAGAAGGAGCGATTACCCAGAAATTAGCACAATCGCATTAAATTCTCTTCCTCAGGTTTTATGTTGACACGGAAATTTTAAGTGCTTAATTAAATGGGCACGTTTCAATTATCCCAGAGGAGCACGGTGGTTATGATCTTGTCGGGATGATTAAAAACATTCACCCGAAGAGACGAGATTACTAGGTAAGCTGGTATCGTGCTCAACGCCATACCATTCTCAACATGGATGGCGCTGCCAGCCGGTATAATCGTACATAAAAAAAAAAATAAATATAAAATAAAACCCCCTTCTTAAACTGAACACACCGGAGCCAAAGAAATTCTATATCTTGTGCCTTTTGTAATAAGGCGGCGGCTTCAATTGCTCTATGTTTTTCTCCCATTTTCTCTGTACATTCGCTATTTTCCGAGTTGGCTCAATTTTACGCCCATCACTTGTAAAAATAAAAAATAAAATGAAAATAAATAATTAGAACAGAAACTTAATACAAGCGGGAATCGTGTGATAGGCCGAGACAGCTCCTTAAATTGTTACTCATCCGTTGATGCAAATGACAGCAAAAGCCGTCAACATTTTATATCCTTTATTTATTTCACCCCCCTCCACCTTTAAATCCCACTCGCCCTTAAAACCGATCTTTCAAGATTTTCAAAAACTTATCACATGGGGGATTATGGGGTTGCTGTAGTGTTATGTAGTGCCAAATTTTACAAATGTCAAATTAAAATAGCGGGCCAAAATCTACCAACCTTTTAAAAATGTTTGTAAATCGTTGGATAGGGCAACTGTAAGTGGATGTGTTTTGGGGGGGGGCATAAAATTGCATGTCCCATTTGAAGAGTTACCACAAAAAATCACTGCCCGCAATTAGGTCTTCTACAACTCAACGGATGTATGAAATGTCTAAGGAAACCTTGCCCCAGATTGCATTTATGATAATGAAAGTGTTAGAAGTAGAGCCTAGTGGAAATATTACGCAACACTTTTTTTTGTGTATTTTTCTATCTCTGCTCTCCTCTTAATGTCCCATCAGCTCATCCCCATTATCTCGATCATCCAACCCGCCATCGTTGTCCTTAACATAAAATGCACAAAACTTTCTGCTGGTGTGGGGGGGAAGGCAAATCGTAAGTTATGCGGGTGGGTTATAATAATAATAATAATAAAAAATAAAAGAGAGAGAGAAAAAAAAATAGGAGGGGAGAAAAAGGGAATTTTTCGAAAAGCATCTCCACCCAGAGTGAATCAAAGGCGAGAAGCAATTACAGAAATGAACTACACATGTAAAACTACCTTCCATTCCGTTTGCCGTCGTTCTCCCGGATTTGGTTCTGGTCGTTCCTGGTCGTAAACATTCACTTAAGGAGGGCGAACACGTTTTTAATAGGTACAAAAAAGGGAGGGTCCCATTGAATCTCGCCTCCTCTCGTCTCAAACATGGCACCAGTTGTGGACGCCGCTGTATGGTGCTCTTGATGTTTGAAAATGCTTATGCTGTCGGTTGGTACTTCTGCTTATGGTACTTCTCCTCATGCTGGCTGAATGTACGTACGGAACAAAGCAAAAAAAAAAAAAAAAAATAAAAAAATCAGCGCACATACCGCCTTAATTGCATGCTTTCCCGGAGAAAAAAAAATAATAAAAATATAAATAAAAATAAAAATTTCACCTACACATATTTTCGGGCGGGCGCATTCCTGTGATGGCCATTGATCATTTTCCTGCATAACCCCCAAGATTGCCGGGAAGTCGCTCAATCGGTCGGTCAATGCGCCCCTTACAAGTGAAAACCGGGACTCCCAACTTTTCATACAGGAAATAATAGCCAAGTGAAGAAAAAGTGAAAAAAAAATAAAAAAATAAAAAAAATAAAGAAAACGACGCCGCGAAAGCAGCTAAACAACTGCAGACGACACACATTTTCTTCAAGTGCTTTCCGGTGTTTTACTGTTAGATGAAGAAAACACTGGGTAGGTGAGGAGAGGGCAGGAGGCATTGGAGAATAGAGGGGTGTGAGAAGATACGAAACAATCCGCAGCATCTGTACCGCATCATGCCGCCTAGTGTTGCATCACAGGGATTAAATGGTTTTATTTTTTATTTTTATTTTGTCCTCTTTACAATGTTCTCCCTCACAAGCGAGGGTGGTGATTCCAATTTGCTTGTATTTTTAGAAAACATAGTTATCACCTTATACGGCATATGTAAAAGAATGTTAGTGTTCAAATTGATTAAAACAAACAGAGGCGACAAAAATAAAATGCCAGGCAACAGCAAAAAACGGCAATGCACTTTTCGTTTGAATGTTGCGGGTTAGAGGGATGTGGGGGTGGATTGCATGAAGCGCTTAATCAAAATGCGTTTTAGGGGAATTTTTTTTTGCTTCAGCCATCCCAAACTCGACCAATCAGCAAAAATTCAGGAATACGATAAATACCCCAAATAAACTCCCCGGCACGTGAAATTGCTCTCACTTTATAAAAATATATGAAAATGCAATAGACATTTTTCTTTTTGGGAAGAGTCTATTCGCGCACTTCGTGTCCTTGTAATATCCGTGTAATCCCCGTGCACATGGAGGTAAACGGCAGTAAAGAAACCTTACAAACCTTTTTACATACACACACCGGTGCTAAACAATTCGTAAAAGGAATCTTTTCCTTTTACAAAATATCTATGGACTGGAATTTTCCTCTTACAAAATATCTATGTACTGAAATTATCCTATTTATACAGTGTATTTAGTTTGTATACGGACACGGACACGAGGTGTGCGAATAGACAATGCCTCGTTTTTTTTTTTAAATGACCTTAAATTGGAAAAAGTGCTAATTCCAATTTTAAGCTCAACCTCGACCTCACAGAAATTGCCTCGTTAAAATGTCTACATATTTTCTGCACAATGGTGTGCAGCGGGTACTGCAAAAGGCGAAAAATGCAAATGTGCAAATTTAAGTTTGTGTATGGTCCCGGCGGCGTCAAGTGTGAAACGATAAAAGCGTCCACAACAGCAAAATTTCAGATATTTTCTCAAATGCAGCTTTTTGTATTACCCTTTGTAGGCGACCCTCTCACTGCCCAGGGCAACGATTCCGATCAAATCGTAGAGCAAATCCGATATTTCGATATTTTCTGCAAAAGTGTACTTCCACACCGGCCTTTGACGGTGAGGCTCTCTCGAGCCGGCATATCGTTTTCGTTTAAATCCACATGAAATGGTAACATTTTAATTTTTAATGAAAATCAAATTTTACTCCATACAAAAAAAAAATATTGGGGGTCAAATTCAGTTATCCCCGACATGCTCAACTATGGGGAAGATACAACAGATATTTATGGTCCGTTGTGTGGTGCGATGTCAATATCGTTCCGGTCTTCAAAGCTCTTCATGTGCAGACAGATAGGCATGGCCATAGTACGTCCACCTCTCCAGGTAATAATTCCTGTTAAAAGCTTATCAGTCGAAGTTTTTCATAAAATTTAAATAAAAACTCGATCACTCCTTCGTTAAGTTCGCTTTTAATACCAAAAGTCAATTTCCATTTGGGATAAGCCACTTCGCCGTCGTCCATAAATTGCTTGGCTTTTTTTTTGTTTCGCTCTGCCCTAGAGTCTACGGAGCCCATTAGCCATCGAATAAGAGGCTCAGGCGATGGCGATGACTCTTCGACAAAATGATGATTGTTTTGGGTGTTTTTTGTTGTTGATTTATTTTTTTTTTTTACTTTATATTAATTTCATTTCCACAATGAGCGCTGAGAGAGGTGTTTTGTGGCAAGACTTAAGCAAGTAGCAAACAAAAAAACATATGTAAATAAATAACCATAGGAGTGGGGAGATGGGGCCGAGGTAAAAGGCGGTAAAAGATAGAAGAGGAGCAAAACCCACGAGCGGCAGCGGTGGCAGCAGCAGCAGCAGCAAACGACCAATGCTGTTGCTATTGGGAGCGACATCAACGACGAACGGAACAGGTAACAAATAATCAAATCGAAAACCATCCATTAGTCCCTGGCCTTAAATTGACGGAGAGATTGCACTCCACTTAGGTTTATCGCGATTAGAGTAGGAGGGCTCCTCAAGATCAATTTATTTTATTTCTTTGACGACTTTAGTAGATGGTGGCTCACTACCTTCCCTCCCCCCGTTCGCACATAAGCACACAGTCGACAAATTCACATATGTACCTCTGGGCGAGCCACACGAATTTATTTGACCTCTTCCTCACAGGTAAATGCCGAAATAGTTTTACCTATATGTGGTGTGTATCTCGCCGGCATATCTTAATTAGCTGGAATGAAAATTTAAGGCATTGAACGCGTCGTCACATTGCATTCATATTAAAATTTATCTTTTGTCATTTCTCCTCGGCGACGGCGTGCGTCGTCGTCGTCGTCGTCGTCGCCGTCGACCATCTCTTCGGTTTTTTTTTTATGGAAACCGCCAAAAAATTTATCAGATGCTTTTTCAGGTAGAAAATATGCGCACACAAACACCTAATGGATTCTCTCTCTACCAGATCATCATTTTGCCCCAATATGACTGGGCTTTTACATTAGGCAGCTGCTTTTTATGCTTTTACGTGTTTTTTTCTTTATTTTCACGATCTTCACTATCAGAAGAAGAAAATGAACATAAATAAAAATCATAAATTTTCGGTATTCTTTTTGTTCAACACTACGTTTTTTTTTTGTTTGTTTTTTATAAAATGGAATTTCGATTGATCGCCAATGATCGGATCCTTAAGAACAGTCCCATGGTTTTGTCTTATCTGTTCTTTAGGGTCTTCCATTAGTGCAATCAATTAATTAATTAATTTTGCTTTTGCTTTCCGTTTTCATCTTTTACTTTTTTGACTCGTTAAAAAGAAATTTTTTCTTTTCTGTTAAGATTTTCGGATAGTTACATTTATTTCCAGTGATTTTATCACTCATTTGCATGATGTGACCTAAAGTTACCTAAATATCAACTTTTCACGATCACATTTGGCAGCCGTATGGTTTCATCTTCGCTGGAATTTTGAGACATTTTTAACTAAATGATTATCATTATCATAAAAATTTGTTTGCCGGGAATTCTTTTACATTTATCCGCCTTGTCCTGTTTTTACACTTTTACACTCGTAACAATGGAGGAGAATAAAATTATATGGGAGGGATGCAAGTACTCTAAATCGCCCTTCCCCCCTATTTACCAACTTTTCACTCAAGGGAAAATACAGTTGGATAAAAAATATTGTATCCTGCAGTACCCCAATTGTAGTGGAAAATAAAAAGTGACCTTAAATAATTTTCATAATTTTCGTAAATTTGCTCGCGACAAGTATTTTTTTTTTTTGGCGTAAGATGTGGCCATTTGTTCATACGTGTTGATTGAATTTTCACTGAATTGCAAAATCGAAACTCTCTGGCCTAAATAATTTCCCCCAAATACCTATTATGTGTGTATACTGATTTAATGCATTTTACAAATGCACATGTATTTTCTTAAACTGTTCAAGGTCGAATTGTAATGTGAGTCGAATCGGAAAGTATGTTAAATGAAAAAATTCGTCGTCGTTCATTTTGGTGTCACGCCAATTTCTACCAAAAATTCGACATTTTGCAACCCCGATAGACCCCCCCCCCCCCCCCCACCCGATAAAAAATTATTGTGAGACCACCAACCACCCTTTATCCTATTGTCCTATTGTAACGGCTGGGGACTGGTCCAAGTTTTTCCCGAACAAACAGACAGACAGACAAACATACTATATATGAGGTTAGGAAAAACCATTTATTTCAAAATCATACAGACAAACACTTCAATTTTATTTACATACGTTACGTTGTATGTATGGATGAGTTCAGGTGATATTCCTTAAATTTAATTGGACGGTAAAAACTTCCTGTTACTGTCAGAGCTCATTATGAAGTGTTCAAATTAATGAGCAAAATTACTGCACCACTTGGGGTCAATGACTATTTTTGGTTTCAACCACAACACACATCCCTCAAGCACTTCCTGTTCTTTTCGTCTTCTTGTCTGTCCTTTTGTTTTTTTTGTTTTATTTTTTTTGTTACCAGATATAGCGCAAATTTAATTACCAAAAAATTCTCCGATGTCATTTCGAAGAGACAAACAACACCCTCAGCCCTTTCTCTTTTCTAAATAAAAAAAATAAAAAAAAAAAAACAAGAAAAAAAGGCAAAGCCAAATATCATTCGTAGAGGCAATTTTTCACAATCTTAATTAACGAAAAAAAATACCTTCAAATTAAAACTGACAAAAACTTGAAAGGAAACCAAGCAACCAAGCAAACTGTGGCGAAGAGGGCGAGGGGGGAACAAACCATTCATAAAAAAAATATTGAGGAGTGCTGTCTCCCATCAAAAGATAAATGTAACACGGAAAAATATTAAGCATGTCAAGCAATAAATTTTTTTATCAACAAAACAACAGCGTGTGCGAGAAGACCTAACCCTTTTTGGTTATTTTTTTATTTATTTTTTTTTTGTGGTGAGATGCGATTCAAGAAATTTTGTGTGGAAGTCTCAAATTACAGCACAAGAATGAGAATCTTCCCTTTGTATTTATTTTTACAGGTTCTCTGCACCTTTCTCAGTTATACTTCTTTTCTTATTATTAATTTTTTTTTTTCTATACATATATTATATTTTTTTGTTGTTGTGTTGTGTGAAGTGTGTCCACGACATTTTCTGCTTCAAGAAATAAATCAACTTGTGGCATCGATATATGGGAGAAGAAAAGTGTCATAAGATTCTGTCAGAGCATTCTTTTCTTTTCGTCTCCTTTTTGTTCCACAGAAGACAAACCGCCGGTGATCAGGGTGGTGTACAGTCGAAACGCCAGCAATCGACAGAGGCAACGACGGCCGGCATCGTGCGGCAGTGACAATGAAAATGAAAATGAAAATGACAACGTCGCCGATGGTAATGAAGGTGAAGAATAAGAGCATCAAACATGGTGAGGAGGAGCTCCCCCACGCTATTAGGGAGCTCCTTTTAATTAATCAAATTCCGTGTGAAAGTAGAAATTGAACGATTGATGGCCCTCCTCTTAACCCCGTCCATCCGTCCTCTCATCGGAACAGCTAATAGGGGCTCTGCTGATGGAGGCTGATATATGGCACCTTCCAAGTATATGGGCGGCTGACGACGATGAATACGACGACGACGATGGCGACGACGGTGACGACGACAACAACGGGCAGAAGAGTCGGTGCAATGGCCAAAAATTGGTTTAATTGCCTCAACGGTTGACGATGAGATAAAAAGATTTAACCTTCCTTCCTTGCCCTCCCCCCCTTCCCACACGTCTCTCGTCTTTCCCAGCTCAGAGACTTAATTGAATCTTTGCATAGCCCAAATACTTTTGTCACCCGTCTCTGATTCACCGCTGTATGGAGCTTAGCACATATTGGCCATTGTATGGTGCATTGGTGACATGTGGGGGGTCATGGGGTGGAATATTTGAGCGGCAAGTGGGGTCATCAAATGATGGGTGGCAGTCAGACTGATTAATAACTTTGGCGCTCGACTGGTTCAGGAGATCGAATAGATGAGATCCGTCTCTATGGTCCCCCCATGATTGGGCAGAGATGGATCAGGACGTTAAACTCCATCGAACATTTGCATCCTCTGGTCTAGTCAAATTGAAAATTAAATATTGGCCCGAAAATTAATAGCCGCCTCCTCGAATGCAATTTTGAGGATGACGAAAATATTTCACATATGTATGTATGCACAGCCAGAATACCCGCCATCCCCAATTACACTAAATGCCCCTTCATCCCCGCGGCAATGACGGTCCTGGCCACACCATCACCATGCCTCTGAGATAGCTCCAGTACATCCAGTAGCAGTTGCTAATCGATCAGGAAATTGCATGAAAGGTGTAATTTAACAATTTCCCAAAATTATCTCAACAATTTCACGAATATTGCTGGGCATTTGCACCCCTAATTTATACAGAGCAGCGTACATCAATGATCCATACGAGAAAGGGTGAAAAAAAAGCAAAAAATAATAATTCGCATTGAAACTCCAATAATTAGTATAATTATTAAACAAATAGTACAATCCCTATAAAATAAAACTCGCCCCTATACTGTCGTTGTACTATCCGTGCTGCCGGACGAGAAATATGGGAGACGTGATTTCGAATAAATTTCCCAGAGACCTATCAGTCCATCAATTGCGTGGAGGAATAAATATATTCCTGTGTCACTGTGATCTCTCAAGTAATTTGTTTGTCCATTAAGTTTTCACGATTATTTTTCACATTTTCTTTTTCTTTTATTTCATACCCGATGATGTCGTGATGGTCAAACAATTATTCGATGGCATAACAATTTTCCAATTAGGGTTGCTAATTACCAATTCCGCATTCAAAGGCACGGTAACAGATGAAATCCCCAAGCTTTGGAATTTATTCAACCAACAGTCTCGCACATTTCATTGCATTAAGATAAAATAAAAAAAATAAAACAAAAAAAGACACATTGGTGCAAGGAAAAACTCTTTGAAAATTAAATTAATAAAAATTGAAAATTCTTTGTGTAAAGATCAGTGACCCCGAAAACCCTATGTGCCAAATTTTATGTATTTTGAGACAAGAATATTGGAGTTTGCATTTTTAGTTTGCAAAATGGGACACAATATTTTAAATCAACAACCTCACCAATGTCTGTGGTGCACTCACGTTTGCAGACCTCATTGATATTTATCACTGAACGTTAATGAATATTTTCAGATTTTTCTAAGCAATCCTTTTTGGTGATATGGTGGGGAGACAGCAATTTTTAAGCGGTTTTATATTGAATTCGTGTTTCAATAGGTTTTAATTTGGCACGTCACACGATGCCATTGAAATAAAAATGTTTCTTTTTATCCCTTTCGCAATTCACCGCCTAAAACATTTTTATAGTTCATTGAGCCATCACAATTTATCTCTGAGCGAAAATCTGATATTTACGTTGATTCGACTGTGACAGACAGTCCGATCGGTCGGATGGACATCGAACTGATCCCATTAGTTGTGTTGCGTTTTTCTAATTTTGACATGGCACACTAAAAAGTCCAAAACCTTTTTAGGACTTTTCTAAATTCTAAGCGAAAAATTAATGACTTGATGACCATTCCACACTTGCATGTGAAACCTTAATAACAAACAAGTGACAGTCAGAATCCAACTGTGATTTAAAATTGCTTTTCTAAATTTTTTTTTAGCAGACGCTTTTATCAACTGACTAGAATTGTATGCAGCATTAATTATTCGTATTTGTTGTCCTGTCTTTACTCATCCCCTGCCTATAACACGTACAGACATTCGTGAGTCTATGATGTGCCTCCAAATTGCTGTTTCCATTCCTAATATCATTCGTAGAGAGTGTTTTACCGCATGTTGGGGCCATTACTGCATTTATTTTATTTATGATCATCATCGGAGATTTTGCCGTATAAAGCCTGATAACTCGCATTCATTATTGAGAACTATAGACCAATTGCAAAGTTATCTGTGATACCCAAAATTACTTGAGAGCATCCCACTTCTGAATGCAAGTTTGTAATTAGTACGAATCAACATCGTTTTGTCAAAGGGACGGTGTACCAATAACAAAGTTAACTTATTTTACTTATTTGATTTCTGACAAACGTAGAGAAGAGGGCTTAAACTGATTGTATTTCTACAGACTTCTCAGCAGCAGGGATTTGACAAAACTTTCTTATAAGGTGCTTCTTTATAAACTTGCCAAAAACTTGGATTTCCTGCCCACCTGACTAATTGAATTTCTTCTCAACTACTTAAGTCGAAGGTATTAAATCAGTTTTAGAAACTGCATTGTCTGAGCCGCAGCATACACAATTTGGAGTGCCCCAAGGTGCCCCTGTCTGAAGCATTATTATTTATATTATTCTTAAATTACCGGGAATCTGTGTTTAACCACTTCAGAGTTTTAGTTTTTGCTGACAATGTTGAAATTCTTAAGGGGATCGATAACACAAAGTGACATTTATGTTTTTAATCGGTGGTGTAAACATAACACTCTATGTTTACATTAGCAACGAAAATAAATTCACAAATGCGACTCTACAAATGTATAATATGAATTTACTCGGAAAAATGTTCTGACTGAATGGTATCAGTCTTTGACTGAATTTAAATCTGGTTGACAATTTGTAGTCAACGCAAAGATATTTTCCTCAAACGGGAATAAATGTAAAGATCCGAAAATATTTCAAAGTTCTTAAAATTCTCTAAAACAAAACGTAAGCAAAATATTTATATTTATTTCGGTCGGTTTTCGATTGTCGGGAATGAAACAAAAATTAAAATAATTACTGCTGCCCACAAAAGCATTTCAATTAAAATTATTATAAAAATTCATCACACGAATAATGAGCAATTCTTTTTTCCATTTAAACGAAAACACGAAAGGGGTTGTACTGCTCCACCACTGTATCCACCAGTTGAGCTTGTAATAGAAAAATCTGGTAAAAGACTTCTGCATCGCTTTGATTCTGTTAATAAGTACAATATATATATAAAAAGGTGTTTTCTTTTAGAGGAAGCTAATATCCTGATTGTTTAAACTACGGGATCACATATTCACAAACATTCTTGAGTATCAGAAACGTCTCATTTAATTGTATAACTGCGTGAAGTCGCAGATTTCAGGAGATTTTAAATCAGCATAACCAAAAACCCGTATACAGTGTTGAACAAGATTTAATTGCATTTAATAATTAAAATTCTTGAACTAATTGTATCTTCTAGAATGTGCAATTAATGTAATTATTAATTAATTGTAATTGTAAGAACTCAACTTCACAATTAATTAATTGTAATTAAAGAATTTTAATTGTTTATTGCAATTGAATTTTGCCTAACACTGGTTGTATGTGATGGTTATGGACGTTCATTAGATTTTTATAAAATTAAAAAAAAAGCTCATTATTTGGGGAAAAATCGGATTTTGTATTAGGACACATTTTTGCACAATTGAGTAAGAAAAATTATGCTTTTACGGGCAGTAGTAGTTTTAGGTTTTTTTTTTGCGTTTTAGAAATAAAATTATTTTTAAATTAATTTCAACTGGTACAGAATTATTTCAATTTAGTGTTTTTTTTTTATTTGAAGAAAATTAAGAGACTCGACTCACCTTAAGGTAGAAAGAGTAGTTGAGAGTCTTGTTGAGAGTCCAGTTGAAAATGTTGATGCACAAACGGAGCACCAGAAAAAACACTTTTTTTTTATAATTTCACTTTTATCTTTGATATTTTATTCTTTTTATTTTTTCATATATTTTATCAAACTTTCTTTCACTTTGGGTTTCACTTAATTAATCGTAACATTTGCCCCTTCTTTTCTGGATGATGTTCTGAAAGCAGATAACATTGATGGGATGTGAGTGAGGGAAAAGATTTATTTTTTTTTTGTTTTTTTTTTATTTTTTTTATTAATATTTCTGAAAATGTTGAGGAAGAAAAATTTTTATGAATTTGGTTTTTTTGATTTTTAACTGATTTTGCAGATTGTGGATAGGACAAAAAAATTCACCCTTAGAATTTTTTTTTTTAAATTACTAAGCGGGAAAATTGTTTATTAATTTGTTTTCTTTTTTTAATTAAAATTTCTTGAATTTTTCTTCCCCAAGGGTAATAATTTTGATGAAGGCCCTTCAGCCAACTTACCTTGCAATTAAATTTCAATGCACGTCCAAAGATGAGCAGTCGCTTCAGCTGTATTTTGATTAAATTTTTTTGTGTTAACGTAATAAGTAATGAGTAAAGTGTAGTGCTCCTGACGAAGAGATCAAATTAAGATTTCTGAGAAATGTTACAGAGTGACCATTAGTGGCGAACACCTTACAAAAATTATCTCTCCCTTATTTCGGGTCAAATGGAAATAACCCGATTAACACGCCAGGGGGATTGTCCCATACGTTTTAAAGAAACTGGATAACCCAGGAGAGGGTAATTTGCAATTTATTTGCAAGGCAAAGAAGTATACTTTCTCCTTGTCCCCGATAAGGGTGGCTGTATCATGTGCTTATGCAGGTAAGATTGCTGCAAATATGCAAATATGTGAGCCAAAAAAAAAAATAAGTATTAAGAAAATATTATAGCCAAAGGGTATATAGGCCTAATTGGGGGCAATTGGAGCACTTAACAGCATATTCCCCCACTCTGGAGAAATTGTGGGTGCTCTGAATCATCACATACTTTGCAGACACGTCCGTAAGCACCGCTCAAAGGACGAAAGTTACCAAAAGTAATTAATTTACTTGAACCCAAAGATATTCGACCTCATTCACTGAACACAATCACTTCTCTTATTTTACTTTAGTTATTTCCCCCTTTGAGGCCGGACAGGGTAATATTTTCATAGAAACCCCAACCGAGCTCTAAATCGCCCTTATTTATTTTTTTTACTATTTTTATTTTTTTTCCGGTTATATTTTATTATGAAAATAATTAAATTGATTTAGCCCGAAAACAAGGACAGAGAGGGTTTCGCACTTGGCCATAAAAAACCTCCCCCGCTGTACAGACCTTCTTATCACACAACAAAAAAAATAACCAAAAGCCAAAATCCCGACTTCGAAACACCAACTATAGATGCGAATTTATTTTATCAGACAAAAAAAAACAAATTTAAAAATCGCGCCGAACCGCGTCCGGTGAGGATCTTTTAAAATTATAAAAAAATCCTCCTAAATCCCCCCGCAGCCAAAGTTCGATTTTCCTCAAGCACATTAACGACAACACCAGAAACAAATTTTGCGAAACAAAAAAAACCAGAAACAAGAACGTTTTGAAATTCTAGTTATCGGCCGATACTTTACGATATAATAAATCACCTTTCGCGATTTATCACCCAGGCGAGGAGGCTTCACCAGTATGTACTGAACGCTTCGAAGTTCCGTGCTCGACTGGTATACCCTGTTTCCGCCGGATGGCTACTAGCCTGGCACCCGTTCGAATGTCTTTACCCGAACACACTACCCACGACCCAACGAATTCGTTATACTCGTCGTCGAACCGTTTGGGTGCACTAGGAGAGACCTCACGAGAATGTACTACACCGCAGCGCTGCTGCCTTCAAACTGCTCTATGCTGGCCAAACAGAAACAGAACCGAAGGGAAAACTCATGGTATACCCTCTTCCAGACTGATGGATTGTAGTCCGTATCAGGCCCGGTCTCCAGGACTATGCGCCAAGAAAATGGGGAATAGTTGCCAGATCAGATGTACACCATCCGGCGATGGTTGGGACTGTTACTCTTACAAAAACACCTCACTTGAGGAGATGAACAAAAATTCGAAAAATTTACAGACCCCGACATACGTGATTCACAAAATTCAACCACTATTCCATGTAACGGTAGTTAGAGTTGTACCTTCCGTTGCAAGGACACTATGTCCTATTTATCTATCCTGCAAAATGTCTGCTAGTTTTTTTTCTCCAAAATAAGAGCACTGACCTGATTGGCCTTAGGTGCTCTTTTTTTTTTAATGTAAAAAATTTCGCCACAATGTTGCAAATTGTTGGTAAAAAAATTTTTTCAGGAAAACTTTCTATGCTGGCAAGGTCTGCCAAGGGAAAATAGCGGAAGGGATGGAGTCTGCCTGTACTTTAAATAATCCCATTTTATCCTCTAGTCCTATCCCCTCGCCCTTGGCAGTAATATATTTCCTGTCCCGGAACGGGCGCACACACGGTGTGGTGCCTTGTACCTTTCCCTCAGTGCAATCAATGGCTGGGTGAGGGAAGTAAGTGATACGACTTAATTCGTCCCATACGAGGGAGCACTTGAGCTGGGCTAGGGGATTAAGCCCTTAAAGAGCGGTAGGTCTACACACGGCCAGACTGTGTCAGCGCTGAGGTACCCCTAAAAATCTTTAAAGAGACCTGCTTCCTTAGGGGTGCGCCCGAATGAATTTTCGGATATTTTTTAGGCTCAAAATTGCATCCTCGTAGGCGCCGCATTAACCCGAAATGCGAAAAGGGGATGATGTGCTCATTACCCCCCCAATCATCCCCACCCTCATGTGTCCTTTCCAATTATGCTGGGGTGGATTGGTTCTCTCTCTGCCTCCGCATTCACCGCATTTTGGTATTGCCAAAATCCATTCGATATACCCCCTTCCATCCCCCCACCCACCCCCGGCCGGCGGCGGGTGCTTCTGCATGGACACGAATTAAGCCGATAGTGCCCTTCACAGGCCTGGCAGTTCTACTCCTGTGGTAGCCCACCCGGAGGAAATTCCTTTGCTCATTTTGCGCCTCTTCAAATTCAAGGCATGCGGCCTTTTGTTCCTGCAAGGCGGCCTGCTTTAAATCCGCGCTACCCGAAATCACCGAATAGCGCGCTCAGAAGTTAGTCAAACAAGGGCGCTATTTTGGATCCGGTGTGGGCCAATACCTAAATTCGTGTCGGCTATATGCCGACGCACGGCAAAAGCTGTTTAATAAGTTTGGAAAGGGGAAGGAGGATGGGTGGGGAGCGTAATCTTACTTATGGCAGGAAGAGGTCACACAAAATCTTAGGGTATATCGGGGCGTTAGTTTGGGCGCCATATAAAATTTTAAGGATACCGCGGCATCTAATAAATGAGCCCATTTCCGGGGGCACCAGAGCCCAAAATGGGAGACAAAGACAATCTGAGCCCATCTAGACCGCTAGTGAGACGCACCTTGGTGGCCACCTTCAGCCCCCAGACCCATTTTGTTTTTTTTTGTTTTTTCTCTTCATCAAAATTGTCGTGGCACTGCGATTAGGTTTGTGTGGATAAGACCAAATCTGATTGACTGCCCGTGACTTAATACACCCCCGCCGGTGGGGTCGAGAATTGGCCACCCAAAATGAGGTGAGATCTGCAAGACAGCTGGCGCAGAATCCCCCCTCCTTCCACCAAGCAGGAAGTATTCACTAAACCGAAATGAGAAATTACGTCTCAACTGCTGTGTAAGGCAGAGATTTCCTTCTCCTTCTTCTTCTTCGCCTTTTTTTTTATATATATTTTTTGTTGTTGTTGTTGAAATTGCAAATCTTGAACCGCCTTAAATCGGCGACGGTCAATAAAAGAAAAGAAAAAAATAAATAAAAGAAATGCCTCGAGCCCGCTCTCTTCTTAGAGTGAATAAATGGGCCGACAGAGAAGGACTGTGAGATTTGGTCGGGGATGTTAATGTAAACACAGTGGGGAGGCGGTGGATTTAGTTGACACCAAGCAAATGCACAAAATCACTTTGAATGTATTAAAACCGCAAAACGTAAGACAATTACAGAAATTACCAACGAAATACCCCCCCCTCCCCCCACTGTGCGAAATTATTCCAGTACTTGGTCATACCTGAGAGACAGAGGCAGATTTCTGGGGGTTCTGGGGGCATTTTCACAACTGAAAGGTAAGTAGCGTGTATCTGGCAGGTGAAAATTATGCGACGTATGTCCTGCTGGGCATTCTGCATGATAGGAAGCTATTTGTGGTCTTGAAATTTCCTGAGATCCGGTATTTGTCTAAATGGTGGTAATTTCTGTTCCTGGTCACCTAACTGACTTATCAGGAGCAGTCTAAAGCAGATCAAACCAATCCGGCAAGTCCTTTCAAGAAAATTAAATACTTTAACTTCTCCTGAAGAACTCTTCGGGGAAAGGTCGTGTGCACAAAATCTCTTGAATAAAAATAATAATATAATTTTAAATTCTTTTTGTAATTTTTTTTATCTAAAGGCTCCAATGTGAGCCTATTCACTAAAAAAAAAAATCAGGCCGACAAATCCTTTTTCCGGAAATAAATTGTTTTTATCTTTTCGTGTAAATGTAAAATCTCTCAATTCAAATTCCATTTTAAATAATTGGCTTAACCGCTACAGACAGCAAGCAACAGGCGCGCAACGTGCTCGATCCTCTGCCGCTCAGAACATAGCACCTCCTGAAAAATTTGATTAAACCCAAGTAGCACTCTGTGGTGGACGTGCAACAAAACCGAATCACCCACCGGTCACCTTCTGTGCTTGGTACCTCAATCTCTGCATTTTGAATTTGTACCGTTACACCACCAGCTAGATTCTCCTCAGTCTCATCTCAATCAGCCAGGCCAGTCAGTCATTGCCGATCAGTTTGATTTTAAAGTCCTCAGTGGATGGTGATCGAGGCAGTTAAAGCAGTGCACCGCCGCGCCGTGCGAGTATAATTTTTAATTTAATTTAACTGTAAGTGAATTGTTTTGTTTGTTCAGTGTGAACGTGACAAAGACTTCTAGTGTGAGCAAATTCAGAAGATCTCAGCAGCACCATTCAAGGTAAATCTAACCGCGTTTTTCTTTTATTTCATTTTTCAATTTGAGCGGAAATTGTTGCGAATAATATGAGAATGGAATTGCAAATTCCCCTGCTGAGTGCACTCACTCACCGGATGGGGATCGGTTTGGAACTCTGCTTCATGTCCCACCATGGCCAGTGTGAAATTCGCAAATTTAGTAGAACAGTTGGAAGGTGGATTCATACATTTCAACCTAATTTGGACGATGTATGGAACTGAAACTGTTCTACGGTATTTATGGATGGCTCCTTAGTGTTCTGATTAACAAAAAGAGCTTGGAACTCTCTAGGAACGTAGATAACTTCTTTTTAATATAATTTGTCGTTAAAGAAGAATTCCCGTTATTTTCCTCTGTAATACGATATTCACCCATAGAGCCACTTATGTGATTATTGTTAGCATATCAGTGAGACAAATGGTACACAGAAAATCCAACTCAGATGTATGAGTTGCTCAAAGGCTGCGAACGGCAGCGTTAGTTTTTATTGCGCGAATGTGGAAGTGGAACGATTTAATATAAAATACACCGTCCCAGTGAGAATCTGCTTACTTGAAGACCCTTATGCCTTCAAAATTGCATGAGATTATGTTCATCAAAGCGTGGAATTGTTCTATGCTAGATAGCTAGCTGAAGATGTCCTGAAATAGATCCTGCACTGCACCACTCAAAGCAGCTGCATTTTTCCCCTCACGGGAAGATTAACATTATTAAACTGAAATCGTTAAGCGAAAAATTCTCGTTAAGATCATTTTTCCAGGTAATTCCCATTTTAATTTGATTCCAAGTGTAGTGCTTTTCCTGTTCCGTTTATCCTGTGCAAAAGAAAAATTAATGCGTTTCTATTCCTGGCGAAACTTAAGAGGAAAAATTTCCGTTTTAATAGGTATTAGCTCATAAAGCCCCTCGAGATTGGAACTGAAGGAGCCAATAATGACTAGATGTTGTTCAAGGATATGTTAATCCACTCGTTCTGGACAAAGAGGGCCAGGCACTTCTTGTGCAAGGCACAGGCTAGATAAAACACGATGGCAGACAAAATGCAATATTCGCTTCAACAGAATAGTCAGGCAGGTACGCAGCGCAGCACGGTGCGCCTACTTGAAAATGTGGTGGGTGCTTAATGCCAATTAGGACCTGCGAAGCAAGGAACACTTAATCTCTTGTAATGAAGGAATCCTTAGAGCTTAATTTGTTCGTAGACAACTTTCCGCAACAAGAGGGAAATAAAATCATCTAAACTTCCCGGTAGCAATTATTCCCCTACTTTGTGCGAAGCTATGAAATATTGAAAATATGTATTATACACACAAGTGGTTTGGGTGGGCCGCACTCCACTGTGAGATGGAGCATCGTCCGGAATTTTTTTTTTGAGGACGGGGCCTGTGGGTTGAAACGAAATTAATTTCTCAAAGTGCACCGAAAAGTTGTGCTATTCTGTACACGGGCACCAATAATCCAAACCCATACGGGGGCGAGCCTATAACAGAGAACCTATGTATATCCTTCCATGAAAACGTCTGACGGCCGCCGTTTGAGGGCCCCAAATTATCCCGCCGCGAATATTTTTTTTTTTGTTTACCATATGTACTCGTACATCTCTCTGGGATCTCCCTGAATAAAATTTTCACCAGCACACCATCAACCTTCCAAAAGCCGAAGCAAAAATGTGAGCCACTTGCGTTGATGAATGAATATTGGCATTTTGACGGACCACTCTCGCTATTTTCCAGGGTGTGCAAAAGCCAATATGACGGGATAAACACATACAGGAAGGAGGGGGAATGTTATGGAGCAAAAACCCACAAAATCTTCTGAAGAGCTGGGAACCGGGTAGTGGCATTAAGGCTCAAGAAGTGAACGTCACTGTTGCATGCTAAATTGTTCCAACATTTTAATGTTTTCGTAAATAATTTGTGTTACCCAGAACAGTTAGTGGGCTGATGGGGCTGGCTCCCTTAATATTTTTGTTTTATGTCAAAAGAGAATAAACTACCCGGTGGTAAGTTGTGGACAGATTTTTTACATAACCATTGTGTGCGTGGCACAATCCTAATTCTATCTGAGAATATATGATTATACGAATGTCATGGTGGCATGTGTGGGGTGGGAAAATATTCAGATGGGAGGAAGGATGATGCCGAATTGTGTTTGAGAGAACTTCTTAATTTTTAATAGCTGCGAGATTTTGTACTTTTGCACATCAAGCGGACGGTGATAGGGTTGGCATTTATAGTCGTAATTTTTGGCATTTACCAGTCCAACTAAATGCCTTAGCAGAAGCCGATTAACGTGAAAAAAGCGGTTTCCAGCAGTGCTGGGCAAAATTTAATTGATTAACAATTAAAATTATTTAACTAACTGTGTCATCTGCAATTACAATTAATTAATTGTAATTGTAGAAGACACAATCAATTAAATAATAATTAAGAGTTAATTACAATTAAATTTCGCCCAACACTGCCTTCCAGCCTATCTTAGGACAGCAATTTTTTTATTTTCCGAGAGAATATACTGACGGAATAGGTCACAAACATGGAAGAGTGGAAAATGACAAAAATATGCTCCTTGGTTAGCTGTTCTAGGCGTTGCTTTTTTGGGAAAATATGTTTTTCCTGAAGCAGTCCAAATTTTATTTCGGTTGCATAGCATAGAGCAATGTCTCAGAAATCCCAGAAGTTAAGGAGGTCGATGGCAGTTTACCAATTGGGCTCCCCATGATTTTTATAATTAACAAAGTCCCGATTTCGCTGTGCTTGTTTTTGGGATTAAGTTGGGATTAAAGCCGCACAAGTTTTGTTTGCCCAGGAAAACTTGATCAAAATAAAAGAGGAGATGTGACATTGTCTTCTAAGGACGGGACGAGCCACGCATTAAATGCATTCAGGCACTATGCATTTAGCCCGTGTGTGTGTGTATGTTGTCACGAGGAGATTAAATCTTGTGTACAATGCCTGTGTTACTTTGTTAATGCTTTATCAGTAAAGGAAGCCGGGAGGAGTGCGACAGCAGCGTTTTGCACGAGGGTATCAAGTCATCCGTGACAAAATTCTGTTTATTTTTGAATCACAATGTCGTCACCGAGGGTGAGGAATTCCCCCGCTTCTCTGCATCCGGGGAATATATTCTTTGGAATTGTGCCCGCTGATCGACCCGGAATTATCATTTATTCGGTCATGCGTTAAATTGATTTCTCGTGGACTCCGCGGGGTGTTGTGACCGGCTAGGGTTACTATACGTGGGGTAGGTATCTTAGTAAAATAGCTTCAGGTGGTTCCCGGTTTAGGTTATTTTTTTCGTTTGTTAGTTTTTTTTTTAATTTTGCAATTTGCGACATTTTTAGTAAAAGAGTGTGATCCTCGGTTGTAGGGAATGCAAGGTTAAGGGCTGTAAAATCGCAGCAACAACAAATGAGAGCTCTAAAAATCTGTAAACCAGAACTGGTGATAAAGGTGAACCCTCGACCGTCCATCGTAACATGAGAAAATGTGCCGGACGAAAATGTTGAAAACAATAAAACATTTCATTTATTAAAATTACGCCGTTGTTTTATTTATTTATAATCTCATTAAAGAAAAACTTCATTTTTAATTTCACTTTGTATTTTGTGCTTATGAGTGAGTGGGTGCAGACGGACTCTAACCCCTGGCGGTGGATTTTTTACCAGTCACAAACTGTGTTGACTTCATAGTGCATGTCTCTTCGGCGTGTAGGCTGTACGCCAATTGGCATTTACAATCGCTCACCACTTCCAATTTTGATGTATACTCGGCCAAATTTGTACTGATCGAATTTGCAAATGCCTGCTTCTGTTCGGGGGATGATTGTTTATCGAAATTTTGTAGGGCAAAAATCCATCCACCATCGGCATGAACAATATCAACACCCATATCGCTTTCATATTGCAATTTGCTTCGTTTCTTTGCATCACGTCCTTCGGCGGTGGCAACAACACGAGAATTGAAACCTACAGATTTGGCAGAAAGTGTTGGTCGGTTAGATTTTTTTTTCTTTCGAATATTTTAAGTTGTGCAAGCTTACCAACTATCTTCTCGCTAGGCAATCCTTCTACGGACAGCTCCCTGATTGGTCCAATCAAATGTAGGGCAATTCCATGGCTCTTTGCAAGTTCATTGCTTATGCTCGCTCCAAGGAATTTAAGCTAGAAAACAACAATTCAGAGTGAAGTTTTGTTTTTCGCAAAAGGGAAAATGGCGATCTTAGGAAATATTATTTTTCAAATAACCTAATCAGTTTCAACAAACAAACAAAAATCAGTGACCTCAAAAACCCTTAAGTGTAAACTTCCTTGAAAATCTCAAGATCTCAAAAATTTTGTAGCCGTCATCTTAAATTTGAAAATTCGGGCACCATATTTTAAATCAGCGACCCTTAAACCCCAACTAGTCTAAATCTTGTAATTCGGTTTAAAAATAAAAAACTATATAATATCTTACCGGATTTCCAAACTCCAGTTGATCACCGCGAACAGCGACAATAGCTTTACTTGCGCCAGGCCTGTATGGATAGTCCAGGGCTAGATTGAATGCATGGGCATCGGATGAGACGAAACTCTTAGATCTCTCTTCACGGAATTTGGTGAGGATTTCGTTAATCTTATCGTTGGCAACATCTTCAATTTCCTCGTGAACGGGTCCATCGATATTAGCATTCTTGAGGTCACCCTGGAAATTTAGTTTTCCATGGGTGGTAAAGAAGTTCGGATACTTCTGGCTGTGATCGTAACCGATAACGGCAACATGGACATCGTTAATGCCCCGGGTCTTTAGCTGATTTCGTAATTCCGTTATTACCGGATTGATCAATTCACCAAGTTTAGGCTTGCCAATGGCGGTGTCCACAACGAAGACAAAGTCAGCCTTGTTGCTGGGAACCTTTGTCTGGAATACGGTTCCGAGGGTCTTTTGTTCCTGTGTGTTGGGATTGCATTTTAGGCACTTCTGTGGTACCGTAACGGGGAGATACTCAAGCCGAGCTGCAGATGCATAAGCTGTCGCGATGTTGCATGCAACGTCATCCTTATTGGCGGCCTTTTCGACAGCGTGATCGCAGGCCTGACGGTATATGGTGGGGTTCATGAAAAGGTATCCCAGCAATAGGGGGGAGTCGTAGTCGAACAAATCCTTGCAAATAGGGGACTTTGCGTGATCATGTGGCTGGGGTGCAACTGGTGGGCAATTTCCAATACCGTAAGCGTTTCCAAATGCCGCGTAATTATCAGCGACAATGCCGTTGGGTTGGGCAAAATCATCGTAGGGTTCTGCATTTCCATTGCCGAGCAAACCGCGTGTCTTCGCTGCGTAGAATCCGTTCACGGTGACGTGACAGATGCGTAAATCGGTGGTGCACTTGACACTCACACCGAATTCGCTGAGGGCGTTTACAGTGTAGTACCGTCTCCACGCATGTAGGTCACCCTTATGCACTGGATACTCAGTGGGGTGGCCATTGAGCTTAACGGCTCCCTGGTCGGTAATCTCGACGAATCCGGTTTTGTCGATAAGCACAATCGACTTGAGCTTACCATCCTTGAGGTTCGCAATAACGCTGAAATTGTTGTTCACATAGTCCTGAGCCACTACGTATTTGCATGTACCTGGGAATGCAATGTGCTGGCCATCGAACGTGAAAATGTGCTCACCATCGGCGATGGTGCCGCGCATATCGTATGGTGGCAGGATGTCGAACAAGGGTCGCTGGTATTGCATGAGGAAGTCGATGGGGTTCTCGTTTCTCAAGAAATTTAGTGGACTGAATTTGAAGCTAACCCAGGACGGGACCTGTTTGATCGTGTCCAAGGAGTACGGTAGTGGGGAAATAAAATTGCTCTGGAAGCCTTCCCCTTGGAGGGACACGATCAGGGATCGGACTGCACTTATAAAGGCCATGTAGAGCTGCTCCAGTTTTTGTACATCATCCACCTCGGTGTTGGTCAGTTTAGCATTAATGTATTCGTGCAATTTGGCAATAAACTCCTTGCCCTCCTCTGTCGCCACGTAGTCCTGCAGCTGCAAGATGAACTCATTGGCGAACGGCAGCAGCTCATTCGCTAAGGTGAATTCACCCAACTTCTCCTTCAGCTGGCCGTACAACTCCTTGGCGCTCGGTAGACTATTGTAGTATGTCTCAACCTCCTTAGCGAATTCCTCAATTTCCTTGGCGATTGTCTTGCAGAGGTCACCGATGAGTTCACCGAATGGTTTCAAAATTTCCATCAAAGGCTTGCCAAGTTTGTTCAATTCACCTTCGAAGGACTTGAGGGACTTTAGGACACTCTCGAGAGATGATCCAAGAATCTTGATTGCTTCCGTGTAGAATTCACCAATTTCTGTTGTAACGCGTTTAGCGTACGCTTGCATCTCTGGAATGATTTGATCCTTGAAGGCAGATGAGAGTTTACCAAGCAGCTCTGCTGCAGATGCGTGTGTCTTCTTAAAGAATTCGGACAATGTCTTAACGAATTCTTGAAGGGCTTTCATGAACGACTCGTATGTCCTGCGGCTAGAGGGTGGGAGGGGAAAAAATAAAGTTAGGGGTCGATTTTTTTTTCGTTTTTTAAGTATTTCGGTACTTACTAAGTGCTGATCAGGTTCTTCAGAACTGGATCTTCTTCCAACTCTTTGAGCAAGTCCATCATGTGCTTCTCGTAACTCGCATGAAGTTTACCAATTTCTGGAGCGCTTCCTTTAAGGGTTTCCAGCTGATGTTCAACGGTTTGCTTGGCCTTCTGGAATTGCTTGTCGACATGATTGCGAGCCACCTCGGTGTCCTTATGTATGCGTTCCTCAACGGTTTTCTGTTTGTTGAAAGAATTACAAAAACATTTAAAATAACTGTCTACAGACTAGTTAACCTAACAAGACTTGACAAAAGCAAAAGGTAGACTCTAATATTTTTTTCTGTTACTGCGATAGTAGATTGTGCATTGAGTGGGAGACACGCCAGGCTCCCAACGAGCATGAAGTAATCATGCGAGGTTAGGAATCTCGGTCTCCCACGAAGCGCACATACTATTTTATTGGAGTACCGCAGGCTGAAAACAAGGCCCACAAAGACTGCTTTTCAGCGCGGGTGTGCAATAAAAGAATTTTCTAAAAATTACAGAACTTACCAGGAATGCCTTAACGTCGTCCTTATTGACCTCATAGGTCGTGGACAGGAAATGTGCTGGATCGAGGGCGATAGCTCCTTTGTAGAGGCTCTTGCCGTCTCCGTTGAAGACGAACTTTATCTCCTTGGTAGGGCGAAGTTCGCCGGACACATCGAACAGGGTGTCGTGTTTAATCGTAAAAGCGGCATGGGTTGGGTCAGCCTCACCGGTGATGACCAATGGCTTCGATCCCAAAAACTTAATCTTCGATTCGACCTTGGCCTTGTTCTTCTGCAAGTTACCGTTGATGGCAAGGATTTCGGTGTTGAGGGCATTTACCAAAAATTCAAAACGATCTCTACCGGCGAAAAGGTATGTGCCAGCCCTGCAGTCGGGAGTCGCTGATACGAATGTCGCACCTGCGCTCAATTCGCGTCGGTCAATTGAGAGTGCTGCATGCTCAGATAAACTGAAGTCGATTCCAAGTCCGGCACTCTTTACGCTCGACTCAGAGGTGATGTTGAAGCCTCGTCCACCCTGGCCAACGCCCTGGTACTTGGTGATGGCGACAATCTTCTGATTGGGGTCTCTAAACACATCAAAAACTGCTTGACAGTGGGCCAACTGTTTTTCGCTGTTGATTTCGATCTGACCGGAGATGTGGAGGGGCCGGATAGCTGGATGCTCCAATTTCGCTGATCCCTTAGCATTAACGGCAATGCCCTCGACACCTCCAACGTCTCCAGTAAAGGACAGATGGGTCTTCTCTTGTGGGTTATTCTTTTTGTCGAAGTAGAAAGTGATCGACTCCTCATAGTGGCCGAATACGCCGTTCTCTGGGGATGAGTGGACTGTCTCCAGCACGATGTCGCGCTTTGGCATTTTAACCTGAATCACGTTCTTTGTCGGCTTCACATTAGCCAACAGCTGATACTTGTAGTTGTTGCTGGATATGATGTTTGCTTCGATCTCATGCTCCACCTTGAATCCATGCCTGGTCGTTTTTGACTGGAGCTCAAACTCATGTGGGTATCCAAGCTCCCGAAGGTCGATCAATACCATCGACTCGTGCTGGATGAAATCGGGACGTTTAGCGTCTGGAATTGTTAACACCGATTGAATCTCAAAGTTAGTGCACTGCTTCTTCTCTTCACATGACGCCAACTTCACATGGAAGTTCTTGTTCGTCACCTTAACCGCTGAGACGATGCTCTTTGGACCGAATGTACCGTTGAAAGTGTAAGCGAATCCGGTCTCCTTATCAGAGGATTGTTCGAATCCTTGGCGGACCAGCTTGAAGTTGGTATTGGTCGTCTTTTGGTAGTACTGAATGCTTCCCTGGCCCTCAACAATAGCCTTGCCCTTCTCATGCTTTACATTGTATGTAGCGCTACCAGCAAGGATCTGTTGCTGGGCATCCTTGACAAGGAATTCAACCCCTTTACCCGCGGATCCCTGTTGGGGATGGGCTTCGATGTGCAGCTGGTTAAGTTTCAGTTTAGCTGAATTCACGTCCACCTTGAGGTAGAAATCTTCGTAGTTCTGGAAACCGCCTTCGGCAGACGCGTCTAGATTGAGATCACCAATATTTTCAATCAGCAAAGATGCCAGACCCTTACGTTCACCGAACCGTTCCAGGTTTGATGAGAATTTTGAGGTCTTTTCCGGACAACTGGCGGTCACATCAAGTGCACTCTTCCTGTCGTTTATGGTCGCCACTGTATTAAGACCGTAATTCTGTCCGTTATAATTGACCTGGGAGTTGGACGTGTATGTGTCATCATTTGATTTTTTGCCCTTGAACGTAAGGTCTACGTTCTTTGCATTTTCGTAGGGGGTTTGCAGGGTGTAGTGGAAGTCAATTGTGTCTTCGTCAGGTACGTTCAAAACTGCCGTTGTCTTTACGATCTTTCCTGAATCGTAGTCAATTGTGAAGGTGTACTGATATTTTCCGGTTTTGCCGTGCTCCTCTTCAGCGTATGATCCGTCGATCTTAATTGGGGAATGCTTGGGCACGTGGGTCTCCAGATGATAGGTACCATGCGCCAGGTTACACTTAGCGTTCGCATCAAGCTTGAGTGGTTCGCTATCTCCAACCTGTTCGTGATAATGGATTTCACCCTCATCCAAAGCGTTGGGGTCTTCTAGCAATAAGAGTTTTCCACTCGATTGCATCGCATACTTCTTGAATTCGGTGGTTGGTGCGTCCAAGTTCACTTGGACCTCGTAGGAGAATGGTTTTCCTTCCCCGCCGATGCGGTAGTTGCCGTTCATATTTCCTTGGAGCTTATCGGCATATTTGCCAGATACGCGGTAGACTGCATGCTCTTCGCAATATTCATCAATGTTCAAAGCGAAATTGGCTGGAGCTTCGAGTATGTCTCCCTTGACGTCTAATGTAAAGCCAACCATCTTAAAGTGGTCCTTAGGGAGGTGCTTCAGCTCGGTATTTATGTCAGCGCTCTTTCCGTCGAAGTTAGTAAAAACGATATGATGGTGTATGCTGAAGGTATTCTCCTCTGATCTATAGTTGTCCAGCTTGGCATCGATTATGAGGGACCTCTTCTGGTTACTAGGGAGCTTATCATTGAAACTAATCTGTCCAATTCCGCCTGATGCACCTCCTTTAATCGCCACCTTACGGTGTAAACTGCCGTCAAATTGCCTTCCACTCGGCAGAGTAAGGACAAACTTGTAGTCATGCTCACCATCCTTAATGTCACCCTTTCCTGCACCGCTCACGTCCAACGCATAATTTTCAGTTCCCAATTCAAGGGCATTCTTAGTACTGAACTTTTGCTTGTCTATAACATTCTCAGTCTTGTAGTAAATCTTCTTGCTCTTATCCTTGTCGGGATCGAAGAAAATTGTCGTCTCAAAGTCATACTTTGGCGCATGCAGCAAGAATTTGGACTCGGCCTTAATCTTTTTGCCGACCTTTTTGAAATTTATTATCATTGAGAGGTCACCACGGCCATTCTTTGCCATTTTGAAGTCTCCCTTAGCGACTAAGGTGTCTTTGGTTGCGAAATTCACTTTACCTGTAAGAGGCTTATCACCTGGACGATTCACCTCAATTGCAAATGTAACGATATCAGCACTGTCACGGTTGATCTTGAGCTCACTGGTAGTTTTTTCAGGAGTGCCATTTGCTTTGAATATCCAACTGTAAGGGGGGAAAAGTAATTTTATGGTTTTTAATTATTTTACTGACCGTTTCATATATTTTCAGAAAATGGATGGTATGGTAAGCTTTTGAAGAAAACACCATCACCAATCAATGTCTCAACTCCGCACAACGAGGGAACATTTTTCAGCCATAAATCGTAAGTTGAAGTAATATTTATCATAAAAACAATTGGTAACATTAAAATGAAAGTGAAATTATGTTTTAAAAAGTTTAATTTTGGCATTTGTGATGTTTTTTAAATTTACGATAATTTTTGTAATTTACGATATTTGTTTTCTTTTTAATGTTTCTGGTTGTAGAACTTAAATTATGCCTTTTAGAGAAATTAACGATAATTTTTACGATATTTTTTATGTGGTGAATGTAATTCTAAATTTTGACGTGACTCATATTTTTTTGAGTTGACGTTTTCTTCAATGTAAGCTTCCCCCAATTCACGATATTTTTTTATAGAAATTTTCACAATACATTTATCTAAATTTACGGAATTTTAGTTCAAATTACGATATTCCTATGGCGCTCGTAAAAATTTTGTAGTTCCTAATTTTTTTAAAAACCCATTTTATTGGCAACTGAAATATCCCTCGCGACAGTATTTTTTTTTTTGGGACAAATTGAGCAAAAAGTTGCTAGCAAAAAATTCACCTACCTTGTTGGCTTGTCCTTCGATGACATAACGGCATTACCCTGAAGATCAATATCAATGTCTTGAGCGGAGAAATTGGGTCCAACCTCACCCTTAGCAGTGAGTTGTGTGCCCCAGCTTGTGGTTACGGTATTATCCACATGAGCCTTACCCCCCTTCGTCTCAGCCTTTGATGCAATTTGAATGAAGTGCTTATTCAGGTTGCCGCGGAACTTAAGTTTATAGTCAGGGCTCTTATCGTCCTTTTCCATATCAAATTCAACGCCCAATTTCTTATCCTTTTGAGTGGCAGCTAAATCGAATTTGATGTGATCGTTTTTGAATTCACCGTTGTATTTGAATGAGCCGACAACATTATTTTGTTTTTTAAGGGTTGCCTCGTTGTGGAATTTCAGTTTATAATGTTGCAGATCCTGTTCCTCAGTCCATTGATACTTTTCGTGCAGGTCGAATGCATGTTCGCCGAGTTTGAGATTAACGTTCGCCTCAAGTTCTGTCTTTATGTGTTTGATTGCAACTTCCCCTCCATAGGTGGCGCCAGATGATGGATCAGTGAAATATCCGTTAAATTTGTAGTCCCCTGGACCGACAGCTCCCAAACCCTTTATCTGGTACCTCTGTCCGCCAGCATTGATGTCTAAGTCTCCCTCAACGGACTGTGGTCCTAAAGCGGCATAACCGTTTACGACGAGGCTGTCGCCCTTCGGCTGGATGACCCTAAAGTTCTCAAATTTGTACTTTTTCTCCTCACCGGCTTGTTCTACGATAACTTTTCCATCGGCCTTGTAGCCGGCAATTTCATTCCTCGGTTGGTTGTCTTTGCTGGACACTGTCTGGATGAGTGGATGGTACTCTTGACCATGCTTGGTGAATCCCACCTTAGCGGTCATCGTTTCAGCATCGTGCTCATATTTTCCGTAGAGGGCGAATTCGGCGTTATTGTCGACGCCACCAGCCTCCACAGCCAGTTTCTTTTGAGGATTCTGGAACTCTGCACGAGCGTAGATGTGGCCGTTCGGATCTCCCTTAGGTGTAGCCCCAATGATTGCCTTGAAAACAGACTTGTGGGGTACCTTAGAGCCAGGCGTATCATAGTGCAGTTCGTAGCTCTCCTTTGTATCAGTCTTCTCATGAACTCCTTGAATTTGAATCTTTGGCTCGCTCTCGAGCTTCAGCGCCATATTGACTGGGCCAGATAGAAGGAATGGATAGTTTCCAGCACTCACATCTGGTAGCGTGACCGTGTAATCGACAGTTACACCGAACATTTGAAGTTGATCAAATGTTCCTTGATGCTGTGTCGGCTTCTTCTTGTACTTTATGGGGAACGCCTTCGATTGCTTTTCACGGTCGGCAACGAAAAATTCAACTTCATGTTTCAACTCAATCAGATCGATGTTGCGACGTGGCAGCTCAATGTCAAGACTGAAGGCGTTTCCATTATTCTCGAGTTGGAAACGTACATCAGATCCGGTTGCTGAGTGCAAACTGGTGGCCACACGGACACCAGTCGTTACAAGGGATCCGACAACACGGAGCTGTCCCGTTATTTGAACATCAACACTCGGAACAACCTTAACGCGCACCTTTGATTCCTGTGGGGTTTTCGTGAGTTCATCGATATCGAGCTCAGTTGCGAATTTGAGATTTCCAGCAGCGGTACCCTGAGCGACCAACTCAATTGGGAACCCTATACCGCTGGGGTATACCACCTCAGTGTCGAAGAAGAGTGAATGGTATTGGCAATTGTGCTGGAACTGTTTTGCCTGTTCCTTTAGTTTACCAAGGCCCCTTTGAATCTCGTGATGGATCTCGTCAGCGTTGGTGGGGATGTTGTCGCCCAAACTGAGGAAGACAAGCTCCGAGCCGAACATCTTTAAGGAGAGGTCCAAGTTAATGTCGCTGTTGATCTTTCCGCCGTATGGCTTGTATTTGTGTGCGAATTTGCCCGCCTCGTCACTTATTGACCGCTTCGAGCGTGACAATTCATTTTTGATTCGGTCGTAGAGGTGCTGTGGGTGCTGATTGACGACACCCTTCGGTCCCAAGTAGTACTCCATAATGCTTTCAAGGTTCTCTTGGCGAGCGCTCAGCTCGACGACATTGAACCGTTTACCGAACACCTCGCTGGTCAAATTGAGGCGACCGGAACGGGGCAAGAAACCGTGCTGGGAGTAGATCACGTTATAGTCGGCGCTGGCACCCACACCAAAAGTGTCAAAGGCATAGGACATTTCGCTGTTGAAGGAATATCTCCTTGGGTCGATTGGGAATTTTTTGGTGACACGAATATTTCCCAGGAAATATCTAGCCGACTCACGACTGGGCTCGGTCGAGTCACGGATGCTTCGCAGGTGTGTGGTTATGAAGCCACCGACCTGATTTACCGTTTCACTGTTAACAATTTCCGCTATTTGATTACCCAGCTCGGCATTCGGGCAAGCTACGACAGCCAGGTAGGCCTCAATTCGAATTTCGGAATCTTCATTACGGTCACGGAGGATTTGTAACAATTTCTGTTGTACAGACGGATTGCAGCTATCGGCTGCAAACGCCTGCAAGGCTGCAACACGGATCCGAGATGAACGGTCTTTTGAAATGCATTGAGTGAGTGGTTCAACGGCGGCATTGGCAAGCTTGTGGGCATTTCGCATACCCTTCAGGGCGAACACAATTCGGTCCTCCTCAGCACGTGTGCTAGCCTTGCATTGCTTCAGGTTGTCGGTGAATTTTTTTGTAATTGCTGTTAACTCAGCATCGTCGCATGGGTGTTGCCTGCAGTACTTTCCAACTAGGTTGCCAATAGCGAGGTATGCCTCCTTTGGTACCCCAGGGCTCAAAAGGTTTGCTGCCTTTGTGAGAGCATCACGGCTAATGTCTTCGACCAAATTCAATGACAAAAAGGCAATTTTCTTTTCTACATCGGCCATTTTTGGTATTTGTCGGACGATCGTCTTAACGGCATCTGAGGTTCCTGTACGGAACAGAGCGTCCAGGTATACCTTTTTGGCCAAATTCTTGTTCTGATGGGGTACTCCGGACAGATCGGTTAAAGTGTCACTGTCTGCGGTTCTCATGAGTCGGATCAATTCGGTGAAATGTTGGGCAGCATCTGATTTTACGTAACCGTCCAACTGGTTGACAGTCGTTTCAAAAACCTTTTTAAGGGCCTCAATATTTTTGGTCGGTACTGGACGGGGATGTTTGAATATGATCGACGTTGAGACACCGTTCAATTGAGGCGCTTCACCAGCACCCTGATTAACCAGCTTCATATTAGTTTTCACCGTTGCTTTCGCTCCAGACTGTCCAACCGACGACGGTACAAAGAGGTAATCTTCATAAAGTTCAACAGATTCGATAATACCCCCGTTAATTTTTTGCTCTTTAGTGTATTCTCCGGTTAGTAGGGCTGTCGACTTAATGCCAGCCTCTTCGTTTGATGTACCAGACACGATCCCATTCAAATATGACTCACGGTATGCGCACGAGTTTAGGCTGCGCACTTTAGTCACAACATTAGCTCCACCAATGGTCGACACTTTTGTAGAAGTCGGACAGACCCCAAAGACATCGGTCTCATAATCCTTTTCGGTTGATTGCAACATTGAGATTATGGCACGCTTAATGTTCACCGAATAGTCAGAATCCCCTTCGTCCACACAAATTTGGGGCTCAATCACTCCACTAGACATGGTGAATTGGATTGGCTTCTTTATATCCTGGGTGACCTGCTTTCGCAGATTATCCTTAGTTGCCGTTAAAGCAACCTTGTCCAACTGCAGGGTATATTCGCAATTCGGTCCAGCATAGACGTTGGCATGTCCCAAAACCTTAAGGGATGTCTCATCGGCATCGGGTCCATGAAGGGCTATGGTTACAACACTGTCAAAATTATACTCGTAAACATGACCTGGCTGGTATTTTAATTTTCCAGAATCGGCGGATGGACATCCTTTTTTGCATTGTGCTAAAGGGAAATTAGAAAACAAAAAAATCATCAGACAACGATCTTGGATTTAAAAATTTAAAAAAAAAAAGTTTGTGGTCCACGGTAAGATTTACAAACAATATATTTCCTTATATAAGACCTTCTCGGGATATATTTTTATGTAAAGGAGTCTTTTCTGTGGCTGCTAAGTAAACAACAACAAAAAAAAAAAAAAAAACATGGAAGAATTTCGTCGTCGTTAAGTGGCATGCAATTAAGAAATTTTACAATCTCCCTGCCAGAGGTGATGATAAGCTTTATGTGTTTTAATTAGACCGCCAATTCCCTCCTGATAACCGTTGAGATGCGACCATAAAGTTCAATGTGTTTATATTGAACTTGACCAGGTTCAGCAACGACATTATCTCGCGACTGTTATTGTTTAGCCTTCGAGGAAATTTATTTGATTGTACATATTTTCTATGGACGTATTATGGGATTGTGAAAGAAAGTCACCTTGGGGATAATTTATTTTTTTTTATTCAACGGTTTCATGTTGGCTATCTTTATCACGAGCTTGAGTCATGTACGGAGATTTTTTTTTTGGTGACAGATTCACGACTTATACCTCTTGTGTTTAAATATTTTGGAGTGTGATTTTAGAAAGAAACAAATTTTTATAACTGTTATAATTTTCTTAAATTGTCGTAACTTTCCCCACTGTTATAGTGGAACTACTATACTTGGGCACAAATGGCAGCTGAAGAAATAGAAAACAGCGGTAAAAATTAAACGCAAATCAAACTAAGAGCATGGAACAGAATTTGATGGAGGGCTTTGTGGAAGCCCTATACCTACTAGTAATTTATAAATTATTTTTACCTTTAGAATGTTTATATGACAACAAATAAATAATTTTTCTGGTGAAGAAAACAGATACTCCAGTATTATTAAGATATCCGAAAAATCGAATATCGTATAACAGATCGTATAACAGAATTGTTTAAATGGTTTAAAATTATCAAACAGCATTCAACTTTAAACGCTTAGAGGCGTGGCAAGGATACATACGGCTAAATAAAATCAAATTAAATGATTTCTCTCAATTATAGCTACAGACTGCGAAAACCTAACATGACTGTTTCTTGTTTTCTTGCTACTTAGCCTTAAAAAAGAAAGAAGACCGAACCGTAGAAATAAAATAAAAATAATATCATAGCCCCTATATTCACTAAATGTCGACTGGGTTTGAGCAAGTGACACATATATGTATGCATACAAAATTATTTCACATTAAAAATTCCCATCGTATACTGGCTCTGTCCCCAATGCTAAAATACCTCCTAAAGCTGCTATCCATCCATCTATCCATCTGCCCCATTCCGTTCAGTCCGCACAACACTTTTACTTTGCCGCCTGCCGTCGTCGTATCGCAAAGAGAGTAAAAGATCTCTTGTGTAACCGGATATAATCATTTTATTGTTTCCAATTAAGTTGAATTGTTAACGAAATTTGTTTTCATATAAAGTGGCCCTCAGTTCAATGTATTTCTATAGGTATGGTACATGTAAATTTTTTTTTTCAACATGCCACAAACCAGCATACATTTGGTTTTCTTTCCTTCTATCCCCTATCTGTTTTTTTTCGTGTTTTTTTGCCAATTTTTGTTTATTGGAGAAAATTAAAAGTTTAACTCTAATGCACTTATAGTACTTGTTGTATTTTTTTATTTGTCCCTCATATTCGGCGGGAAATTAAAGTTCTTCATTAAAACCACTTGGGTACACAAAAAGCATTAAAATAAAAAATATAACAAAAATGCTGGAAATATCGCAGGGGGTCATTTAACAAACCTGATGACAATTAAGTGCTGTAATTTTTGTTTGCCCAATTTCACTGCTGTAGCAGTTTATATGCCCGTTTATCAATATGTCAGAAAACCGGTCATCTCCGGAACGATTAAGCTATCAATATGACAGTTATAAAGCTTCAGATGAATCGCCTATTATGTTTTTGACTTAATCTCAAAAAACCTTTATACAAATTAAAAATTTATACATTATTTTACGTAAATATCTATGTATGTTGTAGTTAACAAATTTATAACCAGTATAACATTTGGTCGAACTGTTATACGATTTTATGAAAAATATAAGCAGCTCAATTGATAATTAACAGTTAATATCATATTGTTAACTACATTTATAACAAGTATAACAGTTGGCCCAACTGTTATACGAATTTCAGTTGTTTTTTTTTAAATTCTTTAAATAGTCCATCCGTTATTTGAATCAATTTTTCATAAAACGACAAAGTTCTTTTCTGCCCTACTTTTTTTTTATAATTTTGTTCTAAAATCCTAAAAACTTTTCCTGGTTGCCTGAATAAAAAAAGAACCAAAACAAGAAATGCGGCTTTAAAATACTTCTGGCCCTCAGAGTTGCATTAGTGCTTAATTCGGGTGTTTTAGCAACCGTCATTGTTTTTTGAGTACCGTGGGCAAACATTTATTGTCTCGCCTAATTTTGAAAACGAACCGAGAAATGTCAATTTAAAGGACTTCTTGCCTTTGTGAGTTGCAATTTTGCTGATTTTCCGATTTCACAATATGAGCCTGTTTGTCTTGTATCAAAATCGTCTGAGCCAAATAATGCAAATCTCCAAAGCGGGAAGAAATTTACACCAACCGGGCGTACTATGCTTGTTTTTTTTTAAATGACATTAACATTGCTTCCCGGCTGGATAATATTTAAACAACTGCGAAATTATTTTGGGTGCAGGGTGCTCTCCATACGTTTTAACTAAATTTTCGCTCGTTGGTTAAGCCACACATGTTTTGTAACGTTGGACTAAGTTTCAGTCACTGGGGAGTTCTTTTGAGCACAGGGTGACATTATTGCGTGAAAAGGGTTCTATTTGTCCATACATTTTTTTTTTGAATTTTCGGGGCTGGTGAATACTGAACCTTGTGTCTCAAAATATTTTTTGTAGACGTACTTTGATTTTATACTTTCTGCAAAATCATAGGGTGACATTTTGTATAAGAAGGTACCGTTCTCTCCATACATTTTGGCTGAGAATTCATTCATTTAATTCGTTTTGACATCGATCGAGGGGATTATTTGAGCAAAAGTTGACATTCCTATTCACTTTGACTGTATTTTCAATTTTCTATGACTGGGGTATTCTGGACTCTATGGCTAAACATTTCTTTCTGGGGGTACTTTGTGAATTAAAATAGTAAAATTTTTTATTTGAATTTCCAATTTTTTAAATGGCAAATATTTCACTCCAGCGTGGAGTAAAGTGTTGTTTTGGGTGTTCAAAAGTAAAAGGACTCAACAGTATACTTGCACTCTGATGTAAAGGAACTTGTGATTTTTCTTAGTCGATGTAAAAATTTTGGAAGTTTTGATTAGGAAGTTAGGGGAAAATAATAAAGCTGGGAGGTGTGCCAAAAATAGCAAAATTGTAAGGAAAATGATAAGTATCACAAAAACATGAAAAATATGAAAAGTATAAAAAAACAATGAGAAAACTAAAAACAAAATAAATATGATAAGAGCGAAAACGTTTTTTTAACTGAATTTGAAAGAAAATGAAAGTGGAAAGCACAAAATACAAAAACCCAATAAGAAGATCTCTCCAAAGTGCAGATAAACTGAACAAGTCCTGAAATTCGTCCAAAACACACAAAAATTTTCGAATTAAAGGACACCAATATTTCAGCCAATAAACAGAAATTCCATGTTAATTCACTATTAGTCCTCATCGCCACCAATATTTTTAATTCCCTTTTTCGTTTTCTTTACTTAAAATATTAAACGAATTATTTTTGTTTTAAAGTTCACTTTCACAGTTTTTATGTTTCTTTATTTTTTGTTATTATTTTATTTGATCCGAACAAATCCGAAATCGTCAAAATTATTTTAAAAAAAAAACAATAAATCTAAACAGGAAAAATAACTAAATTTTAAATATTTCACTTACCTTTAGCATAAAGTCCGTTTACAGCTAATAAACAAACTATAATGCCGCAGATGATATTTTGACAAGGAGCCATGGTCCCCATCGCTTAAATTTAATTGTGATTTTAAACTTCACCACAAAAATTTTGCCGTTGAAAAATCCTCTATTCTCAAAAATGTATCCTTACAACGAATTACATTAAAAAAAAAAACAAACACACTTTCACGCTTTTACCGTCGTCCAATTTTTCTGTTCGATTCAAAACCAATATTCGAAAAAAATATAATAATTTAAAATTTCCAAAAAAAAAAAAATTTTTTTTAATTCCCGAGTCCTGAATTTGGTTGGTTGCCACTAAACGCTCCCAAAACACACTCAAGAAGGAACTCAGCAGCCATCCCGTAGCTTCTAAGCTTATATAGGCTCTTGAGTGCATTTTGAGGGATCGGATTAGGAGGGTGGTGGGACATCATACATATGCCACGAAAGTACACAACCTCTATCCCCGGTCCGCATATGTTTGGTTATTTTTCTCTAATTTTTTTTTCCCTCATGTACAAAGTGGTGTCTTTGGTGGTGGGGGGAGGTATGGGGTACCTCCTCAGAGGCACCCAATGCACTCGAAAAACATATGTACTCATATGAGGCACGGTCTCACGGTCTTATCACCATACGAAAAGCTCACGGCCAGATCTCCGGCGACTGCGATGCTGGCTGGACCGCTTAATATATGCCACACGGAGGGAAGAACAATAGCAAGAAAAGATAATTCGTCCGGCGCGCCGCACCGCGCTCGCTCTAATCTCCCTCAGTCCAGAATGGGGAAATATTATCACGTTATTTGACCATCCTATCGATGGCCCTTCAAGGCAACCAAGTCTACTCAAATAATTACAAACTGCTTTACCCAAAAGGAAAATAAATGGAAATAAAAAAAAAACTGAAAATCGAACAGAGAGCTAGCTAGTCGCTAAGGGTTACTACACGGCCGGGTCATGTAGAGATCATCGCCAACATCATGATCAGATTTATTGTCGCATCGCAGTTTAGGGTCAAATGCCCAAGTTCAAATGGTTCTTAAAACAATTTTCCAGCTGTAAACTTGTTCGCGTTATCAGCTAATCTCGGGTTTAAACTCTTAGAGGGCAAATATTTGATTTGTTAACTATTAGGCGCTATCAGCTTGCATACGTGATTAGTCTGCACTTTAATGTCTGGAGCACTATGCGCTATTTAGCCGATGGTTACTAGGTTCAGCCCTCTGTGCGACACGTGCATGCTGATTAAGCAAATAGTTGATATGAAAGCAACGTACTACATATACCGGCAACCTATTATTATTTGACCAATTATTTTAAATATTTTATGCTAAAAAAAAATAACACCAAAATATTTTAAAAATGGTTGTGTCTGTGTCGCGCACTTCGTGTCCATTACATGGAAGTACACGAAAGCAAACGGAAAGTATACGGCAGTCAAGCATTTAGCAAACTGTAGCTATCGAACTGCAGAAAGAATAATGCTACCAACCAATAATACTGCCTTACTGGCTTCATAAAATTCAAGGTAGGTACTAAATTTGACCCGCAACTTGTCTAGAAGAATGAAAACTCCAAAATCCAAACCAGATTGGATTTCTACTAAAATTTGAGCCGCATATTCTGAATCAATGACTCCAAAAACCCCAACATACCAACTTTCATGTAAATCTAGAAATGTTTAGTACATATTTTGAAACCGGTCTATCATGAATTTCCAAAGTTGAGCAATATTTTCGGAATCAGTGACTCCAAAAACCCCGTTATATTAACTTTTATGAAAATCTGTGCAACAAAACGAATTTTGGAAAAAGATTCAATTCTTTCAGCCCACTCTGTCAGCGTGGCATTTAGCCCACTAAATGTCTTTTTATGTGATCTATAAGGAATTTGTGTAGGAAAGATTTCGGAATCAAATTTCGTACGTTGATGGTATTTTTTTGATTCATTTTGTAGGCACTTTTTTTTAGGTTAAGGGCCTGTCCAAATCCAAGTCAGTAAGCTTAGCTACAGTATAACAGTTAAACCTGGCTTAACTTGATTAGCGAGTCAGCGAGTCAAGGATTAGGTAGACTTCGTCAGATAGATTTCCGTGGTGTTGGCAAAGTACTTAATTTAGTTATACTAGCTCAGTTTGTTTGATGACGACATTAACTGTTATAACGAGACAAAGACAAAGACGAAGACTTGGATTCGGACAGGCCCTTAGTACACAGTCAGTCAAACCTTGAAGAACTGTTATATTAATAAATTATTGTTATACAAAAAATTACTGTAATGTAAAGAAAATTTCTTTTCCGAGTGTAAAAAATTTATTCATTTGTGTTTTGCGGGCTTTTACTGTTATATTTAAGCAATCGTTTGACTCCAATCTCGAAAATGTTGTTATCATTACAAAATAAAAGAAGGAAGAAATCTCTGCGGAAAAATGAATGCAATTTCAACTCTATGAGGCCATTAATCGTGATACCATTCGCCATCATTTCCAGTGATGTCCTTGAGGACATTCACCCCAAAAGAAAGTGATAATGGTAAAAATATGCCATTTGTGATCTACTCTAGCTATGGGGTATGGAAAAAAGGTTATCAGGTATTACTTATATGGAAAAATTGATCTGGGAGAGTTAACTACTTTTGCAAACTTTAGTAGTCTACTATTGTAGTGTCTAAAATTGTCTAAAATTGTCTAAAACTAAACAAAATTTATTTTTAATTGTCTAGAATTGTTTAAAATTGTTGAGAATTTTCTACAATAAATTTATAAATTGTTTAGCGTTGTCTAAAATTGTCTAAAGTTGTCTTTTTAAACAACTAAATTTGCTTAAAATTGTCACAAAGCTTCTAAAACACTAAATTATTTTAGCCATCAACCGGCTTCTCAGTCTGATATAGCAATATTTCGGATTGTCTGTCTATCAAAACTCATTCATTATTTTGAGGAAAATTAAGTGAAAATAATCTGCGGCTAATTCAAATTTACAAAATACTGACGAAAAGAGAAAATAGAAATTATGTACATTTAAAAACATCAAACAACTTGCGTTTAATTGAATGCCCTCATTGGAAACGAGATAAGTGCCAGTAGTTTTCCCTTTTTAATTTCCTCGTGGGAGCCCTTTTTAGAAAGAAATATGAAAAACTTTACGTTGCTTTACAAAGGCTTTCCCAAATAATTTTGTGAAGATTTGTTTCCCTTTTATTGAAATCAAAACACAAAAAAAACATTTTTTTTTAACTTCTGTGACCAGATGTGACTTTTTAAAAATACCCCAAGATTAAGATTATTACATAATTGGTAAAATTGTCTTTCAATTTTGGAGGCATGTTGGCGCGAATTCATGTTTTTGGAAGCTTTCGGTATTTACAGACTTATGGAGTTTTTTTTTCAAATATTTCTGGCCTGATATACTTAGTCTTAAACAACAACGGCGGCAGAGAAAGACGCCAATATTGGTGTATTTATGTCATCCAAACTGATAAGAGTAGCCACGACGAATAAGTTCAAGTTCTATGCTAAACTAGAGCTGATAGCCTGCCCTCGGTTTACCATAATACTAGTACGTGACAATTGCTAAGGCTTTTGTTCGGCTGTATGCGATTCTGGCATTGTACATCTTCATATGTATATGTGCCATGCATGCCAACTATATGAGCTTCTTCTGTGAACTTTAACCGACTGGAAAAATTCAGAAGATTTCTCGAGTTATCAAATCGATTGCGATTTCGACATTTCTTCAAAAAATTTTAGTTAGTTGTTCTTTTGTTTGGTGGGGAAAAATTGGAAACTGTCGGTTTATAGATTTATAAGCAATTTGGACTTTGGGATAGCCCCAATTGAATTGAGTCTAGACCTGATATATTCATTCCAATAATCCACTTTCTGTCGGTTACACGAGCAACCCTGATTTTGGCTTGCAATCGGTTTCTAGTCTTGATTTTGGGATTGTCGTATATACATAGATAGTTGGCGTAGTGGGAGTCCATCTATCACTTTCGTTTCTAACTGTATTTTGTATTTGGACGCAGTCAATATTCTAACAATTGCCAATTAGAACATAACAAGATGTAAGGGTTATTTGCGTTCGGTAACTTTTGGCTGACATCTTGCCTTTTTGAAGTTCCTATAGCAGATTTATAATCAGCGACCCCAAAAACCTCTGCATATCTATTTACACAGAAATCCATTCATGGTGAGAAATTTCGGTCGCCATATTCGATCCGCTATCTTGAGTTGCCAAATTTCGATAGTAGATTCGAGATCAGCGACTCTGAAAATTATGGTTTCGATACTATCAACTGTCGTTTTCAAATGCTTTCGATTGTTTTTACATGTCCCTCCCTACCAAGAATTTTATTTAAGCTTTACTATTTTACTATTTCCCTTTTTCAACTCAGATGTTAAATGTCCCGTCTGCTTTAACTGTAATATTTAAATTTACATAAATTTCTTGGTGGGTACCGATGTACTTACTTAAAATTTTAAATTGACTATTGATCGGATTTTTTTTCTAATTTTTTAACATTTTTTTTTTTTGTGAAAATATTTTTGCATATATTAAATTTTTGTGTGCACTTTAATGTTGTTTCTTCTTCGTTTAAACTGTTTTATATGCCCCTTGCCCCCCTAAGCCGCTTAGAATTAAGTAATACGCCCGCACGAAATTAGTATGTAGTTAAACAATGAATTAAACATACTCCTCGGGATTCCTTTCACTTAAATCCGACATTCTGTTGACAATATGCCCAGACACATTTCATGAATGGAAATGACTTCCTGTTTGGCTTTTTCCCGCATTATATCACCAGGAGTTATCGGCGGGTTGTGCTGTATCGATAGTGTGCCCTTTTAATACCCTCTCGCCCGCTACCAAGAACACTGTGCCCCCCAACAAAACAACAATAACAACAACAACAAAAAAAGAGAGGGGAAAAAAACAATTTACAAAAAAAAACAAAAAAAACAGAATCACATCCGAACCGTGCGTGATAACCTTTTGTCCAATAGCCGACTCAACGAAAATTTTCGAATATTGTAGAAACTTTGTGGAACCTATACAAAATTGCGAATTTTACGTAATCCGAATTAATTGTCTGGAAATTATTTGCAGTGTCAGACGCGAGGGATCACTTGGGATCAATTCAATGAGATGTTGTAATTAACTGGATTGTGGGGGAAGTTTTAGTTTGTTTTTTTTTTTAGAAAATTGTTTTTTTCGGATTGCAGTTACCCAAATCCTCCGTTTTGATTGATTTTCAATTAGACAAAAACCGTAAAACGAATAATAGTAGAAATATTTCGCTTTCGCGAGGAGGGGGGACAAAACCTAACGGAATTTAAAAAAAAAAAAAAAATCGGTATCAGCCTAGCTGCTAGCCGGCGTGACCTGTGTATGCCCAGTTCTGGATGCATCAACAGACAAGGTTCAATAAAAATTTAACAAATAAATGATAATTCGTTCCCGGGACGAGTCGATTATCGGGGTGCCCCTGTTTTATTGTCAATTCTCAGTCAGCTATCACAAAATTCTCAGTGATATCTTCCAATAACTGTTTACTTTTGTTTGTTCGTTGCCCAGCGTCCAAAATCGTTGAGAGACAGTAAAAACACGAAATACTAAAATTTTTTTGTTAGGTTTTAAGCTAATTGGAGATATGGGTCTTAATAATTCGCAATAATCGCACTAATTACCAGGAAAAGTATCCCACCGCCGTACGGCTTTTCAATGCCTCAAATTGCCGCAATTGTTTGATGATAATTTCTCATTTAAGAACGATCAATAGACGGTGGAAGATAGTTTTACGTGGTATGTATGGCATAATACCACCTGTGCGCGTGTACCTTGCACCCTGAGCAATTATTTCATTTTTCTGGGTCAATTATCTAAGGGAAAACGTAAATGCAGTGTTTTTTTCGCGCACACGAAATCCGTATCCGTGTACATGCTAAATAAACGGTACAAACAGGAAAATTTCAGTCCATAGATATGTATTTTGTAAAACATACAAAAATATTCAATCAGTAGGGATTTTGTAAAAGGCAAGTTTTCCTTTAACGAATTGTTTTGCGCCGGTGTGCGAATGTAAAAAGGTTTGTAAGGTTTCTTGACTACCGTATACTTTCCATTTACTTCCGCATACACCGAGTTTAACGCATATTACACAGGACACGGAGTGCGCAAATAGGCACTTTCAAACGTAGTTATGGTATATGCAAAAATCTCAAAACTAACCGCAGAAATTTGCTTTTGTGGCACAGCAGAATTTGATTAACGAAAGACAAAATACGGCCCCGCAGTCTGACTTGGATCCTATATGAAATTTGAGCCCAAAATTCTGCCGATTTTTATATGTGCCCAAAATCTCTTCTCCGATATTCGGTATCCCGGGTTTATCATTTTTAGATAGGAAACAAAACAAAATATTCGAATTTCTGTAAATTGACATGCAGCCTCCAATTTGTGCCTGCATCGCCTTCTGCTGGACCAGCTTTTGTTAACTAGATGCAAAGAGAGGCGCCCATTGTCGGTGTTCCTATTTCTAATTTTTCCCAAATTTCCCAGTTTTTTTTGCAATCCCTCAGAAAACCTCTAAATTTGCATACCTTGAGAAAATAACTTTTTTTAATTTTTGGAACACCAGACAGACGCACTTTTGTTTTGCATCCGTTCACCTAGTTGGGTGGTTATTGGGAGCCATCCTCTTGTTTGGCAACACCCTTAAATATGTTCTGGTTGAAGCGCCCGTGAAACTTGGAATACGAAAATCGACGTAAAAAATTATATGAATAAAAGTATAAAAATGTTAACCCTTATGAGCAGGGCTTATATTATCGTTCATAAAAAAATGTTTTATGATAAAAGTCTATAAACGTTGTGTCCTACATAGTAAAATTTAATATTCTCCTTCGCATGGGCATGTGTGTGTGTGTGTGTGTGCGTGTGTGCGTACGTGGTAAAGAAGTAGGGGTTAGAGGTCGCCACACCAAAATTGTAAAATTTTAAGAAATTAAGAACTTTTTCGCAATTTGTATAAAAAGGTGATTAGGGAATTATGAAGAAGTTACTTAAATTTCGTTCTGGTTGTTCTAAAAATTCAAAATGGCGGCCTACGATTAATAAGTTTCATCTCGATGGACATAATGTTTTTTGGGTTGCAGATTTTAAATATAGAATAATGAGTGTGTGACCAAATTTTGGAAATTCAAAATGGCTTCCAAATGGATTGTATTATCAAATTGTTTTTTTGTTTTTTTTACGCTTTCGTGTTCAGATGTGTTAAAAGCTAATTAATGCCTAATTGTAAAAACGCCAGATGGTGTGCATGTCCATATTGTTTCTTCTTTTGCAAAAATGGGTTCATGAAGAATTTTGTGGTCACTTAACATGCACATAAGTAGTTTCACTAAAGAGATCATTTCAGCTTTACTTACCTTATATTATGGCACGAAGGCCTTCAGGTTGCAGTGTCCATCATGTGAGTCAACCTAGTCCTTTTATAACTTGAATTTCAAATTTATTTTTTTTCTGTTTCTTCTTTCTCTCTAAACTTAGATTTCGAAATGTGCTTGGGTTTTCACCAGCTCGCATAAAATGGCACCTCATCAAGCTTATTAGGAGCCAGTCTATGCCTACAACATTTCAGGCTTAGGACATTTTTATTATTTTACTGTGGCAATTTAACAAAATTCATTCAAAATTCTATAAATTTTCGATTTGCCGTTTTCAAGGTCAATCGAAATTTTTAAATTCACAATTCAATTTTAAGATGACAAATGCAATTTATCAACTTAGTGATTACATGACTGACAAAATGGGTAAAACATTCATGATTTCGATTGTAGTTGTCAATTTTACAATTTTCTTTTTTTAATATTTATACAATTTGGTACGCTAGAATTTTTTGGGTCACTAAATTCAAGTGTATAGTAATTTGTCAGTCGTGTGGGAGCTCACATTATGCGAAGTTTTTTTTATTTTTACAATTTCTGTGTTTAAAAATACATCTAAAAATAATGAGGAGTTACAATTTTGGAAATTTATTTAATAATAATATACGATAAAATCACAAGTGAAATTATACGAAGTTTCTGTTTAAAACAAAATAATAAGGAACAGTTTTTCTTTTTCATTTATTTGGATATGCGTTTTATGTGTCATAATTGAAAAACGTAAAAAACTTAACAAACCTATGGCAGAAAACAAATGCCTAATGAAATAATAAACCGAAACAAATACTCAGTAACTGGCCATAGTGAGTCAATGAAGCCACTCGAATTATTTCAGTAATTGCTAACATACAAGTTATTTACTAAGCACACCGGAGTTTACCGAGTTTTTTTGCTCTTAATTTTGACATGTGTGTCATAACAAGATACGTCCCTGGCAAGATGAGCAAAAGTAGGTAGACTTTTAGAAATAGCGGCAAGTTAAACGTGAAATTCAACGTATTTGGCATCGATACAGAAAATTTCTGTGTCTCCTCGAAATACGGCACGTTACGAAGAACTACTACAGCCTCGCAGAGGATACCTAAGGGATATAACGGTATCCAGATAGTGTAGCGTAACCAGGTTAGAAAGCGTATGTTTGTTTTTAAAATCTCCGCCAGGTAGTACGGATACCTGAAAAGGGTGAAATATATTTTTTTTTTGTATAATAGTCAGAATGTGCAATAACAAATATTATTTACCTGATGACTTCAATTAGTGTCCAGATAAGAAATAGGTAGCATACGACCGGTTTTTCATGCATCCTTGGCTCCTGGTCGATCATAATGAACAGTACAAAATTCCTTCCAGAGATTTGCAGGAATGGCATAAATGCGCTGCCCTTTGTATATCCAAATATGGGATGCAGCACTTCGAGATACTGTAGAAGTTGACAAAATTTCATAGCATTTCCAACAGTGTCGAATGCTTGTGGCACAGCGTTACGTCCGTCCCTGTAGATGAGCACAGACATCACAACGAATATGTAGAGGTATCCAATAAATTGAGCCAGATTGTATAGAATCATATACACTTTGCGTCCTTTTTCTAGATTTTGAAAATTAAACAGATTATTTATTTTTTCAGATTATTCGTTCGATCAAATTATTTTTTTTATACTATTCGAATAGAAACACATGTAAAGGCTTTTTCATTTTAGTAGAATAAACAAAAATTTACTGAAAAATAAAATTAAATTTAAATTAATTCATTAAATTAAATAAATTATTTTTAATTATAATTAATTAAAATAATAATCTAATAAATTTATTGCAATGTGATACCAGTTATTATTCCCTACTTCACGTATTGGTTTAAAGAGCCCTTATGTACCTCTGGTATATCCCCATTCTTCCTTTTGTAATTTTTTATACATCCCTGGATAATCTTGCATTATGTCCCGTGATGTATCCTCCTCAATATCATCCTCCGATCTCCATCGATCGAAGTCTACCTAGAATTTAATGTTAACGTACAGTGCAGGATTTCTATTTTTCTCTTTTTATCTCAAAAAAAAAACAACTAAAATAATAATAGCAAAAAAAAAAAAAATAATAAGAAAAAATAAGTAGACCAAATTAAAAATATGTGAACTCATATATTCCGCCACACTAATAAATTTATTTAGATTTTCATAAAAATTGGTACATGAGGGTTTTTGGAGTCTCTCTCATTTTGAACATTGTGGGGAAATTTTAAAGTTCAGTGGCCGAATCGAGATAATTGAAGAGCGCCAAACACCATAATCTTATTAAATCCATACACAAACTCAATCACACACACACACACACACGCCTGCACGAACGAACACACACACATGTATTCGCCGAAGCTCAACTGAATAGTAAAATGAATTATGAATTTATTTTAATAGTTATAAAAGTTAAATATAGATAACTAAAACATTGTATTATATTAAATAAAAATATTCGTAAAAACAAAACAAAAATACCTTCAGCCAATGAGGCTTTTGAGGCTGCACTGTTAGTCTGGGCCACCAGGCTTGTTCACATTTTTTTATCGTAAAATCAACATATGAGTCGTGCACTTTGTAAGAAGACTTCTGCAATTTAACAAAAGGTAATTCTATACAATGGGAGTTTATTGTGATTCCCTGGAAGTTGAGAGAAAAACGAAAAACAAAAAACTTACATTCTCGTCAATTTTTGAATAAAATGGAATTACGAACTTGTAGTCATGTACACCCCGCGCCCCTAAACCCCGCGCGAAAAATTCAACAAATTTTTCGGTAAAATCAACATCAGGGTCCTGAAAACGGGAAATTTTCATTTGTATATTCGTTTAATAAAGACAACCCCTTTAGTCGAGGGAGGATTTTCTCACTTTGACACCCTTTAAGTCGACCTTTAGTGTGATCTGATTTTCATTCTGTGCCCAGTACACGAATGGACTGAGTTTTACACAGTCATTGCTCATATTACACTAATTCTGCTTAAACTCATTAAACTCAAATCAAACTTTTCTTTTATTTTAATATTTGCGATATAGCGTTTAAACTCTCAAAAATAGCCGGCACCACTCATCAAAAAAGGCCTCTACTATTTACTAGTCAGAAATGTCATACGGATTGGTCGGGAGGGGAATTTTGATCAATGTCCACTGGAATGCGTGGTTTTGGAACGGACCACACTTGTATTCCTTTTTAGTTTCAAAATTTTGAATGATGTGCGATGTATTTATAAATCAAAGTTGTTTATTAGTTTAAAAAATTAACAGAACTGCATTACCAGCTGTTATGTAATCGTAAATAAATTTTGATGTATTAAAAACATAGAAAAGAGCTTTGGAACGGAACAAAGGAAAACAACAAGCTATTCTGCGTAGCAAAGCGGTAGCATAACCTAAAAATCTCAGAGCATTTTAAATCATAACGGTGTCGACTGTGGTCTGTGTTGATAGTCTGATTTACCTTGAATTTCAATATTTGTGGATCATAGAAATCGTTAAAGTATGCCACCGAAACGAAAAAGAAAATCCCCCGCAACTGGGGCATTGGTAAGATAATATTTTTTTTATCTACAATTTCTGTATATTAAAACGAAAAATTCCAGAAGGCGAAAAAGCCGAAAACTACGTCTGCCCAGCTCGATAAAGGCGCTCCAGTAGTCTACATCGAGCACTGTCGCAGCTGAGGAGTATTTAAGAGGCGGGCCGAAGATTTGTTCAAGAAAATCATCGGCTGCCTCCCAGAGGAGCGTAATACGCTCCAACTAGTGCTGAATCCATCCGGGACAAGTAGACGGGGGGCATTCGAAATTGCTGTTGCAAAAACCCCTACGGATAGTGATGATGAAAAGAAACTCATCTGGAGTGGCCTAAAGAAGGGACCACCGCGCGCTTTGAAATTCCCAGATGTCGATTCCATTATGGACAGCATTAGAGAAGCTCTTGAGGTTCCACCACCACCACTGTCTACATGAATTCCCTTCCACCTTTTTTTTATTGTCCGTAAATTTCTTAAGATATTTTGCGTCTTTTGCTCGTATGACCCCCTTGGAATAAAGCCCTCGAGGAAGTCCAAGGAGCGAACTTTAGCAGGCGCAAAATTCATTAGAAATGGTACATGTTAATAAAACCCGCTGAATTGTCATTTTTCCGTCTTTTTGTTTGCCTCTCCCGTTCCAATTGTTCCGGCTCGCTCATTGCTCTTAAAATAGTTGAAATGCTTGATATTAGTTTTATGCAAGCTTTTGCCCTGAATTCAGCAAATGCAATTCGTGACACACATCAAAGCTAAGTGGCTGTTTTTTTCTGAAGATTTAATTCTCACATTTTTAATCCTGAAAAATATATAGCTGTATACTGATTTTAATGAATTTTCCCCAAATGCTTAAATAAACTACAAATCCTGCTTCCCCAATCATTTTTCTAGCCGTCTACACCAAAATGCTTTTCATTTTAGCTAAGAGTTGAACCTTTGAGGGAAAGTATTCACAATAATTTATCTATAGTTGGAAAATTGGGTGCGTGTACTTCTTTTAAAGCGAAAATTATAAGTGACATTGTCCGTTGGAGACAATAGCCAAAAAAGGGCACTTTCCTACCATTTTTTAATTTATTTAATGTTGATTTAAAATTGAAATTTATATTTAATGCTAAAAGTCGTGATCTATTTCTACCTGGAGCAACTTCTGCCAGTTGGACTAGTAACCAACACCAAATTAATGAATGCAATTTCAAATATACCAAAATTCAAGATTTCCATGTAAATCAATACCAGGAGGTTTTCGTGGTCGCTGATTTCAAATCTACAGGCATGTATTCTGTGTTGGGAGAAATGTAATTGAGATTAACAATTTGAATTGTAATAGTAAAAGATGCAATATAAAATTACTTCCGTTCGAAATGTGGAAAGCAACACTTCACTAGAAACCTTTTACTGTTCACAACATTTAGTAATTGTGAATTTAAGCATATATTATTTGTAATCGCTGAATTAGTGGCTGAATATGGAAACGTTCGTTAACCGAAATGCCGAGCTTCTCTCATACGAACTGGAAAAATGTTACCTGCGCATACTGACTACTCGTACTGAGGCCAATTCATCGCTCCCCTCGTATCTTTGATGCTCAAAGCTCTTCAGTATTCGACGAACGATAGTACGTGGTGGTTGGAATTTTACGTAAATTTTGTTGTACGGTTTATTTACCCATTTACCCCTAAATTTCTCTTATTCCCTGAATTAAACTTAACAAAAATCAGTGGCCAAACGATAGCATTTCCAATCGAGAGGAGACTTTGCAACAGTTTTTCTATCCATGGGTGGAAATAGTGTGGAATAGGGTGTCGCCCGTAACAATAATTAAAGAAAAATTATAGTGTGGTCCAGCGATGTCTGGTGTCCGCGCAACGAGTTTTGCTCGTAAATGGACCAATTGGTGATCATGCCAGCACAACGGATTGTTATTTTTTGGTGCATTTAATTGCACATATGGTGAGGGCGGGCGGTCCCGCCGAATGCAAGGATAAATCGCTTCAAATTTACCATTCTGCAGCGGTACGTGAATTCTGTGTTTTCCTCCGATCGCCAGTTTGTTTTTTCCGATCTTTCTCCGCTTGCGAGCTGTACAAGTTGCTCGTGATCGTACGGTGATCGTTTTGTGATCTTCCAAAGGAAACAATTGTTTTTTTTTTTTAGTTCAAGATCACGTCGATGTGAGGAGGGGGAAGTATGATCTTCTAGTGACTTAAAAAGTGTGTATATTTTTTTCTTTGATCCTACCTTTCGAAGATCGGTTTTTGATCAAAAATATCTAAACGTATTTTTTGCACCTGTGATAAGTAGTACGGGACGAAGGGACAGGGCCTAAGCCACGCGTACTAAGTGCTACCTTAAAGTGCCTCAGAGTTTTAACAAGTGCCGAGCAATTTACAGGATAATCATTATTATGGTATTTTTTTTTTTTTTTGAAGCGATCTTCTGCGCACTGATCAAATAGTACGGTAAGTTTTTTTTATCTAACTGGAATGCTCTAAGGCACAGGTCTATCTGACTAATACTGATTGCTTACTTCACTTGTAAAAAAATATTGCTGATCGCGACTAACGGGAAAATCATAAAAATATGCAAACATTGTTTATCAATCTTTGCACATTTTATCAGTTTGTTTTCACTGCTGGGGGCATGTTGCAATAATTTTTTATTTAATTTTCTCAACTTATTTTTCCACTGCACATACAGCAGTATCCGTACAGACAGCTTGGCGATCAGCATATTTACTTAATTTGCTTGCATGCACTCAATAAAACAATTAGTCATACCTAGGCGAGAAAATAAAAGACATGTAGGCGATACCTGAGCGCACTTTGATTCTAATTTTATTTTTATTTTTTCTTGCTTTTTTGTCTTTTTGTTGACTTGGGCTATTTGGGTAAAAACTAGTTTGTTTCATGCACAACAACTGCTTTTAGTTGCACCATTAATTATTCATGGGGGCGATAATCTTTCGCCGAAGTACTTACATATTCTCGCTGTGATTTCAAACCCAACCCTTTTAAGGGGTTTCCATTGAGCTTGTGCTGTTTGCTTGATTTCTTCTCATTTCACCTTTCTAGTAGTTTGTATTTAATTTTTCATCATTATCCCGAATTCAAAATTCCTGCAGGATATTCGAAAATTTTTTTGCCCTTGGCAGGTTTAATCATTTTTAAATTTTTTAAATTCATTTCACATAAAAATAGTTTTCTGCATTTTTATCACATCTTGGAGGGAATCTACCATTGTATCAGGTGCTTAAGCATGGCTACATAAATATTGATAAAGTGGCACAGGTTAACTCGTAAATAATTGCCGGGTAGCTTGTCTTATTTTTGATTCGTGCGAATGGCATTGAAAAGTTGGGCGATTTTTATTGGTTAGTAATGAACTCCTTTGGGCGTACCTTAAATTTATGTTTTCTGTAGCTGGACAGCATTTCATTAATCGGGGATTTTTACAAGTTTTTGGGGAGGGGTGGTGTAGCGTACGGGAAGGTGGGAAGCAATCGATTAAGTGGCTTGTATTTTTTTTTAAATGTACCTAAGTAAAAATGGTCAAAATTCGGATTATCTGAAACCTCCAATTCTAAAAAAAATTAGTGATTAAGAAGTCCCAAATTCGTCGTGGCACTAGAGCATATCTAACCCATTTTTCCTTTATAAGAAAAAATATGCTCATAATGCTTGATCTCCAGCATGCATACCGGAGGCGAAATACGAAAAAGAGAATAAATTTTGTGATCCACTGTTTGGTGATCGCGTACAACTTGTATGATTATAAGCATAACGACGTCGTCGCCGACGACAGTAAGCGTGGGGCAGGAAGAGTAAGGAAGAAGGTAAAGAGGGAAAAAAAAAACACACACAGCATCGAACACCAACCTGAACTACCTACCCGAAATCATTATACGCTACCTACCGCTTTGGCCTGGTAGACGTATACCTAAGGTAGAAAAAGTTGTTTTTCCACTTTACCTGGTTTGTTGCGTTGTACTTTTTCTAACTTTTCTGCTTTTTTTCTCTCTCTCTCTCTCATAACCTCTTTTATGTATATATTTTACCTGTGTGAGCCACCGCTCAGGTATACACGTAGTAATTTTTGCGGCTGGTAGTATTACGCCTATGCTGCATTTCGTATTTAATGCTGTTGCTTGGCTTACTGCTTCTGGTTACTGGTGTTCCTATAAAAAAAACTACAAAAAAAAGGAAAACCAGACTCCTTAAGATTTTAAAGCATTCACAAGATATACCCTCGATACCAGCTAGGTTGTGACGCCTAAATCTTTGTTGTTACTGCTTCACTTTATTTTTAGTTTTATTTTTTTGTGATTCAATTTACTGTCTCTTATGACAACATGTTTCGCTTTTATATAACGAACTATGCCGTCCATACTATCCGTACAGACTGAGCATATAAAAATATATCACAAGCGATGCCTAAGAGCCTAAGGCTTCTTATGATTTTCTGATCTCTTCTTGAGGGTATAAGAAGGTAAAAAACAAACGGGGAAAAATGTTGAAGAAACCTGATGTGATTGCACATAGTCCAATGGGTGCACTTCTCCCTTCTATCAGTGGTCCATTCACGTAGAAATTGTCGAGAAAAATAGATAAAATATAAATTACAAGGTATCTAACACCTGCAGAGTAAAACTAGTGGTCATGTTTATTATTATCGGGATAACGTTAATGGAAATTTATTGAAATGATGTTTTTTTTTATATATAGGTACGGTGTGGGAATAATTTTGCCAAAATGGAAATTGTAAGCCCTTTGTGGGTGGTGTCACCTAATATGAAATCCCATTAAAGTGCAATCAATCAAATTCCTTAAATCAGCAACCCCAAAAACCGCATGTACCACCTATCTTAAAAATCTGAATAATGTTCGTGTGTTTCGTGTCCGTCATATCAAAATTCTCTTGAATTTCTTCCAGAAGATGAATAGCGCCAAAAAGTTGCACATTTTGGTTGTGTTTCTAATTTATTTGCAATTTTTTATGGCTTGGTTAACCTTAAAAATCGTATCTTCCATTTCTCCACTTTTGCTAGCTTTGGGCACACTTCGGGTACGGAACCCTAAAAAACATATTTTTTTGCAAAAAGGCGTTTAACCATGTCAACAGCCAATATTCATTCATTCGACAATATTTTTAATTTGTAAAATCAGCCACCACATTTGAATTCAGCGACCCCAAAAATCCCTGCTTTAAAATTTTTTGTAAAGCTCATCGCCATACCACAACCCAGTTACGAAGGGGGACAAAAATAGCTCTTCGTATTACTTGCAATGTTTCACGAAATCTCCATCAATTCCCTACCTGGTGGAAAATGATAATAAAATAAAAGGAAAAAAAAAATAAATTATCATACACCACTGCGGATGCTGCAGCATGGAAAGAATCACCGCAATATTCTTAATTTCATGGAAATAAATCTGACTGTGGCTGGCGCGTGATCAGTGACCGTAATGTGAAGGTACCCATGTACCAGGTCGATATATGCACCTGGATCATGGTACATAGCAGATTGGTTTTCTGATCTGATTATGTCAGGTATTTAATGTCACGATTTTTGCCTCTTCCGTTCGCTTTGTTGTTTAACTCATCACCAGCAAAATTACAGTCGTCATCATCATCAGTAGCAAAGCAAGCAAGCAAGCAAGCAAACAAGCAGCAATGCCCAGGCATCACCACCTGGAAAAAAGAAAACGCGAAGCAATTATACAATCATTCACTTCTGAGAGGAAGACACGGAAATCGTGGTTTAATTGATTTGGGAGAGAAAAAAAATTTGAAAAAAAAAAATAACCCTGCAACAGATTAACACATGAACTAGATATCGTGCAAACTCAGCCACTAAAGAGCGAATGTCATGCGATTTTCAGTGGAATATTTGCTGATTCACCACTTCTTTTTTCTATGCGGCGGCGCCTTAATTGTTTCGCTGGAAGGAAAGCATAAATCTGTTTGTGTCATTCTCCATTGCGTTCTTTTTTTTTAACCTTTATTCGAGAAAACGTTTCTATGCTATGTGCAAGTTCTACTTCCGGAGATGACACCATTATCTTTTGTTTTCTGCAGGTGGATTTTATTGCAGGCCTGAATAGATTTGGCAATATTTTCATTTTTTTTATATTTTATATTGTATTTCGGGCGACAAACAACATAATTTTTTTTACGTATGCGTGCAGTGCCCATTTCTTCACTTGGATCAGTTCCTGTTAGCCCCACTAAGTTCCACTGGTTTTCTAATTATTTTCTATTTTACCAGTCCTCTGGTAAGAAATATAAAAATTGAAAATAAACACAGGAATTTGCTTTTTTTAGCCCCGTCCACCTATGTACATAGATGGCCGAGCTAAAGTGATTAACGGTGAAAACACGCATGCAGCACGCATTTAATTTCTCTGAAGCAATTTTCCAAGAAATTAATTTTTAATTATCCACCCGCTATCCCCTTGACATGTTTTCATTAATTCTGTGCACATTTTTCGATTTTACGTGAAAATGTTTACCTGAGGGTTTGTGGGACTGATGGTGATTTCACCTACAGGGATTTCCCACTTCCCAGCCGGTGGAGAATTAATTTTTTAACATCATTTTTCATCATTATTGCTTTGTGGAATTCAGTCCCTAAATGTGTCCCTGTGTGTCCAAAGGGAATATTTTTTCGCTCTACTGTTTTTGAAAAATTCGTGAAATCCTGAAACTATAGACGAGCGGTGGACACCCTCATATCAAGTAAAACAGCTAGAAAAACAAAAGCGTACACCCACCCTCCACTGCATTGAAGAAGGAAGCATCCTAACTGTGTGGCTGTGTTCTTTGCACCCTCCTCAAAAGTCTTGAACTTCAGGACATTTAAGCCCTGCCCTGCTGGGGGGTTTTTTTTCTCGATTTTCGATTTTTTTTTTCCATGTAGCAGATGTAGCAGCATGCAGATGGATTTTGTTTTATGCAGCAGATGTGGAGAGATATCTGATCTTGTTACAGTCCGGTTTCTCGTTTGGCAATTTGGTGCTTTTTTTTCTTTTTTTTGGGTCAAGGAATCATCCCCTTTTTTTTAGAATTTGTGTGGGGAAATTCGCAACAAAATCCGGAAATGCCAAATGGTCCTATTTAGTGCAATAAGTGATAAGGTGCGTCCTGTTTTTTCAGACCCTTACTTAGAATTGAGAAAGACAGTGAATGAGGTCCGTTTGAAAAATGAATTCCTTAATTAACATTTTCTTGCACTTTTTCCATAATAAATAACTGAAAATTACAAAAGACACAGGTTGAACAACTCCAGGTTTTTTTTTCTTTTTTTTTGCTTCATCTATCGTTCAGTGGAAGTCCCCTATCAATAACTGTTCATTTCCACCTGAGGTTTCCTAGCAAGAAAGACAAAAATAACACACATATAACAAAATAAAAAAAACCGGCAAAGGCAACAGCAGCACCAATGCATAACAACTTTTCACTATTTCCACCTTGTTGTCCTCTCTCAGGTGTAATTACCTTGTCTTGTCCCTCCTGTTTCGCAGCGTATACACTAAGATGTAGCGAATGGCTCCTACTGCTGCTGGAGGTACTAGTGAAGTGATGGATGATGCTACAGTGGTGGACAATGTGATCTTAAGCATCAGCCACAAAACCAAATTAAACAAAAATGGGTTTGGATTACGCGTGTTTTAATTAGAAACTAATTGATCTCGTTCCCATCTAAGCATTACGCCATACTTTTAGCTGATTCTCTTTATTTACTCTCTTTCCTTCCCCGCAGGAAGTACACGTCAGTTTAGTGCGCGAATATACTCAGGGCGTCTTTATATTTGCTTTTTTTTTTTAAAGACCTTATTTGGCCTCGCAATAGGCAAAACATATTATTCGTTCCCCTTAAGCCGAGTACGCATTTGAGACGAGGCCGAGGCAAACGAGCGCACGAGGCAGGATTCCGAATCTGGTGGGAACGGGTCCGCACGCCTCGCCTCGGATACACGTACACATTTCGGCTTGCCTCGCCTCGCCTCGCCTCAGATGTGTACTCGGCTTAACAAAAATTTCTCAGTAAATAAAAAAAATAATTCCAGTCTAGTTCTATCCTTTTTGGCCTTGTACGGGTTTTATTTTTTAATTCCTACAATGCAAAAGAAAGACCCATAAGACCATTTAAGATGAAATCTATGAAATTAGCAAAACTACACGGTCTGGGCAGTTATTTACCTCTTCCACACACCGTTTACCTTCTCACCTCTGCATCAAAGCCAAATTGCCATTCAAAGACGTAAAGGTATGCAAGGTATTAGGAGTTACGGTAGTGTGTCGGGCTACGGTCTGGCTAGTTTCATAAACTAACTTAACTAGCCTGGCTAGCCGATGACTGACGAACTGGATGGGCTCTGTTAGAACGGATGTATGCTTCGATGCGCTAAGTTAACTTAATGTATCTTGATGGCAAATCAAGAAGCCCACTAAGACGTTCTAGTTTACACATTTGTATTTGTTTTTTTTTTTGATTATTTTAATTAATTTGCACATTTCGATTTCTTTATACAAAAACAAAAAAATAACAAAATCAGTAAATCCCAAAACCAGTTAAAAATATGTGACACGTCCAAATATTTAGTTTCAGTAAGTGTCAATAAAAAAATAAAATAAAATAAAAATTTAAAAAGTAAAAGTAAGTGAAAATAATAAAAATAAGTGTGCGATTGGATAATTTCTTGTTTCACATTCATTTCGCTTTTTATCGTCGCGCTTATATTTTTCCTTTTGGAATTAAATTTTTCGCATTTCGTAAAAAACAAAAACTCAAAAACCACAATGTAGTAGGTCACAAATTTCATTTTAGGGGGCACAAAAGATTACATAAAAGAGCTAAAACTATAATTAATATGAGTGTGTGTGTTTTTCTTCCTATTTTTGTCCTGAAGGTGTCATGACTCATGACATGGGAAAATATTAAAACAAAAAAATAAAAACAAATAGGTAATTGGATTTTTGTATGTAAGGAAGAAAATCCCGGGAAAAAAAACACTGCACAGATAGACAAAAGAAAATGAAAACGACGCACTCATGGAAGAAAATCCTACAAAGATTTCAAATTAGTCATGGGAATACCCCAGGAAGCGTGATTAGGTGCCTGCACACAATTTCAAGGTGAAGGGTGGGAATGAATCATGTTTCCTTACGGCTTTTTGTGGGAATCGTACCCGCAGGTCGCTGATTGATAGAGTACTTGCTATGAGACATTTTTCTTAGTACAAAAAATATTGTTTCCGTTTTACTGTGAGTGTGTGTGTGGGGGGGGGGGGGGGGGGGGGGGGGGGGGTTAGTACCCTTAATCCCATTGTTGTTGGAGGCTCCCGAGTGGATGGGAAAGTTTTAAATTTTGGCAATTATTATAGAAGATAACCTAAAAATATTACATTACTTTTGATTTCGATAAAATTTGGTACACAGGAGTTTTCGGGGTTAATGATTTTAAATGTTTGCATTCAATTTTATCAACGTAAGACGGCCGTCGCGGCGAATATTAAATTTGTTTCAATTTATAAATAAATTTCGGCAGACAAGAGCTTTTGGGGTCGATCGTATTGTATTAGATCTCTGGTGAGTGTGGGGGGGGGGGGGGGCAATTGGCGTTATCATGGCATCGGATCGTTAGTTTGTTCCCATGTAGCTCCTGAACGACTCGACCGATTTTAGCAAATGAGGTGTCAAATGATTCGCCTTGATTTTGAGAATGTCAACAAGGGTATAAGAAAAATAAAAAGTTAATAATAACAAAATGGCGGAGAATAAACCGAATTTTGCAAAAATTCAGTAAACATTTTCTGTAATGGAGTTGTGGTTTTTTTTTGTTTTTAATTTACGTTGTTCGTAAATGTGTTTTCTAAATATTTTTTTAACTGATTAGTATTCGACGAAGCTAGCCACTAGAATTTCCACTTATTCAGCCGATGACTGGGGGCACCTAGAACTTGACGATACCTGAAATTAAAACTGTCCACATTTTATGATTATGGGACGCACGCTCAAAGCAATCGACTTTTATTGCATGTAACACTCTGGGTTGGGACTTGAACAAAAAATATATAAAAGTGAATTAATAAGAAGCCAGCCGCGACCCGTGGCTGGGCGCGTGCAACAAGTACAAGAGGGAGATTAGCTTATAAAAGAACCAGCATGGACCGATATAACGTAAACAGACAGTGGACAATTTTAGGAGTGGCAATGGAGTGACACCGGGGCGGTGCGGTGCCTGATTCGATTCCAAGAGCAGCATAAACACACCCGGGGCGACACTTGTTCAGCTTTTGTTGTGTAAATTTTTTTTTTTTTTTTATTATTCTGTAGTTTTATTGCAAGCTATTTCCCATCCTTTCTTAAACAAGATTCTCTTGATCAAATTATCCCGCCCCAAATTGCCCCATTGCGCGTATGCCGTATTTCTGTGTGCCCCACACCCAATATCTCCAGCAGCACCATCCACAGCATCCGATGTATCAAAAATGAAAAGGCAAAAGCCACCCAGGCTCCGAGGAGAACGTCATCATGTAGACGGAGAGCGAAATGTTGCTGTACACCATCAGATTCGGCGGTGTGGGGTACCGGGGCCTGTTTGTTTGTTTTTTTGTTGTTCTCTTTTGGCTTGGATTTATTTGATTTGTGTAAATTAAATAAGAAGAAGGAAATCCGAATCAAGCTGATGATCAAAAATAGCCAGGGGCGCATACAGAAGCCCCTGAGCACACACAAAACAGACTTTGAGGAGGTGAGCATTGCTCTGCTGTTTTTTGTTTTTGGTTTTTGATTTTTGAATTTTTTTTTTTTTTATTTTTTGTACTGCAGCCGACACAAGTCAAGCCGTCCGTGGCGGACGCGTGCCCTTTGGCATAATTTCATTTCTGGCACGATCAGCGTGTGGATGGATGAGAGCAAAGGGGACATTTACTTGATTTGAAAATTATGAAAAATATGAAAATTACAAGTTAAATAAATAATATGCAATAATATAAAAAGCCAACACCCAGGGAAGGTTCATTGATTTGTTTATTGACCACAGCACACTCGAGAGAATTTTTTATTTGTTCTCTTGTAGGATTGGTGGCAGTGAACCATAATCGTTTAGGCGATAGAATTTATCACATCTACCGTTAATCGCTCAAATCAAATGATAATGAAAACAAAATAGAATTCTTTTTTTGTTGTTGTTATATTTGCCTTTCTATCACCGCCGCCTTGGGAGGAGTGTAGTAAATTCGGCCCCATTGAAACTGAGGGAACCTGTTCTCAGCATAATTTTACATTAAGTGCCTCACCTGTGTGACGTTTTATTTTTTTATTTTTTTTTTTCTTCATTTTTCTTTCCGTTTCTTTGATAAAGCAATAAACGTGTTTACACAGAACATAACCACCTCGCTGTATTGATTGCATGTGAAACGGTGAAACAGTGACAACAAGCGATTGACTATATGCTAATCGTACCTACAGGTGAAAAATGCTCGAGACGTTCCCGATTGTATCTGATTTCTTGGAAGTTAACTGAACAGCAGAGAAGAAGAAATTAAAAAAGAAATTTTTTTTTATTTAAAATTCACCAACGTAACGCGGCGTTTTTTAAAAATTTATCCATTCATCAAGCTGGGAGGGGAGGAAGTTCAGGAAATATTTTATGGTATTTGTGTTTAGGAAACGGAAAGGTCGAAACTTTGGGACCCCAGAAAAATTATTTTTTTTTGTGTCCCAGCATGTGAGGTATCATTTCCTTTTTTTTGTTGAAACTTCTCTGATCAGGTAGGCATTTTCTCAAGATATTCCCGAGAGTTTCCCAAAAACTATTTTTTTACATTACCAGGATCGAAATATTAATCCCACTTGCCGAGTGGGATTTTGTCGGGATCTTCATTCCCCGTTTATAGAAAGTTTCGATCCGGAATGAAGTTCCTTCCTATAAACGCACCACTAGTTTTGATTTTCATTGCAATCCCTTAAAGTTCAATTTTCTCGGCAGCCATTTTGGGTCCGCCATCTTTAATTTTGGTTATTTTGAATTCTGCAATCCGAAAAATACAATTTCATAAAAATTGCTTAAAATTGAGGAATTTCGGTCGCCATGTAGGATCCTTTTCAATTCAAAATTTTTGATGGGAGATTCGAAATCAGCGACCCCGGAAACCTCCTGGTGCTGATTTTCAGGGCAATCCCTTGAAGTTTAATTAATTTAACTAGTCGGTGGCCATCTTGGGAGCCGCCGTTTTGAAACCTTACACTTTATCAATAATAACAAATATCCTATATCGCTTTATGTTAAATTGGACTGTGTACTGCCTTGTGTCAAAAAATGAAGGCTATCGATACTCCGATTGCAGTACGAACGACAATCCTGTGTAGGTAGGTATGTACGAGTACATACATCGGCTTCGGTTATTTTCCTTAGAGGAAACGTCGCGCCAATGCCGAGAAAGGAAATACTTTTAAAAATGTGTGCATCGTAATCCTGAGGTATTTATTTTAAGTTAAAGTAGGCACTTTGACCCTTACGCGTCTAAGACTAAGTCTAAAGCGTGTCGTAATTATTCACCAGACGCCGCCGCCTTAGAAACAGAAATTCCTATTGTAAACTCCCTTAAGTGTTTGGCCATTCAGAAAAGTACCCGAAAAAAAAGAGAAACTCTTGACTTGAGGAACCCAGATTTTTTGTTTTGTTTTTTTTTTGTTTGGTTGAAGCCGCTTGGGGGAAATCCCAGTCGTCTGTCATCGTCGTTAAAATGAAATTTTTTTTTGTGACATACTTAGCCTGCTAAAAGAACAGGACCAGGTCCTTTTCACACTTTTAAGGACCAATTTGTTTTATGTATATGTACATTATGTATATGCAGGGTGCCGCTCGATGCGGACTTTTTTTTCCTCTTCCAACGCAATTGCCTTAAAAGTAAATCATATTTCAAGTTGAAAGTATTTCTGGCATTTTAGGCATTTTACTCATCCCCATCACGTTTGGAGGAAAAAAAATTAATTGCGAGTACATCATCTGTGCAAAAAATATTGGGCACAATCGGGCAGGGTTCCACGGAATAAATTGCTATTTCCACCAAACCTACTTTCCATCTAGGTAGTTTTAGCTCACATAATTTCCTCGCATAGTTTTTCCTAACAATAATATAAAAAACGGCTGCTTTAAAGAATAGAAAAATTCACAAAAACAATCATACGAGAATTTTCAGTAGAACGAAAATATAAGCAAGCATCGATCGAGAGCATTTAACTCATAATGACAGTAATTCTGGTTCAGCCAAACACCTCCTCCTAGGTACAGCGGCCGCCACCACCGTCAGCTGGCAATAGATACTTAATAAAATACTCGTGAGAGAGGCACTAAGCCAGTAAATAAGTATCTATTCTAATTCTATGTGACTCTCCGAGATGTTCAAGTGAGCAAACTCTTCTGGGCCAGCAGCACTCGGTCGACGGTCAGTGCAGGGAGTTATATTCTTCGCTGGGCTCGCGGTGGACTGGGCGAGTCTCTCTGACTTACTGATGATAATTATGTTCAGTGTTCTTGTCAAGCCATGTAAATGCTTCACCACCCATCACTGGCTGGTATGGCAAATTATATATTTTGCTTTTAACAATTTGTCGGAATGTGCGGACGGAATGAAATGATTGTTTGGTTTCTAATTTATTATTTTTCTTGCTGATTTTATTTCAGTCAGAACTTATTTTCAAAATTTCGTCCAGTTTTCTTTAAATTTTATTTTTGCTACTCTGTCTCATTTTTTTTTTCATTCAAATTTCTCATGGCTCGTTTGTACGTTTCTAGTGCCTGGCGGTGGATTTGGCGGAATACAATTCGTTACATACTATTGAAATTATTCCTAACTAAATGTAGGGTAATATTTAAACGCGCAAAATTCATGCAAAATTGGTTAAAATAGCAATTGCCTTAAATTGGACACAATTCATTTTTTTTTCTATTTAGGTAGCTCCTATAAATTTTTCTGTTTTTCAATTTTTCTACTTCTAATTCGACTATCAGTTATCGTCTTCAACTTTAAGTTTTTAACGGTTCATTTTGATTTTGATTTGTTATCTATATATTGTTTTTGATTATACTGTAAGTGACACAGTAGCGTCTCTCAGGGCTGTAGTACATTTGGATTATCTTTTTAAAGATTGGCGACTTAAAGTTGTTACCTAATTAAGAAGTTCGATTTCTGGACGGTACATGTAGGTGTGGTAGTTTTTTCCCTTTTTATATTTTGATTTTTGAAGTAGTTAAAATTTCTCTTTATTTTAATTTGTTCACTTTTTTAATTTCTCAATTTTTATTATTTTAAAGGGGAAAACGCTCCATACTGTGAACCCTATCCTGGCACGATTCTTGTATCCTTGGCCCCAATTTTTGGCAACGGGGTTCGAAACATTTTGCTGTGCTAATTAACTCCACCAGTAGTTTGTAAAAGAAAAATTAACTCCACCGGCAGCTTGTAAAAGGGAAATTATAATAATATATGTAATAGAATTTTCCTAAAAGTTACGAACGTTAAGTGGCTCGCGAATTGCCCTATATCTCGAAAACGGGTCGAGATAGAATTTTTTCATTATATTTCCCAGGGGTTATATCCACTTGTAAATCCGAAAAAACCTGTTTTTTTGTGGATTTTTTGTGAAGAGGCTTTTTATTCAAAAAAATACATAGAATAAATGTACATATAGCGAATTTAATGTATTTTAAGAATTCGCGATGTATTTACAAAAATATTCGGTTCCGTTGTTCCTGTAGTAGATCTCCTAGAGGACCTCCACAAAAAAGTGTCTGGCGGTGAGGAAGATATCTCTGATCCAAATTATCTGAAATAAAAAACCCCGCATGATTTATTCTCAGGATAGATGAATACAGGTAATGATCGATGGAATAGTCAACATTTTGATTTTTGACAAAATGGCGGCTTCCCAAAGAAAAAAATCGTTTTTTTTTTCAAGAAAATTTACAATTTAAAGGGACTTAAAAACTTATTGTCAGAAACCTTATTGCTTCGATCATTACCTGATACAAGTATCGAAGAAGATTGTGTGAAAATTTCAAGCCGATCGGTCCAGCCGTTTTGTAGAAATTTTCCTCACCGACTTTGAAAACACCGTTTCGAGAAAAACGCGTTTAAAGTTTTGGTGACCATTTAAACTACTTTCAAACGCTCGGAGACGTCTTTACAAATACGCTAATTTCTCCGAAACTATTTGCCGGATCAATGTGAAATTTTCGGACGATATTCTCAAATATATGCACATTCAAAATATGCAACAAAAAAAATCGATTTTTTCAAAATTACAAGTGGATATAACCCCTTTATTAGCACAGCAAAATGTTTCGAACCCCGTTCCCAAAAATAGGGGCCAAGGATATAAGAATCTCCCTCCTATCCTTTCAAAAGATTTTCATACAATTATAGCCCCTTTTTTGGGTTTTTATTAAACGTAATATATTTTATTTTCTGAACACTCTCTGCTGATTTAGCCCATCGGATGTTTTTTTTATTTGTTTATTTATTTTATTTAATACTAGCTTGCCCGGACCCGGCGTTTCCCGGGATACTATTAAATTTGTATTCCTTTATTTTACAGCGCCTCCCTACTGCACCACCGGCTCTCCTATGTGACCCAGCGTTTTCCTACTTGCGTTTTGGACATGTTTTAGATATTTTCCAACAGTACTATTAGATTTAGTTTTCTTCATTTTACACCACCTCCTTATTGCACCCCCTCTCCTATATCTCCCAGCGGGGTGCGGGTGGTCTCATATTTAGAAATTTGAATAGCAGATTCGAAATCAGTGATCCCGAAATTTAACTTTTTCGGTCGCCATATTGGATCCGACATCTTGAATTCCAAAATTTTGAATGCAAGCTCGAGATCTTGCGACCCCGAAAACCTCCAATTGCCTTTTTCATAAAGATTCCTTGAAGTTGGAAAATTCGCTTCCTATACAAAACGGAAATTACGATTTTTTTCGATTTTCCGGCTTTTCATTTGGGGTTTCCCGAATTTTCTTTTTTTTAAACCTCCCCTGTATTATAGCGAACAAAACAAAAAATAATTATCGAAATCGGTCAAGCCGTTTTTGAGTTTTAGCGAGACTAACGCACAGCAATTCATTTTTATATATATAGATTATACAATAGGAATGAAATAATAAGGTGCTGAAATTCGAGATTCATTCAACTATAATATTACTATTTTGGCATTGCCAAACTGGAAAAAACTTTTATCGAATTTACATTTGGGAGAAAGCTATTTCATGTGAAATCCAGTGAAAAGAAATTACAAATTAGCTTTATATACTACTTAGGCTACGGTTATAAAAAACATCCTATATGCTGTGGTTAAAGGGCACTGCATATTCCGCCCGACCCAGGCATGTAATTTGCTTGTCCAGCCCATTAGGGTATCCCATCGACCTGACAGGATGAAAATCCCAATGCAATGTTTATGAATTAATTCGGTTTTAATTTTATTCATGCACATGCGGTCGAATTGGTATATGTATTATGTGGCGGGTGCAGCAGCAATAGGAGCATAATCGTCATCATCATCATCGACGACCCCTCATCACCGCCACCCTGCGGTAAAGTGGCAAAGATACATATATTGGTGGCAGGGGTGGGGTGTAGTGTAGGCAAAATGGCTACGCATCTCTTTAATCAATTTTTCACACATTCCTGAGCCTTCATCAATTTGATCATTTTGCACGATACTTCATTCCTAATCGGCCACACGTAGTATTTATTCGTTAGAATGGTTGAAACAAAAATACGTTTCGATTCCAGCTTTCTGAAGTGCTTTTAGACATGCATTTAGAATTTTGTCTAAACCTGCAGTCTGTTCCAAAATAGGATAGAATGATTTAAGCTGTGATATTCAATTCTCTGATTTAATGCTAAATAATATCGTAACGCCAATCGCCCTTATAGAAAAATAAAACAAGCTGGGAGGGAAATTTTTAAAACAACGCTCTCATGTATTGTTTTTCCTTGGTGAAATGCGAGTAACGCCCGGTAGGCGGCACAAGCTTCAAGGGAAAAGGTGGCAATTTTTAAAATTCGATATTCAATTTTTTTAATGTATGCTTTGAGGAAAAAGTGTTTACGGTAATCATAGATTAAATAATTTAAAAAAAAAAGCGATAATTGTTAATTTTTCCAATGCCCTTGACTCACACAAAGCAAGCGGGTCCCCTTGAATGACTTAAGAGTCATTTTTCATAATTTTCCCCTTGAATAGGAACGACATCCCGTTCATGGATATAAGATGTGGAAATTCGATAAAATTAACGAACATTGTCTAGACGACTAGGCGGTGTGAGCAGTGTGAATGGGGCAACAGGAACAGCAGTGAAGGAGGGCTGATTTTTCGTATATCGCAGTCGGTTAGTTAGTTAGACACCCGATTACTCATTTTTGATTCCGTGGGCTAAAACAAATACTACCCTTAAAATCTGGCTCGCGGATATATGTACTAATACTATCGCCTTGTTGCCCTTCCCCCTAAATCCCTGCAAAAATAAATAAAACATTTTCACACACACGGCGGTGGTGTGTGTGCCTGGGTTGGTGTGCAACTACCCTCGTACTAATTAAACTCACTCAAGACTCGTTGGTAGGTGCCTATTTGGGTCACGCTAATTAAACAATTGCGCAAATTGGTGTAAACATATTCGGTGAATTTATAAACAAGCCAAAACCACTCTACTAGGAAGTCGCTCAATTTTCTTCTGCACTATCTCAGGGAAAATTGTTTAATTGCATCTTAAAAAAAAACGAAAAAAAAAAATTCATTGTCCAGCCCAGCCAACCGGGCGACAATTTTACAATTTTCTTTAAGTGGCTTGGAATGGGCTCTCGTTCTGCTAGTTAGCTTCCCTTGTAGTCTGTAGGCTGTGATGTGAGAGAATATGTTTCTCTTCAAGAAGACGTCGTGTAATACCCGAAGTTTTTTTTCCCCTACTTTCATTGGTATAAAAACAAAAAGGAACAGGTAAAGTTTGGGGTCCCGTTAACTCGAAATACTCTCACAGCACTCAGCTTGGAAAAAATTTAAAAATACAATTTTCTAATCGAAGAGCTGTTTTGTTTAGTCGAGTTGTTCACATATGCAGTTCCGTTTCGGTTAGATAAACATGCCGGATCCCCCCCTTCCCTTCTCGTTTTTACCGTTATTCTAAAAATTTTGATTGGGGTACACATTTCCCAACCCATATTTCCCACTTTATAATTCTAAAGGGACATTTTTCCGCATGAAAACATTTCCCAACAGCCACTTTAAGAAGACGTCAGTGGGTGGACATTTTGTAAAAGGCAAATTTCAGGAAGTAAAGTGTTTTGTTTTGGGCGGCGAAAAAGTGACAACGCCTTGTTTGACTTCAAAAAAAAATAGAAGTGGGGGAAATTCAAAAAGTGGGGGAATAAAGAATGGGTGGAAAATGAAATCTATTGGAAATACGAATTGGGGAAATGTGACCCACTACCAACATTTTGCTTAACGCTTATTCCCTCAGATATTTTCCATATTTGCATTCATTAATTTCGTTTAACGGTAACAAGTGCAAAACCTGAAAGCCTTGTAAGCGAAACCGAATCCTCATAACTTTCGTTTAATTCAAAAATTCTCTTCCCTCTCAAAATGGCAAGGCCATAACATCTGTTTTCTCATTTTTTTTTATGCTATTACGCAAGTGGATTTCAGTTGTAAATATTTTAAATTGTTCGATAAAAATTTATTGGCGTTGTTGTTTTGTTTTTTCGGGTCTAAATAGCTCTCACAGCCCTCCAGAAATGTTGCGTATATGAGCAAGACCACTCACCAGGGAAGAAAAAAAAAGTTTTAATGGGTTTTAAAAAAGTGTGGGTGGACCCTTGCGATAAATATCTCCTTACGTCGTTTTTTATTTTCACCCAAAGCCGGCCGTTAAGTGATGTGCAGCGTATCATTCCCGTCGTAACCTTGAGGGAATACCATATGTCCCCCCAGTTCTCCAAATGTGTGTTTATTTATAATCTGAGCGCAAAACGACATGAACATGCAAATATACAAAATCAAAAAAAAAAAACATAAAAAACAGAACGCCTTCCGTAGGAGTGGTGAAAGATAGGTAGGTGATGGCAACAAGTAAAATATGTAGAAGAAAAAAAAAATTACTGAGAGTCTTGTGTGGGTTGTGCAACGTGAATAATTCTGGGAAAGCACCTGCCATTGACCGAGTTGATATCGGTTATCAAAGCAGGTGATTAGTTTTATGGCAATTCGACGTGATCGTGATCGTAGATACGCGCGCACTGGATTAGGCCTTTATCGGGGTTACTGCGCAATCAGTGAATAAATTCGCCTCGCTACCTGCGATTAGAGTGATGAAAATCATTTCATTGAAAAAATGAAATATAAAAAAAATTGTAAGAAAATAAAAAATGACGATCGAATAAATGTGAAGCGGTTTGCGGAAAAATGCAAATGAGAACAAATATTTGGAATATCGTCATGAATTTACTATGCTGCTTTTCTACTCCTTTTCAACCTTTTCAACCTTTTCAAAACGCGTGGATGCAAAGATGTTTGTTAGTCAATCACGCCTTAACGATTGAACGGATTTGGATGAAACTTGGTGGATAGATAGTTTATGTCCTAGATTAGAGCATAGGCTACTTTGTGGTGAAGAGTAAGGTTTCTAAATTGCGGTTTCAAGATAGCTGCCGAAAAAGTTAAGGTTTAAGCGATTACCATGAAAATCAGCACTAGGGGGTTTTCGGGGTAGCTGATTTTGAATCTGCCATCCAAATTTCCCAACTCCAAATGTCGAATCCAATATGGCGACCGGGATAATCTCGGGAATGGCCTAACCAATTTCAATGGAATATTTTGCCGGGCACGATTTAAGCTAAACAATTTTCTTAACCCCGCAATTGTTTTCGGCTGCTGCGGGAGAAATGAAAAAAAAGTATCCGTGCCTGAAACAAATTCATACATTGTGCAATAGTTTACATTTGCAAGTACAGAAAACCCGAGCAAGGCATGGGTAACTCAGCTAGTTTAAAGATAATTTAGAAAAATTGGATATGCGTCTTTGTAACTCTAGTCGTCACCCCCAGGTGAGTAAGCAGGAGCATCTCCAGACACAATAAACTGCTAATTGATACTCCTACATTAAAAGATCGATAGACATAAACAAAGCAGTAAAATCACCTTGCGCTGCATTAGGGCGAGCTGCCTTGGGGGTGTTAATTACGGCGGTGACTAAAAGCTTCTGTCAAAAATCTTTTCGTCACAATCAAATCGGTCTCCATCCACGTGGATGATATCGGGTTGGCATGGCCTTGAGTGCATTGAGTCATAAAAATAATTGGGTGAAGTCTCTGGGTGTAACCCAGCACCAGATGGAGAGGGATTAGAATGGGAATTATTTCGAAAATCCCGAAAAGGAAAACAGAAATCATCTTGACGAGATAAGTAGGTGACAAACATCTTAAAAAAAAAAAACCCACCGTCCTTGCCCCCGTAAACACCCATTAGCGTTCTTTTGCCATGAAAACGTGTGGAAGGTTCCTTTTTACTCAAAATACAAACCTTCGCTCAACAAACATTTTCCGAATGCTAAAATATTGTCCAGCTGAAGAAAGCACGTATGTCTATCTGTAAAACGTGTTCCTGCCCCCAAATATATGTATATGTAAATATTTCGCGTGCGGTGTGGCGAGTCGCGTCATCCTGCTGAAACCATATGTCATTTACGTCCATTCCATTCAATTCCGGCAAACAAGTCTAGCGAATTGTCACATTTTCTCCTTTTTGCCGCTATTCACCTATTTGGTTTACAAGATGCTAGCCTACGAGAATAAGTCAGTTCTTTTCCTGTCCTGTCCCTTTTTCCTTTTTTGGGAAAGTATTTTTTTTTATTTCATTCAGTCTTTTTTTTTCTAAGGGGAATCGGCGAAAATGTTAAAAATGTCGGAAGGAAAAATTCAGCAAAGTGTAGGTAGGGGGTGGTTACACATTTCGTGTTCTCTATATCCCTTTGGCGGACCTTTGGCAGAACAAAAAAAAAAAGGAATTACAAATGCTGTTCAGTACTTTTTCCCTAATTACAAATTACACACAATTTCTGCCTTTCCAGGGTGTGGTCGGAAAGATGGAGGGATAGGATTTCAGTAGGTGAGGGTGAGGGTGCAAATAACTCAATTAAAGGTGGAAGGTTCTCCCCAACATGTTTCCCATTTGCATAATATTAAAGCGCATTAAGTAGGCATTCTTGGCAATAAAGGCGTTGCACGCTGGGAATATTACCCGCCATATACGGTATACGGGTATACCCCACGATTAGGAGGAGAGCTCTTACATGGCAAGGAAAATGGATTTTAATTGAAGGGTTGAGCCGAACCCTTGTATGCTTAAATCGGTCTCATTGTATGGGTCAAGCGTGTGCCAAGAAAATTATATCCCTGTGAATATATTCAACTAGACGGCTCAAAAAACCCTTAACAGGGTGCAGCCGACTGGAACATCGTTCCGACGCAGCCGGAATGGCCTGCCTGATCATCAAAGTGGGAAGCACCCCCAAAAACGTGTGCAGCTTGACACGAAATAGTGCAATTCTCAAAATGCATACATAGGTGCATGCAAAAAATAAAAATAAAAATTAAACACACAAAAATTAGACCGAAACGGCTTACTGTCGCGTCAACTTTATTTTGCAAGAGATGAAAGGGGTTCAGGGTGCTCCTTCGTCGAAAGGTTAAAACAAATGGTGACGGGAGTTTTGCGGGCACGATAACCATTGTGGTGGCGTCTTCGGTCGGGCGAGGACGCCGGATTTTTTTTTTTTTATTGTGGAAAATTTAATGCCACACCACCACCCGGGTGTTGTACCTACATCAGGCGGCGACCTGGTACGGTTTAATTATTCATCGCTTTTTAGGGGCGCCGTACACCCATTTATCCCTGTTGTTCCTTTAAAGGATTATGCCGCATACATTTTTTTTGTTTCGATCCTTTGGACACATCCAGCAGAGGAAGTTGCGCAATAATTGCGCAAATTTTAATACGAGCGATTACCTTAAACAAAATCTGGTCAAGTGCGAGTCAGATTCGCGCACTGAGCGCTCCGCACAATATTAACATTTTATTCATACTATATAATCTATCAATTATTTTCACACATTCATCGAGATAAAGTCTTCTCTCGTCGATGGTAGTTAGATTTAGAAAGGAAAGTCTATCAGGGTAAGGAACGTCAGGTTGTTTTAGCACTTCTTCTTCTTTTTTGTCTATTTTGTTTCTATTTTGTCTATTTTGTTTTGATGATACGGTGACCAAATAAAATGTTCAACTTCTTCCAATAGTGTTGAGCTAATACTACAATCAAACGTAATACGGGACTTCTTAAAGGTATAAGTCATTTTAAAGGATTTAGCAACATTTACAATCAGTCAGTTAGTCAGAATTAATTATCGTGGTCAAGTAATTAATAAATAAAAACAAAAAAAAATAGTGGCGGACCGAAAATAGATCCTTGTGGAACTCCAGATAGCGGTACAAACTCGAAGGATGTGCACCCCGAGAACACTACATGCATTTTACGATTACACAAATAGGATGAGAACCAGCATAACAAACATCCCCGTAGGCCATACATAATTATATCTTTAATTTACTTAAAAGAATATCATGACTAACATGATCGAATAATATAACATGGAGGACTTTGGTTATTTCTTTATGTACCAATGTTTGCGTTTATTTTCCAAGTGGTACAAAAAAACTATTAATTAAAATTCTCTAAGACCCATATAAGAAAATAAACGCGACTTCAATGCACATTTAAAATAGGTGGTGACTTAAATTGTAGATACCAGGCATGGGGTTGTATTCGCTCCAATTGTTGCAACTCTTTCTGCACTTGACTTTTTTTTTAACAAATTGTTCTGCGCTTTTGTCCCAACAACCCCTTGTTATTAATGACCTATCTTCTGGCCACTTACCAGTCGCTGTTGAGTTCTCTATAAGACCAATGGATCAGGAGGCTCAAGACTTTTTGTATGGCCGTAACTTTAGGGTTCATATCGGGAACACCTTCTCCACTGAACATCTCATTCACCGCAGGAGTTCCCCAAGGCTCGGTATCGGGACCAATTCTATATAACATCTTTACAGTTGATTTTCCTGAAATTGCAAACTGTTCGTATAATTGTTCTTCCCTCCAAGTTGTTTCAGTAAATTTCCAAGAATATTTTTATAATTGGATAATTAAGCTAAACCCGAGTGAAACACACACTGGTCCAAACCCCATACGAGACAGTAGGTGACACGTATACTTTAGGGTTAAAAAAAAGTTATAGAAATTTGTCCAGGAATTACGTGTACAGTTAAATAAAACCATTTCATTTCATAGTTCACTTTTTTAATGATTTTTTTTCTCTTTTGTTTCAGAGATATCAACATAAAAACGTAAGTTTTAGTTTGTTTGTTTTTTTTCTTCCAAATTGGTGCTTGGAATTTTTTATTATGCTATTACAGTTTCTTCTGCGAGGGGTTTTGGCAGTTTTATCGAAGGGGTTTGAATAAAACTGGAAGAACTCTTCGTAATCGGCAAATTACCTCTTTTGAGTTACAAAAAAAAACAAATGTGTGACACTTTCTGCTAAAATCATATTTGACTGAATTATTTCAACCATATTTTCAGATTCCAAAACGCGCGGTTGATTGACACGTCCCTTAGGGGTCTTAAAAGAAGACTGCCGAAACCACAATAAGGAGACCGAATTTCGTTAGTCCCTGATGTATGTACATTGTCGTGACGAAATCCTAGCCGCGACTTGTAGCACACAATTGTGCAGTTCTCAAAATTCACTGCCAAATGTTGTGTGCCACGAGTCGCGGATAGCGATTCGCCACGACAATGTACATCAGTCAGAAGCTAACGCAAGTCAGTCGCCTTATATGTAGTCATCTTGGTTTCTTCCCTATTTACAAATTGTTCTAAAATCGCTTTCGTGAATTATATTGTAAAGAATTTGTTAGCTTCTTCACAACTCAACCTCAGGCACTATGTCTGTTATTCCAATAAGAAAATTATTTTTCGGACCTCACCGTGGTCTCAGCTTAAATTAAACATTTTTTCATTGTCTCTGCTTTATGTCAATAGACTAGGGGTGAAGTATTTTCATTCCAGAATTTTAGATATCCTCCCCAGAGGTCTCAAGTTCAATCCCACGGTGGGTTTTTTGGTAAACTGAAAAATACGGAAGACCCTCGCAACTTGGTTATGTATTTAATTTTTTTTTGTTGTGAACTCTGATCTGATGACGTAAGACAAACATTTAGCAAACGAACAACAAACGAGCCCAGACATTGTGGAAAAGAGTCAATATTCGGGAAACACCTGTCCCATATTCATTTTGCAAAATCAAAAATCCTTACGCATCATCACGCATCATGTGACATTTGTTGCCCTTTCTCTTCTTGTCCCCGCCTTTCCCCGGTTTCAACAAAATCCAAAATTCGATTAAATAAAAATAAGAACAAGAAAACCAGAATACCAATGTATCAAAGAAAAGATCAATTTTCGACTAAAGTCACCTTCGGCCAATAAATAAATGACCGGCCTAATTTGTGAAACGTGAGAATATGCGAGATTTACGTTTTCCTCCAGGTAACCTCTTATTTTTTCACAGCTGTAAATTTTTCTCTTATAGTTATTTGGTAATGCCCTGCGAGGACACCGTGATAATTGTCCGCTTTTCATTGTGTGCACGACGCGTTCTTAGAATACAATGGTCGTGGATTTTACCTGAAGGAGGAGGATTGAGAAATTGGCACGTCGTTTCCTAGAATCTCGAAAGAAGGAGAAAAAAAGGTTTACAAGATATGGATGTGCCCCACTATGACATAATCCTGCAGGTGGTAATTGCTGTGGGAAATTGACGGTGTAGAATTTAAGCACGAATTTCAGCAGGATTATGGCATCTGATCCTACTGTTAGGTCACGTTTGTGGACATAAGTTTCATAAAACAAAAAACCTGAATAGGGTCTTTTAACAAGGCCGCTCGACTTTCAAATATAAATAAAATAAGTTGTGTGTGAGATATCGACTCCACTTTTATTTTATTTGAAAGAATATTTTATGGCATTAACTGTGAAATATAACGTCGTTCAAATTTACGTCGCGACTTTGATTGGTGGCACGTATTTGGCAGTTTACCCAAAATTTCGCTAAAAACGGCGAGCGCTACAGATCTTTTTGATTCTTTTTGTGGCCTAAACTGGATGATGTAGATACCGATGATATGTGGTTCCAACAGGACGGCACTACTTGCCACACAGCGCATGCCAGGAATAACATTTTGCACGGGTCATTTAAGACTGCCCACAGAGATTGTGCAATTTAACGCGATTAGACTTTTTCCTTTTTTTTTGGGGGATTTTGGGGATGTTTGAGGTTATATATTCGAAAATGGCTTTTTTTGGCTACTTTTGAAGTCATGCACAGGACGCACAAAATGTTTTTTTTTGCTATTTTCGTGCTATAGTAATATATGTATCATATAGTACTACTCTGCCCCTTTAAAATGAGCTGTCGAATTGTCATCCAGGATTTTTCCCCGCAAAGTTATGGCCATTTCAAAATTTAATTTCAAATTCTACATCAACGTCCCCAAAAGCCAGTAGCGGAACCTGGGGGGGGGGGGGGGGGGGGGCTAAGGGACTCAAGTATTTGAGTCCTCCCGTGGAAAATCTTAATCTAAATATTTACCCTCACCAGGGAAAGACCCTCCCAAATCAAAATCTTGAATCCGCTATAACGATGCAGGGCTTGGACTTGATGCTGTGATATCAAACGTTGAGTTTGTTCCATTGTGTGGATACAGTGGGAGTCAAGGTCAGATAATTTAATCTCTCCTTCCCCGCAGACACCATGGCATTAAAATTAGCTAAGAAATATCTGTCGCAAAATGCACCTGAAATTAGCATGTCCATTTCTCTGCAAATTTTGCCCTAAAACGACACTTGACTTTAATCATTTGGCTTTTTCGCCACTTTCAAGGTGACTGCCATTTTCTTTCTCTTTTTTTTTCTCTAAATATAATTTGTTTCGTCTCGGTCATCAACACTTTTTTTTTCTGTTTACTTTTTTTTTACTTATTTTTGCCGACAAATAAAAATTAATTTAGAAAAGAAAAAAAACGAGAACACGGTCGCATTGTAACTATCAAAGAGCAGCAAAATGAATTAAAAGAAATGAAAAAAAAATAAAAAAAAAAATAACACCAGCTGAGCTTGCGCTCAATTCGCGAAGGAAACTGAAAAATCTTCGCGGTCTCCGACTCCGCGCATAATTAGACGGATGAACCTCGTGATTTGTGTCGTTTTAGAGCTCTTCATCGTAAAGTAATTGTGATGGTGAGTTAGGGAAGCTGCTGCCGTCGTCGTCGTCGTCGTCTTAATCGCTTATCGTTTTCGTTGCGGCAACACGCAGGTGTTTTTTTTTTATTTTTATTTTTTTTTTCGTGTTCTTGAGGTGTAACAGCGACGAAAAAGTAACAACCGACATTTTCCAGGGAGCAACGGTGAAGTTTTGCATTGTTTTTAGCAGTATGCTAATTTTATTAATAAAAAAAAAACTCTCCAATTCGCGACGGGGTACAACAGAGTGGAATAAGAACAGCAAAAAATAATTAAAATCCGCTGAGAAGTGAATCGAGAAGAACTTCTCAGCAAAGTAAAACTAGCTAGAGTTCTGCTCTATTTCGGCTAAAGGCGCTAAATTCCAGGGGGGGGTCGGGATAATTTTTGTGTCTGCTTTTTCAACAGGTTTACCACCTGTGCAAAATGAAAACACCGCACCGCGCTGTGGTTTATGGTATGCCCTGGGAATATTCTGTTGATAATTGAAACTGTTCTAATTTTGGAATGTTGCTCCGAGCCTATTCCCGTTATTTATTAATTTCCCTGGACAGCCTCTCATGTCAGTTAGTTAATTCCGGGAAAAAAATTTGAATCGATAGATGCCTAAAGGTGACTCCCAGCGAATTGGTGAACGCGATCCCATTCCCAGCCCTGTTTTATGTTGGACTACATATAGTCGCATACTGTGCAGCTCCACAGTCTATCCCCAAAAATATTTACTCTAAGCCCCTTTCCCCCCGCGCCCCAGCGGATTTCTTGCCATGATCAGTTCTCGATAGGAGCCTTGGGTCAACATACTCAAAATATAGCGCATTTCTGCTCGATTTTTAAATTTTTTTGGCAGTTATTTCGATTTCCTTAAAAATCCTGCAGAACGTCTTGCTTATCATGTATTCATGCCACTCAACCGAGGAGACATTTCTCCTCCCTGCATCCGACTCAAATATCACTCAACATTTGAATTATAATGTAACTGTTAGAATTGTCCGTTTCCTCTTCCCCTCCACTAAGGACTCTCAGTCTTCAGACCACAGTTCAAATTTTAGATGCACTCTGTGCGGATCAGATCGCTCAGCACTGCGTTCAGAGTGGAAAAATTGAACTGAACTAATTTAATTGGTCGCGTGTGACCGTGTTGGAGGAAGTGTGCAAATTTTTGCTCAATTTAATGTGAAAGTGTTTTTTTCTTTCTTTTTTTCGCGAAATTTTGTGTACTGGGCGACGACGCGACGACGACGATTTTCAACGGTGTCGTGCATCGGACAAGGTATTAGCTCTAGTTGCGAACGACGTGGGAATGAAACGAAATGTCCATTTCTCCTACTGTGCGACTTCACTGAAAAAGGATTACTCAAATTATGTAGAAGAGCTGGTAGGCGTATAAGATGCCTTTCCGTTGCGGCAAGGTTCGAGACGTTGATTAGTTGTTCGATTTCCAATATTACCACTCAAAATGGTACAGCAGTTCCCAGTCTTATGTCTAAGCGGTGCTATTCCACTCAAACTAGTATATCAGTTCTAAGGCGCTGATTAATTAATTATTCTAACTGAACCACAAGGATATCGTGAACCATGTACACGTTGCTCTGGCGGTTTGGTAAAAAATAAATAAATAATAAAGAAATTTATGCGACAACAAACAAACATTTTTGATAGCCGGTGCATAGTCTGAATGCGCCTCGTTTGAAAAATCCTTGGGGACCTACTCGTCTTTTTTACTTTTCGTAAGGCTAAGACCTTTGAGGAACTACTTAAGCAAAAAGAATTAAAACAAAGGCGACGTATGTATTTTCGAGTGCCCGCCATCCGACACTACCAAGTGCATTAACAAAAAATCAGTGGTTACATCAGAATTACAACAGAAGAAATTTGGCATCCTAAAAATTAGGGCGAGAATTTGGTGGGACCCCAAATATTGTTACGGTGAAAATCTGGGACCCTGGGAATTACACCGGCAAGTGTGTGGGGTCTTAAAAATTACAAAGAAAGGAAATCTGGGAAGCTGCAAATTAGAGAGAGAATTTATTGGGACCCCAAATATTGCGACGGTGAAAATCTGGGACCCTGAGAATTACACCGATGTGTAGGGGGCCTTAAAAATTGTAGTGGCAGACAATAACAACAATTTATTACTGCCTTTAATCCAAAATGTAGTTTAGTAAAATTAATTCCCTTTCGTGATATGCCCCCTGTGATTGGTCACCTGGTTCAGCTGATAAGAAGAAGAAGAGGAAGAATTGAACGCAACAGCTTTTTTTTGTCTTTGGGAATTCTTCAAGCGTTTTTGTCAAATGTTAAATGGCCTTAAAAATTATTCGCAAAACTTGATAACATTTTTGGAAGGTATGTATGAACGAACCAAACCAAAAATCGAATAACTGATAATCGTGCGTCCGATAGACCTGAGCTGAATTGCTGGCTAGTCGCTGAGGTAGGAAGGAGCAAGCCAAGGCTATACCACCTAAGTTAAGTGCGCACTAGCCAAAATAAAATTTTAGTATGCAATCTAGGTGCGCATTGTTTTATTTTATTTTTTTTTAATTTTTTTATATTTTTTTGCGCCCATTTATGCTGTTTATGAAAACAAAAAAAAAACAAAAAGATTGTTCTCCTTGCTCATTTTCTCGACAAAATGGCATGCCAGTCGTCGTCACTCATTAAACAGAGGCTCAGTCAATCAATGTCACTCCGAAGGTGAACTGAATGCCTCTGGTCGCTTTTAGGCATCGTAAGTAGCATACGATTGCGCACCTCAGGTATGTAGCGACTTTTTCGAGAGTCGCGCGATTGGAATTCGCTACCAAACAGGTAACGTACAGGCCGCGCACTTTCTGCCCATTTTTATTCATTTTTTGTGCGTTCACCTAACACGGTCAGAGGGAATTTTTTTTTTTTTAATTTTTTTTATTTTTTTTATTTTCTACCAATCGACGTGTATATGGTTGGACCGCACATATTTAGGCCGTTTTCGATAGGTCGACTAATTTCTAGCCGACTCCATTAACTGGCAAGTAATTGCTAGTTTGCAGAGTCGGTTTCACAGTTTTCTGCTGAGGTGTACACGTTACGCGCGTCTTAAACGAAAAACCAACGGAAGGTGCATATTTTCATCGCTTCTTTGCGACCTGCCAAGAAAGGCACTGCTGCGGCTTATGAGGGAAAGTATGTGGCCCCTTCTTACAAGGGGCACCATACGTAAACACGATTTGCTATATGGCCATGGACAGTTCCATCGAAGGGGTCCACTGGCTGAAATCTCAGGTGCGTGAATGATTTACAGAGTTGGGGGCAAGAGGGGTGGGGAAAAATTTGAAAATTGCAAATACTTTGTGACATGCAGTCATAAAAGTTGCGAGACTCTTGAGTGGCTATGGCAACCGCTGGAATAGTGCGCATAACATCCGAGCCATGGACATCGAGACGCTTTCGAAATGGACCTTGAATACTGGACGGGTTTTTTTTTTTGTTTTTTTTTTATTTCACTCGACTTCTATTCATTTGTACGTTTTCTTCTTCTTCTTATTTTTTCATCAAGTCACCCAGCTTGTGTGATAGGAGCAGCTATTTACTGTATGCCCCTTGCTAGACGGCTTGTCTCTCTGGAGAAATATGCTTATTTATTTTTTCATTGAAATTGCTTGAAGTATTTGAGGCTGCTACATTTCATTCACTCAATAGGTGACCTGCGCAAGTACAAAACATTTTTAAGCCACACAACAGAACTTAAAATAAAATCAATTAAATAAATGAAAAGGGAAAATAACAAATTCTGAGCTAATATCAACTCGATCGAGAGATTTCTGACGTCACACGCACAACACAGGAGGTACTATGTGGTTTGTCCGGATGTTAATGCCTACAGCCCGACTGGATTTACCGATTTGGATAAATGAGGTGTCGTTACAATCCTATTAATCCTCCGGGTGTCATAGGCTATATAATGTTACATTAAAAACAAAATGGCGGCCACCATAAGTCAAAATGTCTGACAATAAAAAAAACCAAAAATTATTAATGCATATGGGTATCAAATGAAAGCGTTGGACGAGCACAATACGATAAACTATGTGATGTATTATAATTCTAAACCCAATATGACGGAAATATGACGGATGTCTCCCCCCCCCCCCCCCAGTTAGCGGTATATCTCTTTTTTCCACAACTTCCTTGACATGGGTATCAAATGAAAGGGTTTGAGAAGCAGAATACGACAAAATATGTGAAATCGTTCTAAATCCAGTATAGCTGACCTCCCAAGATGGCGGTTGCATTTTTCTACACAACCCCTTGACATGGGTATCAAATGAAAAGATTTGACGAGCAGAATACTTAATTCAAATTGACACATATGTAGGTACTGTGATGTTCAGATTATGGCCATTTTGTCACACGCTGCGGAACAAATCACTCATACAAATCCAACTAGTTGTTTTACTACATAACGATCTGCGCGACAAAATCCGGCAAACAGTCCTTCGTTTACAAAATAAATTTAGCTTATTTCTCCGATGTGTTTATCTAATGTAAAAAATAATAATAACGGTAAAATTCACAAAAAAAATGATCTGAGAAAATTTTGCAGGAAATGTGAATATTTCTGGAACTTCAGAAAATTGAAAGTTCATTCCCATCTTCGTCTAAAGCTGGAGCCCACAGCAGATTTACGAATAACGTCCCGGCATATCAAATTTGATTACATTGCGTCCACGCAGCGGAACTTTTGAATAATTCATTTCGCTGTTAATTTTTATTCGGTCGTCTCTTTCCTATTTTAGCATTTTTTTTTTTAAATCGAATAGTTCCATCCATTGCCCCTTTAAAATTTTTGATTTGTTGTTTTTTTTTTCTTCGCTATCTTGTCTATCTGATCTGTACCGAACTGATTAATTCTTAACGTTTTCCCTTCAACTTTTAATTGGGAGAAATTTTTTAAGGTGAGGAACCAGTTTTTGTTTTTTTCTTTTTGTTTGGCTCAACTGAGAAAAAATTCGAAGATTTGTTTTCACGCTCATTTTGCGCATTTCTGCATTTTTTTTAGCATTTTTTTGTTATCTGTAGTGCAGAAAGTAACGATGTAATGGAGGGTACATGTTCTGGGTGGTTACCATCCAATTTCCCGAATGCAATTTTCCCGACGAACTCTTTTCCCAACATTTTGTAAAAGGCAAATTTCAGTCTGATCGGCAAAATTGTTTTGTCTGGGGGGAAATTGCTTGTCGGGAAAGTGACCGGGTACCGTTCTGGATAGTCAGAGCGTGTAAAATAAAATTACAAATTAGACGCGGTGGCATTGATGGAAATTATATCACCAGCAATGTCCAATCGCTCGTGCTCGTGCAGCTGTACTTTTAGTAAAAACAGAATAAAATGAATACATAATTCAAAAAATAAAAATAAAAAATTATTACGTCACTAAAGTCGCGGGGAATTAAAAGAAGATGATCCAAAACCCGCCACCCATGCATCCACACTCGCCCACACAAACAAATCACGCCAAGGGAACAGTCGCTGTGTGCCCTCCTCTGCACAGCCCCGTAGCATTTAACTTATCGAATATCCCATCCCCACAGTGGTAACTGCTTTTGAAGTTTTTTTAACATTTTGATTAAGTAACTAAACTGGCACCCTCCCAACCCTTTTCCTACACATTTAATTGAACTAGTTGACCGTTGTCCCTCTTTGATTTCCCATTTGGCCATTTACCCATTTAAAATCTGTCCCAAGTGGTCCGGTTTTCGAACAGGATGGCTAACGAAACACCTGTGAGATGAAACAATCATATAAAAGGTAACATAACCGGTTTACACCACGGCCAATCGCAGCTATAAAATATTGTTGGGAATAGAAGGGAAGATACATACATATGTACATGGTACACGGTCCACGGCCAGCAGCACCGGTGCATCTTCTTGTGCGACTAGACCTATGGCCACATAAAATCATTGAAATTCAACGTAAGAGGCTCAACGGAGTTTGCTGTGAAAGAAAATACAATAAAACCAATTGTAACTTTTGGACGACCCGCCGGAGGGCGATAAATTGGCCGGATAACGATGCGGCCATGATCGAGTTATTAAAATATATTTTGTTTGTTTTTTTTAATAAAAAACAATTTGGGATATGAAAATACTTGCATAAGCGGTCCCAATCCTTCCAGACAACTCAATATATAATTTAATAAAAAAAATTAATTCTTCACACACGAAATTATATCAGTTGCATGACAACGCAAGACCACTTACGGCAAAAGACAAAAATTTGATTAATTTTGCTTTTGGTCGTCTACTATAGCACGCTTACCACTATAGGCCACTCGCGTTGGTCATAACGGCAGATATACATATTTATGCAACTTCACTTCACATAAGGAAACTTTAATTTGCATACGAAGAAAACAGCCGCCCTAAAATAGAAAAAAATGTAAAAGCGTTTTGTAGGAGGAAACGGTTAGTGAAAGTGGCAGCTATTTGAAAATCAAAAATATTAATGAGCCTCCGAACCATTTTAAGTGAAAATTAAAATTGTTAGCCTGAAGCAAGCCAACCCGACGCACGCCGTCGTTTTCCGTTGCATCAGCCTTATCTAATTTTACCTAAGCAAAGTCAATGGAATAAGCCAGACAGCTGGAATTGAATTTAAGGAAGTACTTTTGTTGAGATGCATGGAATGACTTGCCCGGCGCCTAGTAGGGTGGAAATAGAATTTCGCTAAATCGTGTTCAGAGAACAATTAGTTGAGACAAGAGAAATCCAATGTAGTTCTATCGTGAAAATCACCCATAGCCACATGGGTGACGAATGCGCTGCACCAATGGGCATAAAAACTTTATCGCTATAAAAGCAAAAAATAATACGGAAATTCTCCATGCAAATGCACCACATCTGACAGCTGCGGTGCAGCGCATGTAAATCGATACGCTAACAATTGCGCGAAGGCTTTTTTTTAGCAAGCTTTCAAGTTTGAGCAGGCGTTTTCTTCCGTCTTCGATTTCATTTGATTCACTGTATATTTTTTCGTATTTTTTATTTTTTATTTTTTTTTGTCGATTCCGGCACGGGTTAGATTGAAGGCGTGCTCTGAGCCCACACAGAGCGAGGCGATTTATAAAGTAATTATTTTTTTTGTTTATTTGTATTTTTTTACAAGATTTATTCGATGAAGCCACCTCAGACTCGACAGAGGCGCGTGGATGAAACAGTGGGAAATGTGTGATAAATCTGCATAATGCGGCGTGGGGTGACACTCTTGGGCGTTATCATAAAATAAAAGAAATGAGAAAAAAAAAACATTGACGACAAATACGGCTTCATAAAGACGACCGAAACGTGTAGTGTGTTGCAGTAACTCATTCTGGGGGAAGGCTGGGAAAATTATTACGATTTTGTGGGAAGTCGGTTTTTTGGAGATGCTTGTCAATGAACCGAACCGTCAGCCGTTTATTTTATTTTTGGACAACAGAAGATATTTATGTTTTTGTCAGAAGCTAAATTCTGTTAGGCATTTCCAAAATATCTTTAGGAAGTGAAATTTTACCCTGCCGATTTTCCCTTTGCCATTTTTCCCCCTTATAATTTTCTGACTAATAGACTGAAATGTGCCTTTTACAAAATATTGAAATTGACTGAAATACAAATTGTGGAAGATGGCTAGCATTATCCCTATCTCAAAAGCCAAGCGGAAAGGTGAGTCTGATAATTTTAGACCGATTATTATTCTGTTGTCCTCCCAGATCAACGAGTATATTTCTGATTCTGATCTGCTTTCCACTTTTCAGTCTGATTATAAAATAGGTCACAGCTACACTTCTGCTTTATTGGATGTCATCAATAATATTCGGATTGGACTGTAACATACAATAATTACGTGACTATTTTAACCCTACTTGACTTTTCTGAAGCTTTTGACTCTATGGACCACATAAAACTGTGTACCAAATTATACCACCAATTCGGTTTTAACAAGACGGCAACGACGCTTATTTTTTAATTATATTACTTGACAATGCGGTTGCCAGACTGTGTATTTTAACAATAAATATTCGAATTTAGCTAATATCACTAGTGGTGTTCCTCAGGGGTCCTTGTTGGGACCGTTATTGTTTTTTCTCTCTTTTAAATAAAATTAATGTATCTGTCACGAGAATGATTGAAGTCTTACACAAAAGCTGAGAATTTAGGCGTCACTTTTAATGAAGTTCTTTCGTGGAATGACCATGTAGATCTCCAACAGTAAGTGAACTATTTTCAATCACGCAGCCAGGTTGTGGAATGTATTCCCAAATAATGTTAGAATAACGTGAAGCCCACGCGTGTTCAGAAGCCAACTAATTGAGCATTTCAAAATTTCTGTATAGGCACAAATCATAGAGTGTGTCCACTTTTTAATCCACATCTTTCTATTTAAATTCTTCTTCATATCTTTCATATAACGTTTTGTCTTCTCTTTTAGTTAGTTGTTGGTTTTTAATTCTTAGCCCTGTCCGCTTAGACGTCCTAGCAGAAGCTGATTATAACATTGAAGGGTTGGTTTTGTAGGATCAGGATTACATGAAAACTTTTGTCTTTTCGACCACTAGGTAAGGAACGAAAAGTCACCCCCAAAAACCCCTTGTAAAAAATTTTGTGAAAATTCAATTTCGGCTTTCAAATTTTTCGTGCTTTGCGGCATTATAAATTTTGTGATCCGCTCATCGCTCTGATAATAAATGAGGCGGCTTCCAATAATAAAAAAAAATAAACAAAAACGAATGAAATTGGGTCATTTATTTTTCGCTTGATAAATTATAAACAATTTAAAAATTCCTTAAGCACCTGACGGGGTTCCTTACTTCCATCTGAGTTTTGTATTAAAAGAAAATTGAAATTCCCTGCTCTCCAAGAGGCCGTTGCCGTTTTCTAAAAATACCAAAAAATTTTCTGCGGTGGAAGAGGGGGGGCGGCAAAAAAAACAACAACCGACACGATGAGAATAGAAAATTTCAACGAGAGACACTGTCCACCCACCCAATCCCAATCAAGGTCAGGTGCGTTTCAGGCGCAATGTCGTGCCATTAATTTACCCCTGAAAGACATTTATGTGTGTTATAAAAAATTTTCCGGGAATTTTCACACAAAAATTCTCAAATTCCCACCTCCTCTCCCTGTACATATTCTTGTTTTTTAATGTCGTCACGTTGTGGTGAGAAGTTCGTGAGCTTTTTAGCTGAAAGGTGGCCGGATAATTGTTTCTCTTGTTGCGGTAAATCGCCCCGCTTAAATAAAAAGAAAATGGGAAGGAGAAACAGAAAAGAAATTACCCTGCGGTTTTCTATAAATATTTATAGCCCCAGAGGAGCTTGTAAGAATCACGCAGGAGTGCTGCCGCCATGCTGCAATAAACTAAGCCAGCAACTTTCCCCGCAGTTGTAATGAAGACAACTGTCTGCAATGTACAGAGCGGTGCCCCCAATTAGAAAAAAAAATGTCTTGTGGTTTTCTTAAGAAAATAGCAAGACATACTGAAACCGTTAATATTAATAAATCGTCACCAAACTCAGGCGCACATACACATACTATATGTGGCATATGCTGCCATCAGCACTTCGCGGCTCGCGCCATTGACATTGTTAATTTCCTCCTGAGCTGTACGACCGCCTCTCCGTCCCGTTATCATATTTTCTTCACAATTCCTTTCAATTCTGTCTTTTGTCCCGAAGTGTTTTGATTGGAGCAAAACTGTTTTCTTTTTCTTTTTTTTTTTTTTTTTCAAATTAGCTCCACACCCCTGATCGATCCTCACACCAGCATCGTCTCAAGGCTAACGAAGCTGAGCTTGCCCCACATTGGTTTTATTTTTTTTTTATTTTTTTTTTGTGGATCAGTTGTTTGCTCATTTGACGGCCACTTTGGGAACCTATGCCATAAATTGAATGTTCTTTTTCATTTCTTGCTTTGCTCTCACAATAAAATTGATGCCCACAAGTCTGGGGGCCCGTAGTGTATATATGCATCTCCCCATCATCCAATCCACCCAGCCACTGCACCGGGGGGGGACACTCTTGAAAAATTATACAACGAAATCTATCGCACGGTCACGTTGTCCACTAGTGGACCTATACTTTGACTTTGTGATTTGTTTTGTTGCATAAGACGGAAATGAAAATCTACCGCATTATCGCAATTTATTTTTTTTATTATCTTGCTCTGATACCTCATACGCGGAATACAACACAAGGGGGCAAAAAAAAAATTGAATTCAGTGAAAAACGACATGACATTCTCTGACCACTGGCTATCTTGCTGCCAATGATATCAATGACAAAGCACTCAGCTCCAAACAGACTGCCATGTGACAAAAAGTTCGCTGTTTGAAAACTTCTCGTCGTGGCGGCGACGGAGGAAATATGATACCCCCTAGTGGCTTTACAAAAACATAATATGTACATCCCTCCCAAACCGACCGTTGTGAGCAAATTATTATTTTTTTTTCCCCCCCCCGAAATAGCTGACCGAAGCAAAAGACGTGCCTCCATCTTCCTGCGGTTCAGAGTAGGCGCCTTTTAAAAAACCCACCGGTGGTTCCTTGTAATTTTCTTAAAGTCGTCACCGTTCCGAATGTACCCAAACGCACAAAAGTGCAGTACTGCCAGTCCGATTTTGGTCATTTTCGAAAAATGTTAGTGGGCACCTCTTAAAATATTCAGCGGCACCCACCGTTTTTTTCTCTTATTATAATTAACCGGGTCGTCCAGGCACCCCACGTACATTTCGAAAGCAACGCCACCTATAAGATCTATTGTGCTAATTCCATCTGTTATTCTTTTTTTTTTTTTTTTTTGTGAAAACCCCTTCCACATCAAGACCCTTGAATTAGACTACAGTGCTGGGGAGAGCCACATTTTACACACCCATTGCGCGGCGCCATGATGAGCGCTCCGAAGTGTGTCAGCCTTTGGAGACCCAAGGCTAGAGGATTGCCTCTTGCATGGCCTTACCTATTTTATTATTCCAGGATTAGGAAATGGGTTATGTGGAATTTAATTGATCAAAAATCTCTCTTCATTTATTTTTGAATTTGGAAGTTTTGATGGCAGAATCGAAATCAGCTACCCCGAAAACCCCCTTGTGTGAAATTTCAGGATATCCTTTGAAGATTACCGGAGAAGGGGAAGCATATCACTTATTCGTTGCATCCACACCAATTTGTGCTCATGTAATTTTCTGCCCTACCTGAAGAAGTCTGAATTCAAAAAACCCTCGGGACCCACCAGTTCCTTGTACTTTTTTTTCTCTTGAATCGTTCCCCTTCCATTTTGCCCATTTTTCGCAATGCATGATAAATATTAGTGTGGTCCTTTAAAAAAATCCTTCGGGACCTCCCCAATTTTCGAGCTATTCGTAAAGTTTAGGGCTCTTGGGAAAGCAAATGATTAAAATGTCAAGTTGAGGTTGTTAAGCATTTGTAAATTCATTTCATTAAATTTTTTTGCGCGGATGGCATTAGTCCAGCTTAGTGCATGCGATCGGATGTTATCTCCTAAATCCTGCCACCCAGTAGCTGTGGTCCAGTTACGCCTATAACCTGGATGGCGGTGTGCCCTCTTGCATATCTTGTTAACCGACCAACTGGTTTCTTTCGGGATAAAGACAAAAACAAAAATCAAATAAAACAAAAGGAGATTGAGCATGCTGCCATTCAGCATCGGCACGATCGCCGCCACCACTACCAACTACCAACTTAAGAAAAAAATAATACTAAACAGCGATTCATGGGATTTTGGTCACCACAGACCTACACTACCCCTGAGGTGCTCTTTTTCTTGTTATTTTTCTTTTTATACTTTTTCTTGGCGTGCTGCTGCTACCGCTGCGATTGCTCTCTTTTTTATTTTATCTTTTTATTACTATTTTGTTTTTCCATCTTTCGCCTTACATCGCGGGGTATTCGTCGATGCTTCTCTGCTGGGATACGGCGATAAGCACACGCTGCGCAGCACACGGTTACCGTAAATGATCTCGTTTTCTTCCACCTTGATAATTTTTATTATTTTCTTTCCTAGCTCCTATTTTTATTTTTTTTTATTTTTTTTTAAGCTTTCCCGTATATTTTAGTTGTTTTCCCCCAGTCAGGTAAATACGTAGCAGACCCAGAGGAGATCGGTGCAGCGATCTTATGGTCTACCTTCCCACTTTGGCCGGGTAGAGAAGTCCTATACACCAGCTTCGATCCAGTTTCACAAGATCTTACTGGACCGGAGCGAGCGTATACGCGCTACTGCTGCAATTATGAAATGGACAAGATTTTTGATGTCAGTGTATGCCTGCCGCCTGTGGCAGCACAAGAAACATGTACTCCCGACTGATTTTACAATAAAATTCTTCTCGCAAAAAGTCACCACATCATTCTCAATGAAGAAGCGGGTCTAATGAGCTCAATGGCTTCCATCATGCTTTGTGCAATTCACGAGAAATATAAGAATAATAAAAAAGAAAAATAATAAAAAACTAATTGTCTACGGGGAGTGATGTCACGAGAAATTGTATTCAAACTATGTCACATAGTGTAGGCTTTAGTTAGAGTCTTCCATCATCCCCCCCTATTCCCACTGTCCCCGCCTTAATAACCTTGCAACGACAAATTAGAAAAATCGTAACCTCCTGGAGATGCGACTATCGCACAGAGGTGCATTCCTGCTCGCTTTTGTCTCAAGCCAACCGCAATCGCATACAATTTGCATTCATCCAGCATTTCCGCAAATGGCGGAATTGTGTCGCGTCTGTTCTACAAGATCATTGGAATTTCTAATCAGTGCATTGTGTCCGTTGTGTAGAAGATGAAGAAGAAGAAGGAAACATACGAACACGGGCAGCTAATAAAATTCGTTAAAAATTTTCGTAAAATGCCTCCCTGTGTTCAGTTAATTGGCCTTGCTCCCACTTTTTGTCCTGGATCACCTCCTGCTCGCCCAGCTAGGCGCCTAAAACCAAAAAAGGCGACCGTTCCTGTCGGTTTTCTAATTATTTTTTATTTTACCAGACCCTTGCAAAATTGCCTTAAGTCAAAAAATCAAATTTCTATTTTCTCATTTTGCTGTCTAAATTTCTCCCTCGATAGGGCCAGCTAATTAATTTAGGGGCCCGTACATGAAATGTGTGGATCAAAAAAATAAAAATTTTCGGGTACCCCATCGAGTGAAATTCGCACTTAACCGGTTTTTTTGTCATAACGCCGCCGCGCCGAGTCGACTGGACACAAGTTATGCAGTAGTTGCCTCATTTAGTCTTCGTCTTATTCTTGAACGGAAAAAAAATAAAAACAAATGCGAAGAAATTGGGAAGCACACCAAGTAGGGCGGGGGCGACAAACGGCTGTAGGTATCCATCTTCACTGTTGGCTGATCCACGTCGTTTCTGTCGCCTATTAGCATTCCAAATGCAAAAATGTTTGTTATAAGGAAGTCGGTTATTATCTCATTCATAAGCAAGTGGACAACCGCACTTTAAAGACGATGGCCGAGGGGTGTGGTGCGGCTGTACATGCGGCGAAGAGTGGATCACGGCAAGAGAGGGGGGGGGGATACGGTATGCGATATCTGAGACCTCACGGCTAAATGCATAAAAAACAAACAAACAAAATAAAAGCAAAATATTGACTTGAGAAAAAAATTGCCATTTGCGGACTGAGACTGGGCATTCGGTTTAATGGTGACTTAGTGTGCCTCCATTCCACCATCAGCGGCAATCAGCAGTAATTCGGTGTCGGAATATTAATTACGGCTCTACCAATGTCTATGGCTGTAATTACTTAAGCGATGGCACAAAATTGCAGCCAAAACGAAAAAAAAAATTAACAAAATTGAATAAATGGAACTTAGTAGGCGCGCGCAAAATCAATTAAATTCCTCACATTCCAAAGAATTGAAGCCGGGCCGCACTTGCGCACACAATCATCAATTTAATGTTTTTTTAGCAAAATAAAAAAAAAACACTCACAATTTAGTCACCTGTGAGCCTCAGGGTCTGGGGTTATGGGGGGACTTGTGGCGCGTTGCCTGCCCGCTACCATCCGATGTGTTTGCGAATTTTTTTTACATTCAGTTTTTTTTTTTGGTTTTTTTTAATTCGCCACAAATGGCGGTGCCCCCAACCTAGGTAGCCAGCCAAAGATTTTCTTGTTTTCTTTTGTTCACAATATAAAGTCGGCTTGGCGTGTCGTAAAACATTCCGATGTGATTTTTAAAGTCAGCGCCGATAGTATGCTCATCGTCTCGCCCGGTTTGGGTGAGTTTGATTTAATGACAACCAGCCACACGTCGCATGTGGCGCCAACATCTTACGTGCTTTTCCCCCCTCGTGCCTATTGTGCGGGTGCTTTTGTTTTATTGTCATCTCAACGATTTTATATTTTATTTTTTTTTTGAAAATTTATTCCCCTGATGATCCCCTGAATGAGTTATGGGCTAATACATATTCGAGTGCTGTTGTCGAGAAAACTTATGAAACGATACGTGACTAATCCCATTATATTTGAAGCCCGTTTGTGACCACTATTCAAATTTAAATTTTTACAAACATTTACAGGAGAACAAATAAAATGAAAATTTCAAAAATAAGTCACACTTGCTAAAATGATTGATGGCACGCGATTACCACCATCATCCCCCCATATCGTGCAAAATTACTTGCTGTAAAATATTCTGCACCGGGAGAGCAGCACATGCCACTTATCAAGTGGTCGCACTTAAGCAATCACAGTACATCGAAATGGGGCGTTTGGGGGGGTTTAAGGCACTAAAAAATTTACTGTTCTGTCAGGGGGAGTAATATGCTTAAAGCGAGCATTTACCGCTCTCCTTTTTTGGGGGATATATTTTTCTAAGTGGACAAATACAAAAGTTTCGGCCCTGCCTTAAAAATATAATTTTCTTAATTTTTCTCCGTCATATTTGTTGTAGGGGGAAACAAACCACCGCATATTGAAAAATCTCGAATATAACTGGAATATAATTGGAATTTGCTGCCCACAGCTCAAATTTACAAAAATTCAAAATGGCGGACCCAAAATGGCCGCCGGAAAAGTTAAATTTCAAAGAAATTCTATGAAAATCAACACAAGGTGTTTTCGGGGTCACTGATCATGATTCTACTATCACATTATGGAAATTAAAGATGGATGAACCCAATATGGCGACCAAAAATTTCCAAATTGAACGGATTTCTGTGTAAATAAATATAAGTAGTTATAGGGGTTTTTGGGGACGCTGATTTATAATCTGCTACCGATTGCAAAGCAATTTATTTGACCAAAAAATATGGTTCTTAGCCATGTTTGGTGGATATCGGGCATGCTGTTTCCAAGATCTTCAGGGTTCATCAGTACCTGTGACCTTTTGCACCCAGTACCCGTGTGTACATAAATAATAGGTTCTTGGACCTTAAAAGTAAATAAGTTAGCGGGCGTATAATAAAAACGTTTAAAACCACCCAGTTAGTTGATCAATTAGAAGACCTTCTATATAAGTAACCGGACCAGTCCAGTATTAAAATTACTAACTAAACTTTCCCGTTACGATAATTTTTTTTTTTGAATTAACCGTTTTCCTTTTCTTTTTAATTCCAGGAACGTTTTTCTAGATCACCTCAAAACTAGAAGAAAAATACGTGCAACCAACGGGAGGGAACATAATCGCCTCACCTGACAGAAGAATGCGCTTATTAAGCACTAACCGCTTAGCAGTTAATTGCATGAGACCAATTACCAGCAGGTATAATAATGACAGTGATATCAGCCATACAAGAGGCCACAGCCATAGTACCACCATCATTTTCATCACCACCAATTGCAGCAGAGTTATCAGCAAAAATAGCAGCGATCATCAACACAACAAATTAACAAACTGCCTTCATCGCGGCTGCTTTGGACTCCGAAAGAAAAACATCTGTTGAGTTGAGTAGGCAAAATACGGAAAGAAGGGGGGTTCCCCAAGTCGCACAATCATTAGATAAGCAAACGAGAAGTGATCGTGACGTTGAGATTGATTAATTGCCCCCTATTGGACGACAGATAGCAGCACATAGTGCTTAGGAGCATCCGGGAAGCATTCAAACAAACCGGCACAATCTCTGCCCCCCCCTTTTCGACTTTTTAAGCCCTCAACCAATTTACTCCCGGTACGTCTTAAGGAATATTGGAGAATTCATTTAACACAAGAAAACAATGTCCTCCTCTTGTAAGACGAAGTAGTGACACTAAGTGCAAATTTGCAACACTTATCGCAACTTCCGGCTGAATTACCGGTTCGAATTAAACATAGACAAAGCGAGGAGGAGAAAATAAATAAAAGTGATTAAGAGATTTGCCCTAACGCAGGAAACGTCTCGAAAAAAAAAACACCAACAACAACATAAACGTTATCAAGTACAAATTACCCAGGGTAACTGTAACCCCCACACCTTATACACGAAATCTCCGGCATCTCATCATGACCACAACGAATCTGGGGCTCGTCTTTTTCTTGATGAGCTCACTTGTTACAGCACTGCTCGCGTGGATGCCAGATGTACAGCCAAAATTAATAATTAGAACAGGTTAGTGTTACAGCTTAATAATTTTCACAAATTTTGGAAATCAGCGTCACAAAAACTCTAGTGTGCCAAGTTTTATGAAAAGTTTCTAAAGATGGTTTGTATTGTGGGTCCACCATATTGCCATCTTGAATTTTTTTTGCAAACTGATACAATATTTGAAATCAGCAACCCCAAAAGTCTTCATGTGTTAAATTTTTACTGGTCCATTTTTTTGTTCTTTTCAGAACATGACAAACTTCCTAGATTTTTCGGGAATAGTACAGACTATTTTAAGATATTGGATCAGGATGAAAATTCTATCTTAATTGGTGCAAGGTAAGATACTGTGCTAATCCCGTTATTTTATCTCCTAACACTTGAAATGTTTTTTGTTATGTTTTTTTCTGGGGGCGGTTAGAAATGCTGTGTACAATCTCAGCATGAACGGTCTGAGGGAGAATTACAATCAACGAATTCAGTGGTCATCGACTGATGCTGATTTTCAATTATGCGCCCTTAAGGGTAAACAAGAACAAGACTGCCAGAATTATATTAGGGTCTTTGCCCGGACCAGTGATAGTCAAATTATGATATGCGGTACAAACTCGTATAAGCCAAGATGTCGCTACTACAACACATACAGCTCAGGTACAAGTGGGGATGATAAAACATTCGAGGTTGTCAATGAAATTGAGGCCCAAGGGCGATGCCCCTATAATCCATCGCACAACAGCACTTATATTTATACAGGTAAACGGTTTATAGTTACGGGGGGTGGTTTTTAATTAATTAGATGTATATCTAGATGGTCAGTTGTATTCGGCAACAGTCGCTGATTTCTCAGGGGCGGATCCTCTTATATACAGGGAGCCCCAAAGGACCGAACAGTATGACCTAAAGCAGCTTAACCAGCCCGCGTTTATAAGTGCCCTGGAGAGGAACGGTTATGTGTTCTTCTTTTTCCGGGAAATATCAATGGAATATATGAATTGTGGAAAGGTGACGACTTCGAAATTTTATTTAAATATAAATTTATTCGATTTTCGTTATCCAGGCGATATACTCGCGAGTTGGGCGTGTATGTAAAAACGATAAAGGTGGACCGTACGCCTTCAACGATCGATGGACTTCATTCCTAAAGACAAGACTTAATTGTTCCGTTCCGGGGGAATATCCGTTTTACTTTGATGAAATACGTGAGTATGATAACTGTCCCAACCTTAAATTACCCTTTTTTCAATTGGAGGCCTACTTTGGGAGTTATGAGTTTTGTTTTGAAAAGGAAGAAGCCACACCTCTCCGCTTTCTTCTCCTCTATCTCTGCTTTCTTCTCCTTTATCTCTCCTTTTTCTCCTCTCTCTCTTCTTACTTCACCCCTCTCTCCTTTCTCTCTCCTTTGTCCTTCTCTTTCTCTTGTTTCCCTCTCCCTTCTCTATCCTTCGTCTCCTCTCTCTCTTGTTCTCTTCTCTCTCCTTTCTTCTCCTCTATCTCTCTCTTTCTTATCCTTTGTCGTCTTTCTTATCCTCGCTCTCTCTCCTTTCCCTTGGCTTCTCTCCTTACTACAACCCCGCAATCAACTTATCATTTGATTTATGGCTCACTTCCAGAGGCGACAAGTAAAATCGTCGATGGGATATATCAGGCAAACAAGAGTTCCGTAATCTACGCAGTTTTTACAACATCAATAAATGCAATACCTGGCTCGGCTGTATGTGCATTTACAATTGACGATATGTTGCGATCATTCGAAGGGCGATTTAAATATCAAAGAGACATCAATTCAAATTGGCTACCATTCCCAGCTGATAATGTACCAGAGCCACGGCCTGGAAAATGTGTCGATGATTCAAGAACACTATCGGGTACATCAGTGAATTTTGTTAAAACTCATACACTTATGGAAATGGATGTACCGGCAATGTACGGTCGGCCATTACTTACAAAAGTTAGTCTACATCATAGGCTAACAGCGATTGCAGCCGATCCACAAATTGTAGCCCTCGATGGGAAACCTTATGACGTCATATTCGTTGGCACCGGTAGGTATTTTATTTTATAGGTTTACGCTTTTTGTTGGTACGATCCATTAAAAATAATAATAATAAATAAATAAATAAATTCCAACAGACGACGGTAAGGTGATAAAATTCATCAACATCTTCCCCCCGGATAGTAATGAGTTGCAAACGGTAATTATAACTGAAATGCAAGTCCTACCAAAGGGTATGCCAGTTAGAGAATTGACGGTGTCCCATAAAACGGAAAGTGTTATTGTGGTCGCCGATGGCCGAATGGTGGCTGCACCACTATACCACTGTTCTGAAAGTATACACTGTCAGGATTGTGTTCTGCTGCAGGATCCATACTGTGTATGGGATATAAGTAATCATGAGTGCCGTTCGATTGGTACAACAAAACCATCTACACCAGGATCAAATGATGGCTTCATACAAAATCTCAATTCGACAAAGGCAGCCCTGGCATTGTGTAAAAAATACAGCGATGTTGGGAATCGTATTGATCAGGCCCAACGGCCTGTTGTATTCCAATCGACAAGGGGTACAGTATCTTCTGTTGGTAAAGTGCCACAAGGTGGTGATCTAGATAATCGCATCACAGTCACTTCTGTCGATTCTGCTGGTTTAACGAACATGATAAATGGTATATTTGAAAATTTTTTATTCATGTGGGCCGTTTAATGTAGCAGTTGAATTTCTCTTCAAAATCTAGACCCATTCTCTCAAGAAGATTTGGGCGCCGAGGGCGAAACACTTCATATGGCTAGCAGTAACCTTTATTGGGGATTTGCCGGCATTGTTCTAATACTGGTGTTTGGAATTGGTATCCTCGTTGGACTCTACAGTTCGAAAAGATTGTGCAAAAGTTCGCCATTTCATGCAGAGCACCGCAACCAGTTGAGCTCGTATGTTGCAAATTTTTATAGTTTTAATTTTGTTTGTTTTAATTAATTAATTAAAATTAATTAAAATTAATTAAATTAAATTAATTAAATTAAATTAATTAATTAAATTAAATTAATTAATTAAAATTAATTAATTTAAATTAATTAAAAAATTATTTAAAAAATTAATTTAATTAATTCCCTTATTCAAGGCGTAAACATAAAAAAAAATTCTTCTTTTTTCTATCATCTATTTAGTTTTGTTTGAATGGATTTAATAAGAAAAAGTATTTTTTTATATTTATTATATTTAGAAAAAACCGGCCATTTCACCACCGAAACAGCGGAAAGGATGTCAACCTCCTTATGAACACGAATCCGTTCTCGCAGGCACCGTGCAATAATAAAAAAGATAATCTTGAGCATGAATTCGTTGGTGATAAGGATCGGAGCCATGAGTGTAAAAATTCAACTGAAAATCTTGAAAAGGAGGTGCACTGCAAAACCGGTACACTAACAAAGGTAAAGCGAACGTATATTTAATGGGATGCAATCCTGTTTTTTATCGTCGTCGTCAGCAGCACGAATCAACCAACCACCAGAAACCTGAATCGTTGAGCCATGTACTCGTATATGATGGCTCCGTTTCGTAGTTTAGATAGAAATTCTATTGGAGGAGATGCAGATAATATTTATTATTATTTTATATATATTTTTTTTTTTATTAGCCAATAGTTAGCTACATATATTTTATTTAGATTTTAACGTGTTAGATATGCGTTGCGGTGTGAAGCTGAGGCAAAAAAAAAAAAAAAATACTCCTGGAGGCTGATTCTCGTCAATTTTTTTCCCACTGATCGTCATCTGCTCAGAGCTTTAATTAAATTGCTTCGACCCTTTTTGATTATTGATTTATTATTTTATTTTTTTTTCGTTTCTTTTCGGCGTTATTCGGTTTAGCCACGTGTGCCTGCTGGTCATATGGACCAGATTGTTATTTACGAAATTTTTATGAATCAAAATTGAATACAAGAGAGATGCCTTAAAGCAGCAACGAATTAGACACTGAATAAATGAACAAAAAATAAATAAATAAAAGAAACCCTATTTTAGATTAAGGACATACAACAATTTGTGATATAGACGCTATCGTATGCTTAAAACTGTAAACTGTATTGTATTATTAATTTCTAGTATTCCCTAGCATTAGACTACACGAGCAGGACGGACGACTGGAAATCGCGTATGCGTTATTTTTTGTACTGTCTTTTGTACAAAAAAGAAAAAAACCACAAAAAAAATATACAAAAATATCACGAAAAAACTAAAAAAAAAAATCACAACAATCTTGGATTAATTTTTATACAAAACATCGGTCAACAAGGGTTTTGGTGCCAAACAAGTGATAGATGCTGCTTTTACGATTTTTATTCCGTTGATTAAAAATATTTAAAAAAAAACCTTTAGCCCATCGGAAAGACAAGTTTGGTCCATCTTTTTGTAGAACAATCGGATTCCGCGTTCATCCAGGAAACTTTTTTTTTACTGTCACACAAACGAGGTTAAAGTGTTGTGCTGTAAATCGCTGACTGCACCTGACCGGACGCACTGGTAATAATAAAATGGAGCGATATATGGGGAATACAGCGGATGGGGTAGACTTGATCAGTTTGCTCCTTATTAGTATTTCTTAACTGTTTGAGCAGCATGTGAACTGATGATGTCATGTTGCAAAATCAACTTTTAACGGCAATTCTCCCAATTCGGCCATTTCTCGTGCAGAGCTCACTTCCAACCAGATCAGTTGCAGTCGATAATTCCAGCGGGAATTTGAAGTGCTCAAACATGCTTTCTGCAGCGCTTCTTCGGAAGCTCGAAGCACTTCCGTGCCCTATCTTCGTTCAAATCTTTTTAACATGGGCATGTCCGCAGCGGGGAGGTGCTCTTAACCTGCACCTAGGGCAGCGCTCTGGAAGCGCATAAATACTTTCGACATTGAAAGGGTGAGAGCAAAAACTTTAAAAGTTTAATTGACTCAAATTGTGCCCAACGACGCCGAGACTTAACTCGAGTAGTGGGGGTTGGACGTTTCCCATCATGGTGGCAGTCAAGTGTTTTGGTTGAGGCTATGTTAATTTTTTTTTGTCATTCAAGCCTTTCCGTGTCAGTGATAAATCATGAAAGATAAGGATAACGATATGCGCAGATACACGCGCATTCACACGGTGCCGCCATATTGGAAAAAGGTGAGGACGTCTCGTGCCCTATTCCCACCACTGATTTTTCGAGGAGTTTAGTCTCCTGGCCTCTAGTCTTCTTGACCTTGGAAATATAAAAAGGGGAATTTGGTAAATTCTGTATGAAACGAACAACTTTGTGAAAATTCGGCTCAACGAATTTGTCACTGTGATTTTCGTATGGGCGAGAAGCGCTTCCAACTCGCTGCTTTTGGGAAGCGCTTCCAACTCGCTGCTCTTGGGAAGGCGCTTGACATTTTTCCCGCTGGGATGATCTCCGATGATGGTTTCCGATAGTTTCAGCAGCTCGTAATACACGTCACCCCCACTTATCCCGCCAGAACACAGAGCATGACCTTATTGGTGTGGATTTTTATTTTTATGTGCCGTCTTTGGGACGTGTACCCATGCTGCTTTTAACTTGGATTTTTTAGGGCTAATTAATTGATCATAAAGCACAAAATCGTGTGGCAGTCACCTATTGCTTGTTCTGCAATTTGGAAAAAATAAATTAAAAATCACACACACACTATAAACAATTGTTGACTCATACAAATAGTTCGGTCCGACCCAGTCGGTTCTATAGGACGCACTTAGTAGTAAGCAATCTAGCCTAAGGTGAAGCAATCAATTTTTTATTACATTCCTTAGAGGAATTCGAATTTTAATTTCGAACATTTATTTGTTTAAAATGTTTTCTTATACATAAATACAACCATCAGCTTCTTAATTGCTACAGCGGATCAATCACAACAAACAAATAAAATAGATATTGTTTTCGCGGAATGAAGTCGTTCATTAAACATATTTATAAATCTTTGTTGCATATGGTGATCCAGAAATTGTTATGCAACAAGCGAATGAATATTACAAATTCCAAGATATTTAAAACATTTTGACAATTTAAAGATACACCAATGCGGCAATTAATAATATAAAACAAGCCAAAAAAAAATGTTTAACGACCCAAAACCCATTCCGATTTGCTTGTGTGGAATTCCAGTTCCCCATGCACAACACATATGATCCGTCGCCCCCCCTCCCTGCCCTAGAGCGATCTTACAAATGGTTCAGTTTTTTCCTCTTAGGGTACAGAACCCTAAAAACGGCGTTCATGAGCGCCTTTTTTTTCCGCACGTATGCAGAAGGTGGAAGGCTAAATAAAACCATTCAAATATCAATTGTGCTGGAAACGGAGGAGATCATATTATGGTATGCTCCAGCCGCTTACTATCCTAGTACATGTACATTTAATCATTTTGTTTGATTTATAAATGTCGCATGAAATAATATAAATAATTAAAAATTAAAAAAAAAAATAAACATCCGTCCCTCTAACGCGTAATTCAAGGAAAAGGTGACACTGCGCAGTATTTTTTCTACAATTTCCAGCGTATGGGGTGGCAGTGAGTGCATCCCCACTTTTTCATTATTTCATTTAAATAGCAAATGTAGCCGTAGAACCCGAACCTACCGTTAATTTTTATTTTATTATTTTTATTTTTCTTTGTGTAATATATTGAGTTTGAATAAGAATTAATTTTATACTGAGTAACACGAACGCACGGAGGGGCTCATGGACTCCTTCCAGGCACACATCCTGGCCGGCTGGCGTAGAGAGAGATAGAGAAAGAGAGAGATATAACTCGTCAAATTATTTTTTAGCTTTAAATCATAAGTGAACCTTTTATAATCATTTTGTGATGAACAATAAAGCGATGAAATTATTTTAAAGACAAGACAATTTCTCCCAGTTACTTTCAATGTGAATGAACGAATGTGTGTGAAAGTGTGTTTGTTAAGCCACAGGAAATAAATGATTATTTAGAAATGGTAAGTACTGCACTTTTTGATTTTATTATAGAAAAAAAAACAGTGGTCACATCATTTTGCCCCTAAGCACCCAACTAGGCTGTCAAGTGCTGATCAAGGGCTAAAAACGGTAGGTGCACCAGATTTAGTAGAAGCTGTAAGTCATAATTTTATCTGAGGCATTTTTGCAGTGGAAATGGTGTAATTAAAAAAATATTAATAATAGTATAATTAGAAAAATATAATGAAGAAGAAGAAGCCGAAAAATAGGCGTTGCATTCCTAATTGCAGGAAATGGAACTTTCAATTTTATTTTTCTCCCTTAGAAAATTGCCTCAGAAAAATTAACAAACAAAAAATAAAAAAAGCCGGTCAAGTGCGAGATGGACTCGCACACGAAGGTTTCGTGCAAGATATAACACTATGTTCTTGTTAAATACTTTTGTAAAATAAACAACAGAGGCGCTATAACATAATTGAAACTTTTTTTTTTCTAATTTGCATGGCGGCCATTTTAAAATTCGCCATCTTGGGGTTTTTTCATTATTTGTTGCTATAGCGGCAATAGAAATATACACTCTGCGAAAATTTCAACTCTCTACCTATTACGGTTCATGAGATACAGCCCGCTGATAGACAGACGGACAGAGAGCGGAGGCTTAGTAATAGCGTCCTGTAGGGCACCCATCAGGTACGGAACCCTAAAAATGGGAGGTTACGTTACGAGGTGAAATTCCCTTTTAACAACATAATAATAAATGTATTTGAATTTGTGTAATCTGGCGTTTCATTTTTTTACCCGTCAACGGACGGGTTGTATGTTTATTAGCCTATGTAGGTATGTTACTCCGGGGGTACTTTATTTTATATTTTTCTTCATACCGGGCAGGCAGTAGGCCGGTGGCAATTTTTGTTCATACCGGGCAGCATGGCGGCTTGTGTCATTTTATATTTTCGTTCATACCGGGCAGCTAGGCGGCCGGTGGCAATTTTTGTTCATACCGGGCAGCTTGGCGGCTGGTGTCATTTCATATTTTCGTTCATACCGGGCAGCTAGGCGGCCGGTGGCATTTTAATTTTCGTTCATACCGGGCCGCTAGTAGGCCGGTGGCAATTTTCGTTCATACCAGGCAGCTTGGCAGCTGGTGTCATTTTATATTTTCGTTCATACCGGGCAGCTAGGCGGCCGGTGGCATTTTAATTTTCGTTCATACCGGGCAGCTAGTAGGCCGGTGGCAATATTTGTTCATACCGGGCAGCTTGGTGGCTGGTGTCATTTTATATTTTCGTTCATACCGGGCAGCTAGGCGGCCGGTGGCATTTTAATTTTCGTTCATACCGGGCCGCTAGTAGGCCGGTGGCAATTTTCGTTCATACCAGGCAGCTTGGCGGCTGGTGTCATTTTATATTTTTGTTTATACCGGAACATAAAAGTCCCCAAATCTTACATACCTATTCAGTATATTCCCTAAATACCATTCTGTATATTTGTTTATTTTCATTCATATACCCATCTATTTTATAAACATTCCTCAATCCTCCAAAAGTTTGTTTATTTCGTTCAGATTTTTTATGCGCTCGGACGCACACATTATTTTCTGTTCGCATTATCCATCATCATCATCTTCATCATCCGTCTTATTGTTGCGTACTGTTGCGGTTTAGTTTTAGATATAAATTTTAGCAGCAAAGAATTATCTTCAAATGGTTTTACACTATGGTACCTGCCTGAATTAACCGATTTGAATAAATGAGGGCTCGTTATAATAGTGTTAAATGTAAACGTTAAAAACACAAAATGGAGGCCACCATAAGTCAAAATGGTTGAAAATAAAAAAACAATTTTCACCAAATATTTTATTAATGTGGGTATCAAATGAAAGTGCTGATCGAGTAAAATACGATAAACTATGTGAGGTCATTGTGACGTCAATATGGCTGATGCCCCAAGATGGCGGATTATCTCTTTCTTCACAACACCCCTTGATATGGGTATTAAATGAAAGGGTTCGACAAGAAGAGTAGGACAAGTTATTTGACGTCATTTTCATAGGATGACAGATTTCTGGACGTATATATTATACTGCCATCGTGGTATAATGTAAAATTACGAGTCGACATTACTTACCTACTACATATTATTTGAAACTAAAAAGTTGTAGAGAGAAAAAAAATATTTAAAAAAACAAGAAACCCGTTAATTATGTTTTTAAGAAAGGGCCCTTTTTGTGCATAAGTCTACTTGAAATGAACCAACTGTGCAGGGATTTTAGAAAAATTTGCATACGACTGATTCAAAAAAAAAAAAAAACAAAAACATTGGACCCCCTACCTCCACAGATTTTTTGTGATTTAGTCATCAGTTTACCTTAATGCGGCCCTGGCGTGAAGCTTTTGGTGTGTAATTGGGAAATACAAGCGGTCGAGTCGACTCGAAGTTGAAAATTGGAACACATTTCACATTTGTCGAGTAAAGGCAAGCAAAGTTCGTTTCATTGGGTGGAAGTGGAACATCGTTTTGACATATCGACCTGGCTTCTGTGTCAAAACGAACGTAACACACGTCATATCTGTCGGATTTGATTGTCAAGGGTGCGGCGGGGATGATTATTTAAGCAATATCCCCCATTTATTTTTTTTGTTGTGAATTTTCGTGAAAAGTTAGAAGCCTGAAGCACACTTCCAGATTAGGGTGGCGTTTAGTTATTAGTGTTGAAATTAATTTTATTCACCGCCTGCTGTCGTCTCGTCGGTCATTTGTCAGAAAAAGGGCATAAGAGGGTTTCGTGTCAAGAGTTGCATTGTCGCTAAATGCTGGGTCGACTAACATAAAACATGTCGTCATCCGCGATTTACATTCTCGACGTTAAGGGAAAGGTGAGAGAAGTGATTTTTGTTGAAAAGTGCATTTAATTAATCGTTAGGGCTGTGTGGGTTGTCTCTTTTGCAGGTTCTCATATCGCGGAACTATCGGGGGGACATCGATATGTCGGTGATTGACAAGTTCATGCCCCTGCTGATGGAGAAGGAGGAGGAGGGCTTGATTACGCCAATCCTGCAGACGACTGAATGCACTTTTTCGTACATAAAAACGAACAATTTGTACATTGTGTCGACAACGCGGAAGAATGCCAATATCGCCCTTGTTTTCGTTTTTCTCCACAAAATCGTACAGGTGTTCGTCGAATATTTCAAGGAGCTCGAAGAGGAGAGCATTAGGGACAATTTTGTTGTGATCTATGAACTCCTGGATGAGCTAATCGACTTTGGTTATCCTCAAACGACAGACAGCAAAATATTGCAGGAGTACATCACTCAGGAGGGTCATAAGCTTGAAATTCAGCCACGGATTCCGATGGCTGTAACAAATGCCGTCTCATGGCGTAGTGAGGGCATCAAGTATCGAAAGAATGAGGTCTTCCTGGACGTAATTGAGTCGGTCAACCTTCTGGCGAATGCAAATGGCAATGTCTTACGGAGTGAAATTGTTGGCGCAATCAAAATGAGGGTCTATTTGTCTGGTATGCCCGAACTTAGGTTGGGGCTAAATGATAAAGTGCTCTTCGAGAGCACCGGTCGCGGCAAATCCAAATCGGTTGAGCTAGAGGATGTGAAATTCCATCAGTGTGTTCGACTTTCGCGGTTCGAGAATGACCGGACGATATCGTTTATCCCGCCCGACGGGGAGTTTGAATTAATGTCCTATCGGCTGAACACACACGTAAGAGTGGTGTCTGAAGTGGTTAAGATTTTGATAACCTGTTTCTCTTGTGTTACAGGTGAAGCCCCTAATTTGGATCGAGTCGGTTATAGAGCGTCACGCTCACAGCCGTGTCGAGTATATGATTAAAGCAAAATCCCAGTTTAAGAGGCGTTCGACAGCGAATAATGTAGAAATTGTCATTCCAGTCCCAGGTGATGCTGATTCGCCCAAATTTAAGACGACCATTGGAAGTGTTAAATACGCCCCCGAGCAGAGCGCTATCACCTGGACAATTAAGTCATTCCCTGTAAGTGGACGCAACCATTTAATTTCAATATATAAATGAAAATATATTTTTCAGGGTGGCAAGGAATATCTAATGCGCGCTCATTTTGGCCTTCCCAGTGTCGAGTGCGAAGATACCGAAGGAAAACCTCCAATTCAGGTGAAATTTGAGATACCCTATTTTACGACGTCCGGTATTCAGGTGCGTTACTTAAAAATTATCGAGAAGAGCGGATACCAAGCTCTGCCCTGGGTGAGATACATCACACAGAACGGCGACTACCAGCTTAGAACAAACTGAGATTGGCGAACCCAATAACATAGCATCCAATATAACTATTTACCGAGGGCACTTAACCGGTTTTTAGATTTTTTCGCATTACGAGCAATAAATAGAATTTGAAGTGTCGAACTTGAAAATTAAAAAAAAACAAAACACCATTTGATTGTACTTATGTTCTGGATTGTATTCTTTATTTATGAAAATATATTTTTAGCAGCTATTCGTTTCAATTTCTAGTTGCAAATATTCACAAAAACCCCTAAAATCGATCTGAAATTTTATTTTAAAATGTTGGTAAGTCACAATCTACCCTAATGTGCTACTCCTGTGACAATCATTTACGTCCCGTGATCCTGAAATATTAATTTTTACTCAGGCGCTTTTCCAACGGACCTGAGAATACATAAAATAATAAATAAAAATTAATATTTGGTTTTCGTCGTTTATGCGTATTCATCCGATTGCGTTGCAACTAATTTAATGAGCTCATGACGCTGATCAATTCCATTAGCAACTGGTAAAATTTTTACAACCACCTACTGCTTTTATGTAAATAGTGATTACAAGTAATTTACATTCCCCAGTTCTTCTTCGCAAAGTGAATAATTTTTAAGTGATAAAGGAAAATAAAGTTATGACTTTTTTCCACAAGAATGAACGCAGCAGGCATCAGACACCAGGCAGAAGGAACCAGCAAAAATAGCATGGAATATTTGTATTATCAGGAAATTCAAATTTCAGTTTCTGCCCTAGTTGAAAATAACAATAAAATAATTCCAAAATAATAGATTGCTCTTTTTACAACTTTTTCCCGCATGAAAGACCTTCACTTCCGTTGAACCAGGAAGACTTCCAGAAGAATGCCTACTCACTCCGGGAGGCACCTACTATCTCTCTCTCTCTAAATCGTTAAAAACGTCTTTGTATCTACGATCTTTGTGATGATAAAATCAGCTGGCTCAGCAAATTACCCAACCCAGCTGACACAACAGACAACTTGCCCGCCGACCCCTTCACCCTGAGAATTTACTTGCTGGATTAGCCTACTACGAATTATGGGCTCCTAATACTTCGTCTGGTCGGTCGGTCCGTCAGAGACTGAAAACACTTTGGCTAGCGCCATCTACTTCTGAGAGACGAACATTATAAAATGCATTCAACGATGGCTGGTATCTAAATAAGAATGTAGAACTTGTCGATATTTCCAGTTTGTACATAATTTATATTATACTTAAATAATAAGCCTGCAGCAGCTACAAATAATGTAAACAAACAGACAAATAAATGATAGTGTGAACATGGAAGTGTTTTCTTTTTGGCATTTCTCCAATTTGCAGGTTCCCAGGAATCACGTGCCCATAAATCGTAGTAGCAAAATGTTCCTGCATGATCAGGAGCGGAGCCTGCGGCTTAATTTGGTTCGAAACAATTTAAGCCGCAGGCCCCGCTCAGTCAGTTTTCAGAGGTTTTACCAGGCGAAGTAACAGGAGCCCATGAATCGTAGTAGGCAAATGTTCTTCCCTGCATGATCGAGCGGAGCCTGCGGCTTATTTTGGTTCGAAACAAATTAAGCCGCAGGGTCCGCTCAGTCAGTTTTCAGAGGTTTAACCAGGCGAAGTAACAGGAGCCCATGAATCGTAGTAAGCAAATGTTCTTCCCTGCATGATCGAGCGGAGCCTGCGGCTTATTTTGGTTCGAAACAAATTAAGCCGCAGGCTCCGCTCAGTCAGTTTTCAGAGGTTTGACCAGGCGAAGTAACAGGAGCCCATGAATCGTAGTAGGCAAATGTTCTTCCCTGCATGATCGAGCGGAGCCTGCGGCTTATTTTGGTTCGAAACAAATTAAGCCGCAGGCTCCGCTCAGTCAGTTTTCAGAGGTTTGACCAGGCGAAGTAACAGGAGCCCATGAATCGTAGTAGGCAAATTTTCTTCCCTGCATGATCGAGCGGAGCCTGCGGCTTATTTTGGTTCGAAACAAATTAAGCCGCAGGGTCCGCTCAGTCAGTTTTCAGAGGTTTAACCAGGCGAAGTAACAGGAGCCCATGAATCGTAGTAGGCAAATTTTCTTCCCTGCAAGATCGAGCGGAGCCTGCGGCTTATTTTGGTTCGAAACAAATTAAGCCGCAGGCTCCGCTCAGTCAGTTTTCAGAGGTTTAACCAGGCGAAGTAACAGGAGCCCATGAATCGTAGTAGGCAAATTTTCTTCCCTGCAAGATCGAGCGGAGCCTGCGGCTTATTTTGGTTCGAAACAAATTAAGCCGCAGGCTCCGCTCAGTCAGTTTTCAGAGGTTTAACCAGGCGAAGTAACAGGAGCCCATGAATCGTAGTAAGCAAATGTTCTTCCCTGCATGATCGAGCGGAGCCTGCGGCTTATTTTGGTTCGAAACAAATTAAGCCGCAGGCTCCGCTCAGTCAGTTTTCAGAGGTTTAACCAGGCGAAATAACAGGAGCCCATGAATCGTAGTAGGCAAATGTTCTTCCCTGCATGATCGAGCGGAGCCTGCGGCTTATTTTGGTTCGAAACAAATTAAGCCGCAGGCTCCGCTCAGTCAGTTTTCAGAGGTTTAACCAGGCGAAGTAACAGGAGCCCATGAATCGTAGTAGGCAAATTTTCTTCCCTGCATGATCGAGCGGAGCCTGCGGCTTATTTTGGTTCGAAACAAATTAAGCCGCAGGCTCCGCTCAGTCAGTTTTCAGAGGTTTAACCAGGCGAAATAACAGGAGCCCATGAATCGTAGTAAGCAAATGTTCTTCCCTGCATGATCGAGCGGAGCCTGCGGCTTATTTTGGTTCGAAACAAATTAAGCCGCAGGCTCCGCTCAGTCAGTTTTCAGAGGTTTAACCAGGCGAAGTAACAGGAGCCCATGAATCGTAGTAGGCAAATTTTCTTCCCTGCATGATCGAGCGGAGCCTGCGGCTTATTTTGGTTCGAAACAAATTAAGCCGCAGGCTCCGCTCAGTCAGTTTTCAGAGGTTTAACCAGGCGAAGTAACAGGAGCCCATGAATCGTAGTAAGCAAATGTTCTTCCCTGCATGATCGAGCGGAGCCTGCGGCTTATTTTGGTTCGAAACAAATTAAGCCGCAGGCTCCGCTCAGTCAGTTTTCAGAGGTTTAACCAGGCGAAGTAACAGGAGCCCATGAATCGTAGTAGGCAAATTTTCTTCCCTGCATGATCGAGCGGAGCCTGCGGCTTATTTTGGTTCGAAACAAATTAAGCCGCAGGCTCCGCTCAGTCAGTTTTCAGAGGTTTGACCAGGCGAAGTAACAGGAGCCCATGAATCGTAGTAGGCAAATGTTCTTCCCTGCATGATCGAGCGGAGCCTGCGGCTTATTTTGGTTCGAAACAAATTAAGCCGCAGGCTCCGCTCAGTCAGTTTTCAGAGGTTTGACCAGGCGAAGTAACAGGAGCCCATGAATCGTAGTAGGCAAATGTTCTTCCCTGCATGATCGAGCGGAGCCTGCGGCTTATTTTGGTTCGAAACAAATTAAGCCGCAGGCTCCGCTCAGTCAGTTTTCAGAGGTTTAACCAGGCGAAATAACAGGAGCCCATGAATCGTAGTAAGCAAATGTTCTTCCCTGCATGATCGAGCGGAGCCTGCGGCTTATTTTGGTTCGAAACAAATTAAGCCGCAGGCTCCGCTCAGTCAGTTTTCAGAGGTTTAACCAGGCGAAGTAACAGGAGCCCATGAATCGTAGTAGGCAAATTTTCTTCCCTGCATGATCGAGCGGAGCCTGCGGCTTATTTTGGTTCGAAACAAATTAAGCCGCAGGCTCCGCTCAGTCAGTTTTCAGAGGTTTGACCAGGCGAAGTAACAGGAGCCCATGAATCGTAGTAGGCAAATGTTCTTCCCTGCATGATCGAGCGGAGCCTGCGGCTTATTTTGGTTCGAAACAAATTAAGCCGCAGGCTCCGCTCAGTCAGTTTTCAGAGGTTTAACCAGGCGAAATAACAGGAGCCCATGAATCGTAGTAAGCAAATGTTCTTCCCTGCATGATCGAGCGGAGCCTGCGGCTTATTTTGGTTCGAAACAAATTAAGCCGCAGGCTCCGCTCAGTCAGTTTTCAGAGGTTTAACCAGGCGAAGTAACAGGAGCCCATGAATCGTAGTAAGCAAATGTTCTTCCCTGCATGATCGAGCGGAGCCTGCGGCTTATTTTGGTTCGAAACAAATTAAGCCGCAGGCTCCGCTCAGTCAGTTTTCAGAGGTTTAACCAGGCGAAGTAACAGGAGCCCATGAATCGTAGTAGGCAAATTTTCTTCCCTGCATGATCGAGCGGAGCCTGCGGCTTATTTTGGTTCGAAACAAATTAAGCCGCAGGCTCCGCTCAGTCAGTTTTCAGAGGTTTGACCAGGCGAAGTAACAGGAGCCCATGAATCGTAGTAGGCAAATGTTCTTCCCTGCATGATCGAGCGGAGCCTGCGGCTTATTTTGGTTCGAAACAAATTAAGCCGCAGGCTCCGCTCAGTCAGTTTTCAGAGGTTTAACCAGGCGAAGTAACAGGAGCCCATGAATCGTAGTAAGCAAATGTTCTTCCCTGCGTGATCGAGCGGAGCCTGCGGCTTATTTTGGTTCGAAACAAATTAAGCCGCAGGCTCCGCTCAGTCAGTTTTCAGAGGTTTAACCAGGCGAAATAACAGGAGCCCATGAATCGTAGTAAGCAAATGTTCTTCCCTGCATGATCGAGCGGAGCCTGCGGCTTATTTTGGTTCGAAACAAATTAAGCCGCAGGCTCCGCTCAGTCAGTTTTCAGAGGTTTAACCAGGCGAAGTAACAGGAGCCCATGAATCGTAGTAAGCAAATGTTCTTCCCTGCATGATCGAGCGGAGCCTGCGGCTTATTTTGGTTCGAAACAAATTAAGCCGCAGGCTCCGCTCAGTCAGTTTTCAGAGGTTTAACCAGGCGAAATAACAGGAGCCCATGAATCGTAGTAAGCAAATTTTCTTCCCTGCATGATCGAGCGGAGCCTGCGGCTTATTTTGGTTCGAAACAAATTAAGCCGCAGGCTCCGCTCAGTCAGTTTTCAGAGGTTTAACCAGGCGAAATAACAGGAGCCCATGAATCGTAGTAAGCAAATGTTCTTCCCTGCATGATCGAGCGGAGCCTGCGGCTTATTTTGGTTCGAAACAAATTAAGCCGCAGGCTCCGCTCAGTCAGTTTTCAGAGGTTTAACCAGGCGAAGTAACAGGAGCCCATGAATCGTAGTAGGCAAATTTTCTTCCCTGCATGATCGAGCGGAGCCTGCGGCTTATTTTGGTTCGAAACAAATTAAGCCGCAGGCTCCGCTCAGTCAGTTTTCAGAGGTTTAACCAGGCGAAGTAACAGGAGCCCATGAATCGTAGTAAGCAAATGTTCTTCCCTGCATGATCGAGCGGAGCCTGCGGCTTATTTTGGTTCGAAACAAATTAAGCCGCAGGCTCCGCTCAGTCAGTTTTCAGAGGTTTAACCAGGCGAAATAACAGGAGCCCATGAATCGTAGTAAGCAAATTTTCTTCCCTGCATGATCGAGCGGAGCCTGCGGCTTATTTTGGTTCGAAACAAATTAAGCCGCAGGCTCCGCTCAGTCAGTTTTCAGAGGTTTAACCAGGCGAAATAACAGGAGCCCATGAATCGTAGTAAGCAAATGTTCTTCCCTGCATGATCGAGCGGAGCCTGCGGCTTATTTTGGTTCGAAACAAATTAAGCCGCAGGCTCCGCTCAGTCAGTTTTCAGAGGTTTAACCAGGCGAAGTAACAGGAGCCCATGAATCGTAGTAGGCAAATTTTCTTCCCTGCATGATCGAGCGGAGCCTGCGGCTTATTTTGGTTCGAAACAAATTAAGCCGCAGGCTCCGCTCAGTCAGTTTTCAGAGGTTTAACCAGGCGAAGTAACAGGAGCCCATGAATCGTAGTAAGCAAATGTTCTTCCCTGCATGATCGAGCGGAGCCTGCGGCTTATTTTGGTTCGAAACAAATTAAGCCGCAGGCTCCGCTCAGTCAGTTTTCAGAGGTTTAACCAGGCGAAATAACAGGAGCCCATGAATCGTAGTAAGCAAATTTTCTTCCCTGCATGATCGAGCGGAGCCTGCGGCTTATTTTGGTTCGAAACAAATTAAGCCGCAGGCTCCGCTCAGTCAGTTTTCAGAGGTTTAACCAGGCGAAATAACAGGAGCCCATGAATCGTAGTAGGCAAATGTTCTTCCCTGCATGATCGAGCGGAGCCTGCGGCTTATTTTGGTTCGAAACAAATTAAGCCGCAGGCTCCGCTCAGTCAGTTTTCAGAGGTTTAACCAGGCGAAATAACAGGAGCCCATGAATCGTAGTAAGCAAATGTTCTTCCCTGCATGATCGAGCGGAGCCTGCGGCTTATTTTGGTTCGAAACAAATTAAGCCGCAGGCTCCGCTCAGTCAGTTTTCAGAGGTTTAACCAGGCGAAATAACAGGAGCCCATGAATCGTAGTAGGCAAATGTTCTTCCCTGCATGATCGAGCGGAGCCTGCGGCTTATTTTGGTTCGAAACAAATTAAGCCGCAGGCTCCGCTCAGTCAGTTTTCAGAGGTTTAACCAGGCGAAATAACAGGAGCCCATGAATCGTAGTAAGCAAATGTTCTTCCCTGCATGATCGAGCGGAGCCTGCGGCTTATTTTGGTTCGAAACAAATTAAGCCGCAGGCTCCGCTCAGTCAGTTTTCAGAGGTTTAACCAGGCGAAATAACAGGAGCCCATGAATCGTAGTAAGCAAATGTTCTTCCCTGCATGATCGAGCGGAGCCTGCGGCTTATTTTGGTTCGAAACAAATTAAGCCGCAGGCTCCGCTCAGTCAGTTTTCAGAGGTTTAACCAGGCGAAATAACAGGAGCCCATGAATCGTAGTAAGCAAATGTTCTTCCCTGCATGATCGAGCGGAGCCTGCGGCTTATTTTGGTTCGAAACAAATTAAGCCGCAGGCTCCGCTCAGTCAGTTTTCAGAGGTTTAACCAGGCGAAGTAACAGGAGCCCATGAATCGTAGTAGGCAAATGTTCTTCCCTGCATGATCGAGCGGAGCCTGCGGCTTATTTTGGTTCGAAACAAATTAAGCCGCAGGCTCCGCTCAGTCAGTTTTCAGAGGTTTAACCAGGCGAAATAACAGGAGCCCATGAATCGTAGTAAGCAAATGTTCTTCCCTGCATGATCGAGCGGAGCCTGCGGCTTATTTTGGTTCGAAACAAATTAAGCCGCAGGCTCCGCTCAGTCAGTTTTCAGAGGTTTAACCAGGCGAAATAACAGGAGCCCATGAATCGTAGTAGGCAAATGTTCTTCCCTGCATGATCGAGCGGAGCCTGCGGCTTATTTTGGTTCGAAACAAATTAAGCCGCAGGCTCCGCTCAGTCAGTTTTCAGAGGTTTAACCAGGCGAAGTAACAGGAGCCCATGAATCGTAGTAGGCAAATTTTCTTCCCTGCATGATCGAGCGGAGCCTGCGGCTTATTTTGGTTCGAAACAAATTAAGCCGCAGGCTCCGCTCAGTCAGTTTTCAGAGGTTTAACCAGGCGAAGTAACAGGAGCCCATGAATCGTAGTAAGCAAATGTTCTTCCCTGCATGATCGAGCGGAGCCTGCGGCTTATTTTGGTTCGAAACAAATTAAGCCGCAGGCTCCGCTCAGTCAGTTTTCAGAGGTTTAACCAGGCGAAATAACAGGAGCCCATGAATCGTAGTAGGCAAATGTTCTTCCCTGCATGATCGAGCGGAGCCTGCGGCTTATTTTGGTTCGAAACAAATTAAGCCGCAGGCTCCGCTCAGTCAGTTTTCAGAGGTTTAACCAGGCGAAATAACAGGAGCCCATGAATCGTAGTAGGCAAATTTTCTTCCCTGCATGATCGAGCGGAGCCTGCGGCTTAATTTGTTTCGAACCAAAATAAGCCGCAGGCTCCGCTCGATCATGCAGGGAAGAACATTTGCTTACTACGATTCATGGGCTCCTGTTACTTCGCCTGGTTAAACCTCTGAAAACTGACTGAGCGGAGCCTGCGGCTTAATTTGTTTCGAACCAAAATAAGCCGCAGGCTCCGCTCGATCATGCAGGGAAGAACATTTGCTTACTACGATTCATGGGCTCCTGTTACTTCGCCTGGTCAAACCTCTGAAAACTGACTGAGCGGAGCCTGCGGCTTAATTTGTTTCGAACCAAAATAAGCCGCAGGCTCCGCTCGATCTTGCAGGGAAGAAAATTTGCCTACTACGATTCATGGGCTCCTGTTACTTCGCCTGGTTAAACCTCTGAAAACTGACTGAGCGGAGCCTGCGGCTTAATTTGTTTCGAACGAAAATAAGCCGCAGGCTCCGCTCGATCTTGCAGGGAAGAAAATTTGCCTACTACGATTCATGGGCTCCTGTTACTTCGCCTGGTTAAACCTCTGAAAACTGACTGAGCGGAGCCTGCGGCTTAATTTGTTTCGAACGAAAATAAGCCGCAGGCTCCGCTCGATCTTGCAGGGAAGAAAATTTGCCTACTACGATTCATGGGCTCCTGTTACTTCGCCTGGTTAAACCTCTGAAAACTGACTGAGCGGAGCCTGCGGCTTAATTTGTTTCGAACCAAAATAAGCCGCAGGCTCCGCTCGATCATGCAGGGAAGAACATTTGCTTACTACGATTCATGGGCTCCTGTTACTTCGCCTGGTTAAACCTCTGAAAACTGACTGAGCGGAGCCTGCGGCTTAATTTGTTTCGAACCAAAATAAGCCGCAGGCTCCGCTCGATCTTGCAGGGAAGAAAATTTGCCTACTACGATTCATGGGCTCCTGTTACTTCGCCTGGTTAAACCTCTGAAAACTGACTGAGCGGAGCCTGCGGCTTAATTTGTTTCGAACGAAAATAAGCCGCAGGCTCCGCTCGATCTTGCAGGGAAGAAAATTTGCCTACTACGATTCATGGGCTCCTGTTACTTCGCCTGGTTAAACCTCTGAAAACTGACTGAGCGGAGCCTGCGGCTTAATTTGTTTCGAACGAAAATAAGCCGCAGGCTCCGCTCGATCTTGCAGGGAAGAAAATTTGCCTACTACGATTCATGGGCTCCTGTTACTTCGCCTGGTTAAACCTCTGAAAACTGACTGAGCGGAGCCTGCGGCTTAATTTGTTTCGAACGAAAATAAGCCGCAGGCTCCGCTCGATCTTGCAGGGAAGAAAATTTGCCTACTACGATTCATGGGCTCCTGTTACTTCGCCTGGTTAAACCTCTGAAAACTGACTGAGCGGAGCCTGCGGCTTAATTTGTTTCGAACGAAAATAAGCCGCAGGCTCCGCTCGATCTTGCAGGGAAGAAAATTTGCCTACTACGATTCATGGGCTCCTGTTACTTCGCCTGGTTAAACCTCTGAAAACTGACTGAGCGGAGCCTGCGGCTTAATTTGTTTCGAACCAAAATAAGCCGCAGGCTCCGCTCGATCTTGCAGGGAAGAAAATTTGCCTACTACGATTCATGGGCTCCTGTTACTTCGCCTGGTTAAACCTCTGAAAACTGACTGAGCGGAGCCTGCGGCTTAATTTGTTTCGAACCAAAATAAGCCGCAGGCTCCGCTCGATCTTGCAGGGAAGAAAATTTGCCTACTACGATTCATGGGCTCCTGTTACTTCGCCTGGTTAAACCTCTGAAAACTGACTCAGCGGACCCTGCGGCTTAATTTGTTTCGAACCAAAATAAGCCGCAGGCTCCGCTCGATCTTGCAGGGAAGAAAATTTGCCTACTACGATTCATGGGCTCCTGTTACTTCGCCTGGTCAAACCTCTGAAAACTGACTGAGCGGAGCCTGCGGCTTAATTTGTTTCGAACGAAAATAAGCCGCAGGCTCCGCTCGATCTTGCAGGGAAGAAAATTTGCCTACTACGATTCATGGGCTCCTGTTACTTCGCCTGGTTAAACCTCTGAAAACTGACTGAGCGGACCCTGCGGCTTAATTTGTTTCGAACCAAAATAAGCCGCAGGCTCCGCTCGATCTTGCAGGGAAGAAAATTTGCCTACTACGATTCATGGGCTCCTGTTACTTCGCCTGGTTAAACCTCTGAAAACTGACTGAGCGGAGCCTGCGGCTTAATTTGTTTCGAACCAAAATAAGCCGCAGGCTCCGCTCGATCTTGCAGGGAAGAAAATTTGCCTACTACGATTCATGGGCTCCTGTTACTTCGCCTGGTTAAACCTCTGAAAACTGACTGAGCGGACCCTGCGGCTTAATTTGTTTCGAACCAAAATAAGCCGCAGGCTCCGCTCGATCATGCAGGGAAGAAAATTTGCCTACTACGATTCATGGGCTCCTGTTACTTCGCCTGGTTAAACCTCTGAAAACTGACTGAGCGGAGCCTGCGGCTTAATTTGTTTCGAACCAAAATAAGCCGCAGGCTCCGCTCGATCTTGCAGGGAAGAAAATTTGCCTACTACGATTCATGGGCTCCTGTTACTTCGCCTGGTTAAACCTCTGAAAACTGACTGAGCGGACCCTGCGGCTTAATTTGTTTCGAACGAAAATAAGCCGCAGGCTCCGCTCGATCTTGCAGGGAAGAAAATTTGCCTACTACGATTCATGGGCTCCTGTTACTTCGCCTGGTTAAACCTCTGAAAACTGACTGAGCGGAGCCTGCGGCTTAATTTGTTTCGAACCAAAATAAGCCGCAGGCTCCGCTCGATCATGCAGGGAAGAAAATTTGCCTACTACGATTCATGGGCTCCTGTTACTTCGCCTGGTCAAACCTCTGAAAACTGACTGAGCGGAGCCTGCGGCTTAATTTGTTTCGAACCAAAATAAGCCGCAGGCTCCGCTCGATCTTGCAGGGAAGAAAATTTGCCTACTACGATTCATGGGCTCCTGTTACTTCGCCTGGTTAAACCTCTGAAAACTGACTGAGCGGACCCTGCGGCTTAATTTGTTTCGAACCAAAATAAGCCGCAGGCTCCGCTCGATCATGCAGGGAAGAAAATTTGCCTACTACGATTCATGGGCTCCTGTTACTTCGCCTGGTTAAACCTCTGAAAACTGACTGAGCGGACCCTGCGGCTTAATTTGTTTCGAACGAAAATAAGCCGCAGGCTCCGCTCGATCTTGCAGGGAAGAAAATTTGCCTACTACGATTCATGCGCTCCTGTTACTTCGCCTGGTTAAACCTCTGAAAACTGACTGAGCGGACCCTGCGGCTTAATTTGTTTCGAACCAAAATAAGCCGCAGGCTCCGCTCGATCATGCAGGGAAGAAAATTTGCCTACTACGATTCATGGGCTCCTGTTACTTCGCCTGGTTAAACCTCTGAAAACTGACTGAGCGGACCCTGCGGCTTAATTTGTTTCGAACGAAAATAAGCCGCAGGCTCCGCTCGATCTTGCAGGGAAGAAAATTTGCCTACTACGATTCATGGGCTCCTGTTACTTCGCCTGGTTAAACCTCTGAAAACTGACTGAGCGGAGCCTGCGGCTTAATTTGTTTCGAACCAAAATAAGCCGCAGGCTCCGCTCGATCATGCAGGGAAGAAAATTTGCCTACTACGATTCATGGGCTCCTGTTACTTCGCCTGGTTAAACCTCTGAAAACTGACTGAGCGGACCCTGCGGCTTAATTTGTTTCGAACGAAAATAAGCCGCAGGCTCCGCTCGATCTTGCAGGGAAGAAAATTTGCCTACTACGATTCATGGGCTCCTGTTACTTCGCCTGGTTAAACCTCTGAAAACTGACTGAGCGGAGCCTGCGGCTTAATTTGTTTCGAACCAAAATAAGCCGCAGGCTCCGCTCGATCATGCAGGGAAGAAAATTTGCCTACTACGATTCATGGGCTCCTGTTACTTCGCCTGGTCAAACCTCTGAAAACTGACTGAGCGGAGCCTGCGGCTTAATTTGTTTCGAACCAAAATAAGCCGCAGGCTCCGCTCGATCTTGCAGGGAAGAAAATTTGCCTACTACGATTCATGGGCTCCTGTTACTTCGCCTGGTTAAACCTCTGAAAACTGACTGAGCGGACCCTGCGGCTTAATTTGTTTCGAACCAAAATAAGCCGCAGGCTCCGCTCGATCATGCAGGGAAGAAAATTTGCCTACTACGATTCATGGGCTCCTGTTACTTCGCCTGGTTAAACCTCTGAAAACTGACTGAGCGGACCCTGCGGCTTAATTTGTTTCGAACCAAAATAAGCCGCAGGCTCCGCTCGATCTTGCAGGGAAGAAAATTTGCCTACTACGATTCATGGGCTCCTGTTACTTCGCCTGGTTAAACCTCTGAAAACTGACTGAGCGGACCCTGCGGCTTAATTTGTTTCGAACGAAAATAAGCCGCAGGCTCCGCTCGATCTTGCAGGGAAGAAAATTTGCCTACTACGATTCATGGGCTCCTGTTACTTCGCCTGGTTAAACCTCTGAAAACTGACTGAGCGGACCCTGCGGCTTAATTTATTTCGAACCAAAATAAGCCGCAGGCTCCGCTCGATCATGCAGGGAAGAAAATTTGCCTACTACGATTCATGGGCTCCTGTTACTTCGCCTGGTCAAACCTCTGAAAACTGACTGAGCGGAGCCTGCGGCTTAATTTGTTTCGAACCAAAATAAGCCGCAGGCTCCGCTCGATCTTGCAGGGAAGAAAATTTGCCTACTACGATTCATGGGCTCCTGTTACTTCGCCTGGTTAAACCTCTGAAAACTGACTGAGCGGACCCTGCGGCTTAATTTGTTTCGAACCAAAATAAGCCGCAGGCTCCGCTCGATCATGCAGGGAAGAAAATTTGCCTACTACGATTCATGGGCTCCTGTTACTTCGCCTGGTCAAACCTCTGAAAACTGACTGAGCGGAGCCTGCGGCTTAATTTGTTTCGAACCAAAATAAGCCGCAGGCTCCGCTCGATCATGCAGGGAAGAAAATTTGCCTACTACGATTCATGGGCTCCTGTTACTTCGCCTGGTCTAACCTCTGAAAACTGACTGAGCGGAGCCTGCGGCTTAATTTGTTTCGAACCAAAATAAGCCGCAGGCTCCGCTCGATCATGCAGGGAAGAAAATTTGCCTACTACGATTCATGGGCTCCTGTTACTTCGCCTGGTTAAACCTCTGAAAACTGACTGAGCGGAGCCTGCGGCTTAATTTGTTTCGAACCAAAATAAGCCGCAGGCTCCGCTCGATCATGCAGGGAAGAAAATTTGCCTACTACGATTCATGGGCTCCTGTTACTTCGCCTGGTCAAACCTCTGAAAACTGACTGAGCGGAGCCTGCGGCTTAATTTGTTTCGAACCAAAATAAGCCGCAGGCTCCGCTCGATCATGCAGGGAAGAAAATTTGCCTACTACGATTCATGGGCTCCTGTTACTTCGCCTGGTTAAACCTCTGAAAACTGACTGAGCGGACCCTGCGGCTTAATTTGTTTCGAACCAAAATAAGCCGCAGGCTCCGCTCGATCATGCAGGGAAGAAAATTTGCCTACTACGATTCATGGGCTCCTGTTACTTCGCCTGGTTAAACCTCTGAAAACTGACTGAGCGGAGCCTGCGGCTTAATTTGTTTCGAACCAAAATAAGCCGCAGGCTCCGCTCGATCATGCAGGGAAGAAAATTTGCCTACTACGATTCATGGGCTCCTGTTACTTCGCCTGGTCAAACCTCTGAAAACTGACTGAGCGGAGCCTGCGGCTTAATTTGTTTCGAACCAAAATAAGCCGCAGGCTCCGCTCGATCATGCAGGGAAGAAAATTTGCCTACTACGATTCATGGGCTCCTGTTACTTCGCCTGGTTAAACCTCTGAAAACTGACTGAGCGGAGCCTGCGGCTTAATTTGTTTCGAACCAAAATAAGCCGCAGGCTCCGCTCGATCATGCAGGGAAGAAAATTTGCCTACTACGATTCATGGGCTCCTGTTACTTCGCCTGGTCAAACCTCTGAAAACTGACTGAGCGGAGCCTGCGGCTTAATTTGTTTCGAACCAAAATAAGCCGCAGGCTCCGCTCGATCATGCAGGGAAGAAAATTTGCCTACTACGATTCATGGGCTCCTGTTACTTCGCCTGGTTAAACCTCTGAAAACTGACTGAGCGGAGCCTGCGGCTTAATTTGTTTCGAACCAAAATAAGCCGCAGGCTCCGCTCGATCATGCAGGGAAGAAAATTTGCCTACTACGATTCATGGGCTCCTGTTACTTCGCCTGGTTAAACCTCTGAAAACTGACTGAGCGGACCCTGCGGCTTAATTTGTTTCGAACCAAAATAAGCCGCAGGCTCCGCTCGATCATGCAGGGAAGAAAATTTGCCTACTACGATTCATGGGCTCCTGTTACTTCGCCTGGTCAAACCTCTGAAAACTGACTGAGCGGAGCCTGCGGCTTAATTTGTTTCGAACCAAAATAAGCCGCAGGCTCCGCTCGATCTTGCAGGGAAGAAAATTTGCCTACTACGATTCATGGGCTCCTGTTACTTCGCCTGGTTAAACCTCTGAAAACTGACTGAGCGGACCCTGCGGCTTAATTTGTTTCGAACCAAAATAAGCCGCAGGCTCCGCTCGATCATGCAGGGAAGAAAATTTGCCTACTACGATTCATGGGCTCCTGTTACTTCGCCTGGTCAAACCTCTGAAAACTGACTGAGCGGAGCCTGCGGCTTAATTTGTTTCGAACCAAAATAAGCCGCAGGCTCCGCTCGATCTTGCAGGGAAGAAAATTTGCCTACTACGATTCATGGGCTCCTGTTACTTCGCCTGGTTAAACCTCTGAAAACTGACTGAGCGGACCCTGCGGCTTAATTTGTTTCGAACCAAAATAAGCCGCAGGCTCCGCTCGATCATGCAGGGAAGAAAATTTGCCTACTACGATTCATGGGCTCCTGTTACTTCGCCTGGTTAAACCTCTGAAAACTGACTGAGCGGAGCCTGCGGCTTAATTTGTTTCGAACCAAAATAAGCCGCAGGCTCCGCTCGATCATGCAGGGAAGAAAATTTGCCTACTACGATTCATGGGCTCCTGTTACTTCGCCTGGTTAAACCTCTGAAAACTGACTGAGCGGAGCCTGCGGCTTAATTTGTTTCGAACCAAAATAAGCCGCAGGCTCCGCTCGATCATGCAGGGAAGAAAATTTGCCTACTACGATTCATGGGCTCCTGTTACTTCGCCTGGTTAAACCTCTGAAAACTGACTGAGCGGACCCTGCGGCTTAATTTGTTTCGAACCAAAATAAGCCGCAGGCTCCGCTCGATCTTGCATGGAAGAAAATTTGCCTACTACGATTCATGGGCTCCTGTTACTTCGCCTGGTCAAACCTCTGAAAACTGACTGAGCGGAGCCTGCGGCTTAATTTGTTTCGAACCAAAATAAGCCGCAGGCTCCGCTCGATCTTGCAGGGAAGAAAATTTGCCTACTACGATTCATGGGCTCCTGTTACTTCGCCTGGTTAAACCTCTGAAAACTGACTGAGCGGAGCCTGCGGCTTAATTTGTTTCGAACGAAAATAAGCCGCAGGCTCCGCTCGATCTTGCAGGGAAGAAAATTTGCCTACTACGATTCATGGGCTCCTGTTACTTCGCCTGGTTAAACCTCTGAAAACTGACTGAGCGGACCCTGCGGCTTAATTTGTTTCGAACCAAAATAAGCCGCAGGCTCCGCTCGATCTTGCAGGGAAGAAAATTTGCCTACTACGATTCATGGGCTCCTGTTACTTCGCCTGGTTAAACCTCTGAAAACTGACTGAGCGGACCCTGCGGCTTAATTTGTTTCGAACCAAAATAAGCCGCAGGCTCCGCTCGATCTTGCAGGGAAGAAAATTTGCCTACTACGATTCATGGGCTCCTGTTACTTCGCCTGGTTAAACCTCTGAAAACTGACTGAGCGGACCCTGCGGCTTAATTTGTTTCGAACCAAAATAAGCCGCAGGCTCCGCTCGATCTTGCATGGAAGAAAATTTGCCTACTACGATTCATGGGCTCCTGTTACTTCGCCTGGTCAAACCTCTGAAAACTGACTGAGCGGAGCCTGCGGCTTAATTTGTTTCGAACCAAAATAAGCCGCAGGCTCCGCTCGATCTTGCAGGGAAGAAAATTTGCCTACTACGATTCATGGGCTCCTGTTACTTCGCCTGGTTAAACCTCTGAAAACTGACTGAGCGGAGCCTGCGGCTTAATTTGTTTCGAACGAAAATAAGCCGCAGGCTCCGCTCGATCTTGCAGGGAAGAAAATTTGCCTACTACGATTCATGGGCTCCTGTTACTTCGCCTGGTTAAACCTCTGAAAACTGACTGAGCGGACCCTGCGGCTTAATTTGTTTCGAACCAAAATAAGCCGCAGGCTCCGCTCGATCTTGCAGGGAAGAAAATTTGCCTACTACGATTCATGGGCTCCTGTTACTTCGCCTGGTTAAACCTCTGAAAACTGACTGAGCGGACCCTGCGGCTTAATTTGTTTCGAACCAAAATAAGCCGCAGGCTCCGCTCGATCATGCAGGGAAGAAAATTTGCCTACTACGATTCATGGGCTCCTGTTACTTCGCCTGGTTAAACCTCTGAAAACTGACTGAGCGGAGCCTGCGGCTTAATTTGTTTCGAACCAAAATAAGCCGCAGGCTCCGCTCGATCATGCAGGGAAGAAAATTTGCCTACTACGATTCATGGGCTCCTGTTACTTCGCCTGGTTAAACCTCTGAAAACTGACTGAGCGGAGCCTGCGGCTTAATTTGTTTCGAACCAAAATAAGCCGCAGGCTCCTCTCGATCATGCAGGGAAGAAAATTTGCCTACTACGATTCATGGGCTCCTGTTACTTCGCCTGGTTAAACCTCTGAAAACTGACTGAGAGGAGCCTGCGGCTTAATTTGTTTCGAACCAAAATAAGCCGCAGGCTCCGCTCGATCATGCAGGGAAGAAAATTTGCCTACTACGATTCATGGGCTCCTGTTACTTCGCCTGGTTAAACCTCTGAAAACTGACTGAGCGGAGCCTGCGGCTTAATTTGTTTCGAACCAAAATAAGCCGCAGGCTCCGCTCGATCATGCAGGGAAGAAAATTTGCCTACTACGATTCATGGGCTCCTGTTACTTCGCCTGGTTAAACCTCTGAAAACTGACTGAGCGGAGCCTGCGGCTTAATTTGTTTCGAACCAAAATAAGCCGCAGGCTCCGCTCGATCATGCAGGGAAGAAAATTTGCCTACTACGATTCATGGGCTCCTGTTACTTCGCCTGGTTAAACCTCTGAAAACTGACTGAGCGGAGCCTGCGGCTTAATTTGTTTCGAACCAAAATAAGCCGCAGGCTCCGCTCGATCTTGCAGGGAAGAAAATTTGCCTACTACGATTCATGGGCTCCTGTTACTTCGCCTGGTCAAACCTCTGAAAACTGACTGAGCGGAGCCTGCGGCTTAATTTGTTTCGAACCAAAATAAGCCGCAGGCTCCGCTCGATCTTGCAGGGAAGAAAATTTGCCTTCTACGATTCATGGGCTCCTGTTACTTCGCCTGGTCAAACCTCTGAAAACTGACTGAGCGGAGCCTGCGGCTTAATTTGTTTCGAACCAAAATAAGCCGCAGGCTCCGCTCGATCTTGCAGGGAAGAAAATTTGCCTTCTACGATTCATGGGCTCCTGTTACTTCGCCTGGTCAAACCTCTGAAAACTGACTGAGCGGAGTCTGCGGCTTAATTTGTTTCGAACCAAAATAAGCCGCAGGCTCCGCTCGATCTTGCATGGAAGAAAATTTGCCTACTACGATTCATGGGCTCCTGTTACTTCGCCTGGTCAAACCTCTGAAAACTGACTGAGCGGAGCCTGCGGCTTAATTTGTTTCGAACCAAAATAAGCCGCAGGCTCCGCTCGATCTTGCAGGGAAGAAAATTTGCCTACTACGATTCATGGGCTCCTGTTACTTCGCCTGGTCAAACCTCTGAAAACTGACTGAGCGGACCCTGCGGCTTAATTTGTTTCGAACCAAAATAAGCCGCAGGCTCCGCTCGATCTTGCAGGGAAGAAAATTTGCCTACTACGATTCATGGGCTCCTGTTACTTCGCCTGGTCAAACCTCTGAAAACTGACTGAGCGGAGCCTGCGGCTTAATTTGTTTCGAACCAAAATAAGCCGCAGGCTCCGCTCGATCTTGCAGGGAAGAAAATTTGCCTTCTACGATTCATGGGCTCCTGTTACTTCGCCTGGTCAAACCTCTGAAAACTGACTGAGCGGAGTCTGCGGCTTAATTTGTTTCGAACCAAAATAAGCCGCAGGCTCCGCTCGATCTTGCAGGGAAGAAAATTTGCCTTCTACGATTCATGGGCTCCTGTTACTTCGCCTGGTCAAACCTCTGAAAACTGACTGAGCGGAGCCTGCGGCTTAATTTGTTTCGAACCAAAATAAGCCGCAGGCTCCGCTCGATCTTGCAGGGAAGAAAATTTGCCTACTACGATTCATGGGCTCCTGTTACTTCGCCTGGTCAAACCTCTGAAAACTGACTGAGCGGAGCCTGCGGCTTAATTTGTTTCGAACCAAAATAAGCCGCAGGCTCCGCTCGATCTTGCAGGGAAGAAAATTTGCCTACTACGATTCATGGGCTCCTGTTACTTCGCCTGGTCAAACCTCTGAAAACTGACTGAGCGGACCCTGCGGCTTAATTTGTTTCGAACCAAAATAAGCCGCAGGCTCCGCTCGATCTTGCAGGGAAGAAAATTTGCCTACTACGATTCATGGGCTCCTGTTACTTCGCCTGGTCAAACCTCTGAAAACTGACTGAGCGGACCCTGCGGCTTAATTTGTTTCGAACCAAAATAAGCCGCAGGCTCCGCTCGATCTTGCAGGGAAGAAAATTTGCCTACTACGATTCATGGGCTCCTGTTACTTCGCCTGGTCAAACCTCTGAAAACTGACTGAGCGGAGCCTGCGGCTTAATTTGTTTCGAACCAAAATAAGCCGCAGGCTCCGCTCGATCTTGCAGGGAAGAAAATTTGCCTTCTACGATTCATGGGCTCCTGTTACTTCGCCTGGTCAAACCTCTGAAAACTGACTGAGCGGAGTCTGCGGCTTAATTTGTTTCGAACCAAAATAAGCCGCAGGCTCCGCTCGATCTTGCAGGGAAGAAAATTTGCCTTCTACGATTCATGGGCTCCTGTTACTTCGCCTGGTCAAACCTCTGAAAACTGACTGAGCGGAGCCTGCGGCTTAATTTGTTTCGAACCAAAATAAGCCGCAGGCTCCGCTCGATCTTGCAGGGAAGAAAATTTGCCTACTACGATTCATGGGCTCCTGTTACTTCGCCTGGTCAAACCTCTGAAAACTGACTGAGCGGAGCCTGCGGCTTAATTTGTTTCGAACCAAAATAAGCCGCAGGCTCCGCTCGATCTTGCAGGGAAGAAAATTTGCCTACTACGATTCATGGGCTCCTGTTACTTCGCCTGGTCAAACCTCTGAAAACTGACTGAGCGGACCCTGCGGCTTAATTTGTTTCGAACCAAAATAAGCCGCAGGCTCCGCTCGATCTTGCAGGGAAGAAAATTTGCCTACTACGATTCATGGGCTCCTGTTACTTCGCCTGGTCAAACCTCTGAAAACTGACTGAGCGGAGTCTGCGGCTTAATTTGTTTCGAACCAAAATAAGCCGCAGGCTCCGCTCGATCTTGCAGGGAAGAAAATTTGCCTTCTACGATTCATGGGCTCCTGTTACTTCGCCTGGTCAAACCTCTGAAAACTGACTGAGCGGAGCCTGCGGCTTAATTTGTTTCGCCAAAAAATAAGCCGCAGGCTCCGCTCGATCATGCAGGGAAGAAAATTTGCCTACTACGATTCATGGGCTCCTGTTACTTCGCCTGGTCAAACCTCTGAAAACTGACTGAGCGGAGCCTGCGGCTTAATTTGTTTCGAACCAAAATAAGCCGCAGGCTCCGCTCGATCTTGCAGGGAAGAAAATTTGCCTACTACGATTCATGGGCTCCTGTTACTTCGCCTGGTCAAACCTCTGAAAACTGACTGAGCGGAGCCTGCGGCTTAATTTGTTTCGAACCAAAATAAGCCGCAGGCTCCGCTCGATCTTGCAGGGAAGAAAATTTGCCTTCTACGATTCATGGGCTCCTGTTACTTCGCCTGGTCAAACCTCTGAAAACTGACTGAGCGGAGCCTGCGGCTTAATTTGTTTCGAACCAAAATAAGCCGCAGGCTCCGCTCGATCTTGCAGGGAAGAAAATTTGCCTTCTACGATTCATGGGCTCCTGTTACTTCGCCTGGTCAAACCTCTGAAAACTGACTGAGCGGAGCCTGCGGCTTAATTTGTTTCGAACCAAAATAAGCCGCAGGCTCCGCTCGATCTTGCATGGAAGAAAATTTGCCTACTACGATTCATGGGCTCCTGTTACTTCGCCTGGTCAAACCTCTGAAAACTGACTGACCTGCAAATTGGAGAAACGCCAGAAATAAAACACTTCCATATTCACAATGTCATTTATTTGTCTGTTTGTTCACATTATTTGTAGCGCTGCAGGCTTATTATTTAATTACTTAATTTCGCACTTCTAATCTATCCTGGTTTTGCTTGTTTTGCTCGGCGAACTCAAAGGGGAAACAATTATAATTGCGGGATATTGCTGCCGCTGTTGCTGGGTGTCTGAAGATCGGCCGTTATAGATACATTTTTTCTAGATTTCCACGAGAGAAGCTTAAACAACAAAAGTGGCTGTTTCCTAGCACAATCACGATCCTAGGGCGTTTTTAATTACACAATAAATGTTCTCTTCGGTCGGCTTCTCTACCTGGCGATGTGACAGCAAATCCTTCTGGTCCACCAGTCACCAGTTGTTGCACTGTTCTCACCTCTGAGAATGCCACGGCTATTCAGTAGGTTAGAGGGGAGCAAACAGATTCTCTAATTCCTGCAGTACTGGATACAGCGTTTTGTTTTGAGTAAATTATGAAATTTGTTTTTACAGATTCTCCTATTTTATAATTTCTAGATTTTTCGGTTGCAATGGCAAAGAGTAACTTAAAAATTTTGCACCTACCTTGCGGGTACTCCCTCCCTCGATGTGTGACTTGACCTAAAACCACCTGACCTGAACTGCTAAATAAACAAGGCTTCGTGGGGAGACGGCAGACACGACTGACTGCCGAATTTGAACGATTCATAGCTGGGCGCTCATGTTTCTATTGGTGGCTTTCGGCGAGCAAGTTCTCACTGAGACTACTGGGGCAGCTTGGTTGGGTGGGTGGGGTAATCAGCAGATTTTTAAATAAAGCAATTTGGATATTACCACTAGCGCCATCGACTAGAAAAACTGAGTAGTATTTTTAGCGAATGTTGGAATCTAAATGTAGATAGTAATGATGCTTTCAAAACTTTCGATATTTCTTTTCTATACACAAACCATTTATTACCCTATTTCGGAACAAAAATTCTCAAAGTTAACGTTCACAATTTGTCCCCCAGCTTAGATGTTTTGGTTGATTTATTTGCTGTAACTTTCAACTGAGATACAATTATATTTGCCCTCTGATTTGCCACTGAGTTCTATCTCCTGCCATTCGCATTGGTCGCATTGCTGGTCAATTAATTGGTGGTGGTTCTATCATTCCAGGTCGTACAAATGTTCCTTGCCGCATTGGACGCAAACCAGGGCCACGGGGAGGATTCATTTCAGGATGTCCACCTTAAACTAGATAACAGGAAAAAAAATAGGAGATTTAGGCATTTCGGGGAGCCTGCAAATTAGAAAAACGATATAAAGAAAATACTTCCCAGTTGACAGTATAATTTATTTGACTGTCTTTTACACATTTATCTGTTTTTTAACATCTATCCGTTGTTATTTTGTTGTGGGTGATTAAATTTTATGTAGGAGTAGATATGTCCTGATTTATTTTAGTACCATTTATTTAACATCAATTTGACTAAATACGTTCAGTTTTGATTTTACACAGTTATTTGTTTTTGCACATATATATATTTTTCTCATTTGCTTTTTGTGATTAAATTTTATGTAGGAGTGAATATTTCCTTAAATTTGTTCTGGTTTATTTTAATACCATTTATTTCACATTGATTTGGTTAAATATGTAAGTTTAATTTTTGTTTTGCTAAATAGTCACATTTCACTTTACGGAGTTACTACGGAAATGTTTGAGTTAGGTGCATACGTGCACGTCCAATAATGAATAGTATTGTTTGATTAAGTTGAATGATAGACATTGTACAATAAGTGTATGTGTGTAATCTCGCAAGTTTCTTTAGTTTGAGCAAATATTTGCTAGTAAATTTTTAACTAACTAAGCAGTTTTATTTACACCAAGTATAGTTGGGCTAGATAGCCTGTATCATGATGATTTTGACAAGAGCGACGATTGTGGACATTTATTTCGTCCTTACTATTCTACAAAAATTTTTTTATTTTCCTTTCTGGATCGCAACAGCTCGCTATTCAGTTCGTGTTTTTTGTTTTTAAAAAGATGAACACGACCCATGACCCCCACGTTACTTATGCTTCTATAAAATTTCCTAATTCGCAAAGATCACAACTTTCTGCCTATACTAAAAAATGCTTACCAGATAAAACATCAAATATTTTAAAAGGTTCAGGAATCCTTTTCCGAAGTAGCTTGTTGCGCGTACAATACCTTGGCCAATTAAATTGACGACGGCAGGGAGCTTTGTCGTTACAAAAAAATTTTCCATCCATACAATAATTGTTTCAAATTGAGCAATTAACTCCGTCTGTCTCAAAAAAGACGGTGGATTTCGTTACCTTAAGTGCTAAATTTATCACATCATCAAAAAAGTCCAGTGCGGCTTACAGAGCCTGTAAATGCTTCCATAATTTAATCTACATATCTATAGTCCCTATGCGGCTGCTCAAGTGCAAGAATTTTGTCTCGGCCGCACTAACAGCTAATTTCTAAATTACTTTCCCTTCTTTGTTTTTTTCTTTTCGCATAGATGGGTTTCCCGACAAGCGGAGTAGTGATCTCTTAACGCCATCTCATATAGCTGGGGAGAGAGAGGAGCAATGGGTTTAATATTTATTCAAATTTTTTATCAATTCGGTCCGGGGACAAAAATTAAATCTAAAAACCCATTAAGACATTTCAAAAATAAAGAAAATAATAATATTGCAAAGTTGAGCAAATTTAGGGCAGCACTTCCATACGAGGTGGCCCTAAATTCACGGGCGGGCTTCGAAACAATTTGTAAAAGGGCAACAATCAGTCAGTTGACATTTCTAATACTGTGAAAGTACTATTTTATTAAATATCTCGAAAACGGGGCGAGTAGGAATTATTTCAATAATTTTTCGTTGATTAGGATAACGAAGTGCCTCGAAGCCCGCTATCAAATTTCGTGGCACCCCGAACGGAATGACCCGCAAAAATAGCATTAGGTACGTTAAAATTATTAGAGCTCTTTCACAACCAAAAAACTGTGCAGGTCGGCGGGGAGAACGGTTAACAATCAAAACACCCTGCCATACCTATTTGTCGGGTGAATATCGTTCTGGAGAATAGTCAGAGTCATCAAAGTGCATGGAAACGGATGCTAGTTTCATATTATCAACGCGACGTACATTCATTGCGGGAGTCAATTGGGATGATGAAGCCATTGAGAAGTGCTGGATCTGTGCTTGTGCCTGAAAGTGATACGGTGTCTGTACTACATGAGAGCGATGCTGTGATTGACGCAAAAATCTGACTGTTCCCACCTCAGCCGGTCTATCAGCACCTCGCACCCCCGGCTGCATGAAAACACAAAAAAAAACAAAATACGACATTTGCAAACTAATCACGCTAAATTCATGCCCCGTTACATTTTCCTAAATCCTCGCAACTGTCGAGCGCAACTGTTAGCTACTATTTTATTCTTATCAAATTTTAATGCATTGTGGGAAAATGCCGCGAGGGAAAAATATATAACATTTTAAAAATCACTAAATAAAGTTTGGCACTAACCTGATTACTGTTCACGCCTCCAGGACCTGGCCGGACATTTTTGTAGGGCTGGAAAAGTACTAGGAAAACTTTTGGTGCCAATAAGCACACGAGGACGGCGGTGGCGCTAATGTTGAGGCACATACACAAGCTGGATATTTGAATCTGTTCCCCGTCCAAAGGTATATCCGGTAATGGCATAAGAGAAAGAGGGGAAAAGAGAGTTTCAGCATTAGATGAGAGAAATATTCAGATTCAGCGAACGTTAGTGGCGATTGCAGCAATTACCTCGTAGTCATTTCTGGTACCAAAGTAGATGGGAAGGAATGCCAGCCAAACGATGCATGTCGAGTACATGGTGAATCCAATGTATTTTGCCTCATTGAAATTTTCGGGGATTTTGCGCGTCTTAAAGGCGTAAATCGTGCAAAGGCAAATTAAGATGATGTTGTACACAAGCGATAGGGCCAGGGAGAACGTGGAGACCTTGCAGGTGAGCACTGCTGTTAGGGGGTATGGGTGAATCTCCCTAACGTCTGGCGGTTCGATGAAAGACCAAACAACTGATCCCAGCAATTGGATACTCACAAGACCTGTTGTATTTTGGGGAAATTAAAAATGAAAGAAAAATACAATTAAATGCACAAAGCCGGAGGTAACAATTTAGAAATTTTAGAAGGTAACTATAGGGACAGATAAGTAATACAGATGCCCAGAAACTGTGTTAAAAATCCGACCCAATGCAATTCCGCCAAGTGATGTTGCGGAACAAATGAATCTTGCAAATCTTTGCTGCTGCCTTTGCACTTGGCCACTTGGTCGAGCGTCAGGCGACGAGAGCACCGAAGATTTTGTGGTCAGGCACCGACCTAAACGAAGGTGAGGCGTGAGGGAATTTCAATGTTTCAATCGGCACCACCCATTGTGAGGTGGGGTTCCGAGATATCAAGAGATTCTAGGAATGAGCACGGGTAAAAATGCGAAAATTCGAAAGCAAATTCGTAGAATTTGAGGACAAAAACGGACATGTTGATTTTGTAATCAATATATAATATATAACTCAAGTTCAGCGTACTTCACACGATAGCTAAAAGGACATCCGAATAAAGGTATCCCCAGAAATTCAGCTTGGTGGGACTTTATTCGTAATTTTGACCTTTTTGTTAACTAATTTTGTTGGGCTATAACCCTAATCTTGCATACATACGAGTATTTATTGTATAAATTCAATCACACTGCTATTTTCAATAACGTGGAATGATATTCTAGTAAGTTTTTCGATTAAATGCGGTACCACGCGTATTTGCTTTAAAAAATATGAAACTCGGCAAATTCATTAAAGTACGTACCTCAATGAAATTCAATTCAAATAGGTACACGCCACAAATCACCCAAAAGGAAAGCTGAATAGCAAAATACAAAATTGAAAAATCTGCCTGGATCACAGCATACAAAATTCATAAATATTGCTTACAAAATCAACCCGCCGTCAGCATCAACTAAAATTCTACGAATTTCCCTCCGAGTTTTCGCATTTTTACACGATTTTTAGAATTCCAACAAACTCTTCGCTGCTCTCGTGGCCTGACCGTATTGTTTAAACATTTTATTACTTATCTGTGTTAACACCATATGCAGTGGAAGGATAAATCTTACCAATTGAGAAGGAAATCTGTGATCGTGGGGATATGTAGATGGGACGTTTGACGCTTTTAACGCCACTGTTGAAAATTCTCGATATGCGATTTGTTTTAATGAAAATTGCTGAATAGCAAATGCTCAGCCCAAGACCGAGCCCAATGCGGAGCATGGTGCAATGGAGTACACTCGGTGTTGCTAAAATTACAAACGTCGTACTATAACAGCAGACAACTCCGATTAAAAGGACATAGCAGAGTTCACGTCCAGATGCCATGATCACCGGTGTTCTGTTGTACCTAATTGCATTTAAGTAAAACACAAATCATTTATTTATTTATGGAAATATAGGTGGGAGGGGTAACGTACATCATGAAGACTAGTATTATAAAACCTGTGACACATATACCAGTTATGGAAAAGCAAACTGGAACTAGCGCCCACGGACTCCTCCAATTAATAACTTCCGGTGTAAGTTTTTCACATTCAGTTCGATCTTCGGTTGGTGCCCATCCCGGCTGGCAAGTTTCACAAGTGTCCTCCTCGTTTACAAACGCATCCTCGCGGCATCGTACGCACGACCAACAACATTGGTCCTTAATTTTTTTTAATATTTAATTAAAATACCAATAACAAAATTAATGAGTGTTGGTCACAAACCTGATGGTTTCGGACATGTCCAATTGGACATGGCTCACTGCAAACCAATTTTGGAAGTGATACTGTCCATCGGAGGGCAGACATGTTCATTTCCAACCTAGAATTTGACCTAATCTCAGGTATTTTGAAATATCTTGGACTTGAAAAAAGTTTTAAGTTCAAATTGGTCTAACGATTTTCTAGACCTACATCTTACTCAAAAAGACAGTATGTTAAGCTGTCTGTTCAAAAACAAGTGCAAATAGCACACTTTCTGAAAGTTTTTTTTGTTTTTGGCTACACGGACCCAAAAAAAAAAGAGTGTTCGTTCGCAGAGGAAATAACACTCATTATTCGTGTATAATCGAATCACGCAAAAACAGGTGATTCGAGGGAAATTATATTTTAAGTTTATTTTAACTGAAATTTTTTCCTCGGCAATATACTTCGCGTTACCCAGAAAAAAATAAAAATAAAACAACAACAAAATTTTTTTTAGGCTATCCCCAAGTACTTACTCTTGTTTCCAAGTCCCCACTTGAACATAGTCGTATTTACCATCTCTATTTTGATACTGGTAAATGTTGTAGAAACCGTAGGCGTCACCGTCTTTATTAAAACGGATCTTTTTCCATCGAATTGGGCAGGTTTTTGATAATTGTTGATAATTTGATTAAAATTTTAAATTGAAATTTTGATGGCGCTTATTTCCGAATGATACAACACAAAAATTTTGAAATATTTATATATATATGGTAATGAGCGTATGTGAAGCTGTTTACGGTAAAAATGAAAAGCACGCACGTACGATAAATTTGAATTATAATGAAGAAAAATATTGGAAGATGTTGATGCTTCAGATGGGACATAGATAAAGCATGATGTGTTTTTCACTAGATATTATTTCAAATTTTTACTTACCATTGTTCCTTGTTTCCCGCTGAATTGCAAGCTGTGAATATACGAAAGAAGTTTAGCCCCATGCGGGGCTGGTTGTATTCTTTCGCAGTCTTCAAATGGGATGGTATCGCATAATTCCGTATAATAATTATGTATAGCTGTTGCCATAGCATAAACCGCATCCACTAAAGTGTGTGAAAAAATAAAAATAAAATCAGACGTTTAGAGACTGTTTATGCTTTATTCTTAAACTGTTAGAACTAGAGACAGAGTCGAATGTCGAAATTCTGTAAAACCCAGCTGATTGGCAGCATATGTATATCCAACCTAGCTGAGATAACTATAGGGCCTTTCGGCAAGCACGTTCTCACTGAGACAACTGAGATATTTTCAGTTGGCTCACTGAGACGGCGTGTTCTCGCACATCGTCTCACTTTCACATTGAGCAACAAAAATGAAAGCAGCCTTTGAGCAACTGAGCCATCTGAGATGGATTTTCTGTGTCTCATTTGTCTCAGTTATATGTTGTGTGTTGCGACAGCCCTTGTGCAGCCCTCAGAATAATCTTTAATTTAATTTTATTAATTTTCCAAGCGAAATTACCTCTTAAAATCGGCATAATCATATATAATGGGTCTTATTCTGGTAAACACGACACGACTAGCCAAGACACTTTTTAAACCTATAGAATTTTAGCACTGAAAGTGCGCCTTGGCTAGTCGTGCTGTGTGGAAACGACCACCAGAAATATTCGATGCCAAAATCAGCTGATTAATCCAATTATCCTACCCAACTGAGACAACTGAGACAGTTGCTCAATACCTTGTCTCAGTTGTCTCAGTGATCGTGCTACCGAAAGGCCCTTATGATGTAACTGAGACGGCTACTCAAAATGTCTCATTGAGAACTTGCTCACCGAAAGCTCCTACTAGAAACATGAGCGCCCAACTGTGCGCCCAGTTGTGATTCATTCAAAATGAATGAAAATAAAATTTGGTAGCCATCGTGTCGTATCTGCCGAAGGAATTCCCCAAAGAATGTATAAAATCTCCAGAAGACACCTTCTATCCCTCTCTGAATAATTATTTAACGATCTCTACGATGTATGAATATCAGCTGATTATCGCAATTACCCAACCCAGCCGAGACAAATGGACTGCTCAAAATGCTGTCTCAGTTGTGTCTCACTGAGTAGATGTAGATTATCATGAGGCGGGTGGATAAACCCTGCACTTAGACTGAAGGTCCATTGTACAAACCTCGAGAAGAGAGACTGACATCTGAGTTAATCTCGGTGCCTAGATTGAGCCGTTAGACGACCAGTTCTTCTAACAAAGCTCAAGATGGTGGGCAGCGTGAGTTTATGTAGATCCTTGGGATCTACATGATAGTTCCCGAATAAAGCGGTTCTGGCACTGTTGTAGAACGGACATGCACACAAAAGATGAGCAATAGTCTCGTCCTCCAACTCGCATCCGCAAAGCGGCGAATCCGCTATTCGCATTGTATGAAGATGCTTGTTCAGCCTGCAATGGCCTGTAATAATGGCCATTGCTTGGCTCAACTGGCATCTGCTGAGGTTGAGTAGATGTCTGCCCAGGCCTAGGTCGACCCGATGCAAGAACATCTTAGACTGTCTACAATCCAGTCTTGCGGTTCACCTCTCATTGTGCTCAGAGCGGACCCAGTCCTCCACCGAGCGACTGATGAGAGATGGTGCAACACCCACGTAGGGTTCTGGTCCTATAAAGGTAGAGCAGGCCCCTTCTTTCGCCAACCTGTCCGCAGTCTCATTGCCTGCTATATTACAGTTGATTGGAAGTCGCAATAAGATCAAGCGAGTGACGACACTCACTGAGAAGCTTAGACGAAAGAAACTATGTATGAGTCGAGTGCTTTAAGAGCAGCTTGACTGTCAGAGAAAATAAAAATGTTTTTCCCACTCAGTTTCCTCTTCAGAATCTCTTGTACACAGATCAAGATACCAAGAACTTCTGCCTGGAAAACGGAGACGAATCTGCCTAGCGAGCGGGAGATGGACACATCTTCACTCAGACCGTACACTCCGACTCCAGCTAGACCGTCTGCAAGTCTCACTGAGTACTTGCTCGCTACTATTATAAACATGAGCGGCCAACTGTGCGATCGGAATGCAGCTCACAAGTAGATACACCTACTAATCTAACTAATTTACCTAATCACGACCAGTGCCGCCGCCGCTGTGACGATGGAATAAAATAAAATCGTTGATGATGCTGTGAAATGGGTTTTCATAGTGGGAGAAATCCTTATCACATTTCCACCAATCCCGCAAGAAATCCCTTGTTAAAGCCATTAAAAGGGACATCTTAAAGTCTACCGACTAGGAACGGGCGGCGACTGGTTGTGACTTGTTAGGAGAACTGGAAACTAAACTACCGCCTGGCTAGTGTTTATTTAGAAGGGCACGCCTAATTTATTGCAATTCCATGTAAATAATATTCGCTTCCCTTTTTTTCTCATTCACGGTCTATTTTTCAACTCCAATTCGTTGTAAGTATTTTTGCTATCGACACGGCTCTTGAAGGGCGCACAAGAAGAAGAAATAAAAAAAAAAAGAAACAAATCCATCTCTTCCGCGGTAGATGGATGAAGCACAGCTGCTGGTAAGGGACAAAACTTAAAGGGGGGCCCCTCTGATGGTTCGTCGTCTTGCAATAATTTTTCGTCTTTTCCTTTAATTTTTGTTCTTCTTCCTTTCTAAAGGTTACAAGATAGTCTCTCAGACACACACTTGCACCAAATTTATCCAATCCCCAATCGCCCCCCCCCCCCCATTCCATCCCCCACCCAACGTGTGTATCAATCCGGGAACATCAAGATAAGTTTCGAAAAACTTCGCAGATATTTCGACGGGTAAAATGGCAAATAGATTACGTAAAATTTCCTGTTGGGTGTGTATTCTTCCTAAAACTGTGGCCGTTGCTGCCTGCGAAGCATAAGTGGTCGGTCTACGCTGCGGCGTACGGGGCAGGGGCATGGGCTGAAAGTTTCAGATAAAGTGTAGTGTACTTAAGTCGATTTAAATTGTTCTCCGGTATGGTCATCATGAATACGTTTATTTTTGAAGTCCCAACACACACATCACCCGCCCTCCCACCGGAGTTATAAATTGCAACAGTTTAAAAAGGCTGAAGCAGGAAAACACTAAAGAGATTTTGAGGTTTGGGAAAGTTTGTAATTTGTATTATGGCAATGGCAGCGGAAATGGCTTACACGATTGCTAATGCACAACAAGAGGCGGATTTAATCCAACTGGAGTGTTTGGAAGAACAAATAACTTTTAAGTGAAAACATCGCCTGTTGATGTTGGTTGGTTAACCAGCACTTTCCTAAGTTCATAATTTTCATGCAATTTTGGTTAAATTAGAAGCATTTCAAGTGGTTAAATTCCAGAGGCCCGAATAGGATTACCGTCATCGCTGAATACGTTCTTCCAGTTAATGCTACAAAATATTAAGCTAGAAGGTGAATGGGAACACAATAAACACTTTTTGAAATGCCGGCCATAAATTCCCAGAAGTGGAGTATCGCCACTTGTCCGGGTTTAAATTTTCCGAGGCCTTCAATTGGGCCGGTATCGTTGAACATCCAACAAAGGCACAAAATAAAATTTTTAAGATATTGGGGTCAGAAAGATCTTTAGACCAAATTGTGAACAGCAAGGGACCACGATGACTACCTTGTGGAACGCCAGACAGAACAGGAATAGCATCAGAAAAGGTAGAGAAAAACTTTACTTTGAAATATCGGCTCGTAAGATATGACTTGATCCAAAGATCCAATTCCAATTATCACTGGAAAAGCCAAGTCGTAGTAGTTTAAATCATAACACCTTATGGGAAAATTCAACCAGGTTAGTTACCGTCGATCTACCCTACATAAATTCATTTTGTCTCTCAGATAAAATGGAACTGCTACAAAAAGTCAAGTAATCCTTTACAATAGCCTCAAAAAGTTTTGGAGTAGGTGAAAGTTTAGCAATTGGCCTATTGGGCTCTTTTTACCAACACTGCAAAAAATCCCGTGGTAAATTTAGTATAAAACTTTGTTTTGTTGGAGCTCTGAGTTATCGCGGATGACGTCATTTTTAGTCAGCGACGATATTTCCAAAAGAATTTTTATACGAATGCTTAAGCGAGGTTTGCCAAATGTGTTTATATTCTAAAAAGCTTCTCAGGAAGCAATGAGGAAGACAAGTAGCTTACATTATAAAACGTTTCTTAGGAAGCACTAGGGAATAAAAGCTTTTGCCTTTGCTTCCTCCTAATGGTATGCAATGGTAAAAACGAAATGGAATGGGATATGGAGAGGAAGCAATTCTAAGCTTCCAGAGAATGCTTCGGCATGCCTTACGGCATACTTCTATTGCCCACTGAGTAAGAACGCGTCAATACGACTAAAATTGTGGTCCCGTGGACGATGTCGATAGAATCTGCCGCCAAGTGCGAAATTTGCAACGTTATCTCGTTTTGAAGGGAAAATTTCCGTCTGAAGTTTTTAACGAGATCAAATCGGTTTATCGCGAAGGAATAATGAATTGTACGAATGTGTGCAAGGCGGGTCCTAAAACAGCTTTCTGTTACGCCATACGGCCAACCCAACCCCGCGTATTCCCCTAACCGGCCGCCTTCAGATTATCATCTGTTTACCTCTCTGAAGATTCAAATGGGTGGGAAAAAAAATTTCACCTGACGAGGAAGTGCATCGAGAGGGATGGCAACTACGTGGAAAAATAGTTCACATATGTACTGATGTAACAGCATAAAAAAATTTATTTAAATAAATTGTTTCAAACCTACAAAAATCTAGTACACTTACTTTCTGGACATACTTCGTAGAATTTTCCAGAAATCACATCAGTTGAAATCAGAAGTGGGATAGTGATGTTTTTACTGACGAAAAACGCTTCTCATTAGATGGATCTGATCAGGAGCCGTTTCGACCGAATGCCCTACAGGCTCATTGAATTAATTTCTAAGAACGAAGTTCAAATACACACTATTGAATGTACTTAATAATGCCATTTATGACAGAGCTCCGCAGTGTATCTGGCAAAGGTACGAGCCGAAAAGTGAAAGTGAACCGCACTAGTCCGGGAATAATATTCCCACACCGACTTCGTCAACAAAACTTGCATCGATGGTTTCGGCCCCAAAACTCGCGACAGGCCCTAACACTTGCTCTTCAGCCATACTGCAGGCTGATAAATAGTATGTGCGCTTTGTGGGCGACCGAGATTCCCAACTCGCATGATTGCCTCTGCTTCTGATTCTGCTTTATGCTCGTTGGGAATCTTGCGTGTCTCCCACTCAATGCACAATCTACTATTATAGATGCGACTTCAACTTCGCGCTAATGAAGATCCTTATCAGAAAATTCACTTCCCGTAATGTTCATAGGTACATAAATATTGCGCTAGAGAAAATTGACTCTCATAAAATTTAAAAAAAAAAAAAAAATTATAAAACGGCAGAGATGTACGCCCTTTTGCCTCCAATCACTTGGCAATCAATATTGAACTCAAAAATTGGACAGCCAGCCCTTCCCAAACTGTCCATTTCAGAAACTATAGGTTATTTATTTTCGCTGCTATTTAACATCGAGCAAGGCATAGATACCTACGAATCTGTGCCTGCAAGAGTGCTTTCAATTACCTAACTGCAAAGAAGCAACCAGACACGGCCCATTATTATTCGCATGTAACACAGCGCACAGCGAGGGGTGCATTTGGGATCTAGGAAGCCATAAAATATCATTCCAAAACTATGCAATAAAATTACCATTAAAGATAGAAAACATGTCGAGATTCTGTAATGTGCTCATTTTATCAAAACTTTATCGTACCACCACAGTCCCCTCTATCCGACTTAATTGTCACTAGTCGGGCACAGGTTTAAGTAACCTTCCATGCTGCTAGTAACAAAATGTATCACAATCAATATGTGAGCGGTGTAATCGCTTAAATTTGAAAAGTTTTCCTCCTCATTCTCACTGTAACCCGACGAGATATAAAATTAACAAGGAAGGGCGGAGGAAGGGTGTGTGGGGGGGTAATTAAGTAATTAAGGGTCGGTGGGAGCGTGCATAATTATGTTTAAAATAAAAACCAGCAATAAAAATTACAAGCAGCTACCAATTCCAAAACAATCTATCCAAATCGCCTCCCCTCCTCCCATTAGTTCCTTCTCCTCCCCCCTCCACCTTCTATTCAACCCTCCTTTTTGTATATTGTGCAAATTTTACAGCGACAACGATAACTTTTAGGCGTAGAGAAACACCGCTGTCAATTTAATAAAGTTTGTGAACTGCAAGAATTTCTCATGATAAGAAAAGTAACCATAAAATCTGCTGCCGAAGAGACCGCCATAATCGTCGCCCCAGGATACACGGTGAAGTGTGCTATGTTGTGTGGCCGTACTTAAAACCCCACCAAATCCATCCGATCATGTTTTTTGTGTGGGGGGATGAGAGGGGATACAACCAACCACCCGCACCCACCTGTGAGCGTGGAGTACAAATAGGCAAAATGATGAGGTGTATGGGCGTCGAGAAGGAGAGGGGGTAACCCAAGCACCGATGAGGTTATCTGCTCCCAATGAATATAAATTAATATCGCCTTCCACCAAAAGATCAAAAATGATAGGGCGCCCCAACCGCCTACTTTTCTAGTGGGTACGGCCGCCTAAGGCAAAGCACAAAATCAAAAACGTTTCGGGCTTCCCAGGCGACCCATAATAAAAAAAGAAGAAGAAGAAGATTCCTTTAGGTTTCGCGCTGCTGCTGGCTGGCCCGGGAACAGAGGCATAGAATAGAGTGAAGGAGTGTGCTAGGGTAGCAGTATGTTCGTATGTAGTATAACGGCCGGAAATTCCCTCCTCTCCCATCCCCTCCCCATCCCACCCAAGTAACTTGCAAAACTAAAAGGGAAGGGCTCCAAAAAAACTATTTATTGAAATACTTACCAACAAATGGCACAAGCCCCTCCTGCTCATAGTCCAGCATGTCTTCTAGTCCTGTGCACGAATTGTTGGCACCCCTCTCGAAGCCACACTTGTGATGCTGACTCCAAAACTCGTCGAACCAAATGTTGCGGCAATTGATTGTGAGTTTTGGGTCGGTCGGATGCGGCCGGTTCTTACCATCCTTACATTTGGAGTTTTCCATTTTTGGGCGTAGGGATCGGTAGTATTCGTCGAACTCTGGACAAAATTAGAAATAAATAAAAAAAACAAAAAAGTCGATTAGGATACGTGTGTGCCTTTTTGAATGTTCATTTTAATTGCTGCTTGTTTTTTTCGTTTTTTTTTAAATCAATTTCCTAACGGTAAATAGGAGCGTCATCTCAAAAGTAGGTTTCTATTTTATTTTAAACACAATAGTTTCCTTTGGAACAATAAAGCGCCTAGCCGTAGAATTTAACATCTTGCCAACATCATACAACATCAATACAACAAAGCCGCTGAAAGCATTCCCGCGAGAAACATAAAATTAAATGGAAACTTGCTTTTGAGGTGTTCCGTGTAAATAAGCCGGAGTTCATCCAACCAACCTTCTAGGCTCGTCCTGTGGGGTAAAACAGTTATTGCGTTTACAGCCGCAAACTCCTGATCGCGAACCGGATACATTTTGGCGCCCCACGAATCACTCGCCACCCAATAGAAGTGTCCAGTCTTATTAGCGCGAATGGTTGCTTGCAGTAATTTCCTGTCGATTTGAATGAGACGAATATCAGATTAGACCATATCCACGGCACCTCCACGGGCAAATAATTTACCTCACGTTATCCTCGTCCACAAACATAATTACCGCTCTTGCATTCGGTTTGGTGCTCAAGTTCTCAATGATTCGATCGAAATCCTCGTTTTTCGCAACCCTGGCAATCTTCTCACTGATGGCAACACATATTCCTAGAGTGCTCGCAATTTGGGTGAACGATGCGATTCCCTGCAGGTCGGGAGAATTCATTTGACCGTTAATTCATTTCGATAGGACATAAGTTGTGTGACAATTTGATTCTATATGTACATATGTGACTGTGGGGAGTTGTCGTGGATAATCGAACCGGCGCTACTGGGTCGGCAACTACTTTAGGCGGGCCCCACATAAAATCGTTAAAACACTTTTCATGTCATCAGCGAGGATAAGCGCCACCACTTTTCGCCCTAATGCCCCCGAAACTATGTTATCTCAATTACCTTCCATCCAAGCTTGATGTTGAGTTTTGCATCACACCCCTGCCCACCTGGAACAGAATGGAACAGAAGCTGTGTGGTACGGTACGGTCAACTATTGATGGCATCTGGATTTTGATAAAGTGGATTGACCCAACAACTCACCTCTGTGGCTTCGTACCACCCAAGCAGTTATAACTAATTTCACTAACCAGCCGTAACTGCACTTCTGTATCCCATTGTTCCAGACAACAAAAACAAAAACTATAAGCCTCCTAGAAATAATAAAGGTGGACTGCATTGAAATCTTTCGATTTGGGGGCTCTCCTCCAAAGGTTGGGAAGGATCCAAAATTATATCCAGAATGATAGGCACTTGGTAGCCGGAAGGGCAACGAACTTTTACCACAAATCACTTCCTGGATTACTCAAGAAATTGCGAGTGGATTTGGCACTTTTTAGCCTGAAATTGATACCGGCCTAATTGGATTATATATGTAAATATATAAACTAACCGGCTAAACTCCTTTGTCGCCTGTTCTCGGCAGATTCAAATAAGACTCTGTTGTGCTTTTACGTTATGGCACCCAATGTGAAAGTTTGTATAGGAAGTTTGGATGTTTGTTACTCAATCCACCATAAACGGCTGGTTCGATTGACTAAGTTTGCTGGCATAATGTTTGACATATTTCAGCTTAGGTGATAGGCTATTTTTTATTTTAATAAAATATAAGATTTTAAATTTGCGGTAAAAGATGACTACGGAACGATGACATGAAAAGCAACACTTGAAAATTTTTTGGGTATGCTGATTTTGAATATACCATTAAATTTAAATTCAATATCCAATATGACGACCGAAATATTTAAACTTCAACGGATTGCAATGAAAATCGATACTAGAGTGTTTTAGGGGCCGATGATATCGAATTTGTTTTTTTTCTCGTATTTTAGCGATTTTGGTGTTAAACGAAAGGGAGTGCCCCCACTAGCCCAAAACACAAAAAAAATGCAACCAAAACGGCTTAAACAGCCAGTTGCCAACTTGAAATTTGAGTGAAAAATCTCTTTCTTACAAAATGCGACTGTGCACCCAAAAACATTCCCTGGTTGCTGAAAATTGGTCCAGCCCTACAGACCATGAGTGTGTTTAAATTAAGCAGAAAATTGGTGTAGGTCTAGAGGAAATATTTTGAGCTACAAGAGCTTGATTGTAGCAACAATTTAGGACCATTTTGTTACGAACCCTATAAATTGAGGCCCCGCAGCTCAGAAATTTCCCTCTGGCGTGACTTTTTTCATCCCTTTATCCGCAGCCCTATCATATATTCTATTGCTCAGGAGAAAAAGAGGGACCAGGTCGGTCGAATTCGGGAGTTGTTGTCTTTTTGGTGAACGAGGAACCGATTTTTGCAGTTTTTCACACTTTAAATGCGATTTCCTGGGGCTACAGGTGTTTCCGCGCAGAAAGGGCTACCTTCCCGAAAAGCCCTTGATAGCTTTCATTTGACACGGCAAAATAACGGCATGTTCAAATTCAGAATTTTTTGTCACCTCTTAAACAAAAATTCTCAGTGCCAGTCTTCCGGCTTAAATCAGCTTCTGCTAATCCAGCCAGCCGAAAGGGCGCTCATATCTGCTCTTTTCTTAATTATTTTCGAATTTGCTTATTACCTTGCAAAAGTGCCACTGACCACAGTAAAATTCAAACAATTTTTTTTTACCAAACAAAAATTTTCAACACCAGTTTTATCGGCCTTAGTTTAGCCCCCTGTCAGGCGTTTGTTGAACAGCACAAAAAATGATCCTAATCCTGTAGTACTGCCTCCGCAAATCACAATACAGTGGGTAGTCATCGCATGCATCAGATGTTTTGAATTGACGCCAAGGCCATTTTCATTTCTATTTCTACGATTTCGCAAAGACCTTAATTCATCATCGAAACGGGGCTCAACAATCGAAATAAGGGCGGGAGGACCGTTATCCGAATAACTACTCTGCAAGATTGCCTGGAGAGGAGACATCCAAAAATTTACAGTGTAGGATCTACGGAAACTCATATCCGTGGGCCGAATCCGTGAACAGGTGAGAAAAGGAGAATAGTAAGTTAAAAAAACAAAAATTCTGGCTATTGGTCACATCTGCCGTCACTCGGGCATGTAGGTACATTTATCTCTCCTTTTTTTTTCGCTGTGCTTGTTAATTTCTCGCACGGGTAGTCTAACCCGCTTGGGGTGTTCGTAGCGATGACGCCAGAGATTGTCACTCACAACATTTCGCAGCTGATTTATGCGTTTGTGATATTTACATGGTGACATTGGGTGGAGACAATCAGCAATTTGATGGGACGGATCACGAAGGGCGAAGGTGATTTCGGTGATCAGCTTCGGGATTGAGGAGAGGTTCTGCAATGACCCAGGGAGGGTACCAGCTCAGTCTAATGAGGTGATAATTTAGGTCCATCTTTTATGTTGTAAGTGTCCTTTGTTACAATAAGGAGAGGGAAGGGGCCTCACCATCAGTCAAATTGTTTAAAGGGAAAAATTAATTTTTGTTTGTTTAATCGACAAAGTAAGTTTTACGTAATTATTTGCACAACTGTGGTGACCCCTGCAATTTTTTACAATTAGTCACGACGCGACGCAATGAAATTGCAGTTAAACGAAATTGGCTTTGATTTTCAGCGGCCACAAAAATCCCTGTATAATCATTTACACACAATTAATGAACTAATTCTATCTTCTACAATTCCAATTAAAAAACAATTAATTAATTAAAATTAATCACAATTAATTAAGAAGCAATTAATTAAATAATTTTAATTGTTAATCACAATTAAATTTTGTCCAACACTGTTAGCATTAAATGGCGGCATACGATATAATTATAATTAAATAAAAACATTCCACGTCTCCGCGTGCATCTGTATGATTTTTTTCTTTAATATTTATGAGTCACCCTTTAGTCTAGTGAAGCTGGTGGAAGTGGGAAGATCCTGTTCAACACTTACCTTCTCGCCATAGTCGCCCTCAATAGCGACCGTGCTAACATAGAGCCAATTGAGAGCTTGTACCACCTCTGCCATTGCCTGGGCCTGAAAGTTGTCTGGCGGTACGACCCGGCTGAAGTATTCAAATCTGGACTTATCGGACAATTCAGTACTGGTCGAAGCGTAACTTATTTGTGGTATCTGTGGTGGACGGAAATAAACGGGAAATTATAATCCTCTTAAGGGATGGAGTAAAGAGTTAATTAATGTCGCATTTCGAGCGTCTCATTTATTTATTTATTTATTTACTTTTATCGTTTCTTTTTATGCACTGTTTGTAAATTGATAATAAAGTCAGAGCAGTGCTGAAGGATGGGTAGGTATGTATGTCTATATTTTGTGCGCCGTCCTCGCGGCTCTCGTGTACTGTTACCCTAAGATAGATAGCTTCCGTTTAAGGTGTTGTCGAAGGAAAAAAGGTAAAGTTGACGGTGAGTTATGAGAGCGATCAACTTTCGTAAGCTTTTTTTCTTTTTTTTCATCTCTCGCAGACGGCAGAGGTTGAGGGGGTGGAATGATGAGGAAGATTATATATATATACAGAAGTCTTGAGTGGATTTAGGCTTGATTAAATGGAATAGGGTCAAAATGGGCGTTAGTGTGCGGCTAATAGCATCCCGAGTGATTTTTTTATGAATCAACGTTTAGACGCTCTTCTGCGGAGGATGGCATACTTGAGGGGAGAAACGTCTGCAATTTATGTATGATGCCCAGCCCTGGGCACTTTCCATTTGTAACAGCAAGCAAAGGTCGCGAGTGTCGGGGAAAGTGATTTGAATGGGACAACTGGCAAATCGGTAGGCTCTACAACAGCCAACACTCGACCTTCGCGACCTCTCCTTGTCAAATGTAAAGCCCTTAAAGCTTCACTTACCGAATTTTAAGATATAATTAATTTAAGAAAAAAAAAAAACACAAAACAACAACAACGACATTAACTAAGGCTAGAAGGGCAAATGGAGTCATTCGTGCCAGAGAAGAGCCAAATCACCGGATGTGCTACATACCCGCAAATTAATTCGACAACGGACAGACGACAGAAGACAAATCGCAGAGGGGTGGGGGGTTCTTGTTAAAAATTGACAAATAAATCCTGGAAGAGTCATTCATTTGTAGGTACTGCAAAGGGCCAGACGAGGGGAATTTTGTTGGAGGAAAAACCCTTGTCAATTTACCGGAAAATGAAAGTAAAAATACAACCTCCTTTAAATCGTCTTCACAATCATTCTCCCAGCATTTATTAGTGAGGAGCAGACATGAGTAGGGTATGGATGGATCCTTTCCAGCTCCATTCGATGATGGCTCATGCCTCGTTCTTCGGAGAGCCCTAGCTTCTTTCGTTCCGTTCGTCGGAATTACATAGTCGTCGGTAGCATTTTTCTTTTTTGTGCAAAATGAACAAGGCACAAGCGAACGGACAGGAGAGGACGGACAAAAGCTGTCACAAATTTGACTAATTATTTTGCATAGGGCTAAAGCCGTGATGAGGATGAGGATGAGGAACAGCCGTGGGGACGATGCTTGCAAGTTAATATCTAAAAAGGTCGCGTAAAATGCGATTAAGTCCCGACCATTGCCATCGTTGTATTCTCCTCCATTTCACTTTACCGTAATGTATTCAAATTATTTAATTTTTTTTTTTAAGGGAGCCGGCACCAGTAAAAAATAAACAAAAAATAAAAAAAAGGAAGGAAAACCCGAAAAAAAGCATAAAATACGGAGAGGTAGTCGCCCGAAGTGATACTGACTTCATTAGAGGGAAAAATACACTTACCTTGAATAGTCTTAAGATGTTTGCCACCATTATGGACACGACGCTGAAAGATGCTCCAATTACACCCGTAACTGGCTTATGTGGAGTGAACTGGGGGGGACTTCCATTCTCACACTTGTACTCCGACATATCCTGGAATAGAAAGAGAAATTTCCCGTGAATGCTTGTCATTCAAGAGGGCAGAGAGCGGGCTGGGGCGGCAGGTCTATACGCTTTTTCTGAGTGACTAGCAGTGGGTAAAATTTTAATTGGATAATTTCAGGTGTTGAATTTTTAATAGGAATTACTGGCGAAATTATATACAGGAGAGCTCATGCATTTCGGCGTCTTAGTTTATTTTCGTTAAATCCTTTCCTTACTAATTCTCTTATTTTTTTTTTTTTGCTTTACCTTTTCTTAATTTTAATCTGTATACATATATAAAATCCTTAGTACGTATGTTTGGTATGTAGCGGCCCGGTATGAACAAAAATATAAAATGCCACCGGCCGCCTAGCGTCCCGGTATGAAGTAAAATATAAAATGCCACCGGCCGCCTCGTACCCGGTACGAACAAAAATATAAAATGCCACCGGCCGCCTCGTACGCGGTATGAACAGAAATATAAAATGCTGCCGGCCGCCTAGTGCCCGGTATGAACAAAAATATAAAATGCCACCGGCCGCCTCGTACGCGGTATGAACAAAAATATAAAATGCTGCCGGCCGCCTAGTGCCCAGTATGAACAAAAATATAAAATGCCACCGGCCGCCTAGCATCCCGGTATGAAGTAAAATATAAAATGCCACCGGCCGCCTCGTACGCGGTATGAACAAAAATATAAAATGCTGCCGGCCGCCTAGTGCCCGGTGTGAACAAAAATATAAAATGCGACCTGCCGCCTCGTACGCGGTATGAACAAAAATATAAAATGCTGCCGGCCGCCTAGTGCCCGGTATGAACAAAAATATAAAAATCGGATAGGTGTCGCCACAATCTAGCGTCTACACCACAATGGGTCGATCGAGCTCATATTCACACCATATACTCGTAAAAGTTATTTTGCGGGAAATTTTTATAGGTAGATACTGGTCACCAAATTCAACCCACAAGGGGGTAAAAAGGGGTATAAATTTTTGTATGGAAAAAATTATTTTTTTTAATTTTTTGAAACTGTACGTAACACTCTACAAAATAAATAATGTAACACGTATTTCAGGATTTCTCAAAATTTAACCTGGACGTATAAGTCTTAGAATGGGAGAGAATATATTTTTTAACCAATTTACTTGAAACTTTGGGTAAACCGCTTTTCCTATGCCATTTATGAGCCACAAACTTTTAATTCGAACATCAGCGGTGGCTAACAATAAGTGGTAAGCATACGCAACAATTGGATAGTAAGGCAGCCGTGAGCGATGGGTCCGTGGTTCAAAACCAAGTTATTTTTTTTTGCACACACTAAATATTCACTGTTTTCGAATATTTTTCCACTTTCGGTTTTTCATCTGTCGGGCTGTTTTTCGACACTATTATTAATTTTTTTTTCTACAATTTACACCCCCTCCTATATTTTTACCTCCCCCTTCATTATGTCGGTCGGGGGTGTGCCAGTGGGGTGGGGATGGTCTCACAAGATCAAGCAACAATTTATACACAATTCCTCCAAACATCACTTTCACCAATTCTTAATCTTTCCCCCATTTAAACAAATCGATTTTCAGGGTTCCGTACCCGAAGGGTGCCCTACCCTATTACTAAGCCTCCGCTGTCCGTCCGTCCGTCTGTCTGTCTGTCAGGGGGATGTATCTCATGAACCGCAATAGGTAAAGAGTTGAAATTTTCACAGAGTGCGTATTTCTATTGCCGCTATAACAGCAAATAATGAAAAAACCAAAATGGTGAATTTAAAAATGGCCGCCATGCAAATTAGAAAAAACAAATTTTTCGATTATGTTATAGCACCTCTCTTGTTTATTTTACAAAAGTATTTAAAAAGTACATAGTGGTATATATTGTACGATCGTACGGCACCCTTTGTGTGCGAGTCCGACTCGTACTTGACCGGTTTTTTTTTTATCACATCCCCAGTGGCAAATATTTTCGTCACACTCGCGGAAAGTTCCCACTTTCATCACCCACAGTTTATATATTTATTGATATTTTCATTCCAAAATTTTGCACACGCACTCCCAAACATGTTTTTTTAATTTTCTTGAATTGTTTTCATATCCTTCTCCCCACTCCCCCATTTCGCAAAAAATTAAACAGTGAACTCCTACCTCTTTTACACTTTATTCCATTTTATTTAAAAACTATTATTCATTAAATTTTCATATATTTACTAAATCAATTTTTTTTTTTTTTCATTTCACACCCCACCCCAATTTGGTTCCAACAGGATGAAGCAACGGCGCATACTGCACGAGCCACAACCGAAGTTCTGAGAGATGCACTTCCGGATCGCCTAATCTCTCGTTTTGGTGATTTGCACTGGCCGGCAAGATCGCCCCGATTTAACCGCTCCCAGACTTCTTTTTATAGGGTTTCTTGAAGTCACGAGTCTATTTCAAGAATGCGAATAATGCCCTGCCGGATTTTTGTAAAAAAAAAGGATTCGATTTTATAAAGCAGGAAGCACACATACATATGTTATGTATAAGCGCTTGGGTAGAATTCCTGCTGGTTATTCTATACTAGCACCTAATATCGCGCATATTTGTTTGAAGTATGTCCAAAACTCAAAAAATTTAAGGAGAGATCTAAAGAAGATAACGTGCATGAGCATGTACACGAATTCCGTGTACACGGATATTACACGAACATGGAATGCGCGAATAGACAATGCCAATCGAAAGCTGACATTAAAACATCATCAGGCCTCAATTAACGCTAATTTATTTTTACCCAACTGCGCCAGAAGGAGGGTTATGTTTTTCGAGTGTATGAATATATGTGTATTTCTTTGTTACGCTCTGTAGCTTAAACGGCTTGATGGATTTTAACTTGAAAGGTGTCGTTAGATTCGTCTTAATTGTGAGAGTGACACTGGATATATCAAAATTATGAAAATTAAAATGGCTGACTTTTGTGCGACATGTTATATGTCTTCAAAAATTGTTTTTTCCCTCAAAACCTATCGAATTAGCGGTCGGAGGCTACACATATTTTTGTTAGTCTGTGTAGGTAGCCTCCGACTGCCAATTAGTTATACTTTGTCAGTTTATTACAAATATTGACCAGTTAGATCAATTTTAATAGTACTGTAGTAACTTTAGTTCTTCTTTACAGTCAGTCTGGTTTTTGGTTTTTTAAATTAACTTTTTTTTAATTAAGAAATTCCTAATAATGGGAGAACCGGAAAAACATTTTTTCTCAACTTTTAATAAAAACATTATAAAAATCCAATTAACTGACGCAACTGAGATTTTCCCAGTAATCCAGGGAAAACAAAATGGCTTGGTACAGTGTCTCAAACTTCTGGTAGTACGTTACCTCTTCCACCCCTCTCTCCCAAAAAAAGGAAGTTGCATGGATGAAACATATTGCAAATTAAGTTTTACACCTGGGAGGCATACAGTCGTCTGATTTTGTGCCCTCGAAAAACTTGGATCCATCACGCAAAGTGAGTCGAAGTTGAAAATACTTCACTTCAGTAAATCAAATGTTTGTACGGTAAAAGTGGGTATGCCATATTGCGGCCATTTACTTAAATCTTGTCTTTATGGCGGTGAGGGAGGGTAATCGCTTCATTACTTTTCGAGTGAAACTTATACAAAACTTGTGCACCTCCAAGCTAAATGGGAATATTCTTTTGGGGGACAACAGGCATGGGGAACTGTGTGGCACTGTGGCATTGTGGCCTGTGTATCTGCGCTTGGATGGGATGGTGACCTGGAAATGAACTACCACTTCGCATCAACAGAAAGTTTTCTTGATAAGTTCACTCTGTTCAGTTCTGGCTGTTAGTGCGGGAATGAAAACGCTTTTATTGTTGTTGCTGCTGGTGCTGTTGTTTTCTTAGAAACGCGAAAAGAAATTTCATCTTCGTCCGCTATAATTCGTAAAGCAAATGTTTTTCTTAAATTAAAGCGCAAAGAGGAAAAAATCACCGCCGGGAGAGTTTACCAATGAATGATTATAGGCGTTTTTCTCTCATTTACCGTCTGTACAGGGGAAAAAAAAAAGGAATAAACAAGACGACAAGAACAAAGAGGACCGATTCAGAAAGTGAGGAAAGAAATTATTACGGGAGGTACACCCAGCATAGGTTGCGAGAGTTCCTGACGTTGTCGTTTTTGGCCTTATCCCCTTACACATCATCATACCTTTCCTTCCCCAAAAAAGGTCACAGCACAGGGGCAATTTTCAGTTCAGAGGCCTGCAGAGATAGATTGTAAGGTTGTGAGTTGGTGCCCCTCGACTACGTGGAGAGACGGGGGGGTTACATTCAATTATACGAATGCTTACCGGACCATCCTCGGCCAATTTTCGAGGTGACGAAGTTTAGTAGGTGGAAAACTTATATACCGTATGTTGAAATCAATGTGTATCCCCCTAGTCCCTCCCCCGCACCGGGAAGCATATTGCTCCAAGCCAAAAAGGCATTCATGAGTTGCACAAATCATGGTCACCCGGGTAATCATCGAATGAATTCACAGGATAATCTTCAAATATACAAAAACAAAAAAAAAGGTTTGTTCGGTGGAGGGGTGCATGGCTGGAGGAGCCGTTCTTGTAGTACGGTACGAGGGGCAAAAATTTAAGCAAATTAGTAGAACATTTCACTTCAGCTCTTATTAGAGAGGGGGAGGGGGGTATAATTGCTCCATTTAGCTTTGTACCCAAAGCCTCTGCGAAAATTTATATATTTTCGTAACTATAGAATGGGCGGTGGGGGCGAAGGATTTCCTAAATTACTGTTTAAGATGCTGTTAAGAAAATAAGTTAATAGTGGGAGGGGGGTAGAAGAAAGAGAGGGATTTCCTTCTAATTAATACAAAACTGCGGTCAGCCGTATATATACAACGGAACCAATTTTAAAGCACTTAGCAGACAATTTAGAAATTAACAAAAAGCAAAACCCCCCTCGAGATAAGGACGTCGCGGTGTGCTTGAACCAACGAAAGAAAAAATAAAAAAAAATAAAAATAAAAAAAATAAAAAAAACCAATCATTAACTTAATGAGAAAAAGAAAACTTCAAACTTAATCCAGAAAGAAATTAAGCTCGACCACAACATGAGCAAGATGTACGCCAAAATAAAATAAGAAAAAGGAACAAGCGAATGTCCTCCCCTACCTCACCACACCCCCTTGCCCTTAACACCCGAAACAAAACGATTTCTTCATAAGTTCCTCGATGATTCCGCTAAGGCTTTTGAAGACAAAGAAGAAAAAAAAAACTTTTCCAGCCTGCCACTTTCGCTCGTTGCTTCTGTTAAATTTAATTAAATGGCCAACGCGAAGCCACCCCTTAAACGAAAGGGCAGAAAAGCAGGACGGAACTAAAAATAATTTTTTTTTCCCATCTCCACCTCCCCACATTCCCGTTCTCGTCGAATAAAAATCTCTTTTCAGTTGCCGCTGAAATTATATGATTCTTATTCTCGAGATAACTCACTTTTTTATTTGTTTATGATACCGTCGTTATGTGAACGTGCCATAAAATTTCCATCCCTTCCCCCCCATCCGGACCACTATGATCGGCTCTTCCTACCACGTCATTGACACTGTGGAGTCTCGTTCGAGGCAAATTTAATGGAATTATCAATTTGGAAAACTGATTGAAGACACAGTCGCGTGCTGGCCATTAGCTAAACTGAATTACTTTATGAAAGCGATGTAGCGATGTATACCAACATAGATCCTCCCAGCCATCTCCTTAACACTTTTCGCAAACAAGGGTAGTTTGAGACATCTTGTGTAATACATATTTGGACCGAACTTTCTCGCAGAAGTGAGAAGCGAAGGAACACGAAAAAAGACGAAAATGGTTGATTATTTCTTTTGGTACTCCCTGTAGTTGATTTGGTATTTTTTTTTTTAGGTTCACTTTTTGTCATTTAGACATAAACTGATATCAGACCCCCGGAGAAATAAACGACATCACGTCACGTAGCTTAAAGTTATTCTACTTGTCAAATCCTTTCATTTAGTACCCATATCACGAGGGTTGTCGAAGAAAATAGTAATCCGCCATTTTGGAGCGTCCTCGATCTTGGAGCGTCCGCCATATTGGATTTAGAACGATATTGTATTCTCACACGTGTGCATTTAAAAGCAATTTAAAAGCTTTAGTTTAATTAGAACTGGGTCGATATTTTGACTACAATATTTATAATATAAGACAGATGGACAAAGCAAATTAAATAAAAGCTTGAAAATTAAAATCCAGAACCCCCCCCTCATTTTGCAAAACATAAAAATTAATTAATAAATTTAAAACCTTATTATTATACCAATAAGTAAATTCTTAGCGGGTGGAAAATTTTATCAGCAACTTAACGTGTATGCTGTGAGAGATTTACGTTAGATCAACACTGTTGATCACGATATACTGTTGAACAAACTATACAAAATAGGAATAAGAATCAAACTGCTAGCACTCTTTCAATAATACCTTAAGGTTAGATCTCAATCTATTAAAATAGTTAATTTCGTTAGTGATCCAATGATAGTGAAATACGGTGTCCCACAGGGTACGATTTTGGGACCCTTCCTATTTCTAATAAACGTAAATTATATATGCAGATTGGAAAGCAGTTATATATCTTGTCACATTATAGCTTTTGCTGATAAGACAATATTACTGTGTAATAGAGATAAGAACAGGCCCAAGAAAGCATGAATAAACTTTATAACATCTTATGTGAACTTAAAATGGCACTCAATATAAACAAAACATCATATGTGGTTTTGGGTGATAAAAATACCCTGACAAATCTTGATATTTTAGTATCTGGCATAGATTTATAGCTTACAGTAAAGTATCTTGATGTTGTTCTCGAAAATCTACATCATAACTATTTTAAAATATGTTCACAAAAACTGTAACATATTTGCAATCCGCCACATACCATACTAAACCAGAAAGAAGTTAAATAACCCTCTTGATTCTAGATGTCATAGAAGCTGTTCCAAAAGGCATCTAAGCGAACAAGGTCCCACTCTATATAATATGATCAATCAATTGCTGTTCATTAGTCTCGCTAAAACTCAAAAACGGCTTGACCGATTTGACTAATTTTTTGTTTTTGTTTTGTTCGCTATAATACAGTGGCGGTTTAAAAAAAACTGAAATTTCGTGAAACCCCAAAGGAAAAGCCGGAAAATCGAAAAAATTGAAATTTGCATTATTTTATATAGAAAACGAATTTTCCAACTTTAAGGAATTTTTATGAAAAAGGGCAATTGGAGGTTTTCGGGGTGGCTGATTTCGAGCCTGCATTCAAAATTTTGGAATTCAGAATGTCGGATCCAATATGGCGACCGAAAAAGTTAAACTTTAAGGGATAGCCCAGAAAATCCGAAAAAGGGGGTTTTTGGCGTCACTGATTTCGAATCTGCTATCAAAATTTCCAAATATGAGACCACCCCCACCCCGCTGGGTGATATTGGAGGCGGTACAGTAAAAAGGGATTGTTAAATTAATGAATACAAATTTAATAATATCCCGGGAAACGGGAAACGTTCCGGGCAAACTAGTAAATTATAAATCAGTACTCATAAATAAAATTCTACAAAAGTACATAAGGCCTTTAGTAGTAGATTTCATAATAGCTTTCAATTTTAGTCTTAGTCAATCTTAGTAAATAGCAATATGTCACATATAAAATAATTAAAAATACGCCGTAAAGAAATAAAGAAATAAAAATAAATTAAATCTTTAACTCAACATTTTTCGAAGGGCACATCTTCCGTTAACCTTGCATTTATAATTTCTGAGTATTAGCGAAATAAAGGGTTTCACTTTTCATGTTGCTTTTCGTTCGAATTCCCAGGATGCACCTCTACTCCTTTTTGTGTTTTTTTCTCGTTTTTTTCTTGTTTTTTTTAAAGATAATATTCAATCACCGTTAAAATGACCCCTTACCACTTGTTTGGGTACAAATATTTGCAAAATCGATCCGATGTAGCCCGTTTTTTGCCCCTCAGGTGACACATTGAAAAACATGATACTCCTCCTCAATATCGCTGTTAAATAAGGCATTTCGCAATTATGGGATTTATTTTATTTGAACTAACAAGAGGTTGAACATCGCATCGCATCAAAAACATTAATTTACGGATGGAGGATGGGGGCACAATTCAATTAATGCTCTACCCAGTGCCATTATGCAGACAAAGGACAACAAATTAAAAGTGAAATTTTTGTTTTTGCAAACATCAATTAAACGCCCCCAAAGGATAATTAAAGCAAATTAATTCCGAATTTGTTTTGCACAGGAAAAGGTAAACATAATTGTGATCTACTACCAGCTCAACAGGTGAGAAGAAGAACGTCTCTCCTTACCAGGTTGAGAGCGCACCGCGCCCCATCCCCCCCCCCCCCCCCCCCCCCCCCCCATACCGCCTCACCGAATTTTCCATATTTACCAAGCGAGGGAATTAATCCCTTCCGGTAATTTCAATTTAGCACGGAAACATCAACGGGGCGAAATTAAATAATAAAATCACTTGTACTTTATGATGCTGTGCGGGATGGACCATCAATTGGTATATCAGCATCTGGGAAGGATTGCTTTTGTCTGCATAAAGAGAATCCATTCATTTTACACTGTTCGTTGGTGCCTTTTTATTTTGTGTGCCGAGATTTGGAGGAATGAGAAGTGTTATGCCATCCCCTGTCTCCCGAGGGATTCGCTGGAGCAAAGAAGCATGGAAGGGCGCGGTGAGGCATCTTTTCTTGTTTTGTTATTCTGTTTGCTCTGCGTCCACCACCGCCCCCGTGGACATAATATATTCCACTTAAGTCGTATTATTGGTCGCATGCAGAGGAGAGAGAAAAAACTAAATAAATGAATATGAGCTGGGAAAGGAGTGATGTCGTCTGTCGCATTCCTTGATGTTGCTTGGAGGGGGGGAGGCAGCAGGCAGGTCGATGTTAAAATTCGTGGTGGCGGCGGCAACAATCAGATCATACTTCCTTCCACCCTATTCTTTGTGTGCCATAAATTTGCTTATGCCGAGAAAACGAGGAGAGCGAGCCACCGTGGAAAGGACATGAATTATGTAGGCACTGGATCGCTTATAAAGTCCTTCAGTTTTCGCTGGAGTAGAATAAGATGCCGGGGTATACGGGTATGGTCTTTCTCTTCGCCTGACAAAGTAATCATCCACTTCTGGGGCACATTCTACCCATCCTGGCGCCCGTCGCCGCTGCCACCACCCGCCTGCCATCATCATCGCAACGAAACATCCGAGGGCCAGTTGATGATATTCAGTGGCGTTATTTTAAATGAGTGAATCACAGGAGATAATTTCTGAGTGATGAAAGGGAATTATTGCTGTGCCCCTCTCGTTTTGCGATACCCCAAACCCCCCACCCCAACGGAAAAATTAATGCAGAGAATTGTTTCCGAAAATGGCAGACACACAAAAACCTGGCCCAGCCAAATTTCCCTTCTATAGAAGATTTTTGATTGCCCGGGGAATAAGGAGTTAAAATAAAATTGATGGTATGCGATGTTGCTGCGATGTTGCGCGAATGGGATTAGATGGGATATCAGCGGGTCAGCTCTTTTCTGGATCAACGGATGCCACTGCTGGTTAGTGAAAATCAGGGCGGAGGGGGGGAGAACGATTATAACAATTACGATGAGGTCGCGTCGCATACTATAGCGCCCCTGAATAGGTCACCCTTAGACCGGGGAATAAGTCGACTAGATCAAATCGAGTTTTCGTTAAATAACGGTAGGTACTCTGTGGCACACACCCTTAAAACAATCAATGTTTCAGTTTTCATTATTGTCTCCAGCTCCCATCTTTGGCTCATATTGCAACTGTTTCCCTTAATAGCTTCATTAAGATGTATAGCCCCGGTAGATCCGTCCACCTTACTATACCGCCCGTTTTCCTCTCGTCAGTGATTGTGAGATTAAGATTTCCACCGTCCCCCCGCCATCTCCCGGTCATCCATCCTCCTAGTAGTCCTCTTCACTATCACCCAGGGGGCATTAGTTGGTCGAGTGGAAACCGAGTGTCTTGAGAAGTGGGAAATGGTTTGAGGGTTTATTTCCTTGCTTTAACCCATCATCCCATGTTGCGGGTGGTATATGCCTTTTGTCCTTCGCTTATTGTTTGTGGCGTGAAATCTTGAAGCTCACCTCCATGGGGTTGGATATCCTACTCCTCTTCTTGCGGTGTGACAAAAGGTGAAGAAGGACATGACAATTGTACAAGGAGGGGGTTGGGGGGGGGGGGGGGGGGTGTAAATACAGGACATTTATACAGAATATGTGGGCGCCACCCATTCCTTAACGATTCTATGAGTTTTCAGCGCCAATTTGCTGGTTCTTGTAGAAATGTGATGATGACACGGCAGTTGAGGGTGAAAGTCTAGTACCCCCTTAAGGGAAATGATTTTCTTCAAGGTTAATTGACAGCAATTTTGACATGCTTTTAAAATAATTTGTCATGTTTCTCACCTTATGGTTTGAGTACAATGACAAAAAAAAATTTATTTTTAGAAAACGACACTGACTGGTCGCTAAGAAGTTGATTTTAGATGTACACCAGCGCGAAAAGGAGTGTAGAGGAGAATATTTTGTTCACTGGGTAAATATTTTTGATAGCTGCCTCTTCACAGGCTGAACGTTTCGGATAACAGGCTTTTCCACAGATAATACCGCTCAATTCAAAATGCAGGGGAAATTGAGAAAAGTCATTAACTGACCCAATAATTTAAAACGATCACTGCCAGGCCCAAGTTTTACCCACTCGGAATTTGACGGCAATTTTAAAAACCATGTTTTACGATAGGTCGCTTAGAAAACGCGCTGTTCCACCAACTTACGACAGTGTAATTGGCGGCACGGTTAGATATTTGCGAAGAGGACTGAAAATATCTTCAGAATACCCACCCGCAAAATTAAATCGCTGGGTTAAGGATTTGGGTCTGGATAACGGGAGGCAAAAAAGCGGTTAAAAGTTGTTTTTAAATCGGGGAATTTCTGAGTAGATTCTGAAACTGTAAATGGTCATCACCCGAAAATCAATTTATGGCATTAGTTTCTTCTTCTTCCCATTCTTACGAGAAACTTGCACATAAATTAAAACCCTATTGGTGCCAGGTGGGGGATGATAAATTCGGAGATAAAACATAATATTGTGAGACATGAACGTCCACGTCCAAAATCTTTGATTCAATCGTATTGAGATGCGCAGAGATTGCTCAGCGTCCTCCCTTCTACAAGAAGAGGTAATTATTTTACAAGTTTTCCTAGCCCAAGAAGCAATTGAAAGGCTAAAAAGGAGTCTATATAGGCGAATAAGCCTACTGGCACCATACTCTGGGTAAGCGCCACAGAAGGGTCTGTTGAATTTTTCATTTCTCAATATAAATTAAATTGAATAATCTTTGCCTTTGAATATTTTGCCAGTTTTCCTTCAGTTGCCGGCCAACACCTTCATTACACCCACTTCTATCTGAGAGAGCGATGGTTAGGGGCAGGATAAAGGGGGAGGTGGGGGGTGAAAATGTGTATGAGGTTTTATGGAGGCAAAATGCTTTTAGGAAATTTGGTTTTAATCGTTTATTTTCGTACGGAGAGCACTTGACCGGAAACAGAATTCTTAATGGAAAAGTTTTCGATCTTTTCTCCACTCTCACCCAATAATTTGATTATGTGAGTTTTCCCCAGAGTGTTGCGAATGGTGTCGATGTATTTTTTAAACTATGTTGAAAACGCTATTGATTTTTTATTCATCGGACAATTTTTGAAATCAGAACATTGTGAACATTTTTAAAATATTGTTTTGTGATCCTTACATAGTATAAAACGAAAGTCGCTCACGTACGTCTGTCTGTATATGACTGCGCTAATCTCGAAAACTACTGAAAGGATTTGGATTTCAAAAATGGAATTTCTTTATTTCATCCAAACTTGTTCACAACATCCTACTGGTGCAGTATAACAAATAAATCAGCGTCCTTCAACTGATCAACCAGTTTGAGTGGAATTTCAACGCTGAGACATAAGACAGGGGCTCAAACTTCCCCTAAAAATGTTTCATGTTGACTGCAATACCCGAGTGGAAATCGATCAAATAATCACCGCCTCGAACCTTCTCTCAAAGGTCTCCCTGTGCACCAATCAAACTTTTTCGCAGATTGAGTGAAAGCACACAAGTAAAATGATCCGGCAAGAGTCCGAAAATTAATCTCCCCCTCGATGTTCGCACAGTAGCGGATGTCACTGTTTCATTTCCATGCTGTTCGCAATAAGTTTTCCACTCAAAATAAAAAGCTTTCGGACTTGCATACCTTTTCAGTTGAACGGGTTGAAATTTTGTTTTGTGGATAAATTTCCAATACTCCACATTGTCGGTTGCCCAGCACACGGACCATTTGCGTGATTAAATAATAAACGATTTTGCCACATTTTCACACTGTTATACGCCGCAAATTATTTTATTTGAATTTTTTTATCCGGATCAACACTGCGCTGACTGCTGAGCGATCCGTTAACCAGTTGCACGGAATTAAAACTGACCAAGTGAGAGAGATCTGCTGACTTGTAATTGCCAAAATTCCAGTTCGAGGGGAAGTTGTTGTTGGTCGTTGTTGAGAGACTTTTGAACAGTTTGAATGCAATCGAAAACTCACCTCGATTGGGTGGTGTTGTGAATGTCGAGGTGGATTTGAATTTAAAACGAAAAAACAGTAAACTGTTGCACACGGCACAGCAAGAGTAAAATGGGTTTTGCTTTCTTTAGAAGAATAATAGCCCCCGGGCAACGCCAGGTACAGGTCAGCTAGTAATTAATAAACAGAAGGAAAAAATAACCACAAATAGAAAAACATTTTCCCCCCCAAAAGAGAATTTCTCAAATCGACCAAATCTCCATATTCAGACGATAATGGGAGGGAGCTCGCTCCTTGGAAAGAAATCATTTTTTGATTCCCTTTCCCAGCAGGGAACTGATTAAGTGAATTTCTTCTTTAAAAAAAAAACAAAATTCCTTGCTCCGCAAAGGTACCATCATCGCTTACTACCGCCTGATTTGCTTAATGGGAAAAAGAGATTTAAATGTAAAAAGACGACCGCTCCCTCATCCCGCACCAAACATACATCAGACTTTGCCAGGTACCCTACCAAAGAAAAAAAATAAATAAAAAAAAAATAAAATAAACTGCCTTATTTACTTAAATCCTGGATTTGTGTGCTCATCCAGATTAATCCTGGAGTATTTTCTCATAGCTTGACTCATACAGGCGCATGGCACAGTGGCCAGTGCACAATGTGGCGGCTAATAGCTTTCATATTTCATGCGTGAAATAGAGGATCCCACCCGAAAATCCTACAGAGTAATTTTGGTCCCATTCCTGGATCGTATCCTTAGTCACAGAAGGAGAAAAAAAAAATATAAAACTCATACTACAAATTTCCTCAGTTGTAGTGGGCACCTTTTGCTCTTTTCGGGACGCGACGAAATCAATGATGGGGCCAACTACAAAGTGGCCCATGCCCACCCTCCCTGGAATTGATTCGACCCGCAGAGTATTACGGCTGTAAATCACACATCGCTCCCCCGGGCAGCCTGAAACTGGCACACATACAAATGGAAATCTCGTGAACATTTACGAAAATTTAATTGATAGGAAACCTTTTTTTTTTTTTTGCACGATATACTAGGTACTCACTCGAATGTTAACTGTGCGAAGGTATGGTACCCCCAGTGATTTATTGAAAGTATTTCCCAAGTGAGATATTCTCTGCGGAATGTACGAAGAGGAATAACCCCTCGAACCCCAAGCGCATGAACATGAACCTCCAACAACCCTAACAGCCAACCGACAGTTTAAAATAGAATTTTTTTTTAACGATCTTGAAATGTATTTACCATAAAACTGGCAAGCACCACACTCTCTGTTAACCCACAAAATTTAGACGTGACATCCATATGGATTGCGCACAGCACGCCATGAATTTAAATTGATCCTGGATACTATTCAGTTTTTGTTGGGGAAGCAGTCACCTCTCCATTGGGACGTTAAATAAATTTAAACAATCCCCCCCCCCCCGCAACCCCTTTTATACAGTGATCCACCCATTCAAGCAGTATCACTTATATCTCCTTTAAAGAAAATTAAATCAAAGAATTATTAACACCCAAAGTGGCAGTCTCCAATCGTGCAGGACAATTATTACTGTATGGGAAAAATTTCCACTCATATTCGTGCCATCGCCATTCGAGCGGAAGTGCATAAGTTTGTCTTAAAGGGCGCAAAGGGCAAAGGTGGGATATTTACAAAATTACCATAGCAACTTCGCCTGGCCATGGATTTGGAGCGTGTGGGTAGGCGTAAACATGTTACCAGCATTTTATCCCAATTATGATTTCAATATTGGTAATAAAATAAATTCGGAAAAAGAATATATGCGATACCTTTTATTTAGGTAAATCACGCAGTGGCCCTTAAAATGCGAATAACTGGCTTTTTGGGATTTTTCAAATGTGCCCTTCAAACTCAAGGTAATTATTGGATATCGCCAGCAAAATGATGTATGCATGAGTGAGCTCTAGAAAGGTCAGGATTGTCTTGTTATATTTTTTTTTATTTTTTTTTATGTTGTCTCTAAACCAAATCGGACCAGGGTGGGTCAGTTTACAGACAGTACAGTCAGTTTTAAAGCACTTTGTGTTTAAATTTTCCCTCCAGCATAATTTTTATATATTTTTTGAATATAATATTTGTATCCGAAGACCTAGTGTTCGGTGGACTGAGTACAAGACTGGGCCAAGTGTAGTCAGTTTATAGGACTTCCAAGAAAGCCAACTTTGCAATTACAACTAAATCTACTTAATCGGTGATTTAATTCGATTCGATGATTTCAGATGTGACACCAATTTTTGAAAATTCAAAATTGTGCCGATTCCACTGATATATTCAACTTGAACGGATTTCTGGTCAAATGCCAGAGTGACTGATTTTTGAAATTCTCAACGTTGAATTTTCATGAAACAGAATAATTCTTCTATTCGTTTCATTGAAATTTTTGAGGTTATGAGGAAATGTGTGAAGACTGAATCGATGATGTGCCAACTGGCATGCAGAAACCCCGTAAGGTAAAACGAACACCACAAGCAACAAAATCGACTGCAAGTCAATTTGAGGAATTTACATTTTATGAAAAAATATTTCGGTGGGGGGGATTGGAAAATTCTTATAAAATTTTATCTTTCTGGCATCCAACAGGTATTTGATGTGAGCATGAGTTTTATCATTTTATTTCCCGGATCAAAATTTTCCCCACATTGTTTGAGCAGGCCAAATAGTATTTTTTTTTTCTCTTCTTCTTCTCTTCAAAACTGGGAAGGATAATCTTCTACACATATAAAATCATTTGTTGTGACTGACTATCAACGCACAGCCAAAACCACTAAAGATAGAAACATGAAATTTGTAAGATGTGCTTCTTGGAGGGTGTAGCGGTGCACTAAGAAATGATTTTCGGATAATGAACCCCCAAGGGGCTGTTTCTGGCAAACTATAAGCAATGCACGCAATATCTTAAACCGTTATGTCGCTTAAGACCTTAGCTAAATGGCCCCAGTACTATTTTTCACGTAGTGTCTTAACCGCTGCCCACACGAAGGGGTAAGCTTGGTACATGCGAAATGACAAAAGATGACAAATTAATACATACAGTGGTGGACAAAAAAAAACAACATACCCCAGCATTTTCCGGAAAGCAGCTGTTTTAACGGCATTCAATCCCTTGCGAGTAATGTCACCAATCGCTATGATAACTTAAGTGTGTATACAACGTATTCATATCAGAAAAAGCGTTCTCCTTAGAAAGGAGATTTTGCTTTGGTGTTACTTCCTAAATATACCCATTTTCCAGAAAATGCAGGGGTGTGTTTATGTTTTTTGTTCACGAGTGTATACATATAGGAGTGTTTGGGGTAGCTTGTCGGTTGAAACTGGCTTGGATAATTGGAAATTCGAGATGGCAGATCCTATATGGCGACTGAAAATTTTCGACTTGAACGGATTTTCGTGTAATTTAATGTATAGGAGTTTTTGGAGGCACTGATTTAAAATTGACTTCGTCAGCTTTCGGATATAAGTTTTGTTACATTAACTTAACCTTTCTCCGTTTAAAATCTAATAAAGTTTATATCCGAAATCTACGATGGACGAAGTGGCGGGTAAAAGCTAGTTTGAGTTCAGCGTTAACTCCAACGATATAGTTGGGTAGGCTTACTTCCAGAACGTTAACAACTATAGTATTATTAACAAAAATTCCATAGTGTTAAGGTACAAAAGTTGAAGAACTTATTGGGAAATATAATATATATACTAAACCCCGCGACGTGATTGATTAAATGGTATTTGAATTTCTCACTGTTTCAATTATAATTAATTTTCATCTGATTGCTGAACATGACTGTTATTTAATAAAATTAATTAGTCGCATCACAATTAGTACTGACATTAAAAAGAACATCATATCATCGAGTTCGCAATTATATCAGAGGATTTCTGTGATCGGATTAATTTCATGGATAAAATTTTTGCAATTAATTATTTAATTCAATTAAAGTATTTTGGGATTTATATAGTAACACATCGGAGCTAATGGGATGTATTTACAAAATGATTGAAATGTCCTGTTCCAATCAATGTTCAGAGTACAGCCATCGTCGCATGCCGTAATTCATTTAATTATCTCATATTCATCAAAAAACTGATTACGGTAAAAAAAAAAATTAATTTCAACGAAACTGATTTTAATTATTACTCAAGATAAATGAGAGTCACCATTATTGGAATTACAATTAAAGTTACGTGAGTGACATTGACGTCAGGCGGGCTGGAACAAAAATATTGACGAGTGCAAGAAGCTGCATGTAAAGGGAGTTGTGATGAAAAAGGTAATCGGTTTTTTTTGGGACGTCTGGCATATTGGGTTTAAAATGACGTAACACACTAATATAGCTTAACGTATTAGTTTAGAGGACTTTTAGCGAAAGGACCAAATCCCAGAATAACTTCCCCGTATTTTTATTTTAAAATAGTCCTTCCATTTATGAATGAAAGTTACAGCACCGCGAAAAGGGCAATAAAACGGCTGGAATAACTTCCCTCTCAATTATCATCAATGGGAGCAAAAAAAGCAACAAAAAAAAACGTAAAATTGTGTAACACCGTAAAACACCGGCCAAACAGCCGCCCCTCCCCCCCACAAAATATCAAAATACCCCAAACACTCTTCCTATGATGCTAATACCCGAAGTGGTGTATCGCTGTGACCAGAAATTTCATCTAACCCCCGTCGTCTCCCTGCCGCGTGCCCAACCGCTGAAAAGGATTTAATTTCAGCAGCTCGTCTGGCGATTTACCTGAAAGTCTGATGGCGCAATTTAATTTTTTTTTTATTTTAATTTTTTTTTTTGCTGTGCTCTGTGCCCTAGGTCTGGGAGGGAGAAGGGTACGTGTATAACTTTGTGTGGCAGGCAAAAGGACTTTTTACGGATTATATGCCCCACGGTACAGACCTAGGGAATTATAAATGGAATGGGCCAATTACTAGGCTCACTTATAATAAATGTGCTTTAGCATTTAATAACAAAATCTCCCCCCCCCCCCCCCCCCCTCGCACGCCCCCAGCGAAAAAGTAATACGATGACTTTTTAGGGTTCGGTGAAATGGGACGGAATTTTTGGGGGTTTAGGGGTGTCTGTGTGTGTGTATAGAAATTTAAAGATTATATCAATATAAAACAAAAACCTCCATGTCATTTATTTTTTTTCATTCAAACATGAGAATTGATTTAATTTTAGAATCCCATGAGGCAATATATTCCCCTTCCCCTACACTCCCCCGCTAAAAGGGATGTAAGCCATTATACATTTTATGTGAACCGCCAAAAGATGGATAATGCCCCGTGTAACAGACATTGAGTACATTTGTGTGGAAATGAAAAAAAAAATAAATAAATCAAAAATTCAGCACTTTCAATCAGATACCTGATACCTGAAAAGGTTGGGATGGATGATGGGTGGGGGGTGGGTTGATTCACAAATCGAGGACTCGTATAAAATAAAATATATATAAAAGAAGAAGAAAAAAAAGAATACGACGTTTCACCTGTGAGTGAGGGGAGATTTTTTGTGAGGAAGAAGGCACATACGCAACGTACGTCACATTCGATCCCTCTAATTCACAGATTTATATGAAATCATAATTCAGCAGAGATTTTCTGTCTTTTTTTTTCGATATGGAATGGAACCAATCCATTTACCTGAAAGTCCCTTAATCAATTCACCTTTGAACGCAACAACACAAGGATGTACTGAATATTTAATCCCGGTACGTGATCAGAAACTGATTCTGATGTATGCGACTGTGTATGTCTTAATCGTTGACCTCGAAAACAAGATAAGATACTATCCAGATTTCTAGGCCCCACTCAAGAACATACTCCACCCCCCACCCCTTACCCTCACCGCCTACCACCCTATCAATTCCATAACTTGTCCTGCAAATGGAGAACATATACCGTTAAAGGATAGGAAACAAATCCAGCTAAAATATGAAATTGTTTTGGCCCCAGCAACAAAAATTTTGTCAATGCCACTTCGACCTGAACTGAATTAATCATGAATAGGAAGCTATTTCCCATACAAGGAAGCTGCGTCAGAATATCCACCACCACCCACACCACCATTGAACACAGGGGGACTACCAGTGCCCCACGAAAACGCTTTCATGGGGTGTCAATATTTCCGTTATTTTGTATGCAGAACCACACACCTTTTACTTGCCTCTTACGAGAATTTATTGCCGATTACTTTACTGATGTCGGCCTGCTCGGCTGGGTACAACTGACATGTGTCTGATTTCCTTTTATTTTTTTATATTTATTTTAAATGAAATATATTTTTGGATTTCAATATACTTTTAATAGCAAACTCCCACCCCCGCACCGAGCAATGACATTGTCTTGACGGGGTTTCGCTCATGGATGGCGATTGCTGGTGCTCTTCAGAAAAGAATATTTCAAGGCTTTGGTAATGACCGACTTTAAAAGCAAATATCTCGTAACTGAAGGTTTAAAAAAAAAACAAACTTAAAACATTTGTTGTTGCATTTTAGGAGCCCTATCTAAGGACACCCCACTTGATGAGGTGGGAGTACACTGTTAATTCATAGTGCCATTCAAGTGTCACCAATTAAAAATACTCCTACTACCAACTATCTCCAAGAAAAAGAGTACTGCCCTGCTGTGTTCCTTGATGTTTCTCTGGCTGCTTTACTAGCTGGCCCAGACCAGGCGTTTCCCGGGATACTATTAAATTTGTATTCCTTAATTTTACAACGCCTCCCTACTTCACAACCGCCTCTCCTATGTGACCCAGCGGGGGGGGGGTGGGTGGTCTCATATTTGGAAATTTGAATAACAGATTCGAAATCAGTGATCCCGAAAAGCCCTAAGCGCGGATTTTCAGGGAATCCCTTGAAGTTTAACTTTTCGGTCGCCATATTGATCCAGCATCATGATTTCCAAAATTTTGATGGCAGATTCAAAATCAGTGATTCAAAATCAGTGGCCCCAAAAACCCAAACCAAAAACATAATTTTCTAATTTTCCGCGCAATATTCTTAATTTTTTCTTTCATAAGAACCTCCTGACAATAACAAACACAATAAAAAAAGAATTAGCGAAATCGGTCCAGCCGTTCACGCGTGATGGCGTGACCAAGGGAAATAGGGATGCATTTCTATATATATAGATTACTCTGCTTCCTTAGCTATCGATTGGTGAAAAAATTATTCCAATTCATGCCTACACTTTTCTTCCACAGCCGTTTCAATTTTGTCGGCACCCACCGAAAAAACCAAGTTTTCACTATTTTCACCAATTTTCACCAACCCGGCCCAATTTCCTATAGTGCCTCTTCTTTCAATCCCTGAGATACACTTCTGGTCTGGGGGGTGTCACCCCCCACCCCTCACCCACAACAAAAATACGTTTTCACCAATAATTCCCACATTTAACACTTTTCACCAACCTTTCTTGCACCAACACATTCCACACTACCTCCCCTTTCCAACGATACCCATAACATGGCACACGCATTATAACAAATTTCCTCTTCTTCTTCCTAACAGTGGAGCCACCTGTCGAAAAATTGGTCGTACCACCTCAGAAACCTTCGTGGGCTCATGTACAACAACTTTGCTAAAGATCATCATTTGATCAAATGCATAGTTTACGATTCTATAAACGACATACAGACAAACATTCATTTTTATATATATAAGATAGAGAAAATTATTGCCATCTACTCGAATCACACCTCTCAAACCAAAAAATTCAGAGTTCTACATGAAGAAGCTTGCTCTAGCTTCTATACAGCCCTAGCTGAAGTACCTCAAAGTAGTATTTTGGGACCTATGTTTTATCTGCTTTATACCGCTGATAACCCAAAAACCAATCCAATGGGATCCAAATTCCTCAAGCTGAATCAAGAAAATATCTCGGATTCCACCTCGATTCAAAATTGAACTGGAAAACATCACGTTAGGCAAAAAGCAGAACAAATCCGATTAAAACAACGAGAGATGTATTGGCTAGTAGAGAGATACTCTCAGCTGAACCTCCACTGTAAACGCCTAATCTATCAGTCTGCAATTAAACCAATCTGGACATATGGAATCCAACTCTGGGGTTGTACTAAAAAAACAAATCGGGAAATAATTCAAAGAAGTCAAAAGAAATTTCTACGTGCAATTACTGGTGCTTACCGCTTCGAAAGTAACGCAGAACTACACAACGATCTGAATACGACCTGTTAACCAGGAAAGAAGTTTACTTCAACATACCGACAGTTACTTTCTTAGGAGAAGAATATCGATTCCTGTAACCTCACACTCGCTTCACTGAATTGACAATTGAGTACGCCATCATCAATAGTAATAAATTATCTTATGATAACATTGTACTAAGCATATCTAATAAAGGATTTATTGGCACAGTACAGAAGCAGGGGAAGAGCGGAAACGTATATTTTCTAAAGACAGAAGCTGGTCCTCGATTTTATCCAATTCACTACAATCCGATCCCCTAAAATCCTGAATAAAAAAACGGGAGAACGAATTTCATTCGACTTGAGGGGATTTTTACGTGGACAATAGCCATAACGTGTACCGTCTATTAGGAGCCCAAAAAAAAAAAATTTTTTTAAAAAGAAATCAAAAAAAAAAAACAAAAAAACCAACAACCGGACGTGTCATTTGGTCGACATGTGCCCCACTTATGGGTGTGGGGGGAGGGGGGGGTAGGTCGAATCGAAACATATCCTTTGGACTAGTCAAGAGAGCACAACTGTTTAATTTAAGATATCACGACGAGGGTAACAAACATCAAAACAAAAAAAACAAAAAGAGAAGAAAACAAAGGAAACAAAAAACAAACAAGTGGACGGGACGTTTGTCCGTACAAATATAACCCCCCCACCACCCAACCCTCTGCCTCCGTCACATTCCTCAATTCTTCCTGCGGAGCAGAAATCCTTCCCTAAATTGGAATCGATCTTTGGCGCTAGCCTATAACTAGTGCTGCTGGTGGAGGTTCCTTTTCCAAAAAAGGGCCACCGCACGGATTCCTTTTTTTTTCTTTTCTTTTTTTTTCCTCATTTGTTTTGCTGTTGTCGTTCATGTAATGTCACATAATCTTCGGCTTTTTGGTTCCCCTCGTTATTCAGCCGTTGAGCTTGAGAAGCCGAAAGGGGGGGGGGGGGGGGGGACTACGTTTTCTCGCCCAGCAGGATCACACATCCTTTTATTTTTTTTTTTATTCTTGGATATGATTTAACATAGTCCCAAATTATCTGCATGACAACAATAGCACAAAATCCCCGGAAGCGGAAGTTCACAACCCCCCCCCCCAACACCTAACGAAAATAAATATTCTCCTCTCCCAACACCTTTTGTGGGTAATTGATTCATCCATTACTCGTTGAATAATACGAACCGGGTAAGCGGGTAACTTGTACCTATACATTGTGTTCTCGATGAATTATTGGGACTGCTCCCTGGCCACCTACACGATGCGAGGACATCATTGAAAGGGGCAGATCTCCTAACAGGAGGAAGCTTGGTGGATGGCTTCTGTATGCCATCGTAACTTTTACCAACAACACCGAGTACCGACCATCCCTCGTCCCAACATCCTTTCCCATCCTTTTCTATTCATTTTATTTCGCCAGGAAAAAAGCGGAAAAAAAAAAGGGAAAATCTCTTTCTTGTCATTTTTGATATTACAGGCCCAGCCATAAAAGGATATCCAAGTCATTCAAAGGATAATGGAAATCGATAGATGCGCACTGAAATTAGCAGCAGGTGACCCCTGCCCCCCCTTCCATGCCCAACAAATCGTTCTGACAGCGAGTAATAAAAGCGAAGGTAGATCTACTATTTCTCATTCCTTCAACGCACGACCAAATATGAGGAAATCAGGACTTAATGGAAAATTACCCACTTTACCGGTAAAGTTGCAACTCCTTTTGGGGAGGTAGTGCTAGTCCTGCATTGGACTTTAACACATAAACAGCCAACGTCTCACGGAAGAGCCACTTCCCATTCATATGTGTATGTCATGTCAAGTTCATGTAGGCCACAGATGGCCCTGCTTCATTCTTGTTATTCAATTTCAAATTTTCATCAGAGCATTGGAAGGACGAGCTGCTTGCACTTCCCCTCGTGGTTACCTGAGCAGTGAAATAAAAAGCTACCTCACCAGGAAGCAACGGTAATTGCACCGTATTATAAAAATATTTCATCGAAATGAAAAGTGTGGTATTTGCGGAAATTGCATGTCGCAAACAAGAAACCTTTTTAATATCAACTGCAAAGGAGGAGACGTTGGCGATTTAACTGTATCTACGTGAAAAGCGCGAGCTGCTCCACAAGGTCATAAAAGTAAATTTGATCAAAACTAAACTGGCTGGCATGGTTGCAGGTTTCCAACTACGAGGCAAATGATGCGAAATTGAAATGTTCGCTAATTTGATTTGACTAATACACCCACACAGCATATTTACAGGAGAGCATCTGCTGCCTGGGAAAACAGACTTAGAGATTCAGTTTCTGACAATTGCATTGCTTCCGGGCACCCCGTACAAAAGTGCATGCCAGAGTCGAGCCCCAATTGCTTATTCTCTGATTCCGGTCTATCGGGATTCGGGACTCACCTTGTGGGGCGGTAGTACATTTTATATGCGACTGCAAATCACTTAGAAATTAAATTTTAAATCCCGTCACGGCATTCAGTTGGCTTAGGGAAACAATTACAGCAGGAGGTATTTGAGGCGTTTTCATGATCCTAACGGTTAATCCAAAGGCTGCGAATTTTGCCTGAAGATTTATTAAACAAAACTTAGTTTGAGCATCACATTTTCCAAAGAGCAATCTCTTCCTCACAGCCATGCTACGATTTTGAGCACACGTGGCGATGCATTTCAGTGCATCCTTGCGAAATAATACCTTCGGGGTCCTGCCTACTGTACACATGTCTCCGATAGCTGAAAGTGTTAGGCACGGGGCATCTGGTGCTCCCTCTTGTCACTTTTGGTATGAAAGGCCCACCCATAAAAGGACATTCAAGTCATTTGAAGGATAACGGAATTCTATAGGTGCGCACGGAAATTAGCAAGTGATGACCCCCATTACCATACCCCTGAGCCGGCTCTGAGAGGGAGTAATAAAAGCTGATTCCTTTGACGCACGACTTAATGGAAAATTGCCCATTTTACCGGGAAAATTGCAATTGCTTTGGGGCTCTAGTGCTGCATCGGACTTTATCAGCTAAAGCCAAAGTGGCTTACTGACGAGTGAAGAGCCACTTCCAATAAACATTGTGTATCAAATTCATCAGAGCATTAGAGGGACAAGCAGCTGACATCAATGCACCGTGGGGGTACTTCCCTTTACGGTTTTACGGTTACCTGAGCAAAGGTTTCTCCGTTTACAAAGAAAATCAAAATCAAAATGAAATAAAAATTTACCCCACCAGAAAGGAAAAGCAATTGCGCCGCATCTACCCCATAAGACAATTTCATTGAAATAAAACTTACAAACGGGAATTTCATCTCGCAAGCAAGAAACCTTTTTAATATCAAATGCAAAGGAAGTCGGAAGAGTCGTTGTCAATTTAACTTTATCCACGCGGGGAATGAGCGATGCCCCACAAAGTCACAAAAGTAAATTTGATCAAAACTAAACTGGTCGGTATGCTTTCACTTTGACAACAACTACAATTTAATAATGACATAGGGAAAATAGTTGTACAAGGGGGAACAAATTTCGCGGTTATGTGATGTAGCCCTTATATGCTGAAAAGAATTTACTCGACGGGCCCTTAGAACTGGAATTCACGTCATGCAGGATGAACAGTAGCGACTATTGTCAAGTGCTACAAAACAGTCACTGCCATTTTTACGACAACATTCTGAGAAAAAAAAAATGGCTTTTTCAACAGGATAACGCCAGAATCCATACCAGTAGAGAAACCATTGGGTTGGTTTAGCAAAGAGTCTATTGAGGTGATGGACTGGGCAGCGTGCTCTCCCGACCTTAACCCAATTAAGAACATTTGGGGAATACTGGTAAGGCGGGTTTATACAGAAAATCGACAATATGTCTCTGCCGAGCGCCTTAAAATTGTTATTCTCATGGAATGGGCAAAAATAGACGCCAACATTTTAAATTCCCTGATATTATCAATGGACAAACGAATTTTGGTCTTAAAAATATGAAACGCACTGTAATATTATTAATATGGTTCCAAAAAATTAAACTCTCTGTCAATAGTAACGCCGAGATCTATAACGCTTTCTTGTCGCGACAAAGGAAGATTATTTAATTTGTAAGCAAAATCCAAAATGGAGCATTTCCAGGTAAACGAGATGAAGTTGCACTTGCTTTTGTATTAGAGCGAACAAGTAATTAATGAAGATTGTAAATAGCAATGGTCCAAGGTGACTGCCTTGTGGAACGCCTAATAGTACGATAATACTGTTTGACCTATTTGTGAGATATGACTTAATCCATTGAACAATATCGACGGAAATACCAAGTCGCAGCTATTTAAACATCAACATCATCATACAAAAATTAGAGAATTCTACTAAATTTGTCACTGTTGACATACCTTTAACAAAGCCGTTACGATGGTCACAAAAAGCTTTGGGATAGGGGACAGTTTAGCAATAGGCCTGTAATTTTCAATTTAAATTCTTTTTCCCCTTCTTAAGAATAGGAATGACGTAACAACGTGGTTCAACAAGTGAGGCACAACCTTTATGGAAGACAACACCAGAAATATTATCAGGAGAATTCGAGTAGTCTTCGTCAATCGTATTTAAAAAATTTAAAACAGTAAAGACATCAAGTACAATGTTAAATATTAGTTAAAATAGTCTAAGCCTAAATCACAGATATCATCACATAAGGCATTGCTAAAGTGTTTAGCAACAAGGAACGAAATAGCAGAAGAGTTCAAACATTATTAATCCTTTCTTTTGACTAGAGGTATAAAGCGCGCAATTCCATCAAGAACTAATTCATAAAAAATACTCATGGATTTTATCATCAGACTAGTTTGCCCGGACCCGGCGTTTTTGTATTCGTTAATTTTACAACCGCTCCCTACTACACCGCCTATCCTATATAACCCAGCGGAGTGGAGGTGGTCTCATATTTGGAAATTTTAATGGCATATTCGAAATCAGTGACCCCAAAAACCCCCTAAGTTCGGATATTCAAGGCTATCCCTTGAAGTTTAACTTTTTCGGTCGCCATATTTAATCCGACATCTTGAATTCAAAAATTTTGAATGCAAGCTCGAGATCGGCGACCCCGAAAATCTCCAAGTGCCCTTTTTAATAAAGATTTCTTGAAGTTGGAAAATTGGCTTCATATACAAAAGGCAAATTTCAATTTTTTTCGATTTTCCGGCTTTTCCTTTGCGGTTTCCCGAATTTCATCGGACAAGCAACAGCAACAGCAACAAATGAATATGGAACAACGAAACTGGGTGGTCCGGAACATGGTTAGAAGTAATTATTCCATGATTCTAGTCTATAACATCCTTCGCGACTCACCTGTTCCCAAAAGCTCCGAATTTTGGGTAAATATTTGAATTAAGCACGATATTTCCCAAATGGGATTTTCTTCCGCGCAACCATGCCCCGATTTGGACCATATTTTGCACGAAGCGATGTATTTAAGTGCATCCCTGTAAAAACACTTTTGCGATCCATTTATGTTTTACATATTTCCAATATCTGAAAAGGTGTTGGAATATTTTACCATGACTGTGCAGACACAAAAATTAATTTCCCTCCACTGCAAATCCCGCGAAACTACTTTGTATCCTTCTTGTAACAATTTGTGTTAATACTTCAAAATGTAAGAGGAGGAAGAAAAAAATTATGACTAAAACAAAAAGCACAAGCAGATGAGAGGAAATGAGTCGCCTGAAGGTAGGCAAACGGGGGTCCAGCGGGTTGAGAGTAAAACAGCAAAAGGTTGGCCCGCATGCGAAATCATATCCCACCCGGTCCCCGCTCCATGTTACACCATCCGCGTTCACCGCTTTCACGGATCAAAGAGATTGTACAAAGTTGCGTAGGTACCATCCACGAAAAAGAGATGTGCCTTATCCCTTTTCCTTACTTGCGACTTGCGAGGTCGTCTACTGAATTGTTAATGGACTGAATTACGCTCCCCGTAAAGCAACAAAAATAAAAATAAATAAAAATAAAAAAAACAAGACAGAAACGGGCAGAATGGAAGTTGTAGTACTATGGGGGTTGGCGCTGTCAACAGAATAAACGTGATAGAGAATTACCCAGCGGGAGAATATCCCAAAGTGTACATCAGAGCAGACAGGAGGGCACCACCAGCCGGTAGGCGTTAGGCACTAGGCAGTCTTCTCTGTACTCGAAAAAGGGCCCTTCTCTTTTCCGAGGGCCTCATGATGCGATCATGCTCACCCGTCACGCGAATTGTGGATACAAAAACGGGTAAGGTGAATGGAAGGCATATTATTTAATTTAGTGGCACGCGCACCCTTTTTTACAGTTTTTTTTTTATTTTATTTATTTTTTGTTGCTGGTGAAGAGGAAGGGTTAGAAGCTCTTCAAAACGAACATTCATCTTTCGTGTTTTCTTTGGGTTTCTCAAAACGAGAGACACGAAAAATATTAAAACGGTTGTGCCGGTCACCTGAAATTAAGCCCCCAAGACCAAGTCCAGAGTGTTTAGCATAAAAATTAAATGAAAATTCTCAAAGGCGCCCTAATCAACTGTCTGGGGTGGTGGGGGGATATGGGCCTGGACGACGGGTCTCTTTCGGTAACATGTACATTCTCGTATACATCCATTGTGTACAATAAACCCTTCTGGAACCTTTTCCGCGCGCCTCCTTTCACTTTCAAATCATTTGTCCCAGCCCTGAGGCAGTGTCGTGCGCGCCCCTAAATGGCTTTGTTATCGAAACTTTTTAAGTAAAATGGTAACAAAAGCCTCCTTATAGAAATTTATGGAGATGATAACAGTTTGAAAGGGTCATTCTTGTTTTCCACAATCCCTCTGTAGGCCCGCTCACTGGCTCGGCTCGGTTCGTTCGGACTGTCTTCCTGCCCAATGCTCCCGTGTCCCATTCCTCACCTCCTGGAGCCATCGGAAAAACCGCCTTATTATTATAAATTTTATTACCGGCCGTGTCCTACAGAACGGGGCCACACAAAATCGCGAAACTCGATCCCATTCATTCCGCTATGGGCAGCGATTTATTCGCATTAATTTTTTTTTTTTTACAAATTTAATTTCTGAAAATGTTTGGAGATACAATCATCCGATATTATTTTCCCTTGAAGATTCGGATGCATGCAATCGTTGGCCTGAACATAAAAATAAAAATTAGCATGAAAGACGGCAGCTAATGCATTATTTATTATTTTTTATTATTATCTCTTTTTTCCCCAGGCAAAGATGCGACCTCATTTCCTTCCTTCCCAATTCAAGGAAGAGTTCTGGTTTTTCGTTTTTTTTTGTTTTTTTTTTTATCAAGCACAAAAAGATTGAATCAAACGGAAAATCAGACGGGAGATTAAGGGGTTCTTGATGTTGTTGCTTTGTTGCGTGCCCCCCCACACAAACGGATAAAGGAACGCTGAATGACACTCTAAGCCACTATGATTTTAAAAATGGTGCACTTTTAGGATGATTGGGTATTAACATTTTACAGCATCCTACGGTGGAAGAGATCATCTCAACAATTTTTATTTTTTATTTTTTTTTTTGTAAGAAAATTCACAAGAGATTATTCGCATTGTATAGCAAGTCCCAGTTTTTTTACCCATTAGCTATAATTGACTGGATTTATAGACAATCAAACGTGATGCACTTTAATTCCGCACCACTGAGCATTTTCTCTGAGTTTTATTGTTTGGAAAATCAATCTGACTAATTGTTCCATAAAATTGACCTTTCGTCAAACCCTAGAGGGTGGAGGGTACTTTGTAGTTTATTTTAAACCAACAGTACCTCCCACATACTGTATGTATGTATTCATCCAAAGACTTGGCATTTCTAGCTCGTGATTTATCTTATTGTTTAAATTAAGTGCAATTATATTTTTCCATTATTTTAATTAAATTAATTAATTAATTAGCTATCCAACAGTGTTAAAAATACGATGGGTTCGGAGTAAAAATTTTTAGCGACGGGGCCTCTGAGATTCAGACTAGTAGAATGCCCATAAATATGAGAACCGTTCGGTTAATTATGGAAAACACTTACCGCCTCGTCTGTCACCCTTTTAATGACATTTTCAATTTCATTAACGCGAGATGCTATACGATTTAGTTTCTATGGCCTGAAGTTGATGATATGGAGTTGGATGACTTCCATTTTCAGCAGGACGGCGCTATATGCCACACAAGTCGCTAAATAATCACTCGTCATTGAAATATGGATTTCTCGAAATGGAGACTTTAAGTGGCCGCTGATATCGTGCGAGTTAACACAATTAGACATTTTTTATTTGGGGCTACGTTAAATATAAAGTCAAAGCCAATGCTCCAGATACGATTGAAGCGCTCAAAGAAGCACGTCACGACAACACCCCTTTCTCGTCTGAAACACCAGCAAGGTGCAATAAAGGTGATCAAAAATTCCGTATACAATTTATTTGAAGCAATAAATTAAAATTAAAAAAAGTTAACGTGCTTTTCAAATAGAATAATTTCCATTCAAAAAATGACTATCACTAAACGGAGGTGACACTGCTATTTGACAGATATTAAACGCATAGGACTTTGGATTGAAATAAAAATATCAGAAATTTGTTTCTAGGGTTCCGTACTCAAAGGGTGCCCTACGGGACCTTATTACTAAGCATCCGCTGTCCGTCCTTCCGTCCGTTCGTCTGTCTGTCTGTCTGTCTGTCTGTCTGTCTGTCTGTCAGGGGGCTGTATCTCATGAACCGTAACAGGTAGAGAGTTGAAATTTTGACAGAGTATATATTTCTATTGCCGCTATAACAGCAAATAGTGAAAAAAACTAAGATGGCGAATTTAAAAATGGCCGCCATGCAAATTAGAAAAACAAATTTTTCGATTATGTTAGAGCACCTCTCTTGTTTATTTTACAAAAGTATGCGTGAGCGTTCGTGTGCTAGTCCGACTCGCACGGACCGGTTGTTTTTTTTTAATAATTTACAAACAGCTTCTTTTTGGACCTTATAGAATGGTGCGGAATTGAATAAATTTTTCACTCCCGTGAAAGGACTTTAATGATAAATAAAATAAGGACACCTTGATTAGGTTTAAGATTTTCCCATGGTATGTATTTCGATGATTTGAATACTGAAGGTGATGAGTTATCGATGGGAGGGTTAGGAAAGAAGGAAAGGCGGAAATCTATTGAATCACAAAAAAAAAAAAACTCCCAGAGGAATTCAAGCAATTCACTCCTATATCTCGTATCATATCTAAAAATGAGTGATTGATCCCAAGATCACACTCAATCCAACCGAAAATCGACATACCCGTCATATCAGGAAGTAAACCCCCCACACACCCCACCCTACCCTATTTAGCACACCGTTCTTAGTTTAGTGGGCCTCCCATGAACTCACAAGGAGTATTCTTGCAAAATTTAATAAATAAAAGAAAAAATATTAAAAATATGAGACCCTTAAAGAAATATAATTCATTTAAAAATATTTCTCAAGATTTGCCTTCGTGTCCCTTTTTCCACCGTCCCGCACCTCTTTTAAGATGACGGGGTGAGGGAAGGAGAGGAGGGGGGGGGGGGGGGCGTTCCCTGTCTGTCCGATGGAGAAAGATATTCTGTTTGGATTTTCGACGCAACAACTACCAGGTTTTGATTAATGGCAACGCCTCACAAACCCTGCCATGATAAATGCCCGCGTTCACAAAAAAAAAAATGATAAATAAAAAAAAATATCTTAATAATTTTCTAATATTTCATGGGGGGGCACAAAAAAATAGACTAGGGGAGGTGCTCCTTTGGTGCAGCCTCGCCCATACAGCCAATGATACACTGCCCGCCATCAGGCTTTCTTACCATGGCTCAACTTCTTAAGACGAAAGATTTTGCTGCCATCCACATTCTTACCAGCCTACCATTCTCTCTGCAAGGGTGTCAGTCGAGCGCGGTGCGATGCGGTGCGGTACGGTGCGGGTATGGGCATGGGGGCTGGTGGTTGGAAGGGTCTTTCGGTAGAATGGGGATAAATTACATTTATATATAAGTAACCACTCGAAGCGTTTCTAATTAAATTCTTTGGAAGACGCACATTTCGCATATTGTCGAAAATGTTAAGATCATCAGAAAATTTTCATATTTCAGTTTCGTGGAGTGTATCGTTCGTGATATTGCCAAAATAATAAATAATGGCTTCCGATTGCTCATTAGGCGACCCATTCCCGGTCCCAGTCCCAGTTCTCCGGTCCCAGTCCCGATCCCGGCTCAGGGCTCATACAGACAACTGCCTCAGAACCCACCCATCCACCCATCTGCCCGCATCCGCGCCTACATGATCCGCTCTTAATTAGTAAACATGATGTTAGCTCCTAAAAGGAAATTAAATCGCCTCATAAGAGCATTCAGTTGAACATCCACATGATCTGATAACAGCCAGCTTTCAAACGATTTATTTGAAAGTTTCTAGGAAGCGGCGGGTGCGTTTAGGGAAATGAAGGAAGAGCCTAATTACTATTCACAGGGATACTTCAGGCATGGGAGAATTTTGTTTTCATGTTTTTTTTTGTATATGATTTGGTTTTTGTGCGTCCCACTTATAGGAATGGTAGGTTAAGCCCTAAAGGGAACATATAGAGGATTTGGAGTCGATGGTGGTCGGGGGGGGTTTTGGGCAAACAGACACCTTTCCTTTTAATAGAAATGTGGGTAAAGCATGGGTGGAACGACCACAACGCACAACGACAGTGGCCTGTTGTCGATAGAGTTCACGGGGAAAAAAAATTTTCGCCTATTATTTTGTGATGCTCCTATGTAACTTTCTCGAGGGGAGGGGGGGTATGGTGGACAACTAATAAAATGATAAACATATATGCTCAACATATCTCTGCAATTGGCACAAATTTCGGAAAGCAGCCGAGCCCGGCCACAGTATACATAGGCCCCAGCTTATGATACGGCGGCAGATGTGGGATCGTAAATTTTATTGATTGGCGGCGCCCCGTAAGTGGAGCTAAAGAGATACAAAGTGGAAGAATCTCTGTAAGGGGATGACCCGAAAAAAAAAACAATATAAGTACATTTCAGTCTTCGGTAACGACTATGGTGAAATTTCTCCCATTCAACAACAATAAAAAAAGAGTATATTAAAAGAACAAGATTTCGAATCAAAATCAGAAAATCAGCATTTATCTGATTTTTTTTATCGAACCCATCCGAAATGTGTTGCACTCAACCTATTTGATTTTGAGATTCCCATTTTCCGAAACACTCTCACAGGTCACAGTAGGAACTTATTATATCAACATAGGCAGCCCGATATTGTTCACTCGCCGAAATAAATGCGATTAAGCGTCCTCCGAGCATTATCTGAACCAGAAGAGAAATACACCCACCCACCGAACGTAACCGGAATTTATTTTCAATAAACAGATTAGCATGTGTTCTCCCCACATTTGATGAATTTTAAGGCCTTCTGGTCATTTATGGGGCTCCTCTGGATTTTATAGATAAACACATTTTGGAGAAATTACTCCAGCCATCATGAAACTTGGGTGACCGAGATCCAACACAATCCATCGGGATGCAATTGGGATTTAGTTTTACCAGGAAGCCTGCGATTTTAGGGATATCCAGTGTTGGGGAAAATCAACCAAAGCGCAATCAACAATTGAAATTCTTTAACAAATTGCAATTAATTAAAATTAATTTGTGAGTTCCTACAATTGAAATTAATTAATTAATTTTAATTGTAGAAGATACAGTTAGTTAAAAACAATTTAAATTGTTAATCGCAATTAAACTTTTCTCAACACTGAAGCTATTTGGGGCATACTCGCGTTTTGTAAAATCTATCGAGCATTTTATCACTATCTGCCCCCCCCCTAGTTCGTCCTATGAACAGTGGGAACATTGTTTTTGTTACTCAATCACGACTAAACGGTTGCTTCGATAGACTTTATTTTTTTACACAAGGTAGTATATATTCCAACTTAACCTATAGACTAGGTTATTTTGATAAAGTGTAGGGTTTCAAAATGGCGATTTCAAGAAGGCAAAAACTTAAACTTCAACGAATTGCCCTGGAAATTTGCACTAGAGGGTTTTTGGGGTCTCTGATTTTAAATCTTTCATTAAAATCACCAAATTCAAAATGGTGAATCGAATAAGGTTACTGAAATTTCTCACTTTTAAGCAGTTTTAATGAAATTTAATACGAGGACGTCCTTGGACTTACAGAATTCAAATCCTTCAAAATTAATAATTGCGGACTCGAAATAACTGACGAAAAAGTTAAACTTTTAGGGATTGCCATGTAAATCAACACTTTGGCGTTTCTACGGATGCTGATCTTCCAAATTTATTATAGGAAATTTAATGAAAATGAATTTAATGAAGACTAAGGGGATATCGATTTCAATTTAAGCAAAATTCATAATGGCTACCAAAAGTCTTGGAGGTTATTGGAGGATGCTGACTTCGAATCTGCTCTCGAAGAATTCAAAATTGTGGATCAAGCGACGGAAATAAATAAATTTCAAAGAATTTGAATAAAAATTAATACAAAAAGGAGAACTTAAGGGCTGGCAACCAAAAATTTAACATTTTGAACGAATGCCACGAAAATTCATATTGAGGGGTTCTTAGCATTTCTTGAATGAGTTCTTTACACCAAAAAAAGCTAATTAAAAATTGCGGATTCAAAATGAGAATCGACCAATTTTAATTTCAAGAGTTTTAATAGATTTCTATTAAATAAAAGAAATGCAGGTTTATCACAATTTCTGAATATGGTAAATTCTCAACTTCACAAGATTTAGGTGTAAATGAATTATGAAATCACAGGAATTTTGGGGGTCGCTGATTTTAAATCAGCCATCGAAATTTTATCCTGGGAATATTTTAGGGTTCCAGCGGGATAAATGAGAACCGTCTTCGGGCATCGAAGCACTTTTATGCAAACTGTAATACAACATGTATGAAAAAGCTCGGACAAAGCCGGAACGGGTGCGCTAGTGGAAATTAATAAAAAACGAAATCTAGAAATAATGCTGTTTAGAAGATTAACCAATTCTCGCCCAAGGAGCTCGACTTCATAGTTGTGGAAAAAATCGGACCTGCCTTGTATCTTCTACAATTACAATTAATTGATTTTAATTATGAGTTCTTGCAATTATAATTATAATTAATTAATTGTAATTGTTGAAGTTACAATAAGTTAAGTAATTTTGATTATTAATCACATTTAAATTATGACACTGCTTGGCTTGTTTTGGGGGAAAATTTTACAAAAAAAAGAGACCAGAGCAAAAATGGTAAGTTAAAGAACTGTAAATATGTCGGTTTGTTAAAGCAGGGTATGGTACTTCAAATCTACGCTCAGGTGCAACTAAACTTTCAGGCAAATTTTAAAGTCATGAATTTTGATGAAAAGAAAAACGAAAATTTTTCGCCTTTTTTCTCAACGTTATGCCAATGTTGCTCCTCTATGCAAACAACTTTTTCGGTTTATGGGTGCAAGCAGAGGGTTTAAAATTTAATTAATTTTTTTTGTGTTTAAAAAAAATTATTAATCACCTGATTCATATAGTAACGGACAAATTCCATGGATTGCTCAAGTGCATAGGTGTCACTGCTGCAAGAGTCAATGATGAGGGCGCCGAGTGATATATTTGGCAAAAGATCCATATCCTCATTGATTGCATCAATGGCAAAAAGCATCGCCTCCAGTCGCTGTATGCCCTTTTCCTCTTTAACTGCACCGCAAGGATATTCGGGGCTGCCATTTAGACTATGCTCGTGCATTGGAAATATTCCGCCCAATACGATATCCGCTTTTGTCCGAATTATTATACCCTCAGAGTCTAATTGTTCGGAGGTGCAAATATCGAAGGTGATACCAAATATCAGGATGGTCGTGATTAGGATGCGCCTTATGTGATGGCACATCCTCGAGGGCTTACGAAGACGTCTTCCTCGTCGGATCATATAGCGAGTGTGAATTTTTTACTTGGGGGCTGCTGATGAATTTTACAGTTTTAATGCTTTAAATACGAATAACTGCTCGACACTTGTCCGAACTGAATTTGAGGAAATCTTCCTACCACTCACTTTTTATTATAATATTTTTAACACTACAATTAGAGTCTCAAGATAGATATTGGGTTGAGGAACCCCACGGCACAAGGTTTTAGCTAGTTTTTGTACTTGTGCGTACCAAAAAAAAAAAAAAAAGTTCTGCACAAAATCGAAGGACTTACAGCAAAAAATGTTTCTTCCTCGGAAGGTTGCTGAAGGGTTCTTCTTAAGGTCACACAACGGCGGAACACTCAACGCCGTTTTGCACCACCAAAGAAATAGTCGCGTTATCACTAGTACACGGCCAAACCAAAAACTGTTGTATAACTTTCTGATACTGGCTAACAAAAGATTTAAACTGTTTTAAACTTTTTTTTTATTATATTATATTTTTTTAAAGTAGGCAGCGATTTTGGTAGAGCACACAACTTTTGAAATATTATACTGGAGGACCGACCTGGACTTGTTAAAATCACGATGCACACTGCGAATGCTCCTGCAGGCGAGCCCGTCTTATATCTGCTACCAGCAAGCCCACGAACCTAACTACCCCACCAGTGGAATGTTGATGCTGGTCGGGATTCTGGCTGTGTGCTCCATGGACCAAACCGTTGGATTAAGATACAAATGAAACAACAACAATAGCGTGAGGAGGAGGACCGTGGTACGCAGGCCCATCGCTGAGGATATGAGGTACATACATATAATGGGACCAGAGCTCTACCATCGGATGGTCTCCGTCCTCACGACTAGTAGCACCGGGGAAACGATGAAGGTATCGCACGCACCTTCTTCTTCCTGGCTGGCTCACACGTACGGAATCACATCGTTTGTCCCGGTCCTGATCAGGGCGAAAAATCACCTCGTCCTGTGCTGCAACTGTCAATTTACTCTATCTCGTCAATTATCTGGAACTCTGGGCACATAGAAGCATCACCGCCGTCCGCCCGGATAGGCTGGATGGACCTGAATAGGGTGGGGGGGGGGGTCATGGGGGTGTTTGTGAGCCCATCCCCCCAAAGTAGGAAGGCCCTAAACCCTGTTTGAGATATTCCATTTAAAATATCACACGAAACTGCAGCAGCTAGGAAACTTTCGGGAAAACGGGAATGGGTCAAGTTACGTGAAAGTTAAGAGACTTTTCATCTTCGCCCTCCTAAAGCTGTTACGAAAATTTCCGCCGGGTTGGCAAAATAGTATAAATCTAGGGGCATTTCCTACAGTAAGGGCTTACTCTCAAGTTTACAAAAAAAATAAAAAAAAATAAAATAAAACGAAAATCCTCAGTCATCTTAAAGAGCTGATGGGGTTACACAAGAAACTGTGAAGGGTATCAACGCCCCACACATGTGATGGGTGGGTTGAGACAATGGGTCAGCCTACGGCGCGGCGGCGAGACCATTGTGGAAACACACAAAAAAAAACGAAAAAAAAAAAAAAAGGTAATGGATGATGGACCAACAAAAGGCTTAAAGAGCCTCTCAATTGTAGAGAGGGTTAAATAACTTCCAAGAAGAAAAAAAATGTCGTTTAGCTTCCCATTATTGTTTTTCTCCACTGCTTTTGGGAAAGATCCCGTTACCTTTGTCGGTTTCATTCCCTTTTATTTAATCGTAAATTGAAAGTGAAAGATATATGGTACGTGCAGTGGCCGTGGAAGACAACGGAAGATTTTCTGCAAACAGTTGAGCAGGCAAAAAGTAGTATACACTGCTGTGCAAAAAAAATAAGCACACTTAGGCAGAAATTAAAAATTTACAGTAATAACACAGGCCTGCAAATAGTGGGGTCATGTCATATCCCTTTAACGTGATGAGTATTTTAATTACACCCTTTCACACAGAACTTTTTTTCTTGAAAATTTTTTTTCGAGGGTTTTTGAGGCCACTGAGTACAAATCTTATGTAGGGAAAAAAAAATTTCCATTCCCAAAGTAACAGTAGTACTAAATGATGTAACTGGAGATAGAGACCAGCAAAAAATTTTCAGACCCTGTACATAACCTCAAAATTAACCAAAAATGTCATTTTTTGGGTACAAAACCTCAAATATCTCAAAATCCTGACGTGATGGGACAATTCTGACCCCGGATTCAGATTTCACGCAAAAAAATTACTTCAGAAACGGCCCTCAAATTTTCAACAACAAAACGATGTTGGCCTGTGAATTCATTATTAGTAGTGCTGCCTTATTTTCTAATACAGCTTACAGATGTCTCTGTGGCACCAAATTTTTTGTACGTTTTGCCCGAGTTGAACTTTGTTTTGTGGCTTAGGAGTATTTCTGAGTGCCCTTTTAACATGCCCCCAAAAGGTTTTCTCTGGGATTCAGGTCTGGAGACTGTGTCTCATGTCTTGAAACCATTTTCTCGTTACTTTGGCAGTATGTTTAGGATCATTATCCTGTTGAAACTGCCAAATTATTGGTAGATTATCTTCTGGATATTTTTCTTTTGTTAAAACAACTTATATCCAATGAATGTGCCCCAAACAATAATACGAAAAACATCCCCACACCATAGTGCTCCCGCCCACATATTTAATCGTTTTAATTGCCCTCGTCCAAATATGTTAAATTAATTTTTGTCTCATCCGACCAAATAAGCGCCATTGCGAATACGTAGTAGCAAATTTTATTCTGTCTTTAATATTCTTTTTAGATAGAAGAGGGCACTTTTTAGCATGATAAGCTTCCAATTTGTTTTCTATTACTCTTCTTCTCATCACTGAGGTATCATTGTCAAGCTCTAACTCAGATTTAATCTCGGCTGATGTCAAAAAAGGATTTTTCTTAACACGCCTTTCTATGCGAAAATCGGTTCTATGGGATGTTTTTAGTTTCTTCTGTTTTCCTGTCTTACCGGCTTTTCTACTAATTACATTGAATTTTCTATATGCTTACCAATAAAAATATAAAATAAATAAATAGGCAAAAATTATTGAATCGCATTCACTTGTGACTATTATTTTGCACAGCAAAAAAACTTACGCCACCTTACAATCGCATCTGATTCACTGAACTCAACAACAATAATCCTATGATTGGTTCAGAAGAAAAAACGCAAAACTAAGAATTTCTGTTATCCTTTAGAATGTGAAAAAGAATCAAGCGACCTCTTAGTGTGAAATGTGTGCTTATTATTTTGCACCGCAGTGTAGCTCCTTTCAAGTTAATTACTGAGAACGCGTCTAAGAATCATTTTAAGGTTTTCTCAAAATTTCACTCTGCAACAGGAAAACGGAGTGTACACTGGATGGAGCGATAAATGGACATTTTCAACTTTTTTCACAAACTAAAAATGGGACTGTACAAAATTGCGACCATCTTCTAGGACTTCATCACACACACATGTATGTACATACATATGTATATGTATACCAAATTGAGAAAATAAAAATTTCTTAAATGCCTTGTGCAGAACTCACCAGGAGGTGGCTGTGGCTGCATTTCCACCCACTTAACCACCCATTCACAATGAAATCTAATTAAAACCCCTTTTTGGCATTTCACCTATACCATAGTTCAACCTTTTCCATTTAAAAACCATTCTTATTAGATCTATTATATCTGAATTTGGAATTGTTGCTAAAGTGGACGGTTTCAGTTAACTAACCCGTTTGCCAATCAACCGCAGGTCCACATACTCGTAATTGCTTAGAATTGAAATTTTCTTCAGGTACTGGGTACTGCAAGTTTTTCTTATAATTCCAGCATAACTGGCTTCTCTGGATTTTAAGATTCGCCTTACACTTATAATTCGCGAATATTCGGTCTTTGATCATTTGAGAATTTCTTGCAATCACTGGAATCACTGGAACTAGAAAACTCGGGGTTTTCGGGGTCGCTGATATCGAATTTATGAAAGTGATGTATGAGGTAGTTGTGGATGAATTTACGCTTGATGTAATGAGACCACCCCGGAACTTTGCCGGAACATACAGGAGAGGGGGTGTAGAAGAGAGATTGTGTATAATTTATATAAATAAAAATTTAATAGCATCCCGGGTAAGCTAGTTACTTTTAAAATACTTTGGAGGGGCAGATATGCGTGCATATGGAAAACAGGTAAAGAGGTTGAATATATTTTGTTTCTTTTGCCCAGTGGATACCTAAGAGATTTCAGGGTTCCTAAATTCGAGCGTGTCTTTGAAATATTGGAACTCAAGTCCGAGGTACAACACTAACAAGTGGCATACGCTATCATGCCATAATAACGGAGTATTTGCTACCAGGAATTCAAGCCCATAATGTCGGTGTGATATTTAGTTCCAACAAGACGGCGCTACTAACCATACAGCTCGTATATGTATTACACATTTGGATTATTCTCTTTTTTGTTATACGTGAAATGTAATGCTGACCAGATTCCAGTCGTAATGCTCGAACAAGTGGTTCAAAACGGGACCTGTAAGCAATGCAAGGTAATTATCACCCCCTTGAATCCCCTCCCCATCATTCTTGGTGGAACTGTTTGCCAGAGTTGTCAAATTGGACCAATTATAACTTTATGAGCATAAAGGGGAAAAAAAAGGCGAATAATTCTCTCTCTCAGCAGTCACAATCACATTCCTTAGATGATATTAAGGCGGAATCCGAGGAAACGCACAAAACATAAGCACTTATGAGAAAAGTCTTTGCGGGGGCCTCAAACAAAATCCCGACGGGGAATGATTTTTTTTTTGTTTTTTTTTGTTCAGTCAGTAGTCTCGTCCCCGGAACCCCAACTCCTCCCCCCATGGCCAACTCAATTTATTTGCTCAATCAAAACAAACTTTACATTTCCTTAGTCCTTAGCGCTAATGGGCACAGGATGACTGTGTATTTCCCATCGAACACGTTTTTTTTTATTTCATTCAGAAAAATAAGAGGGTACCTCCGTTAGGATAAAAGCATACAAAAAAAAAATGCTATTTCATTCGATCGACAAAAATCCTTTGAAATATCTCCAAAAAAAAAAGAGAATGAAGGCGACAATCTTTTTGTTTTGTTTTTTTTTTTTGTATTTCTGGAAAGCCAACAGTAATATTAGCACACAGTGGCAACACCTTGGGAAGGGATAAAAAAATCATTTACCATAAAAAATCACACAACCCAACTGGGACGAGATGAGACAAATTTAACATCTTACACCCGAGACTTTGATTAAATACGCTTTGAACTTGTTCACGTTGTGTGGAGTTTTTCAATTGGGCGGATAGTGGGTGAGTGAATGGGTGGGGGGTAGTGGGATGAGATCTAAAAACGTGTACCAAAGTCTTATGTCTTATGTGTCAATATCTTTCGTTTTTTCTTGATTTTGCACCTCTTAAATGATGCGATTCCAGTCAATCACTTGTGAGAGCAGGTAGAACCAAAACGTATTTGGAGGTATAATATAAATCGGTTTTCCTCCTCCTTAATACCGTTGAAATTCATCTTTGACAGTATAAAGGTGGGGGAGGTAAGGAGATTTTCATTTCTTTATTGGGCGACTGAAACGATAGTCCAGCCGTGATACCGTGACTATTATAAGACGAAAATAAAAATGATTAAATAAAATTCACGCAAATTTATAATACCAATTTTATGGCGCATAAAATGCAGACGACAACATCATTTAAAATAACTTCTCAAACCAAAATAAAGTGAAATTTGTTGTTACCCAGCCTCCCCCATTCATCAGCCCACCATATACCTGGCCCATATCCACCGCACCAGGCAGAGGTACAGCAAGACATATTTCGGATTTCGCTTCAGTTGGCCGTTAATTGATTGAAAAATTCATCAAAAGAATAACTTTGATGTCAAAGAGATTTCACATAAAATTCCCGATGACAGGGGCACAAAATAAGAAATAATTAAAAATCCAGCAAGATAAATCAAAAGCTGTAAAACATTAACCCTCAGGGAGGTAAGGGGATGAGGGACTGGCACAAGAATGGGTGATTGTCATATCTCAGGTGTGGAGGTAAATCTTATCTCGTTGCTCTACTGTTACAAAATAAAAATGAAAATAAAAGTCGTCAATATCGTTCCCATAAATTTGTTTATGTGAATTTCTAACAATGGTCTAGCGTCTAGCCAGGCTCTCAGAGAAGAGACAATGTCAAGGTAGACCGACATAATAGAAACCAGATATGCCCAAAAAGATTTCAATTAAAAATCGACTTAATCCCCAATCAGGACTCCATTTTCTGTTTACCGCGAGAAGAAAAGGACATGTCTGGAGGATAAAAATAAACCACAGCCAGCCACGCATCCACCGCCCCGCCATCATCAGTAGAATTAAAGGGTCACATGGGTACCTCCTATAGTTAAAAAAAAAAATTATTTTATTTATTTTAGGGTTCCGTACCTTAAAAGGGACAAAAAAGGATACCATTTAAAGATAACTTGTGCTTCCGCCTGCCTGTCACAGACGACTGGTGGTGTTAAGTTTTTGGTGCACTGAATGCAAACAGAATCAAAGTCTGCTTGTGGAAGAGGGGGAGAGGGGGGCGGTCTCAAGCACGGAGGAAATTTGGTTGGAGATTTTCATATCATCGGCGTAAATTGAAAGGTCCGAGTGTTTGATGATGCACTCAACAAACATCATTTACGGACAGAATAAAGATCAGTGGATCCAGATGGCTGCCTTGAGGGACCCCTGAACGAGTTACAAAATGGTTAGAGGTCACCGAGTCGAAAAGAACACTGTATTGACGTACATATGTAGTCACCATTCGTCTACCATTTTCCAGTACCGCATAATATCGTAGGCTAATCGTAATTGACCTGCCTTAAAGAAAGCCATGTTGGAACGGGAAGGAAATAGGCTTGCAATGAAAGAAAATGGAGTCGCAAACAATATTTTCAAAGAGTTTAGGTATGCAACCACTCGTACACTCCTTTATTTTCAACGTTTTCCAAAAAGCTGCTCACACAGTCGTGTAGCTTAGCTCCTCAATTTCCAACGAGCTCAAGAACGCGTCATTACGACTAAAACTGTATACGGCTGCTGCACGTGGAGCTGCAATTTAATTCCCCTTTCAATTCTTTATATGCGCACTGAAATTAGCAAGTGATGACCCCCATTACCATACCCCTGAGCCGGCTCTGTGAGGGAGTAATAAAAGCTGATTTCTTCGACCCACGACCAAATATGAGGAAATTACGACTTAATGGAAAATTACCCACTTTACCGGTAAAGTTGCAACTCCTTTTGGGGAGCTAGTGCTAGTCCTGCATCGGACTTTAACTCATAAACAGCCAACGTCTCACGGAAGAGCCACTTCCCATTCATATGTGTATGTCATGTCAAGTTCATGTAGGCCACAGATGACCCTGCTTCATTCTTGTTATTCAATTTCAAATTTTCATCAGAGCATTGGAAGGACGAGCTGCTTGCACTTCCCCTCGTGGTTACCTGAGCAGTGAAATAAAAAGCTACCTCACCAGGAAGCAACGGTAATTGTACCGTATTATAAAAATATTTCATCGAAATGAAAAGTGTGGTATTTGCGGAAATTGCATGTCCCAAACAAGAAACCTTTTTAATATCAACTGCAAAGGAGAAGACGTTGGCGATTTGACTGTATCTACGTGAAAAGCGCGAGCTGCCCTACAAAGTCATAAAAGTAAATTTGATCAAAACTAAACTGGCTGGCATGGTTGCAGTTTCCCAACTACGAGGCAAATGATGCGAAATTGAAATGTTCGCTAATTTGATTTGACTAATACACCCACGCAGCAAATTTCAAGGAGAGCATCTGCTGCCTGGGAAAACAGACTTAGAGATTCAGTTTCTGACAATTGCATTGCTTCCGGGCACCCCGTACAAAAGTGCATGCCAGAGTCGAGCCCCAATTGCTTATTCTCTGATTCCGGTCTATCGGGATTCGGGACTCACCTTGTGGGGCGGTAGTACATTTTATATGCGACTGCAAATCACTTAGAAATTAAATTTTAAATCCCGTCACGAGCGTAAGACTTTCCTGTGAGTTGATCTTTCCGCATTCAGTTGGCTTAGGGAAACAATTGCAGCAGGAGGTTTCTGTCAGAATAAAAATAGACTGGAATTGAATGGATGACAACTATTCCAGATAAGCATGAATAAAGGGTGCTGTACTATCGAATTATAAAAACAGCAAATTGAATGTTTAGAGGCGTTTTAATGATCCTAACGGTTAATCCAAAGGCTGCGAATTTTGCCTGAAGATTTATTAAACAAAACTTAGTTCGAGCATCACATTTTCCAAAGAGCAATCTCTTCCTCACAGCCATGCCTCGATTTTGAGCACACGTGGCGGTGCATTTCAGTGCATCCTTGCGAAATAATACCTTCGGGGCCTGCCTACTGTACACATGTCTCCGATAGCTGAAAGTGTTAGGCACGGGGCATCTGGTGCTCCCTCTTGTCACTTTTGGTATGAAAGGCCCACCCATAAAAGGACATTCAAGTCATTTGAAGGATAACGGAATTCTATAGGTGCGCACGGAAATTAGCAAGTGATGACCCCCATTACCATACCCCTGAGCCGGCTCTGAGAGGGAGTAATAAAAGCTGATTCCTTTGACGCACGACTCAATGGAAAATTGCCCATTTTACCGGGAAAATTGCAATTGCTTTGGGGCTCTAGTGCTGCACTGGACTTTATCAGCTAAAGCCAAAGTGGCTTACTGACGAGTGAAGAGCCACTTCCAATAAACATTGTGTATCAAATTCATCAGAGCATTAGAGGGACAAGCAGCTGACATCAATGCACCGTGGGGGTACTTCCCTTTACGATTTTACGGTTACCTGGGCAAAGGTTTCTCCGTTTACCAACAAAATGAAATAAAAATTTACCTCACCGCACCGTATTATAAAAAATATTTCATCGAAATGAAAAATGTGGTATTTGCGGAAATTGCATTTTTCAAACAAGAAACCTTTTTAATATCAAATTGTCAATTTCACTTTATCTAGATGCCCTAAACTCGCTAGTATGGTTTTAGGTTTCCAACTAAATTTAATAATGGCATACTTAGCCGTAAATCACTAAAAAGGTATTTTTAATAACGCTGCAAATTCACAGGAGCGTCTAAACTAACTTCCCTCCTGCATGGGATACTAATAAATTAACCTCGAGTGAAGCAAATGATGCGAAATTAAATTTTTCACTAATTTGATTTCACTAATACACCCCCCAGCATATTTCAAGGAGAGCTTTTGCTTCTCAACTCGTCAGACCATCCGATGTACCTATGTACCTGGGAAAATAGTTTTATTAAGGAGACTACCAAACATGTTGCAAAACCTTCTAATATTATTCCAGTGGTTTGAGTGTAAACGCACCAGTGGGACATCAAACAGGAGTCCCAACCGAACGGAACCTTCGAACTGTTCTATCAGTTTAAGGGGAAACGTACTAGGAGAACATCAAGCAGCGGCCTCCCGCAGCAAATGCGCCCAGCAACAGAAGTGGACGTTTCATACACCAGCCGTTCGATGCAAGTTTTGCAACAAAACAAAAACAAAAAGATTTCGACTTACATACCCTTCGATGATGCCGTTGAAACTACTTTTTCAATTTTCACAACTTTCGCGGCACAAAATTCGGAAAATCGCAAAAATTATCGTCACCACATTTTAAAGCAAGCGAACACCACACCACAATAACCACACGCGATCTTTCGTTGTTTACATTTTTCTCTTTTGGACATCCCGTCATAGCTCTGACCGATCGGAATGCTGTACGCTGGCGAGCACGAACGGTTCAAACTAAGCAGACCGAATGAACTGATGATCAGTGAGAGAAATTTGTTTTAGTTGCAATGTAACGGTAAAAACAATTGAAATCGTAGGAGAAGTTGAGTTGAGTGATTTTTTGAGTCGTTTGCTAACATTGAAGTAATTTCACTCAAGGTGGGAAATGATCTAACGTTTCGGGGGTTAGTGTTAGGAAGTTGGGGCAGGCAATGGAGCCGGTTAGAGCTTGATGAATTAAGATAACATCAGCGACATCTGGCTTTCATACGGAGGAAGGTTGAAGTTATCTGTCCAAGGAAGGTCACGTTAATGAGGGTGGATTGGGAGGGGCAGCAGACCCCTGGCAGGCATACTCTAGGAGTGGCCTAATGAAGATGATGTAGAGCGATTTGGTGACATAAGGGTCAGAGAATTCCTTGAGCACACTGTCCCAGATAACACCCAGGTCGCGAAGGGAATTAACAGATGGAATTGGTTCGCCTGAGAGAGGTGGAGGCACGATTACGGGAGAAAGTGATCGAATGGAAATTAAAATTTCGGAATGATTGATAACCTTTTCAACATCATTTGTGGATAGTATTAAAATTAGAGGATCAAGATGACTGCCCTACGGGACGCCGAAATGGGATATGAATGGGTTTGAAATTGTGGAATCAAAACGAACCCTGTAACGGTGGTTACTAAGATATGATTTAATCTACGATATAAGACGGGGTGGGAAGCCAAGGTAATTTAATTTGAAAAAAAAAATCGGTGGCAACGACATCAACTTCTTCACCGTTTTCTTTGCTTGCAAGGTGCGAGTCACAAAGCTTGTCAAGTTGGTAGATGTGGACCTACCTTTGAGGAATCCATGTTGAGATGAAGACAAGATGGAATTACAGTGGAAGGACATGGAGTGATAGATTTAGCTATTGGACGATAGTTTGATATGTCGTCCTTGCAGCCTTTTTTGTAGATTGGAGCGATATAGGAATCTTTCCAAATGTTGGGAAATGTACTCTGTAGAAGAGGACGAGTCACCGAGTTTGAGGACCCAGGGGTAGCCATTCAATTTTCTTTTTATATTAATGCTTCGATCATTGAAATAACTACGTATATATGTATGTGTAGGTCTCCACAAAAATCCAGCTTGTTCAAATGGTATTTTAGGGTTAGAATAAATGGAATGAAGGAACCCAGTTGGAGATTAACTGTAAGTATAAAATTAGCCAGAGATGTAGAAAGGCTCAGCATACATGTTGAACGAACAGTGCTCCGTTACCTCTAGAAGGTCATTAATATATAGGCAAAATAATATGGGCACCAAGATAGAGCCTTGCGGTGCCCCTGAGAGAACCGCTGAACTGTTCGACTCGTGCTTACTATTAACGACCATTTGTCGTGTACCCGTTAGATAAAAATTTATTATAATAATATTTGGAAATTAACGCAATTAAATGCTTTGCTGAAGTCAAGTAGACATAGAAGTATTGCTTGCTTCGCTTCTACGGTTTGTCTGGTGTCTTCCACAATTTTAAGCCTATGTATACAATAAGCTCAAAAAACTTTCCATAGGGCGGGTAGAATGCTTATTGGCCTGTATAGTCTTTTAATTGATTAGCTGTGTCATATTTTTTTATGGGAATAACCTTTTGTCATTTTCCACACTGCAGGAAAGCCAGTTGTAATTGCAGTATTAATTATATGAGCTTCAACAACATCCTGTACAGTCACATTGAAAAACGAGAAGTTGCCCTCAATAACTTCAGATGGATTAAGTGTGGTGGTAATATGATTATTATCATGATGACAAAAGTAATCACTTAGATCGTTAAGTTCACAACCAAAACTATTTAATGAAGGCTTTTTTTTATAACTTTGAACTTCTTTGAACTTTGGGTTTAATTCTCTTCTCTATACAAAAAAGCTTGTTGTCGGGGAGAGTGGAGATATTTCGTATGGAGAGAGGAGAGTAGTGGAAAGCTCTTTATGGAACATTAAAGGAACACGAGGTACTGATGCCCAAATCAAACACCCTCTGATTACTTTTACTCTTAATTGCTGGGGCATATATGGTAGGGGGGGGGGGCAGTCGTAGAATTAGGCGTATTGGGGAATTCGATTCGATGACAGCGACAGATGAAATGGTTTAACCGTTCCGGGAGGATGGGATATGGCAGATTGTGGCAGGTTGTGGCAATTAGTGACGCTCCTTGCTTTTATCATGTTTTATTGATGTATTTAATGCTCTTTACTTTTTACACTTATTTTTGTATAGATAAATATAATTTATTGTTTTTCTGCTCTCATTCATAAAGTTTACTCGCTACGCTCTCCCTATATTCCTCTGCATATTAATTATTTGCATAATTATTTTATTATTTTGTGTGTCTGTTTGTAAAGTAGTTACTCTGCATGATATGGATGATGTTTGTATTATGTACAAATATAATAATTGATTTTAGCTAGCACCTGCGGTGCTGCATGTTGTGGTTCCTTGTTTATTTTTTTATTTTTTATATATGTATATTTATTTTTGTTATTTCGTTTCACATGATATAGTTCACCAGCAGCTTTTTCCATCGGCGATATTGCGATTGAGCGCAATTAAAGTGAGAAGAATGTAGGAGTGTAAAAAGGTTTTTGCTTTTTTTTTTTTAAAGGAAAGTGAATAAGCGTAATTTGGTATGTTAATGTTTTTTTTAAAGTTTGTATTACCACAATAAAAATTTTTATTTTAGGCAAGAATTTTGCGAGAAAGATATTTTTGGTGGATTAATATGAAGGTATTTTTTTGTTTTGTTTGTTTTAGTATTTTAATTTGAAAAATTTAAAACCCAGCTATGTGTGTGAAGTGTTTGGCTGCACCTCGATGAATTTTTTACGAAATATGTATATGGTAAGCTCAATAAAAATGTTCGTTAACAATCTCCTCAATGTGTTTTTATTTAAAAATTTAAAACAAAAACAAAACAAAGTACAACAGGACGAAGAGAGTGGCGTCACAGCCAAAAATTGATCAGATTTTGTGCAGATGCGAGCAGAGGAAATTTTTGCAGAAGGATAATACCGAAACAATAATGCCAACGTTTTCAATTTTTCGTACCTAGTGCTTATGGCCTCATTGATGTGCACCCCAACCGCAAGAAGATATTTCTCTAAACTCTTCTACGTGGCCAAAATGCATTTGTGTGATATTTTTTTTTTGTTTTATTTCTACATTAACATGACGGTTTAGGAAATTCGCCGTGTTAAGAATTCGTTTCTTAGATTGTAAAAAAAAAATACATTTGTTCCTCACATGGTAAAGGTGCCTTGGTCCCAATGAGATATTTTTTAAAGTAGTTTTAACTCTTTTATATTTCGTAAATTTTACCTTCCTCCAGGTGAAGAATTAACGTTTTTTTTTGTCTGTCTGTGTGAACTGCTTTGCATTAAATTCGATGTAAAAGGATATGGCCATAAGGTACAGAGTGCAATGCCATGTTTGCAGGCTTTTTGAGGTGGAGAAATGAGTTACCAATTAAAAAATAAATAAATACGAAAAACATGTAGAGTGCGAATAATTTAGAAAATGAGAAGCCGAACCGAACCAACAGTGAATATTGCCGAACAATACTCGACAGAAACTTTTAACTGCAGAAATATTTAATTGAAACCACAAAATCGCAATAATACAAAATAAATATGAAAATAATAAAAATAATAAGACTTACCAATACGACGCGTAGCCTACCAAATTTTATTGATTTTCTTCAATGATTTTGGACCTGTGGGAAGAGATTGAAGGAATTAGATAGAGGAATGCGGAAAAGGGTGTGCAATTATTGCAATTAAAAAAAAATTCACAGAAGATGGAATTAGTTCAAAACAAAACATATGCCTTTTACACACACTACACAAAGCTGGAGAATGAAATGTTAAATGAAGCAGCTCTTGAAGAATTTTTTGTGAATTGATAATTTGACAGGATAAAATATTTAAAAAGATATTAAGGAATATGTTGGTATTTGTTTAGATAAATTTGAGAAAAATTTGGGACATATTTTTTTCGGGATGTATTTTTCCGGTACGGCTTGATGTTGTTTGTCTGTCTGTTTTTTTTAACAAGTAGAGCGTTGCCCCAAGTACCCCGCCTAAATATTTCTGTGCTTATCACAGCGTGTTTTTTTTTTATTTAATTTATTTATTTTTTTTTTCTGGTATGTACAATAATATTTTTCTCCTAAGTACCTACAGCAGTTTCATTTGTTCATTATTTTTTTCTTCGATTAAACAATTGGTAGTTCGCAGTAATAACAGTAGTAATAGTTAGTGATAGTAGTTATAGTTGTAGTATATAAATATAGATACAGAATGCTGCTTGTTATGCCTCCAAGGTTGAACGTTTTTGTATTTTATTGTTTTGATTTTTGTTTTTCATTCCTATATATGCTTAGTGTAAATTTACTCAGAAGAAATTTTGTTTGCTAAATCCTCAGATACGTTCGGTAATTTGTTTAATTTTTTGTTGTTGTGATTTATTTCAAATTTACTCGATCTGCTGACATTATTTTAAATTTTTCATATTTTTGTTTGTTTGTTTATAATACGATTAGTGAAAAATTATTTTATTAAATTTATTTTCTAGCTAATTCCTTTACCATTAAATGCCTTTAAATGTTTTCATTTATAATCATTTTGTTTCTGTTTGTTTTTCGCATTAGCTAAATTCTCGTTAAATTTGCTTTCATTTTTTTAAATGTATGTGTATGTTTTGTGTGTATGTGTGTTTTATTTATTCATACAAATAATTAGCATTATATGTGTTGTTGCTGAATGTTCTCTTCGTCGTCCATTTTTTTTTTATTTTTTTTTTTTTGGATTTGGTAGTAGGAAAAGTCATCGTTCTCTTGTTCTCGGTAAAAACTAAGTATCCTGACGGTCCAAATAAAGCTTAAACCTCCCGTTTTGTGTCGTCGTATTGTTTTTTTGGTACATTTTAATTTTTTATTTTTTATTTTTTTTTAATAGAAAATTACCCCCATTCGTACTATAAAATATAAATCAATTTGTAGGACATTTTTATGCTCCTATCTCCCGCTCCCATTTAGTTCCAGAGGAGGGGTGATATTTGCTTGTGTAGCCGGCAGGTGGGAGCCCCCTATCCACACCCATTGCTGCATATTATTATTATTTTTTTTTTAATTATTTTAATTATTAATTTTGTTCTTTTAAATTATTGTTTACAACTTATTAAATAGTTACTTAGCTTTAAGGTTGTTTC